>CM038143.1:518696540-519290157 GCA_021437245.1 Aegilops speltoides | reverse complement strand
TGATGAACTATAATATGCAAGGGTTAGTAAAGACTATGCCCAAGCTCTTACAATGCTAAAGGCTGCGGAGGTAGAAATCAGAAGGAGCATCAAGTGTTGATGGTCGATAAGACCACTAGTTTCAAGAAGAAAGGCAAAGGGAAGAAGAAGGGAACTTCAAGAAGAACAGCAAGCAAGTTGCTGCTCGGGAGAAAAACCCAAGTCTGGACCTAAACACTGGCCCGAGTGCTTCTACTGCATAGCAGACTGGTCCTTGGAGCGGAACTGCCCCAAATATTTGGCGGATAAGAAGGATGGCAAGGTGAACAAGGTATATGTGATATACATGTTATTGATGTGTACCTTACTAGAGCTCATGATGCTTTTGGGTATTTGATACTAGTTCTGTTGCTAATATTTGCAACTTCGAAGCGAGGGACTACGGATTAAGCGAACACGGCAAAGGGCGAGGTGACGATGCGTGGGAAATGGTTCCAAAAGTCGATGTGATCGCGGTCGACACGCTACCTCTACATCTACCTTGGGATTAGTTTTAGACCTAAATAATTGTTATTTGGTGCAGCGTTGAGCATGAACATTATATCTGGATCTTGTTTGATGCGAGGCGGTTATTCATTAAATCGAGAGAATAATGGTTGTTCTATTTATATGAGTCGTAATATCTTTTATGGTCATGCACCCTTGAAGAGTGGTCTATTTTAATGAATCTCGATAGTAGTGATACACATATTCATAATGTTGAAACCAAAAGATGCAGAGTTGATAATGATAGTGCAACTTAATTGTGGCTTTGCCGTTTAGAGTCATATCGGTATAAAGCGCATGAAGAAACTCCATCTTGATGGACTTTTGGAGTCCTTGATTATGAACCACTTGGCACTTGCGAACCGTGCCTCATGGGCAAGATGACTAAAACCCGTTCTCGGTACTATGGAGAGCAACAGATTTGTTGGAAATCATACATACAGATGTATGTGGTCCGATGAATGTTGAGGCTCGTGGCGGATATCGTTATTTTCTCACCTTCACAGATGATTTAAGCGAGATATGGGTATATCTACTTAATGAAACACAAGTCTGAAACATTTGAAAAGTTCAAAGAATTTGAGTGAAGTTGAAAATCATCGTAATAAGAAAATAAAGTTTCTATGATCTGATCGTGGAGGAGAATATTTGAGTTCTGAGTTTGGTCTACATTTGAAACAATGCGGAATAGTTTAGCAACTCCATACCGGAACACCACGGCGTAATGGTGTGTCGAGCGTCGTGTCGCACTTTACTAGATATAGTGCGATCTATGATGTTGGTGTTCCCACCATCCTTCTTCAACATCATGGCCTTTAACCTAGTTCACCTTTGCGAAAAGATTAATGTTTTGGGTCTGTATTTCTACACAATATGTTCCCCTTTGAAAGGTTCATGGGAGTCTTGAAGAAATATGTTCATAACCGTGCTAGGCGGAAGGAAGCATCTCGAAGGGCCATGAAAATGAGGAGGTCATTGAGTTTTGTATTGACTTTATTCGACCTTAAGCGATTGGTGTTCTGAATCGCGGCATAAGGGCAGACCGGAAGAAAAGGCAAGCTAGGAGGAATCAAATAATATGTATGGGCGGGCATTCTCTCCTTTGAAGCACACTACAGTTCTCTGAAATTCCGCCTTGGTGGCTCCGTATATGGAGGAAAACAAGAATTTTCTACAGTCAAACATCCGGAGAAGTCGGCATTTGGATTACATGCGAACAAACAAGGACTTTTGCGGTTGGTTGCGAAATGTACCCTGAATGATTGCGATATTCAAAATGACTTGTACTCGTTGTCCCGATTACCATCTTTGAATATAATGACTTTCAAAGGTACCGGATAAATGGGAATACATTTATACTTCGCCCAAGATAAGAAGAGCACCAACCAAAACCGTGGTGTCGCTTTGATGCAACAACCAACACGGAAAGAAACATATTATGGTTACATAGAGTACATATGGGAACTTAACTATGGAGGTGATTTGAAGGTCCCTTTGTTTGGTACAAATGGGTCGATATGACACGAGGAGGGAGTAGCGGAAGACCCGAAATGCGGAATGACAGCAGTGGATCTCAACAATCTTGCGTATCTTGAGACGAACCATTCGTCCTAGCCAATGATGTGGCGCAGGGTTTTTATGTGAAAGACATGTCTACCGGGCGAGAAAAGAAAAGATAAGGAAGCGAATGGATCATCTGACGAGCCAAAAGCGCCACATAGTTCTTCGGGAAAAAGAAACATCGTGGGAGTGGATGACAAGACAGACATGTCGGAAGATTATGAAAAGTTTGATGAAATTGCTCCATTCACAGTGAATATTGACCCGATTATCCAGTTAAATGATGAAGATTTTCCATAGCTCTGGCGCAAAGAGACACGCAAAGAAAAAGTTTCACACCCAAAGATGCGGGATGTGATCGGCTTCACTATCATCACTTTCTTACGTGTTTCACACCCAGGAGGAATGTCTGTAATAGTTAGGGTAGTTATGTGTTTTGGTATTTGAAGCGAAGAAATTTTATGTGCAAACAAATTCTTTTCATGCATTTACTGATTTTTCCAGCTAAATGACCCTAAAATTGAAAAGCATTTCAAATGAACTCAGAAAAGGTTGAAAGTTGGCATGGTATCATAATTTCATACAAATAGCATGTGCAAAAAAGTAGAGAGGTTACGGCAAAAAGCTGGATGCACCGTGTACAAAATGGACAATTTCTTTGAAGTATCGGGGTTTCATGAAAACTCAACTATTACAAAGGCATTTCATTTTTAAATAACCTAAGCATTACCAAATTGAATATAATGATAAAACACACTAATATTAAACATAAAAAAAGAATCACTGAAAAACTTTTTCAAAGTTAAGTTATTCACAAACTAGTGATTCACACAAATTTCGAATAATTCAAAATTTAAACTATTCAAATTTGAAAACTACCAGCACTAATAGAAAGTTTGTAATTCTTTTACCTAAAGCAAAAATATTCACAAAGAAACTCTAAATATAGCAAAAAAACAATTCAAAAATAAATAAAGCGAAAAAATTAAGAAAATAAAAAGCCCGCCTACTGGACCAAAGCGGCCTGCATATGACTAGGAACACAACCTTTTGTTGGGCCGGGATGCGAGCCATAAAGGCCTAATAGGCCCACTAAGCAGAAGAGGACAGGTAGGCCCAGTGGGCCTGCTTGGGAGAGGAGCTCGAGAGCTACCGCCTTGGGGCTTATAAACCGGTCAGGTAGCCCTCGGCTAGCGAGGTGGGACTAAACTTGCGCACCGCTGGGCAGCGCACCCCTTTAGTGCCGGGTCGTGGCTCCAGCAGTACTAAGACCCCAGTGCGGTTGGAGCCACAACCCGGTACTAAAGTCTTCTTCTGCGCTGGCCAAAACAGACCTTTAGTACGGTTGGTGGCTCCAGCGGTACTAAAATAAATCCATCTATATACACCAGTTGAAAAAAAATTCACTTTCCTCTGTTTCCTCCCTCCGTCGCGCCGCCCTGCCCGATCGGCCTTGCGTCCCCATCGGCGTCAGCGCCCCCCCTCGTCGCCGACCCGGCCGTCCCAGCGCCTCGTCGCCACCCGTCGGCAATCGCCGCCCAGCTGTCCCGTCCTCATCACGCGCCCGGCCGCCCGTCGCCGCGCCCGCCCGCCCGTCGTTGCCGCCCGTCCGTCGCCCGTCGTTGCCGCCCGTCCCGTCGCCCGTCGTCGCCTCGCCAGTGAGCTCGCCCCGGCCGCCATGTCCACACACACACACACACACACACACACACACACACACACACACACACACACACACACACACACACACACATTAGTTTGTTTGTTATAAATTTTTCTGTTTTTAGTTATAGAAATGTTAGAAATTATTCTATTTTTAGTTATATAAATATTAAAAATGTTAGTTATATAGAAATGTTATAAATTTTTCTGTTTTTTAGTTATAGAAGTATTTATAGAAATGTTAGCAATTTTTCTGTTTTTTAGTAATATTAATATTAGAAATTTTAGTTATATAGAAATGTTATAAATGTTTTCTGTTTTTAGTTATAGAAATATTTATAGAAATGTTAGCAATTTTTTGTTTTTAGTTACATAAATATTAGAATTGTTATAGAAATGTTAGTTATATAATCAGGAAATTTTAGAATTAGTTTTAGTTAGATGAATTAGATTAATGTCAAATTGTTAGAATTTGCATATATATAAATTTTAGTTATCACAATCCAATCATTTAAAAATGTTACTTTTTGCGGGCATATAGTATTTGTTCTCGGCGATATGCCGGCCCGCATCCTAAATCGTCGACCGTTCGCGATGGCGTCCTTGAGAGGACCCATGTCGGGGACAGGCTCCTTGCTGGCTTGGGAGGTGCTACACGGAGAAGCGCGCCCGGTTGGTGAGAACCCGGCCTCGGGTCCGTCGTCGACCCTGATCTTCTTTGGTGGCGTTCGCGTGGGCCACATTCGGTCTGAGGCAGCCGGCCCCCTTGAAGGTGGTGCGTCGCCGTGTCGGGGAGGAAGATGAAACACGTCCATCTCTACATGGCTGCTATGGGCGGCGTCGGGTTCTCCACTACTTGGCGGGTTCTTTGGGCAGATGACGGAGATATGATCTGTGATGGTTCCTTCTCTTTGGGTGTGCACCGCCCGCGCCCGAGGAACATGAGTGGCGCCCTAGATTCTTCTGTAGTACTCAATCTTTATTAGGTACCTAGCCAGTGATGTATTCGATATATAATATTGAGGCGATGTATTGAGATTATATATATTAAGATGATGATGTATTTGAGATTATATATTAGAGATGATGTATTAGATTTTCAGTTTTTCCTTATTGATTAATTGCATCCATGCATTGTAATTTGAATACTAAATTGTTTTATATTTCTTACGTATTAGTAAAGTAAAAGCTATGGCGGACAATACCGGTGAGAGAGAGAGAAGAGGAATTGTTAGACATCATCGCAACCCTCACAGGCTAGATGATCTGAATGAAGCGGATGGCGGCTCCCAATAGCTGAACAATACCGGAGAGGGTGATGAAAAGATATTTGATCTCGACGACCGAGCTGATGAAGTCATGAACTATGATTATGATTATGATGACACAGACAATGTTTGTGATGACACAGACAATGCTGATCTTCAAATAACAAAGACTACTGGCGAGGTATATTTATATAAGCATGGATCATGGTGATCATCACATGTTTTTTTATTGAAGATATATTAACGACTCGATCTTTCTTCTTTCAGCCCTCCGAATCGAGCAAATATGCTTCTACAAACAGCAAGACAAAGCGAGGCCCGGGCAGATTGTTCAAGGATGGTGTAAAGTACCACATCGAATCCACCAAACTTAGTGGCGAACCCCTCACACCTAAGAACGTTGCGGACAAGTGGACTCGTCAGTGCGGAGTTCTTGTGAAGGACAAACTCCCGATCTCCATTCAAGAACGGAAAGAGACAAAGACTAAACGTCCAGGTGTTACTTGAAGGAAATATGCCTAGAGGCAATAATAAAGTTATTATCTATTTCCTTATTACATGATAAATGTTTATTATTCATGCTAGAATTGTATTAACGGAAACATAATACATGTGTGAATATATAGACAAGCAGTGTCACTAGTATGCCTCTACCAGACTAGCTTGTTAATCAAAGATGGTTAAGTTTCCTAACCATAGACAAAGGAGTTGTCATTTGATTAACAAGGTCACATCATTAGTTGAATGATCGATTGACATGACCCATTCCATTAGCTTAGCACCCGATCGTTTAGTATGTTGCTATTGCTTTTATCCATGACTTATACATGTTCCTATAACTATGAGATTATGCAACTCCGTTTGCGGAGGAACACTTTGGGTACTACCAAATGTCTGGCGTAAGCTGGGTGATTATAAAGGAGTACTACAGGTGTCTCCAAAGGCGGATGTTGGGTTGGCGTATTTGAGATTAGGATTTGTCACTCCGATTGTCGGAGAGGTATCTCTGGGCCCTCTCGGTAATGCACATCACTTAAGCCTTGCAAGCATTACAACTAATGAGTTAGTTGCGAGATGATGTATTACGGAGCGAGTAAAGAGACTTGCGATAGCGAGATTGAACTAGGTATTGGATCTTGGCGATCGAATCTCGGGCAAGTAACATACCGATGACAAAGGAACAAACATATCTTGTTATGCGGTCGACCGATAAAGATCTTCGTAGAATATGTAGGAGCCAATATGGGCATCAGGTCCGCTATTGGTTATTGATCGGAGGCGTGTCTCGGTCATGTCTACATTGTTCTCGAACCGTAGGGTCCATGCGCTTAAGATTTCGATGGCGGTTATATTATGAGTTTGTGTATTTTTATGTACCGAAGGAGTTGAGTCCGGATGTGATCACGGACACGACGAGGAGTCTCGGAATGGTCGAGGCGTAAAGATTGATATATTGGACAGCTATGTTCGGACATCGGAATGGTTCAGTGGTTTGGATAATCTGGGTCTTGGGAGGTTCTGGAACCCCAGGGAAGTAATGGGCCTTAATGGGCCACGAGGAGAGAGAGGGCTGCGCCGGAGGTGGCGCCCCCATGAGGAGTCGAATTGGACAATGAGGGGCGGCCCCCTTTCCCTCCCTCTCCCTCTCCTTCCTTCCCCTTCCCCTCCTAGTTGGACTAGGAAAGGAGTCCTACTCCCACTAGGAGGAGGACTCCCCCTCCTTGGCGCGCCCTCTAGGGCCGGCCGGCCCTCCCCTTGCTCCTTTATATCACGGGGCAGGGGGCACCCTAAGACACACAAGTTGATCCTTGAGATCGTTCCTTAGCCGTGTCGGTGCCCCCTCCACCATATTCCACCTCGGTCATATCGTGGCGGTGCTTAGGCGAAGCCTGCGTCGATAGAACATCAAGATCGTCCTGCGCCGTCGTCTTGTGGAACTCTCTCCAGACTTTCTGGATCGGAGCCCTAGGGCGTCACCGAGCTGTCGTGTGTCAAGAACTTCGGGCGCCGAATGCTGGTATTTGGGATCGGTTGGATCGCGAGGATAACGTCGACTACTTCCTCTACGTTGTGATCGCTTCGCCCGGTCTACAAGGGTATGTAGACAACACTCTCCCTCTCGTTGCTATGCATCACCATGATCTTGCGTGTGCGTAGGAAATTTTTGAAATTACTCGTTCCCCAATAGTGGTATCGAGCCTAGGTTTTTATGGTTTGATGTTTTGCAGAGTAGAACACAAGTGAGTTGTGGGCGATACAAGTCATCTGCCTACCAACATGTCATACTTTGGTTCAGCGGTATTGTGAGATGAAGCGGCCGGACCGACATTACAGCGTGCGCTTCTGCGAGACTGGTTTCACCGTTCTGAGCACTCGTGCTTAAAGGTGACTGGCGGTGTCTGTCTCTCTCACTTTAGTTGAACCGAGTGTGGCTCGCCGGTCCTTGAGAAGGTTAAAGCGGAGTCTATTTGTGAAATATCGTTGTGGTTTTGATCGTGGGTGAGATTGGTTCTTGCTTCAGCCCGTAGCAGCCACGTAAAATTTGCAAACAACAAAGTAGAGGACGTCTAACTTGTTTTTGCAGGGCATGTTATGATGTGATATGGCCAAGACGTGATGCTATATTTTATTGTATGATATGATCATGTTTTGTAACCTAAGTTATCGGCAACTGGCAGGAGCCATATGGTTGTCGCTTTATTGTATGAAATGCAAATGCCCTGTAATTGCTTTACTTTATCACTAAGCGGTAGCGATAGTCGTAGAAGCAATAGATGGCGTAAACGACAATGATGCTACGATGGAGATCAAGGTGTCGGCGCCGGTGGCGATGGTGATCACGGCGGTGCTTCAAAGATGGAATCACAAGCACAAGATGATGATGGCCATATCATATCACTTATATTAATTGCATGTGATGTTTATCCTTTATGCATCTTATCTTGCTTTGATTGGCGGTAGCATTTAAGATGATCTCTCACTAAAATTATCAAGTAGTGTTCTCCACAGTATGCACCGTTGCCAAAGTTAAATGCGTGCGAGACACCACGTGATGATCGGTGTGATAAGCTCTCGTCCATCTACAGCGGGTGCAAGCCAGTTTTGCACCTTGAGAATACTCAGGTTATACTTGCGAGCCTAGCATATGCGAGATATGGCCTCGGAACACGGAGACCGAAAGGTCGGCGTGAATCATATAGTAGATATGATCAACATAGTGATGTTCACCATTGAAAACTACTCCATCTCACGTGATGATCGGTTATGGTTTAGTTGATTTGGATCACGTGATCACTTAGATGACTAGAGATGTACGTCTAAGTGGGAGTTCTTAAGTAATATGATTAATTGAACTTAAATTTATCATGAACTTAGTACTGATAGTATCTTGCTTATCTATGTTTGTTTGTAGATAGATGGCTCGTCTTTGTTGTTAGTTGAATTTTAATCGTTCCATGAGAAAGCAAAGTTGAAAGATGATGGTAGCAATTACGGACTGGGTCCGTAAACGAGATTATCCTCATTGCTGCCGAGAAGAGTTCGTCTGGAAGCACCGCTGGGTGCGAACTGCTTCTTGATCTGGCCAGCGGCGTTAAAGCGTCTGGCGAGCAAAGCTGATGACTACTCTATAGTTCGATGTGCCATGCTACGGCTTAGAACGGGTCTTCAACGGCGTTTTGAGCGTCATGGAGCATATGAGATGTTCAGGAGTTGAAGTTAATATTCAACAGAATGCGGATTGAGAGATATGAAGTCTCCAATAAGTTCTATAGCTGCAAGATGGAAGAGAATGGAGTGCATCGGTGAGCACATACTCGAGAATGTGCAGGTATTACAATCACTTGAGTCAAGCGGGAGTTAATCTTCGGATGATTGTGTCATTGACAGAATTCTTCAATCACGCCACCAAGCTACAAAGGCTTCGTGATGAACTATAATATGCAAGGGTTAGTAAAGACTATGCCCAAGCTCTTACAATGCTAAAGGCTGCGGAGGTAGAAATCAGAAGGAGCATCAAGTGTTGATGGTCAATAAGACCACTAGTTTCAAGAAGAAAGGCAAAGGGAAGAAGAAGGGAACTTCAAGAAGAACAGCAAGCAAGTTCTGCTCGGGAGAAAAACCCAAGTCGGACCTAAACCTGCCCGAGTGCTTCTCTCATAGCAGGTAGTCCTTTGAGCGGAACTGCCCCAAATATTTGGCGGATAAGAAGGATGGCAAGGTGAACAAAGGTATATGTGATATACATGTTATTGATGTGTACCTTACTAGAGCTCGCGATGCTTTTGGGTATTTGATACTAGTTACATTGCTAATATTTGCAACTTCGAAGCAGGGACTACGGATTAGCGAACAACGGCAAAGGGCGAGGTGACGATCGGCGTGGGAAATGGTTCCAAAGTCGATGTGATCGCATGTTGTACGCTACCTCTACATCTACCTTGGGATTAGTTTTAGACCTAAATAATTGTTATTTGGTGCCAGCGTTGAGCATGAACATTATATCTGGATCTTGTTTGATGCGAGGCGGTTATTCATTAAATCGAGAGAATAATGGTTGTTCTATTTATATGAGTAATATCTTTTATGGTCATGCACCCTTGAAGAGTGGTCTATTTTAATGAATCTCGATAGTAGTGATACACATATTCATAATGTTGAAACCAAAAGATGCAGAGTTGATAATGATAGTGCAACTTAATTTGTGGCCTTGCCGTTTAGGTCATATCGGTATAAAGCGCATGAAGAAACTCCATCTTGATGGACTTTTGGAGTCACTTGATTATGAATCACTTGGCACTTGCGAACCGTGCCTCATGGGCAAGATGACTAAAACCCGTTCTCGGTACTATGGAGAGCAACAGATTTGTTGGAAATCATACATACAGATGTATGTGGTCCGATGAATGTTGAGGCTCGTGGCGGATATCGTTATTTTCTCACCTTCACAGATGATTTAAGCGAGATATGGGTATATCTACTTAATGAAACACAAGTCTGAAACATTTGAAAAGTTCAAAGAATTTCAGAGTGAAGTTGAAAATCATCGTAATAAGAAAATAAAGTTTCTATGATCTGATCGTGGAGGAGAATATTTGAGTTCTGAGTTTGGTCTACATTTGAAACAATGCGGAATAGTTTAGCAACTCCATACCGGAACACCACAGCGTAATGGTGTGTCGAGCGTCATGTCGCACTTTACTAGATATGGTGCGATCTATGATGTCTCTTCAGATTACCGCTATCGTTTTGGGGTTATGCTCTTGAGGCGGCTGCATTCACGCTGAATAGAACACCGTCAAAATCCGTTGAGGCGACACCTTATGAACTATGGTTTAGCAAGAAACCAAAGTTGTCATTTCTTAAAGTTTGGGGATCACGATGCTTATGTGAAAAAGCTTCAACCTGATAAGCTCGAACCCAAATCGAATGTGTCTTCATAGGATACCCAAAGGAGCAGTTGGGTACACCTTCTATCACAGATCCGAAGGCAAGACATTTGTTGCTAAAATGGATCCTTTCTAGAAGGAGTTTATCTCGAAAGAAGTGAGTGGGAGGAAAGTAGAACTTGATGAGGTAAGCTGTACCTTCTCCCTTATTGGAAAGTAGTTTATCGCGAAACGGTTTCTGCGACATCTACCAAATAGTGAGGAAGTTGATGATGTTGATCATGAAACTTCAGATCAAGTTACTCTGAGAACCTCGTAGATCAACGAGTAAGATCCGCACGAGTGATGCGGTAATCCTGTTACGGAAGTCATGCTACTAGATCATGATGAACCTCGAACTATGAAGAAGCGATGGTGAGACCAGATTCCACAAAATGGCTTGAGGCCATGAAATCGAGATGGGATCCATGTATGAAAACAAAGTGTGGACTTTGGTTGACTTGCCGAGAATTCGGCAAGCAATAGAAAACAAGTGGATCTTCAAGAAGAAGAAGGCGGCTGAGCGGTAATATTCTTTGTCTACAAAGCTCGACTTATGCAAAGGGTTTCGACAAGTTCAAGGGATTGACTATGATGAGACCTTCTCACCCGTGGCGATGCTTAAGTCTGTCCGAATCATGTTAGCAATTGCCGCATTTTATGATTATGAAATTTGGCAAATGGATGTAAAAGCTGCATTCTGAATGGATTTACGGAAGAAGAGTTGTATATGATGCAACGAGAAGGTTTTATCGATCCAAAGGGAGCTAACAAAGTGTGCAAGCTCCAGCGATCCATTTATGGACTGGTGCAAGCATCTCGGAGTTGGAATAAGCGCTTTGATAGTGTGATCAAAGCATTTGGGTTTATCTGAGACTTTTGGAGAAGCTTTGTATTTACAAGAAAGTGAGTGGGAGCTCTGTAGCATTTACGATATTATATGTAGATGACATATTACTAATCGGAAATGATATAGAATTCTGGATAGCATAAAGGGGTACTTGAATAAGAGTTTTTCAATGAAGGACCTCGGTGAAGCTGCTTACATATTGGGCATCAAAATCTATAGAGATAGATCAAGGCAGCAATTGGACTTTCACAAAGCACATACCTTGACAAAGTTTTGAAGAAGTTCAAAATGGATCAAGCAAAGAAAGGGTTCTTGCACTGTATTACAAGGTGTGAAGTTGAGTAAGACTCAATGCCCGACCACCATGAGAAGATAGAGAAAATGAAAGATGTTCCTATGCTTCAGCCATAGGCTCTATCATGTATGCAATCTGTGTACGGACCTGATGTGTGCCTTGCTATTAGCTTAGCGAGGGAGGTACCAAAGTAATCGAGTGGATCCTTTGGACAGCGGTCAAGAACATCTGAAGTACCTAAAAGGACTAAGGATATGTTTCTCGTATATGGAGGTGACAAAGAGCTCATAAATAGCAGTTACGTTGATGCAAGCTTTGACACTGATCCGAGACGATTCTAAATCGCAAACCGGATCGTATTTACACTAAGCGGTGGAGCTGTCGGTTGGTGCAGTTCTAAACAAAGCGTCGTGGCGGGATCTACATGTGAAGCGAGTACATAGCAACCGGAAGCAGCTAATGAAAGATGCGGATGAAGGAGTTCATATCCGATCTAGGTGTCATACCTAGTGCATCGGGTCAATGAAAATCTTTTGTGACAATCTTTGGAGCAATTGCTTTAGCGAAGGAATCCAGATTTCACAAGAGAACCAAACACATCAAGAGACGCTTCAATTCCATTCGGGACTTGGTCCAGGTGGGAGACATAGAGATTTGCAAGATACATACGGATCTGAATGTAGCAGACCCGTTGACTAAGCCTCTTCCACGAGCAAAACATGATCAGCACCAAGACTCCATGGGTGTTAGAATCATTACTGTGTAATCTAGATTATTGACTCTAGTGCAAGTGGGAGACTGAAGGAAATATGCCCTAGAGTCAATAATAAAGTTATTATTTATTTCCTTATTATATGATAAATGTTTATTATTCATGCTAGAATTGTATTAACCGGAAACATAATACATGTGTGAATATATAGACAAGCAGTGTCACTAGTATGCCTCTACCAGACTAGCTTGTTAATCAAAGATGGTTAAGTTTCCTAACCATAGATAAAGGAGTTGTCATTTGATTAACAAGGTCACATCATTAGTTGAATGATCTGATTGACATGACCCATTCCATTAGCTTAGCACCCGATCGTTTAGTATGTTGCTATTGCTTTTATCCATGACTTATACATGTTCCTATAACTATGAGATTATGCAACTCCGTTTGCGGAGGAACACTTTGGGTACTACCAAGCGTCTAGCGTAAGCTGGGTGATTATAAAGGAGTACTACTGGTGTCTCCAAAGGCGGATGTTGGGTTGGCGTATTCGAGATTAGGATTTGTCACTCCAATTGTCGGAGAGGTATCTCTAGGCCCTCTCGGTAATGCACATCACTTAAGCCTTGCAAGCATTACAACTAATGAGTTAGTTGCGAGATGATGTATTACGGAGCGAGTAAAGAGACTTGCGATAGCGAGATTGAACTAGGTATTGGATCTCGATGATCGAATCTCGGGCAAGTAACATACCGATGACAAAGGGAACAAGCGTATCTTGTTATGCGGTCGACCGATAAAGATCTTCGTAGAATATGTAGGAGCCAATATGGGCATCAGGTCCCGCTATTGGTTATTGATCGGAGGCGTGTCTCGGTCATGTCTACATTGTTCTCGAACCGTAAGATCCATGCAGCAAGGTTTCGATGGCGGTTATATTATGAGTTTGTGTATTTTGATGTACGAAGGAGTTGAGTCGAATGTGATCACGGACACGACGAGGAGTCTCGGAATGGTCGAGGCGTAAAGATTGATATATTGGACAGCTATGTTCGGACATCGGAATGGTTCAGTGGTTTGGATAATCTGGAGTGCGGATGGGTTACGGAACCCCGGGAAGTAATGGGCCTTAATGGGCCACGATGGGAGAGAGAGGGCTGCGCCGGAGGTGGCCCCCCATGAGGAGTCGAATTGGACAATGAGGGGCGGCCCCCTTTCCCTCTCCTCTCCTCTCCTTCCTTCCCCTTCCCCTCCTAGTTGGACTAGGAAAGGGAGTCCTACTCCCACTAGGAGGAGGACTCCCCTCCTGGCGCGCCCTCTAGGGTCGGCCGGCCCTCCCCTGCTCCTTTATATCTGGGGCAGGGGGCACCCTAAGACACACAAGTTGATCCTTGAGATCGTTCCTTAGCCGTGTCGGTGCCCCCTCCACCATATTCCACCTCGGTCATATCGTGGCGGTGCTTGGCGAAGCCCTGCGTCGATAGAACATCAAGATCGTCCTGCCGTCGTCTTGTGGAACTCTCTCCCAGAGCTTTGCTGGATCGGAGCCGAGGCGTCACCGAGCTGTCGTGTGTCAAGAACTTCGGGGCGCGAATGCTTGGCGCTGGGATCGGTTGGATCGCGAGGATAACGTCGACTACTTCCTCTACGTTGTGATCGCTTCGCCCGGTCTACAAGGGTATGTAGACAACACTCTCCCCTCTCGTTGCTATGCATCACCATGATCTTGCGTGTGCGTAGGAAATTTTTTGAAATTACTACGTTCCCCAACATTACTTGGGTCGACGACAGAGCCAAAAAAGACCTTTTGAAATCTCTGATGGAACATTTCACCCTACCAGATCATTTCACTGAAGCAGATGTGGAGAAAGTCAAGGTCGCTGCTCTTAAGAAGATGGCAATTGCATTCAACACCCACAAGAAAACTGTATGGGCCAACTACCTTGCTAATGAAAGGAAGACTCCAGATTTTACGGGAACACTGGAGAAGCAAAGAGAACACTGGGACGATTTCGTGACCTTCAAGGATTCAGAATTATCTAAGGCAGTCGATGAAAAACAAGGCAAATGCATAAAAAGCCTTGATTCCATAGGCTGGGTCGGTGGCTCTGTGGTGGGATTGCCTAAGTGGATAAGCATGAGCAACAGATGGAGGATTCAGGGGTCACTCCGGTTACTAGGAACTGGCCCCCAAGTGCAGAACTTAGTTCTATGCGCATGGGGCACGTTGGACCCGAAGGCGGCGAAGTTTGCGGAAGGCAAATCTAAAGGGCGAACAAAAGATAATTAGCGCAATTGAAGAAGCTCGAAGGGGTGTTCACGCCCATGAGAGAGAACAACGAGTTTACAGCATACAGGAAATCTGAACACCGGGAAGAACACGAGGCAAGGCGTTATTCCACGGTATGAGGATTTTCAGAATGGAGCGAGGACTACAGGACCCGTGCAAGAAGGAAGATGGAGGAGGAGAAGAAAAGGAAGCTGGCGGAGGGCGGAGGATGCAAGGCGCTGAGCGCCTTCAAGGCCTAGAAGCAAGGCACGCGGACTGGCACTCAAATTCCAGCAGCAGCAGCAGCAGATCGACTCACTTAGCAGGAAGGGGGTCTCGGCAGCGGCGGAAAGCGGATGATCGTCCAGCATTGGATAGCACCATCCCATCCATGCCGAGAAGCAGCGTTGGTTACTGCCCGGCGACACTGCGGCTGGATACATACCCATGGATGACATCATAGAGAACACTAGCTGTGAGCTACACTCCAAAATGAAGGACATATCCATGAAGGTGGTGGAAGGCGTTGCTTTTCCAGTTACCCCGAAGCAACCTTCCATTGCATCCCGATTCGAGAGGGCTATGCTCGTGTCATGGTTGATGAAGTGGTGGACCCATATTTGGGGCTCTGACTTGACATTCCTGGAGGTGAAGACGGCGCACACTAGGAGAGACCATACATCGTATCATCCAATGGAGAAAGGATTGCATCATCTTTGAAGTCCACCGACCTTTGCATCGTCATCGACTCCTCCTCGAAGTCCGCCACCGAGTCAGCAGACTCCCGCTCCTCCAAGTCCACGAACGTGTGAGCCGACTCCTCCTCGAAGTCCGCCACCTTCTCCAAGTCCCCGAACGCATGAGCTGACTCCTCCGGTTTCAAGTCCGGCACAATGTCATGCCACTTCTCCGATTTCAAGTTCGGCACCGTGTCAGGCCACACCTCCTGCTTGAAGTCCGGCACATCGTCAGGCCACTTCTCCTTGTCCAACTCAGCCACGTCAGCCGTCTCCGCCGTCTCAGCAATCCCAGAAGAGACATGCTGCAGCTTTGGTGCGTAGCGGTACGAGTCGAGGTAGTTCAGGAAGTACAGGCGGAGACAAGAGTATAAATATGGTCCAAGCCTCGCTCCTCTTCCTCAGAGGCCTTACGACATGACTAAGGAGCAAAACGCAGCCATAGTGCAAGCCCAAGTGGGCGCCCATTTTGGACCGAAACTGGCACCACCGCCAAAGGAGAATGTGCCTTAGAAAGTAATTGACCACTTCATTCATATGGCTAGAGAACCAGCTCCCAAGCCTGTTGACTCGGACTATGAGCGCCAAATCAGGAAACTACATCGAGAACGGCTAAAGAAGGAAGCAAGCTCGAGCTCGAGCCAACAAGCAGCTGGCAAAAAATGCGGGAAAATAGTTCCGCAGTTGGGAGAACAGGCGGCACAAGCGATCCCCCCGCTTGTTGTGCCAACAACACATGAGAGGAGTATGCGCGCCAAATATTATTGTGGGCAAACCGTTAGCGTTCCCCAGCATGGCGATGTGGTAATAACGGAGGATCATATAATGCAGGCTCAAATGCTAAAAATCTCTGTTGGACAACTCCTCGAAATCGAGCCCATGCCTCCGCTTAGAGAATCGGAAATAGCATGGAAATATGTCCGGGGCCAACCTTTGGTCCATCCAGACAAGGTCAAGGACCTCCCAACGAGAATGTATCAATTGCATCAATGGTACATGAACATTACCAAGATTTCCAATCGAGAGTCCCTCATGGTGAATGTCAAGCATGAGCATTATTACCATGAAAGCTCGGCCATTGAGTATCCAGAACTATTTCAGTTATACAATCAAGGCCTTTTCGACAAGTCTATAAATGAGTTGCTATTATACGTAAGTGATTTCTTTCGTAATTTAAGTCTCAAGCTAGTTATGTAGTGATAATTTTGATCAATCATTACATGTAATTATCCTCACTATATCCTTTTTACGTGGTATTATATGCGGGATGAAGATGTATGAAATGAAAAATCTGGACTCTATGGCGTTGGGTTCATTGACCCAAATACCATTAATGAGGATATATGGCAGATTGAATATTGTCAAGATGGTGTAGAGAAAAGCATGCTAGAGTTCTTGAAGCGCCTCAATACCAATGAAGATATACTACTTCCTTACAACTTCCGTGAGTCATCTTGTCTTGTACTACAAATTCGTTTTTGCTTACTAGCTAGCTAGATGATAATAATTAAGTGTATACGGTTTACGGTAGTTGATTAATTTTATGCACATGCCCACTTAATTAAGACATGCAAGCGTAATGCGCATGCAGTTGGCCTTGGGTCTTGTTAGACATTAAAGTTGAGGAAGGAAAAGTTGAATTCTTGGACTCACTAACTAAAGCGGATAAAGACTTCACCATTGTGAAGGGATAGTCAACAGGTAATTTCAATCATTATTAACTATATCTCAGCCTATTATTAGTTCGTCACTTCCTGATATGAACTATTTAATAACCCCTTTATTAATTTTCTTTGCCGGCGGGCAAGGCATGGGCAAAGTTCATCAAGGTGACTCCAGGCAAGTGGGCAAAAAAGTTGTTTTGGCATCGACCAAAGGTAAGTAATTAAGTAGTACTAGCTAGCTACCATCTCTTTAATTCTTGTTTCAATATCATTAATTAATTATCATGCTTGATTAATCATTATCTGATTCAATTCCATTCTCGTAAAGGCCTGAAGCGGCGTCGGGAATAATATGTGTGCATTCTCGTTTGCGAGAATATTAGCATGATGGCGTGTGAAAGGAGCAGATCGATAGAGCAGGACTGGAGTGCGTTTGTCGAACACTATTCACACCATTATCGATATCTAGTCACACAACTAACACACATGCATATTGATCTCCTTCTTAACAGTTCAAGAGAGGTGCGGGATAAGCTCCTACCATCGGACCGCATACTAGCACTTCAAGAGGAAATAGCGGATTTTTGCTCGACCAGGTCATAGATCCCAAAGGAGAATACTATTACCGCTTCGCCCCATGAACCATTTGTCATCGTGCTCGGAGGCACCAAAGGCAACATATGTAGGAGAAATTGTATATGTATATACATGTGTATGTGTGAATAATTAATGGTGTTGGTTGTGAGACATTCGATGATATATATGCGGTTCTACGTACGAGAAAATCTATTTATATATATGCATAACGTGTACAATTTGTAGTATCGTGAAATACCAGCAAACAAAAAAAATTGAATGGAAAATAAAGCCAACCCCCAAACATTTAGTACCGGTTGGTGTTACCAATCGGTACTAATGTCCTACGCGCACACGGGTCTGGCTCGTGCTACATGGTGTCACTTTAGCGCCGGTTCGTGACGAACCGGTACTAAAGGGGGGCCTTTAGTCCCCACTCTTTAGTGCCGGTTGGCAAACCGGCACTAAAGGCCGTTACGAACTGGCACTAAAGGCCGGTTCTGCACTAGTGTAACTTCTTGACATGTGTCAATGTGACCATGCCAAGCGTAGAATGCCAAATTTGTGGAGGATGAAGGCTACTTGGGATGTGCCAATATGACGAAGCCAAGAGCAAGAATCATGTCACTTGGAGAAAAATTCAAGATTTGTGTCAATATGACCAAATCAAGAACCATCATATGGAGGAAAAAGCAAGGATCATGCTACTTGAAGAAAATTTCTAGATCTGTGTCAATATGACCAAATCAAGAACCATCATATCAAGCAGAAAGCTACTTGACTCGTGTCAATATGACCAAGCCAAGAGCAAAAATTGGGCAGCATGGAAAAGAATTCATGATCTGTGTCAATGTGACCAAATCAAGAATCATCATATGGGGAGAAGCCACTTGGCTCATGTCAATATGACCAAACCAACAGCAAAGATTGAGAAAACATAGGGAAGATCACCAACAAGAGGAGCAAAGGGATTATGAGGGAACTATGAATTTTACCTTCTTGCCAAACTCATCCAAGTCTCCTCCTCTTCGTGTGTGTGGAATATTTGCAGCATGCCGCTTATGGCAGGCGTGATGGTGCCTTAGGCGGCGGCGGGGCGACATGACCGGCGAGATCCGCCGAAGGGATTCTTGCGTCTGCGACCTCCACGATGACGGGGGCGGCTGGGAGGCTTCCATGGCGGTGAAGAATGGCGAGGAAGATGGAGCAGGCGGGCGGTGGCGAGGCAATGGAAGCCGAGGGGCGAGGGAGCAGGAACAGCCGCGCGGAAATTTCCCTCACGCTAAATCTCGCTGCAGATGGGGGGTCAGCTCGGGCCGGCCTCCCACCATGTGAATCTAAAGGTTGAAGGCGATCTTTTGACGCGCCCCGCAAAAAAAATTTTACGGGTCGGACGCGTTTGCGGGGTCTGATCGGGCAACATTTTCCGCGCCGACTCGTATGTTAGCGGTTATTTTGCGGGTCGCGACTTTATACGGGGTCTGCTAGAGATGCTCTTAAATTGAAACGTCTTGTTTTGTGGGAGGGCCAGGAGGTTCGCGATGATTTTACATTGCACTACCGATTCTAGGGAATCTCAGATAATTTTAGACAATCAGACCAAGATCTTCTGAGCTTTTGATTTTTCATACCATGATTGTCAGAATCGAGCCAATAGAACTGGACCCTAGAGAGAACTTGGGCAGGCGGCGGTGGCGGTGGGCGAGGAGAGAAAGCGAGGGGCGGAGGAGAAGCCGATCAGCAGGAGCACACCCGTCCGTCGAATTGATGAATGTCGTGCGCCCAACTGATGCACCGAGTTTGAAAAGGCTGAAGCGAAAAATATCAAGGTCATATATTAAATATCACACATTCATTACAAACGAAACCATACAGAAAGATAAAATTACATTCAAATATTTGCGGCGTCGAAATTTTCTTCCTCCTGTCTCAATTGGTGGCGCGTGGTGACCTAGCTCCAAGCTGCCTCTGGACGTCTGCCTCAGTAGAGCAAACTTTGTTAAACTCAAAAGCCCATAGAAGCAACGATCGGAAAGTCGTCAATGCAGATTAGAAAACGTTGGGTGGCTGTGATCTACAAAGCAAATCTCCACCTCCGAGAATAAAGTGCCGATAGAACCATGTAGAAACTTCAAAGACCACGAACGTCCGTCGAATCGAGACGGATCCACCAGAAACCTAAATCAACCAGATAATCGTCAGAGACACGACTCCACATGCACTCTGTCGGTGATAAACACACCAACGAAACCAAGAAATAGCGGGCAGAACATTATTCCTAGATGGGGACATTGCGACCCTCAAACCGAACTCAAAGACTCATAGAAAACCTAGAAACAAATCACCCAACCCGTCCAAGACGATGCTGCGACATCCTCTTCTCTGGTGACCTGGTCAGGTCAGGCCGCCGTTGAAGATCACCGGGCTGGATCACCAATGCCGCTGTCAGGCATTGCCCGTCGAGAGCCACAACTCGACCACGCATCACTGTTGTCTTCTTGCCGAGAAATTTGTTGAGTATATATGAAAAAAATATACATTTAGATATTTTCTAATTTATATATAAATATTCCTTCTTCTGGGGAAAATTTTATGTAAGTTCTGCGTCCGGTCCATTTTAGTCTGCATATAAGTTTGTCGATGTCAGACTTATCATGAACTAAAATGACCAACAAATTTTATATCGGAGTAAAAAGAAAGTCATAAGTATGTCCATCTAAGCATCGGTAAATTGTTCAAGAAAATACTAATGCAAGTTTAAGTTAGTTTTTCAAATTTGAAAACTAGCCTTTTAGATTTTATTTTTTATTATCTCCGACTCATCCTTGATAATTTTATCTTTGGCTCTTTTCAAACCGAAGGGTTGCGGCTCGGTGGGGATGTGACGCGTGCTGCATGCAGCTGCTCCTGCTGGCGTGGGGTGCGTGAGTTTTTCAACAACTGGCATTCATCGTTACTCCTTCGTTGCTAAGTTTTCTAAAATTAGCAAAAGCAGCGTGAATTATACTCTAAAATATGTCTACATACATCCATACATAGCCAATATTAAAATCTTAGTTAAGCTTTCTAAAATTAGCAAAAGCAGCGTGAATTTATACTCTAAAATATGTCAACATACATCCCTACATAGCCAATATTGAAATCTTAGAAGAAACTTATATTTGAAACGGAGGCACCTTTTTCTCCTCCCCTCTTCCGTTCCATTTGAACACTCTCCTCCGACTTACCTCGTCTCAGATAGATCTGGTAACCACCGAATCCTTGCCCTAGTCTGTTCATTTCTTTATGCAGCTGTAGTTTCATTGTCAGTCGAGCTCATGTCGCAGGAACCGGCGCGTGCGGCGATGGCGGCCGCGTCCGGCGAGCTTCCGCCTGCTGCTAGAAGGAGATGAAAGATCCGGGTTTTGCAGAATCCTCTCCGGTGGTCCGGCCATGGCGGCTGAAGGCGGGTGGTCCACGCTTCGGGCGACCTCGTCCGCCGCATCGCCAACTCCTTCCTCGACAACAACGACCTCGACTGGTACATGGACTACCGCGCCGTCTGCACCGGCTGGCGCGCCGCCACCGAAACCCCAGGGCGGCGCCTCCGACCCCGCTTTCGCCCGAGCGGTGGATCGTCCTCGGCGAGGCCTTCCAGAGCCAAGGGAATCTGCTCCTGTTGAACACCTACACGGTCGCTTCCTCCGCAAGAATTTTCCGCAGCTCGGCGATTACCACGTCGTGTCCACCACTCTCGGCGGCTACTTCGTCCTGGCGGAGAAAAGCCCTCCTCATGCCGCTCGCGTCCTCAACCCTCTCACCGGCGTCGTGATCCGTTTCGCGGCGCCCGTGCCCCCCGATGTGGGAATCGCTGATGTCCTTTTCCCCCACGGCTCTTCGCTCCGGCTCGCCGTCTTGTCCGACTCATCTCGCAAGGCTTACTCGGCGGCTCCTCACAGTGAAAGTTTCGTCAGATACAACCATAAGCAACCATCAGCTTACGATTTCTTCCGGAAGGCGATCGTGGGTGGTGTCTACGCAAGCTTTTCTGAAGCATCCGTAGTTCGTGAGATGATTATTTGCTTAGGCAAATTTCTGCCGGTTAATCTTGCTCCTGTGACCGAGATTTTCTCCCTTGATCTTCCTGGGCATGGAGTGCGGCATGCGGTGTTTCCTAGTGGATTTGCATGGGCATATATGTATCGTCATGAAGATCTTGAATCCACAGGGAGTCTTGGCTCTCTTTCCTCTTCAATATGACACCGAGACAAGTGAGCTCTGCCGTCTGAAGACCCCAGACAGATATGCCATCTTCATCGGTGACCACAGGTGCTTCTCCGTCGATGTTGATGAGTTCCCAGGAACTGAGCCAGACTGTGTGTACTACACTGAACATTTGGGTTCATCCGCTCATATCTGCAAGTGCAACATCAAGGATAACAAAATGGAGAGGATCTCTGAAGCTGCTGATTTTGTGAAGCAGGACAAGAAGTTTGTCCTGGTCGCTGACCGTCCTTACACCATCATCCACCTTCTCGCCAGCTACACCATCAACAACCCGGATTCTCAACTGGCCTTGCAACAGATTTCATAAGGCGTCGGCAGATCTTCGTTTAATTCCTAAGGATAGTGATTTCTATCCGACGAGAAGGCTATGCATTTGCTAAGTAATTCTTCTTGTTTCTCTTCTAGTCCTCCGTTTAGTTATTATATGGTTATTATGCCTTGCCTGGTTAAGAGTAAGAAACAGGTAAATTCTATGTTAGATCACCTTTAGTGGAAGTGCACTTTGATGTCTCAATTGGTACTATTTGGTATCAACCTAATGCGGCGTCTATTATATATCGTGCTTGAGGATGCTATCTTATTTAGATGTGTCCACTTGTTCTTCCACTCTTGTATTACTATTTCCTAGCAAATGCAATGTGGTGCCTAATTTCTGGCAGTAGTAAATGTTGGGCCAATGTTTGTCAACTTCTGGATTTTGCTCCTGCAATGGAACCATACCTTTGCAATGTCATGTACTGCGCTCCGTCATATTTTCTATACAATGTTTGTCAACTTCTGGATTTTGCTCCTGCAATGGAACCATACCTTTGCAATGTCATGTACTCCCTCCGTTGCAAGAAATGGTGTTAGATTTGCTTACTGACGGTTTGTCGAGCTGCTGTACAATGTGGCCTGGGCAACAACAGGGTATGGAAGGAATGTTTCATCTATTTTGTAATGCTCTGATACGTCTATGCTTGAGTCCCTTGAACTAGTTGCATCTGTAGTTTATTCGTTGCATTTATGGGCATTACAACACAATCTGCAGCATGAATGTCGTTGTTAAAGAACTAAACTAAAGATGTTCTCTGTTTATAAATATTTGTCACGCAGTTGGCCGTTGCTGTTTCTATAAGGGTATTGTAGATTATGTACCTTTTTCATACTACATTTACATGGATTTTATCCTGTTTAGAGAATGCATGTGTCGGCCTGATCACGGATCAGAGAAGTAGATCGACTATCAGGAGCTCAAAATGTCCTTGTACTGCCGCAACAGTAAGCAGAGAACAGTTGTTGGAAGTAACATAGGCTAGTGGATGAACTACTGAAACATCAGTTCTAACCATAACTTGTATGATTTCTTCTTCATCTAGAACTGCAGCGCGGTCGGTTTGTTCTCCGAGAACAATGTGTTTAGCGTTTCTTAATTGTAGCTGCAGTTGGTGGGCCAATCACTCAGTTTGCTTCTATATAGCTTCTATCCTCAGGCAACTGCTGGACACTTGAAGTCTGCATTTCGCCGTTGAGATCATCAATGAATTCAGATAGCATATCAATTGTTTTTTCTAATTATCTGCTTGGTAGACGGTTAGCGCTTCAGGGTCCACGTGTATAATTTTCAACACTAACTCAAAGCTTAATTCCAAGTGGTTGTTCAGGCAGCTTTTCTTTCAGACGGGCTACATTTGGAACTCTGATTTCTTGTTCTGAAGATCGACTCTCAAAAACAAAAAGAGAAGAAGATACTAAACAAACATGGGTGCAAGTATTTACTTAGTTCGTTTGGAATGGAGTATCTGCATGCATGACATTCTAAACACTACACCGACGGGCTATTAAGCATATCACTGACCTGTTATCTACACTGACGGGCTACCCTGCCCGTCTGATGAACAAAAAACCCACAGGCCTGTCCAGGCCCGCACCACCTATGGTCTTTGGCAACTAGCTCTCCCTCCATCCTCTGCTTACGACTATGACTTAATAACTCTTTTTCCAAGCAGAGGTGGCAAATAGACTATAGAAGCAACAGTAATAAATAAGTTTCACATTATGTCTGATATGTGGAATGTAAAATATCTATCTAAAAGTACGCGATCATCTTTCAAGTTTAAAAATATAATTGTGTGATCCAAATATAACAATGTAATAATTTTGACAATAATTGTAGCTTAGTGTATACCATTATGATGCATGTATCAACATGCTAGATGACTGTAAAACTATGTATGGGCATTGATCGCCTAAGAAACTGGTGATATTGCAAGGAAATTCACCAAAATAAAGTTCGTATATGTCGATTGTACTAAAGTAGGGGTACCTTAGTACCTCGAACTTGTGCAGACGTCGCAGCACCCAGCGGCAAGGCTTGCGGACGCCCGCCAAGACCCTCCGTCACTTCCTGTTACTGCCATTCAAGAACAAAGTGTCAAATAAGAAGACAAAGGCCCGACAAGAGGAGCTTGCGGGAAGAACAACAAAGCGTTCCCAAAAGACTTGCCGCGACTTGTAGCGCCCGGCAAGGCCGGTGGCAACAAGCTTGCCGGCCCGACAAAGAAGAAGGGCAGCGACAAGGCACTTGCAGCGGCGAGGCTGCCACCAAACTCCAGCGCATCTAGCGGCGTGTCACCCCAAAGGCCATCCGGGGCGCGTGGCGCGGCGTTCTTGAGCCATGCGAACAAGGTGGCAAGCGGAGCTGACAGAGATGCCATCGTGGCAACGGTGGCTCACCTATGATCGTCTCGTTGCCTTTGTTGGGGCGACTAGGCGGGCATTAAATCCCTTGTCCCTGCCGTCGAGTTAGGTAGGGACACTTTTGATCACTGTTGTACCAACCTGCGTTTTACCTTTTACCCCTCTTCCTCGCTGCCACTGTTGGCGCCCCTTGAGACTATAAAGGGAGGCCCATGCGCGTAGAAGGGGTTGATCCATCGACACCGCAACACCACCATACGCTCGCTCACGAGCAAGATCAAATACAAGAACAAAGCAGCAGTAGGGGTTTTATCTCTCCGGAGAGCCCCGAAGCTGGGTAAAAATCGCCCGTCTCCCCCGAGCGCCCGACCTCGATCTGCTCTGCGCACGCCCTCCGCCCCCTGCCGGACTAGAAGGGCCCCCCTGCCCCATAGGTGCTCGAGGCCACGTAGAGATCCGCCCGACATCTTTGGCGCGCCAGGTAGAAGCGCGTCGGTCGTGAGCATCGATCCGGTCTCGCGCGCTTCATCAACGCCTTCATCAACATGCCACGAAGAAGAAGCCTTGGAGGTGGCGCTCCGTCTACATCGATTCTACCACCACCGCCGAGCAAGCAGGCGGTGGAGTAAACGCCAGCGAGAAGCGGGCGCCGGCGGTGGGACTCACGTCGTCACCAGATCCAAGAACAAGGCCCCGCAAGCGTCGGCGACCGTGCAGACACCACACCCTTCTCAGGAGGTACAAGGTCGACAATGCCCCGGTGCTCCTAGCACCATGCTCGCATTGGAGCAAGGCCAAGCTGGTGGGTCGCGGGACGTTCGAGTCGGCATGCGCCCGACATCTTTGGCGCGAGTGGTCTGATCGCCGGACGGTGCTGCCCTCCCAATCCAGTTGGGAGTCCGAGCACATCCCGCTCCTCGCGCCGCTCGTCGCCTCCGCCACCCAAGACAGCAGAGGAAGCGCTGGCCCGAGCCCAGCTGCTTCTAGATTACCCTCCGCGCCACACAAGATTGACGACTGGAGGATGACCATATACTACCTCATCGGCTTCGCCAACGGTGACAAGCCACGGCAACCGAGCGCATCGACGCCCCGGCAAGTTGCCCAGGCGCAAGCCGACGCCGACAAGACCGCTGGGGGTGCCACCTCCGTGCACTCCCAGCCCCGAAGGCCAAGATCGCCGGCTCGCCGGGCCAACCCCGACGCCGACTCCACCGCGTCATCGGACCCTCGAACCCGCCGCGATCAACGCCACGTTCTCCAGAATGACAACGACGAAGCGCCGCTTTTCGCATCAGCGCGAAGGGAAGCGCGGCGTCAATCGACCAGCGCTGGGCCTTGTCGATATGCATGCGCCGAAGAACCGGCGACTTGTCCGTCTGCGGCAGGTTGCCCTGCGTTCACCCGTGAGCTGCGGCAAGTCGATGGCCCAAAACCAAGAACTTCAAGCGAGGCGTGCCGAAATGCGATGGCAGGATACACCGTCGGAGTTCCTCGGCATCTACACCATTGCGGTGCAGGCTGCGGAGGGCGCGACGAGAAGATCCTCGCCAACTACTTCCGCGGTGCTCAAACCGCGTCGAGATCTTGGCTCATGCACTTGCGGATGGCTCCATCTCTTCATGGGCGGACATGTGTCATCGGTTTGTCGGCGCCTTCACGGCGACCACAAACCTCATGGCGAGAGAAGCGATCTGCATCTGCTCGTCGAGAAGGAGGAGAGCCCCTACGCAAGTACATACTGAGAGATTCAGCCGGTGCAGCGCAACATCCCGAGCGTCCACCCTGCGCGGTTATCAGCGCGTTCCACGAAACGTCACGTAACCGCAGGATGAGGGAGGAGATGGCGATGTGCAAGATCAGAGATGTTAGCGAGCTCTACGCTCTGGCTGACAAGTGCGCACGGGCTGAGAAGGGGAGGAAAATCCCCGGAGAGATTACAGGAGCAGAAGGATCTGACAGTGAGGATGCCGCCCCGGCAAGGAAGAACCGGAGGCGGAACAACAGGAAAAGAAAGGCTAGGGATGTGCTAGCTGTTGAGCATTCCGGCAACGGAGGCGGCTCCGACAAGGCCAAAGCTGATGACTCCGGCGAAGCTGTGGTAGCCGCCGACAAGCAGGATGGCTCCGGCAAGCAGTATTGCAAGATCCACCGCACCAAGGGCCATGACCTCCAAACCTGCAAGAAAGTGGAGCAGATGGCGGAACTCTGAGGGCTGAATCTGGCGCCGCGACAAGGAGAGAGCCCAGGAGGTGGCGGAGGATCCGACAAGAAGCTTCCCGCCGGGGAGGGGCATGCAAGCCCAAGCCACGGCAAGGAGACAGGCCTCCCCGTGGTCGCGACAAGGACGAAGAGGAGGATGAGGACGATGAGATGGAGGAAGATGAGGCTGATGACCAAGAGTTTCAGAAGGCAACAGAGGTGTTATGCATCGACGGCGGCGCCTCTCTGCACACCTCGCACCGCCAACTCAAGCAGTTTGTGCGGGAAGTGAACGCAGCGGAGCCATCCGTCGAGTCGCGCAAGCCTCTGAAGTGGTCCAGCACGCCCATCATCTTCGATGTTGAGGACCACCCTGATCGCATCACTGCGGTCGGGTGCTTGCCGATGTTGGTCTCACCAACGATCCGCAACCTCAAGGTCACGAAGATGTTGGTTGATGGCGGGGCCGGCCTGAACCTGATTTCCTCTGCAGTGCTCAAGAAGCTCCAAATCCCCGACAGCAAGCTCGAAGAGACTGGTACCTTCCAAGGGATAAACCCGGGAAGGAGCAAGCCGAAGGGGAAGATCACATTGCCAGTGACGTTTGGCAGCGAGCTGAACTTCAGGACAGAGAGGGTCACATTCGATGTTGCTGATATCCCATTGCCCTATAATGGGATATTCGGCCGACCAGCGCTTGCCAAGTTCATGGCAGCTTCTCACTACGCCTACAATGTGCTCAAGATGCCTGGTCCGATAAGTGTTATTTCTGTCCAAGGCGACAAGAAGGATGCACTTGTCTGCACCGACAAGATCTACCGGGAAGCAGCAGCCGCAGACGAGCGCGAGCCACTTGCCGCTGAGGCTCCCCGGGAGAAGAAGAAGGCTAAGACCGGCAAGAGTAGCTCTGGTGCCCACTCCGGCAAGCGCACCTCTCCGGAGTGTTGCGCTGCCGTCGAGGACGCGCCATCGAGCTCCACCGGTGAGTGCAAGAAGGCGAAGGCAGCTCCACCAGCGACCGAGAAAGTGGCCGCCAAGGAGGACGGCACTGGGGGTTCCTTCACCATCAGTGCCACGCTTGATCCTAAATAGGAAAGCGCGCTCGTTGCTTTCCTGCGGGCGAATGTCGATGTGTTTGCATGGCAGCCATCGACATCCCGGTGTTCCGTGGAATGTAATCGAGCACCACCTTGCCGTCTGCCCTCACGCGCGGCCCATCAAGCAAAAGGTCAGAAAGAAAGCAGTAGAGCGTCAAGAGTTCATAGCAGAAGAGATCAGGAAGTTGGAAGCAGCAGGTCTGGTCCGAGGAGTACTCCATCCAACGTGGCTGGCCAATCCGGTAGTCGTGCGCAAGGCGAACGGGAAGTGGAGGCTTTGCATTGACTTCACTGATGTTAATAAAGCCTGTCCTAAGGATCCATTCCCCTTGCCGCGCATCGACCAGATTGTGGACTCCACGGCGGGATGTGATCTGCTCTCGTTCCTTGATGCGTACTCAGGATATCATCAGATCTTCATGGCAGAAGAGGATGAAGAGAAAACCGCATTCATCACTCCATGTAGCGCGTCTTGCCGTCGGATGCCTTTCGGACTAAAGAATGCCGGTTCAACATTTGCAAGAGTAGTCAGTCATGCTTTTGAGCCACAGCTGCACAGAAATGTAGAAGCTTACATGGATGACATAGTGGTCAAGAGCAGGGACAGAGCAACCTTGATCCAAGACTTGGACGAGACCTTCACAAATCTGCGCAAGGTCAATCTCAAGTTGAATCCCGAGAAGTGTGTGTTCGGAGTCCCTTCCGGCAAGCTCCTCGGATTCTTTGTGTCCCAGAGGGGGATCGAAGCCAATCCCGACAAGATCAAGGCCATTGAACAGATCGAAGCCCCGAAGCGCATCAAGGATGTGAGAAGACTTGCCGGCTGTGTTGCTGCTCTCGGTAGGTTCATCTCTAGGTCTACTGAGCGCGCCCTGCCTTTTTCAAGATTTTGAAAAAGGCGGGTCTAGTGAAATGGACTCCGGAAGCGGAGGCTGCGCTGCAAGACCTGAAGAGATACCTATCCTCTACTCCAACACTTGTCGCACCTAAGCCACAAGAGAAGTTACTGCTATACCTGGCGGCAACTAATCAAGTGGTTAGTGCTGCGCTAGTCGCGGAGAGGGAGGCAGACGATGAGCCAGCGACCGTGGCAAGCGAGTCTAGCAACAAGCAGGGGGTTTCCCCGACAAGTTCTGGCTCCGGAAAGGACGGATCTGTATAGTTGCCGGGAGAAAAACAGAAGAAGGTGGTGCAGCGCCCAGTCTACTTTGTCAGTTCCCTTTTGCAGGGGGCTAGATCAAGGTACTCTGGTGTGCAGAAGTTGCTTTTTGGCCTTCTCATGGCCTCGAGGAAGCTGCGCCATTATTTTCAAGCACATGAGATCACAGTGGTCACTCGCTTTCCGTTGAAGAGGATATTGCAGAATCCAGAAGCAACAGGCAGGATTGTCGAGTGGGCACTGGAGTTGTCAAGTTTTGGCCTCAAGTTTGAAAGTACCTCAACTATTCAAAGCCGAGCATTGGCAGAGTTCATAGCAGAATGGGCGTAGCGCTGATGAAGAAACTACGGAGAGGAGCATCCCGTCAAGGAAGCGGCGAGAGAATGGGTCATGTACTTTGATGGTGCCTTCTCGCTGCAAAGGCGCCGGTCTTGGCGTACTCCTTGTTGCACCACGGAGAGCACCTCAAGTCGTGGTCCAAATGCACTTTCCCAAGGAGCAAGCAACAAACAATACTGCGCAGTATGAGGGCTTGCTTGCCGGACTCAGAATAGCAGCAGAGCTCGGGATCAAGAAGCTTATTGTCAGGGGCGACTCGCAGCTTGTCGTCCGTCTTGTAAACAAAGATTATCAGAGTCCGTTGATGGAAGCATATATCGATGAAGTGAGGAAGCTGGAAGAGCATTTTGACGGCCTGTAGATGGAACATGTTCCTAGATCTCAGAATGACATTGCAGATGGCCTGTCAAAGTGCGCCGCACTCAAGTTACCTGTGGAACCAGGGATTTTTGTGCTCAGGTTGACTCAACCATCTGTAACACCATCGACTGGATAGAACAAGAAGAGAAAGTTGGTCACTGGCGACTACTTTCCGGCAGAGCTCCCCGAAGCCGCCGCCAAGAAAGTCCCCAGGAGCGACACAGAAACCGCTGAGGAGCAGTCTGCTCCGACAAACCATAGGGTTTGTTTCATTGAGGCAGACGCTCCCGACAAGTTGTGTCTCGACACGCTTGCCGGGGAGCATCATGCTCCGGCGGGATCCCAAATGCTTGCCGTAGAAGCAGATGTTCCCGCAGCTGCGTTTGCGCCTTTAGTCCTTGTCGTCGAGCCACAGGCTCCGGCCTGGGCACAGCAGATCGTCCATTTCCTTCAGACAGGAGAACTTCCCGAGGAGCAGGAAGAAGCGGAAAGAGTAGCCCGGCAATCAAGTATGTACCAGTTTGTCGATGACATACTGTACAGAAGAAGATACAACGGCGTGAAATTGAAGTGCATTTCCCGGGAAGATGGACAGGAGCTGTTGGCAGAAATACATGGAGGCATATGTGGTCACCACATTGGCGCAAGAGCACTTGCCGGCAAGGCCTTCCGACAAGGCTTATTTTGGCCGACAGCCCTCCAGGATGCAACTGCACAAGTAACCAAGTGTGAAGCGTGCCAGTTCCATTCCAAACAGATTCGTCAACCAGCTCAAGCTCTCCAAACAATCCCTTTATCCTGGCCATTTTCGGTCTGGGGGCTCGACATCCTCGGCCCCTTCCCCCGAGCTGTCGGGGCCTTTGAGTACTTGTACGTTGCAATTGACAAGTTCACAAAGTGGCCTGAAGTGGAACCAGTGAGGAAGGTAACAGCGCAGTCAGCAGTCAAGTTCTTCAGGTCGATTGTTTGCCATTTCGGAATCCCTAACAGGATCATCACCGACAATGGCACACAATTCTGAACCACGCCTTCATGCGATCGTCCAAGATCTTGGCACCAAGATCTGCCGCCTCTGTTGCTCACCGAGAAGCAGCGGTCAAGCGGAAAGGGCGAACGCTGAGGTGTTCGCTGGCTCAAGACCAGAACTTTCGACGAGCTACACAAGTGCGGGAAAAATTGGATCGGCGATTACGGTGGTTCTTTGGTCGATCGGGGCGGCGCCAAATCGAGCCAGCGGCGGACACCCTTTGCTCTTGTCTATGGGCGAGGCAGTACTCCCCACGGAACTTCGTATCACGGATCACCACGAGTGCTCGCTTATGATGAGTTTGAGCAAGAGCAGCTGCGCCAAGGACGCCGACCGCTCCTCGAGGAGGATCGTCTTGAGCTCTTTGTGCGAGCTGCTCGCTACCAGCAAACTTTGCGCCGCTATCACAGCCGCAAGGTTAACGCCAGAAGCTTCGAGGAAGGTGACCTTGTTCTTCGGCGCGTTCAGTCCGCCAAGAATTCAAACAAGTTGACACCGAAGTGGGAGGGCCCTTATCGGGTGAAACAAGTCACTAGGCCCGGCGCTGTCCGCCTTGAGACAGAAGATGGCGTTCCGGTGAGCAGTTCCTGGAATATAGAACATCTTCGTAAGTTTTATCCATAAGGCGCGGTTGCCGGGCCAGTTCCGACAACCACCTTTTGTACAAGCCTTGCGGCTATGCATATAATGAAGGAAATATGCCCTAGAGGCAATAATAAAGTTATTATATATTTCCTCATATCATGATAAATGTTTATTATTCATGCTAGAATTGTATTAACCGGAAACATAATACATGTGTGAATACATAGACAAACAGAGTGTCACTAGTATGCCTCTACTTGACTAGCTTGTTAATCAAAGATGGTTATGTTTCCTAACCATGGACAAGGAGTTGTTGATTGATTAACAAGATCACATCATTAGTTGAATGATCTGATTGACATGACCCATTCCGTTAGCTTAGCACACGATCGTTTAGTATGTTGCTATTGCTTCGTTCATGACTTATACATGTTCCTATGACTATGAGATTATGCATCTCCCGTTTACCGGAGGAACACTTTGGGTATTACCAAACGTCACAATGTAACTGGGTGATTATAAAGGAGTACTACAGGTGTCTCCAAAGGCAGATGTTGGGTTGGCGTATTTCGAGATTAGGATTTGTCACTCCGATTGTCGGAGAGGTATCTCTGGGCCCTCTCGGTAATACACATCACTTAAGCCTTGCAAGCATTACAACTAATGAGTTAGCTGTGAGATGATGTATTACGTAACGAGTAAAGAGACTTGCTGGTAACGAGATTGAACTAGGTATTGGATACCGACGATCGAATCTCGGGCAAGTAACATACCGATGACAAAGGGAACAACGTATGTTGTTATGCGGTCTGACCGATAAAGATCTTCGTAGAATATGTAGGAACCAATATGGGCATCCAGGTCCCGCTGTTGGTTATTGACCGTGAATAGTTCTAGGTCATGTCTACATTGTTCTCGAACCGTAGGGTCCGCTGCGCTTAAGGTTTCGATGGCAGTTATTATGAGTTTATGTATTTTGATGTACGAAGAAGTTGAGTCCCGGATGTGATCACGGACATGACGAGGAGTCTCGAAATGGTCGAGACATGAAGATTGATATATTGGAAGCCTATGTTTGGAGTTGGAATGGTTCGAGCTAAAGCGGAATTTACTGAATGCTGGGGAGGTTACGGAACCCCGGGGTAAATGGGCCTAGGTGGGCCTCGAGGGAGAAGAGGAGGGCCGGCCAAGAGGTGGCGCGCCCTCTCCCCCAGTCGAATAGGACAAGGAGGCGGCGCCCTCTCCTCTTTCCCTCCCAATCCTATTCCAACTAGGAAGAGGGGGAGTCCTACTCGGTAGGAGTAGGACTCCTCGGCAGCGCCTAGCTAGGCGGCCGGCCTCCCCTCCCTCCTTTATATCACGGGGCAGGGGCACCTTGGAACACACAAGTTAGATCTACGGATCGTTCCTTAGCCGTGTCGGTGCCCCTTCCACCATATTCCACCTCGGTTATACCGTCGCGAAGCTTAAGCGAAGCCCTCGCGCCGATGAAACATCAAGATCGTCCTGCGCCGTCGTCTTGTGGAACTCTCCTCGACACTCGGCTGGATCGAGTCGAGGGCGTCATCGAGCTGTCGTGTGTCAAGAACTGGGCGCCGAATAATGGCGCGGGATCGGTCGGATCGCGAGGAGAGCGTCGACTACTTCCTCTACGTTGTGATCGCTTCGCCGGGTCTCACGAGGGTGCGTAGACAACACTCTCCCCTCTCGTTGCTATGCATCACCATGATCTTGCGTGTGCGTAGGAAATTTTTGAAATTACTACGTTCCCCAACAGTGGCATCCGAGCCTAGGTTTTATGGTTTGATGTTTTGCACGAGTAGAACACAAGTGAGTTGTGGGCGATACAAGTCATACTACCTACCAGCATGTATACTTTGGTTCAGCGGTATTGTGAGATGAAGCGGCCGGACCGACATTACAGCGTGCGCTTACGCGAGACTGGTTTCACCGCTCTGAGCACTCGTTGCTTAAAGGTGATTGGCGGGTGTCTGTCTCTCTCACTTTAGTTGAACCGAGTATGGCTCGCCGGTCCTTGTGAATGTTAAAGCGGAGTCTATTTGACAAAATATCGTTGTGGTTTTGATGCGTAGGTAAAACGGTTCTTGCTAAAGCCCGTAGCAGCCACGTAAAATTTGCAACAACAAAGTAGAAGGCGTCTAACTTGTTTTTGCAGGGCATGTTGTGATGTGATATGGTCAAGGCGTGATGCTATATTTTATTGTATGAGATGATCATGTTTTGTAAGCGAAGTTATCGGCAAGCTGGCAGGAGCCATATGGTTGTCGCTTTATTGTATGAAATGCAATCGCCTGTAATGCTTTACTTTATCACTAAGCGGTAGCGATAGTCGTAGAAGCATAAGATTGGCGAGGCGACAACGATGCTACGATGGAGATCAAGGTGTCGCGCGGTGGCGATGGTGATCATGATGGTGCTGCAGAGATGGAGATCACGAAGCACAAGATGATGATGACCATATCATATCACTTATATTGATTTGCATGTGATGTTTATCTTTTATGCATCTTATCTTGCTTTGATTGGCGGTAGCATTATAAGATGATCTCTCACTAAATTATCAAGAAGTGTTCTCCACGAGTATGCACCGTTGCCAAAGTTCGTCGTGCCCGGACACCACGTGATGATCGGGTGTGATAAGCTCTCGTCCATCTACAGCGGGTGCAAGACAGTTTTGCACACGCGAATACTCAGGTTAAACTTGCGAGCCTAGCATATGCAGATATGGCCTCGGAACACGGAGACCGGAAGGTCGAGCGTGAATCATATAGTAGATATGATCAACATAAGATGTTCACCATTGAAAACTACTCCATCTCACGTGATGATCGGTTATGGTTTAGTTGATTTGGATCGCGTGATCACTTAGATGACTAGAGAGATGTCTGTCTAAGTGGGAGTTCTTAAGTAATATGATTAATTGAACTTAAATTTATCATGAACTTAGTCCTGGTAGTATTTTGCAAATTATGTCGTAGATCAATAGCTCGCGTTGTTGCTTTCATATGTTCCTAGAGAAAATTATGTTGAAAAATGTTAGTAGCAATGATGCGGATTCGATCCGTGATCGGAGGTTTATCCTCATTGCTGCCGGAAGAATTATGTCCTTAATGCACGCAAGGTGACAGACCTATTGCAGGAGCGGATGCGGGCGTTATGAGCGTTTGGCTAGCTCAATATGATGACTACTTGATAGTTTTGTGCACCATGCTTTATGGCTTAAAATCGGGACTTCAAAGATGTTTTGAACATCATGGACCATATGAGATGTTCAGGAATTGAAGTTAATATTTCAAGCAAATACCGAGTTGAGAGATATGAAAGTCTCCAACAAGTTCTATAGCTAAAAGATGGAGGAGAATCGCTCAACTAGTGAGCATGTACTCAGATTATGCAGGTACTTCAATCGCTTGAATCAAGTGGGAGTTAATCTTCCGGATAAGATAGTGATTGACAGAATTCTCTAGTCACCATCACCAAGTTAGTAGAACTTCGTGATGAACTATAGTATGCAAGGGATGACGAAAATGATTCGAGCTCTTCGTGATGTTGAAATCGACGAAGGTAGAAATCAAGAAAGAGCATCAAGTGTTGATGGTTGACAAGATCACTAGTTTCAAGAAAAGGGCAAAGGGAAAGAAAGGGAACTTCAAGTAGATTGACAAGCAAGTTGTCACTCCCACGAAGAAACCCAAAGCTGAACCAAAGCACAAACCGAGTGCTTACACTGCAAAGGAAATGGTCCTTTGGAAGCGAACTGCCCTAAATATTTGGTGGATAAGAAGGATGGCAAAGTGAAAAGGGTATATTTGATATACAGGTGTTTTATGTGTGCTTTACTAGTGTTTATAGCAACTCCTCGGTATTTGGTACTGGTTCGGTTGCTAAGAGTAGTAACTTCAAGCAGGAGTTGCAGAATAAGCGAAACTAGCTAAGGGTGAAGTGACGATGTGTGTTGAAAGTAGTTTCAAGATTGATATGATCATCGTCGCACACTCCCTATACTTTCGGGATTAGTGTTGAACCTAAATAAATGTTATTTGGTGTTTGCGTTGAGCATGAATATGATTTGATCATGTTTATTGCAATCGGTTATTCATTTAAGTAAGAGAATAAACTGTTATTCTGTTTACATGAATAAAACCTTATATGGTTACACACCCAATGAAAATGGTTCATGGGATCTCGATCGTAGTGATACACATATTCATAATATTGAAACCAAAAGATGCAAAGTTAATAATGATAGTGCAACTTATTTGTGGTAATTGCCGTTTAGGTCATATCGATTGTAAAGCGCATGAAGAAACTCCATCTTGATGGACTTTTGGAGTCACTTGATTATGAATCACTTGGCACTTGCGAACCGTGCCTCATGGGCAAGATGACTAAAACTCCGTTCTCGGAACAATGGAACAAACTCTTGACTTATTGGAAATAATACATACCGATGTATGCGATCCAATGAGTGTTGATGCTCGTGGCAAGTATCGTTATTTTCTGACCTTCACAAGATGATTTGAGCAGATATGGGTATATCTACTTGATGAAACATAAGTCTGAAATAGTTGAAATGTTCAAAGAATTTCAGAGTGAAGTGGAAAATCATCGTGACAAGAAAATAAAGTTTCTGCGATCGATCGTGGAGATGAATATTTGAGTTCTGAGTTTGGTCTTCAATTAAAACAATGTGGAATAGTTTCACAAATTCATGCCACCTGGAACACCACATCATAATGGTGTGTCCGAATGTCATAACCGTACTTTATTGGATATAGTACAATCTATGATGTTTCTTACCGATTTACCAATATTGTTTTGGGATCATGCATTAGAGACAGCTGCATTCACGTTAAATAGGGCACCATCTAAATCCGTTGAGACGACACTATATGAACTGTGGTTTAGCAAGAAACCAAAGTTGTCGTTTCTTAAAGTTTGGGGATGCGATGCTTATGTGAAAAAGCTTCAACTGATAAGCTCGAACCCAAATCGAATGTGTCTTCATAGGATACCCAAAGGAGACAGTTGGGTACACCTTCTATCACAGATCCGAAGGCAAAACATTCGTTGCTAAGAATGGATCCTTTCTAGAGAAGGAGTTTCTCTCGAAAGAAGTGAGTGGGAGGAAAGTGGAACTTGATGAGGTAATAGTACCTTCTCCCTTACTTGAAAGTAGTTCATCGCAGAAAACGGTTTCTGAGACACCTACACCAAGTAATGAGGAAGTTGATGATGTTGATCATGAAACTTCAGATCAAGTTACTGCAGAACCTCGTAGATCAACCAGAGTAAGATCCGCACCAGAGTGGTACGGTAATCCTGTTCTGGAAATCATGCTACTAGATCATGATGAACCTACGAACTATGAAGAAGCGATGGTGAGCCCAGATTCCGGAAAATGGCTTGAGGCCATGAAATCTGAGATGAGATCCATGTATGAGAACAAAGTGTGGACTTTGGTGGCGTTGCCCGATGATCGGCAAGCCATAGAAAATAAATGGATCTTCAAGAGGAAGGCGGACGGCTGATAGTAGTGTTACTATCTACAAAGCTCGACTTATGCATAAAAGGTTTTGACAAGTTCAAGGTGTTGACTACAATGAGTTTTTCTCAACTGTAGCGATGCTTAAGTCTGTCCGAATCATGTTAGCAATTGCCACAATTTATGAAATTTGGCAAATGGATGTAAAACTGCATTCTGAATGGGTTTTAGGAGGAAGAGTTGTATATGATGCAACCAGAAGGTTTTATCGATCCAAAGGGAGCTAACAAAGTGTGCAAGCTCCAGCGATCCATCTATGGACTGGTGCAAGCATCTCGGAGTTGGAATATACGCTTTGATGAGTTGATCAAAGCATATAGTTTTATCTGAGACTTACGGTGAAGCCTGTATTTACTAAAAAGTGAGTGGGAGCACTACAGCATTTCTGATAAGTATATGTGAATGACATATTGTAGATCGGAAATAATGTAGAATTATTCTGCAAAGCATAAAGAAGTGTTTTGAAAGGAGTTTTTCAAAGAAAGACCTCGGTAAAGCTACTTACATATTGAGCATCAAGATCTATAGAGATAGATCAAGATGCTTGATAAGTTTTTCAATGAGTACATACCTTGACAAGATTTTGAAGTAGTTCAAAATGAAACAGTCAAAGAAAGAGTTCTTGCACGTGTTACAAGGTGCGAAATTGAGTAAGACTCAAAACCCGACCACAGCAGAAGATAGAAAGAGAATGAAAGTCATTCACTATGCCTTGGCCATAGTTTCTATAAAGTATGCCATCTGTGTACCAGATCTATTGTATACCCTGCTTTGAGTTTAGCAAGGAATACAATAGTGATCTAGGAGTAGATCTTTGGACAGCGGTCAAAATTATCCTTAGTGGAATAAGGATATGTTTCTCGATTATGGAAGTGACAAAAGGTTAGGCCGTAAAGGGTTACGTCGATGCAAGTTTTGACACCGATCGGATGACTCTAAGTCTCGATCTAGATACATATTGGAAGTGGGAGCAATTAGCTAGAGTAGCTTGAGCGAGCATTGTAGACATAGAAAAATTGCAAAATACATAACGGATCTGAATGTGAAAGACCCGTTGACTAAGACTCTCTCACAAGCAAAACATGATCACACCTTAGTACTCTTTGGGTGTTAATCACATAGCGATGTGAACTAGATTACTGAATCTAGTAAACCCTTTGGGTGTTGGTCACATGATGATGTGAACTATCGATGTTAATCACATAGTGATGTGATCTAGATTATTGACTCTAGTGCAAGTGGGAGACTGAAGGAAATATGCCCTAGAGGCAATAATAAAGTTATTATATATTTCCTCATATCATGATAAATGTTTATTATTCATGCTAGAATTGTATTAACGGAAACATAATACATGTGTGAATACATAGACAAGCAGTGTCACTAGTATGCCTCTACTTGACTAGCTTGTTAATCAAAGATGGTTATGTTTCCTAACCATGGACAAGGAGGTGTTGATTGATTAACAAGATCACATCATTAGTTGAATGATCGATTGACATGACCCATTCCGTTAGCTTAGCACACGATCGTTTAGTATGTTGCTATTGCTTCCTTCATGACTTATACATGTTCCTATGACTATGAGATTATGCAACTCCGTTTACGGAGGAACACTTTGGGTACTACCAAGCGTCACAAGCGTAAGCGGGTGATTATAAAGGAGTACTACAGGTGTCTCCAAAGGCGGATGTTGGGTTGGCGTATTTCGAGATTAGGATTTGTCACTCCGATTGTCGGAGAGGTATCTCTGGGCCCTCTCGGTAATACACATCACTTAAGCCTTGCAAGCATTACAACTAATGAGTTAGCTGTGAGATGATGTATTACGTAGCGAGTAAAGAGACTTGCTGGTAGCGAGATTGAACTAGGTATTGGATACCGACGATCGAATCTCGGGCAAGTAACATACCGATGACAAAGGAACAACGTATGTTGTTATGCGGTCGACCGATAAAGATCTTCGTAGAATATGTAGGAACCAATATGGGCATCCAGGTCCGCTGTTGGTTATTGACCGTGAATAGTTCTAGGTCATGTCTACATTGTTCTCGAACCGTAGGGTCCGCACGCTTAAGGTTTCGATGGCGGTTATTATGAGTTTATGTATTTTGATGTACCGAAGAAGTTGAGTCCGGATGTGATCACGGACATGACGAGGAGTCTCGAAATGGTCGAGACATGAAGATTGATATATTGGAAGCCTATGTTTGGAGTTCGGAATGGTTCGGCGGAAAGCGGAATTCTGGAGTAGGGAGGTTACCGGAACCCCCCGGGGGGTAAATGGGCCTAGGTGGGCCTCGAGGGAGAAGAGGAGGGGCCGGCCAAGAGGTGGCCGCGCGCCCTCTCCCCCAGTCCGAATAGGACAAGGAGGGGGCGCCCCCTCTCCTCTTTCCCCTCCCCCAATCCTATTCCAACTAGGAAGAGGGGGGGAGTCCTACTCCCGGTAGGAGTAGGACTCCTCCCGGCGCGCCCTAGCTAGGCCGGCCGGCCTCCCCCCTCCCTCCTTTATATACGGGGGCAGGGGGGCACCTTGGAACACACAAGTTAGATCTACGGATCGTTCCTTAGCCGTGTGCGGTGCCCCCTTCCACCATATTCCACCTCGGTTATACCGTCGCGAAGCTTAGGCGAAGCCCTGCGCCGGTGAAACATCAAGATCGTCACCACGCCGTCGTGCTGGCGGAACTCTCCCTCGACACTCGGCTGGATCGGAGTACGAGGGACGTCATCGAGCTGTACGTGTGTCAAGAACTCGGGGGCGCCGGAGTAACGGCGCCGGGATCGGTCGGATCGCGAGGAGAACGTACGACTATCCCCAACATATAACACTTTGTACAAAGCCGGGCGCAGCTCCCGTGCGTAAATAAAGCTTATGTGCCCTGCACATCCTGTCAAATTTAGTGCATCCTTACTTTTCGCATATATATCTGACATTTTGTGCAGTACTTACCCCCGGTAAGCAATAAAGAAATTTAGAGTCCTACATCATTATTTTCTCTTCTTTCTTTTTCAAAAAGGAAGAATCCTCCGCCCACAAGTTCACCAAAAAAGGGGGGGAGGAAATAAAGGTCTGGACCGGGCGTCGTCCAAAGGAATCTAGCCTTGCCGGGACGGGGAAGACGAAAAAGCTAAGTAGCCAAAGTTTGAGCCTAGTTATTTTTAAATTTTTCAAGTTACATCCTTCGAATGTTCGTGCCTTGTACCATAGAAGCCGAGAGCCGGACCAAAAAAGCCCGGCTTATGTATAAACCGAGTATTTTCAGAGGGCACTCGGTTTAATAAAGTAACCTGACGGTAGCCTGATGTTAACGGCCACGTGTCACCGTCTATATAAGTCGAGTGCCGTCGCCAGGGCACGGTTTAAACATAAACCGAGTGCACCTCAGTACGTACGGTTTATACATAAGCCGGGTGCAACAGCGGACGCACGGTTTATACATTAGCCGGGTGCAACAGCGGACGCACGGTTTATAGATAAGCCGGGTGCGACCGCGAACACACGATTTACATATAAGCCGGGTGCTACCGCGAACCGCACGGTTACTATATAAGCCGAGTTCGACCGACAACAGCACGGTTTTTATATACATATATAAGCCGGGTGCCGGTTAACTGAGGTACACGGCTTATATAGCCTGCTCATGTGTCCAGATGGTCAATAAGCCAGGTGCCAAATACTGGGCTACACGGCTTATATTTTGGCCGCCGCCATATGGCTTATAAGCCGGGTGCCAGGTGCTGGGTTACACGGCTTATAGGCCATATAACATCTATACAGGCACTTCAGGGAGCAGCAATAACATATATACAGTAGTACATCTATCGAGCAGCACATATGTCCAACAAATATATGTATCCAGCAGCACATATATCAAACAAATATATGTATCCAGCAGCACATATATCAAACAAATATATGTATCCAGCAGCACACATATCCAACAAATATATGTTTCAGGTCCACATATGCAAAGTCCAGTAATACATATATCCAGCCATACATGAGTGCAAAGTCCACATATGCATACGTATGCAACAAAAGATCACAAATGAAAGGACCGTAAGTTTCAGGTCCACACAGTGCATACATATCCAACGAAGGTTCACAACAACATACATACATATGCAACCAGAGGTTCACAAATTAAAGGATCATGAGTTCCAAGTTCACACCAAGCATGAACCATGCAATGAGCTCCACCGCAGCATATATGCCCACCGTCAACGCCATCCACAATGCAAACCTATAAGTCCATTATCACACACATGAGTTTCTAAAGTTAAGTTGCAAAGATGGATAAGGCAAAAGAGTCAACAAGCATCAACATATGAGGCTAAAATAGAAGCTAAGAAGTATGTACAATATAAGCATCAACGCTTGTGGACTCTACCATCAACAATGCACAAGTTTTAAGTTGAGAAGCACAAGCAAGCATCAACAATGGACAAACATGGACGACTACCTCAAGTGATCATTGTTGCGGGGAGGTCGAAGCGACATGAACCGTAGTGGGTGTCACTGGACTTGCTTGGCCAGGTGAAGATCCACCTACCACACAGTTATTGGAGCCTTGTCCCGACTGAGAAAACTTGAAGCACGAGAGGATGAGATGGTAAGATTCATGATCTTCAAGTATGAAGGTAAGATGCACGATTGAAAAGTTCAAAGACTTACAAAGTTGAAATTAGGAAGAGTCGGAAGAGGAGGAAGAACGGGCAAAGTGGAACCCTGCATATTATTTCTGAGTTGAGCAAATGTCTCCTGTAGGATTGCCTGTTGTTTAACCATGAATTCTTGTTGTTGAAACAGGGCCTGCTGCATTTTCATGGCTTCCTCCTCTCGAAGCCTGGCATTGGCCTACAACATGCCATCACAACAAGTTCACCATCGTTGCAATACAAAGAAGAAATCACAAGGAAAGTCGATGAAGCAAAAGATACCTCGAGTTGATGGAGCATGTGCAGCCCAGGCTGTGGGCGACGCTCTATAGCAGGACCTGAGCTCGACATGGTAGCACGGAGGTGAGAGAGTTTTGGGATGTCCTTCTTACGGATGGCACCATCGCCAACATATAACCGACCACCCTTCTTGCCATCTCCTGACTGGAGGGAAATTGTAGCGTCAATGTCCTGTGAGGCCGGATCAGAGTCAGGCCCGTTGTGCTCCTTGAACTTCCCACTGTATGCATCAATCCTCAAGCCAGCGCCTGGGTTGACCCACCCCCCTTCCAGTTTCTTTGACTTGCGGGAGAGGCATAATCCCGTGAAGGTATTGAGCTTCTCTTGGCCCTCACCTCTCTCCCTATTCTGCAATAGAAGCAATAATATCCATAAGAGCACAAGTTTAGAAGTTGAGAAGCCGAATGATATTATTACCTTCTTCTGCACGTAAGCGTGGAGGTTGAGGTTGCCTTGAAGGTGTACCGGACCACCCATCAAGGCACGCCGCTCCGAAGCCAATCGATGGTGAGCCCTCCACTCCGGGTCTATCCATTTGGATATGATTTGCTGGTAGCAAGGAACATTGTTGTTGCACCACGAGGGAACCGCCTGAAGTATGCCAAATACATCCAACTTAGGAATGAAAGTAAGTTGTTTTGATCCAGGCAATCATAAGTAAAAGGAAACTACCTTCATGTACATGGAACGGGTGAGATGCACTCTCCGGGCTAGAGACTTTTTGAGAAGCATTTTGCGTTTGTGCGCGAAATACTTCACCACAGCATCAACGCGCGCCTCATAGGGCATGTCTTGGACAATCTTCTTGGCAATCACCTCCACAACCTCATTAGCTTCATCCTTCATACCCTCGGCGCAAGTAAAGAAGTCCTGCCAAAGAGCATAAGAGGATAAAACAGTTATTAGTGCAATGAGTTTAAAGATTGGCAAAAAAATAACTATGAAAGTTGACAAATAATTTTACCCAAAAATCATTGACCACCCGCTCGGCGGCACTACCATACACCCTGCCCCACTTGTCTTTGGTATCCGGAGCTCGTTTCCAATGCTCCCAAGACCAAGCTGGCTCCTCCTCACCGTCTCCTATGGGGACCAGGCCAGGGTAATAATGCTTGCAAAGACATCCAATGATGCTACTTGGCTGGCGTGGCACTTTTATATCTTCTCCATCAACCACCAAGGCCTTGCACAATGAAAAGGCAAGTAAGATAGTATCTGCAAAAATCTTAAAAGTAAAGACGCAAGTAAGAGTCCACACAAACACTTACCTCAGACCGGCTGGTTTGACAATGAGGCCCTTATGTGGATATGGTCTCGAAGGGAGCGTGGACACCCCACGCAACCAAATTTTGCTCTCCTTAGGAACCGGCCATTCCATCTTCTCTGCCGATGTCTCCACCTCATACTCTCCCTCCTCTAACTCCTCCACAACTGGCTCCTCCTCCCTCTCCTCCTCTGACTCCTCCCTCTCATCCTCCTCCATAACTAGCTCCTCCTCCCTCTCCTCCTCCGCTTCCTCCTCCGATTCCTCCTCGGAATGGAAGGAGGGGATAGGGCTAGCAACACGGGATACAGTGGTACGACCACGTCGTCTACCTTGGGTATCATCCACCGTGGCTCGCTGTGTAGGTTTGGCCCTGCCTGCCTGTATGGAAGTTGCCGCACCGGTGCCCTTCTTTATGACCCTCCTCACCTTGCCTAACCTTTCAATCACATTGCCAATGCTTGAACTTCGTTCCCTTTGTTCCTTTTGTTGCCTGGCATCTTTCAGTCACCTGCTATGAGAAAGAGTAGTTCAATTAGTTCATGTTGAAAACTTCATATGCAAAAAAAAAGTAGAGCAATTCAGAAGTCCATGTTTAGAAGTTCATATGTTATCATAAAAAAATCATATGCATAAGTTCAAAATCATAGGGCGAGAACTTGGCAAGAAGCACAAGTTCATAGTGCATAGAGTTGTCTTACAGCTAGAAGTACATCAAGTAGGTAGCTCGACAAAGTTTACATTCAGGAGTACAAGTTCATAGTAAATAGACTTGGTTTTCATCCAAAAGTACATCATCACTATCGCACGCGTCTCATTGGTACAAGGTCATAGTACATAGAATTATTACAAGTTTCAAAAGTCATAGTCCTCATCGTTTGGATCATTAGTTAGCCCAAGAGTTTCATCATCACTGTCGCGCATGTCGTCCCACCATTCTGGAGCATAGTCTGCAGGTGGACCATCTGGCTCATCGTCTTCACCTAGACGGGCTCGTTCAAGTAAATTCAGGTCCATCGGGTCTTCAATGATTTCATCAGCGTCTGGCTCATCCCCTGCTTCAATGCCCTCATCTTCATCTTGATCATCCTCTACCTCCATGTCATCGTCGTCAGTGGGCAAGTGAATACTAAATTCTCCTGTGAGCCCATCTTCCTGGTAGAACTCACCCTCATATGTGTTGGGGTTTATGTGTTGGTAATCTTCATCGGTTGGAGCAGCTGGTTTACTATGTGTGGGTACATTGATCACAACATCCCAGCCCTTCAGGTTCTTCGCGGTTTGGCACGCGTACGATAGATAGAACACCTGCTTGGCCTGGTTAGACAAAATATAGACATCATCTCCGTCATACTTGTATGCTCGCTGAACGTCGACCCACCCAATGTATGGGTACCGCCTGACTCTAGTTGGGTCAAACCAATGGCATCTGAATACAACAGGGTTCACCCGGTCGCCCAAACCGTAATCCAGCTCGATCATTTCCTCGATTCTTCCATAGTATTGAAGTCCATCTGTCCCTGGTGTTACGACCCCACTATTTATTGTCTTTTGACCGGGCCGATTTGTATCGTAAGAATGGGTATGGAAGCGATACCCATTCACATCATAAGCATTTAATTTCTTGGCGGAAGATGTAAAGCCTCTAGCAAAATCTTTCAAATCGGCTCTCATAGGGTCCCTTTTTGCCTACAAGTTTCATAAGAAAGGTTTGCTGTGTGAGTTGGAAGTAAGACCAATTTGAAATCTCAACACTAAAAGAAAGTTGGACGGATTGCCATACTTTTGCCGCGAACCAAGGAATGAAGCCGCCATTTCCTTTACCGCCTCTTTTAAAGATATGTTCCCTCTCCTCCTCGGTAGGGGGCCTTTCTAGGTTCCAACATTCAAGTGTGAATTCGCTATAGTAGTGAGAAAGAAGCTAAGTTAGTCACAAACTTAATTGTGATTATTTGCAAAAAAATATAGGAGCACTTACTCGATGTACGGTTGTACTTCCGGCATGTTTGTCAACACATACGACATAATGGTTGTCCACTCTGGATGTTTGATGTGCCTAGGCCTTCTGGCACTTGCTCTTCCACCTACCCCTGCAAAGATGCTAAGTGGGGGCAGATCGTCCGGGGTGATGACATTGTATCGAAGGACTGGATTATGCTGAGTGGGAATATTGGGATCATAGTATATTGTCGTGTTGTTTGACACCTCCTCATTGAGGTAGGCCTCGACTATGGATGCTTCAATATGGCATTTATTCTTGCATTTGGCACGAAGATTCTTATTTTCTCTCTCAGGTGCATACATCCAACGGTACTGCACAGGCCCGCCCAATCGTGCCTCAGACGGAAGATGCAAGATCATATGCTGCATCGGATTAAAGAAGCTTGGTGGAAAGATCATCTCAAGCTTGCACACCAACTCTGGTGCCTGTTTCTCCAGCTTGTCAATAACTTTTGGGTCTAACTCTTTAGCACAAAGCTGACGGAAGAAATAGCTCAACTCCGCCAGCACTCGCCAAATCTCCTCGGAGACATAGCCTCGAATCATCACCGGCATTACTCGCTCAAGCCAGACATGATAGTCATGGCTCTTGAGCCCCCCTATTCGCAACGTATTTATATTCACTCCCTTCATTATATTTCCTGCGTACCCATAGAGAACCGCAATTTGTCCAGGACCCACTGCATCATTACCTTCCTATGCTTCCTTGCAGGGCAGAATGGGGCCGGTGGCTTGCCCCACCCTTTTCTTTTGGGTCCAGGTTCGATCATATTTAAACGTGGCCTATCACAGAGTTTCTCTTGATCAAGTCTGGCCTTGACGTTGTCTTTCGTCTTCTCAGTGTCGAAGATTGTGCCAAAAAGGGCCTCAGCGATATTCTTCTCAGTGTGCATTACATCAATGCTATGTGGAAGGAGGAGATCTTGAAAGTAAGGGAGCCTCCACAAGCTTGGTATGTGAGTCCAGTTGTGTGTCTCTCCATATCCGACAAAACCTGACCCCGTAGCATTGGGCTGGAGACCATCTAACTGAGCCTTGATCATGTGACCGGTCATCACAGGTGGGGGTGGAGCATTGGTAACTTTACCTTTCTTAAAGTTCTTTTTGTCTTGTCTGAATGGATGATCAAGATGAAGGAACGGACGGTGCTTGTCAAAGCAGGTATACTTCCCACCTTTCTTCAGCCAATAGAACGTCAAATTCTGCATACACACCGGGCAAGGCCATTTCCCATGTACACACCAGCCGCAGAAAATTGCACGTGCCGGTAGGTCATGCAGGGATGTGAAGTACCAAACATACATATCGAAGTGCTTCTTTGTTAGGGCATTGTATGTCCGTATTCCTTTATCCCAAGCGACAATCAAGTCATCCACAAGCGGCTCCAAGTACAGACTCATCTTCTTCCCCGGATATCCAGGACCTGGAATTACGAGCGACAAGAACATGTATTGTCGTTTCATGCAGAAGCCGGGGGGGAGATTCATCGGAATAACAAACACGGGCCAACAGCTGTATGTGGCGTTAGTCATGCCAAATGGATTGAACCCATCGGTTGTAACCGCAATTGCTACACTGTCCTGTTTGCCAGCTTTGTTTGGGTATCGCTTAACGAACTCCTTCCATGCTGCAGCATCAGACGGGTGTATCACTATCTTAGGCCGGTATCTAGTCCCTTCTGCTGCCCACCTCATGTTTCGGGCAGATTCGGCGGACATAAAGAGACGTTGGATCCTTGGTATGGGATCAAGATACCGAAGGACCTTCTGGGGGATTGTGAGCTGCCTCTTCTGACCATCATCACCATCGACCTCAATATACCTAGAGGATTTGCACTTTGGACAGTAATTTGCATTCACATGTTCTTTCCTAAATAAGATGCATGTGTTTGGACAAACATGTATTCGCTCATATGGCAGCTTAAGTTCACGAAAGATTTTGTTCGACTCGTACATGTTCTTTGGCAGAATGTTGTCTTTTGGCAATATAGTGCGAATAACGGTCAGAAGTGTATCAAAGGATGATCTACTCCAACCAAACTGGGACTTCACAGCAAGAAGGCGTGCAATGCCATCCAGTTGAGTGACCTCTGTATGCCCGTGTAGTGGTCTTTGTGCCCCATTCAAAGTTTCATAGAACTTCTTAGTCCTTTGCTCTTCATCCTCCTCCCCCTGTCCCCCTTCACCTGCGACTGGATTTTCAGGCGCTGCAGCATTTTCTAGGTCTTCTAGCATGAATTCAACATGAGTAACATATTCGGGTGAGCTTGTGCGTTGCCGTACCATCTCCTTTCTCGCACGTTGGGGCTCAGACTCACCATGTGCGACCCACCGGCGGTAGTCTGGCATAAACCCATTCTTGAGAAGGTGTCGACCCATTTCATCCTTTGTTTTTTCCTTCTTGTTGCCGCGAATAGTGCAGGGGCACCACACTCCACCACATCCTGGGTGTCTGGCAAATGCTGCTTCCAAGAACTGATTCGTCTTTGTAATCCATTCTGGAAGCACACCTCCGCCACCCCCACTCAGCCAGCCACTATACATCCACTCACGATCCTCCATCTGATGTATTTTCATTGACCAAGTAGTTTCATCCGGTATTAGTTCAATTAATTACAATTATTCATGTTTTACGGCATTAACTCAAACTATCTAATAGGTAAGGATAGGTCCTAATCCCACCCGAGGATGTGTAGGTGGCTTCGTTTTCATGCACTACTCCGATCCACACAGAATTTCGGCAGCACCTCCCCGCTGTTCTCCAAATACACGTCTCGGCAACAAGCCGAGAGAATGTGCATTCGGAGAACAATGGGAAGACGCTGCCGAAATCCTGTATCGGATCGGAGTAGAGCATAAAAATGAAGCCAGCCTACACATCCTCGGGCTGTCCGTGGAAAACGCTGGACAATTCGAAAGAGTTACTATTATAAATATACAAAGATTGCATATTTATAAATGATGTAACTCTTTCGAACGGGAGACGCATAGGTAACGTGACTAGCTAGCTACATGATTTACATATACATAAATCCTACGAGGCGAATGATTCTTACCCTCGAAGCGTGTTCAGTGCCGCTCGTCCGTCCAGCAAGAAGCTCTGCGACAACGGTCTCGACGTCAAACTAATGCATGTCCTGCAATAAAGTGAAAATTGGGATCAAACATAATCCACATGCAAACTTGCAAACTGGGACTATACATAATTCACATGCAGAATAGGTGCTTTTCCCTACTCCTTTTGTATTTACAGTGGCAACACTTGTATTTCCATAACAATAACAAATATGTGCAGCTACATAATTCACATGCAGAATAGGTGCTCTGCCCACTCCTTCTGTACAAGCTTTGCGGGCCAGCTACCAATGATGATTTTGACATTGAAATGATCTTGTACGGCCATATATGGTATACAAATACTCCAGTTTAGAAACTGTTATCCTTGGAAAGACATTCGCAAAAGCAAGAATAGACTGTACTACACCATATATTAAGTGGGTTCAGCTTCTTTCTTATAGAAGTGAGGCCAAATTTTGATATCTCAGCAAAATGAAAATCTAGCCAGGATCCAGGAGTGTGGCTTGTCTTTGGGTGTGCTATGCATTTGACTTTGTCTAGAGACAAATATTACTGTATTGTTGGTGCCAGAACTGCATGTCTGCATGTCAAGATATGCCAACATTTAAAGAAAGTCTGAAGAAGTGCGCCATTTTTTTGAACCGGAATTATGACAGGGAAAGCATTTCAGTTCACAAAAGTAAAGAAAAACATCACCTTACAAAATCCAAGGTGGACACCAAAATATCTAAAACTATTCTGTAAACACAGAGCCAATGTGACATTTCCTTAATCCTGAATGTGAAACAAATGCATGTAGCATGTTTCTTTTTCCTTTTTCTTTTTTGAGAATTGCTTGTAGCATGTTTCATAATACAAAGCTAGAAGTTTTTGCTGCAGGCACTCATATCTCACACAATGACTCAGCACAGAAATATGGTGAGGGGAGATGAACAGAAATATGGTGATACGAGCAGCCGGACCTGGTGAACCTGGAGCAGCCGGACCTTGAGATGAGGAGCAGCCGGACCTGGAGCAGCCGGACCTGGTGAACCTGGAGCAGCCGGACCTGGAGAAGCCGGACCTGGTGAACCAAGACCTGTGAGAGAGAGAGAGAGAGAGAGAGAGAGAGAGAGAGAGAGAGAGAGAGAGAGAGAGAGAGAGAGAGGCTTGTACGTGCCGGCGCTAGGAGGGAGGGCGGATCTGTGCGCCGGCGGAGGAAGGGCGGGCGGAGGAGATGGCCGGAGATCTCAACCTAGCGAACGGGGATGGGATGCGGCGCCGATGGGAGGGCCAGCTCAGGGCTCCCCATGCTTGGGGAGGGGGGGGGAGGGGGTCTGTTGGGCGCTTGGGGGGGGGGGCGAGGCGAACGGTGGGTCGAGGGTGGGCGGCGGCGCGGGGGCAAGACAGGGGCGGCGCGGGGGCAAGACAGGGGCGGCGCGAGGGGGAAGACAGGGGCAGCGCGGGGAAAGACAGTGGGGAGGGCCAATATTTGGGCCAAAATGAGCTATGAGCGCGTCTATTTTGGCCAAGTCCCGCGCTCAGTATAAGCCTAGTGCAGCACGATAAGCCTAGTGTCAAAGAAAAAATACACGGTTTATAAAAATATTTTTTTCTTTTAATTTAATAAAAAATTTATTAGTTTTACTTTTAATAATTTATGTGTTTACATTTTATTGTATCTTTATGATACTTATTATTTTTTTCTTTTTATAATACTTTTTATTGTATTTTTATTTAATTGTTCTGATAAATGATACCCTTTCCCCTTATTTCATTATTTCCATTCTTTAAAATATCGGTCAATATTCTGGTAAAAGATTGGGCATGTTTGGAGCAGGCCTCACTTGTGGCTGCTTGTAAACTACAACATCTTCGATGTAGTCTCTGGGTACCGAGAGGGAACGAGTCGGGTTTGTGAAGGAAGTGCGGGCCCGGTTACTCCGTTTGCCTTGAAACTTCTCGTGTTGTCAAAGGAGGCCATCGAATGACATGTGTCAGGCCCCCGCAATTTTCGGACCCGCCTAGAATATTTGAGACATTTATTCCACTGCTAGGGTTTCGGGGCCGGAAATTGCAGATCTGCAAGGTGGCACATGAAATCATGCCCAGAAGCAGCATGTAAAGTCCTATGTGATGTCTTTGCGACATGCTTAGGACTTTTGCAGACGAGGGAGGGGCAGGCCTAGCCACGGGGGGGCAAAATTGCCTCGGCGCCATGCCTGATCCAACCGTTTAAATCCTCAAAAACTTGTATGATGCCGGAAATCCTCGGGAGCTGGCACGGTGTCATAACATGGCCCCTGTAGGGTGTGGTAAATGTTTGGGCGTGTTTCGAGTAGGGATCACCTGCGGCTTCTTGTAAACTACACCATCTCCGATGTAGTCTCTAGGTACCGAGAGGGAACGAGTCGGGTTAGTGAAGGAAGTGTGGGACCTGTTACTCCGTTGGCCTCGAAACTTCTCGTGCTCTCGAAGGAGGCCATCGAATGACACGTGTCAGGCCCCCGCATTTTTCAGACCAGCCTAGAATATTTTAGACATTTATTGCACTGCTAGGGTTTCGGCGCCGGAAATTGCAGATCTGCACGGCGGCACATGAAATCATGCCCAGAAGCGGCATGTAAAGTCCTATGTGATGTCTTTGCGACATCCGTAGGCCTTTTACAGACGAGGGAGGGGCAGGCCCGGCCACTAGGGGGGGGGGGAATTACCGCGGCTCCATGCCTTGCTTCGTGTTACCGAGTGCCCGTGTCTTGGCTCTAGACGAAGAGAAAAGCACTCGGCGTAGAGTGAAGTTTCAGTAGTTGCTTTTGCATGTCATCATAATATGGGTACGCTAGGGGGTCGAAAGTCATATAAATATTAAAGTAGCGTTAAATTTAGAGTTTCACAAATAAGACCCATGAAAACTACTAGTCGACAGAAAATAAGGGAGAATAATAATACTAATTAAATAATAAATATAAATGCAATGAAAACCATCTTAAATCAATTTTGCATAATTGTTATGTGTTAAAAAAAATCTGCAAATATGTAAGCCTAGTGCTTTCGTTGGGCTCACGGCTTATATGTCCTATAAGCCGAGTGCTTGAGTGAGGCACACGGCTTATATGTCCTATAAGCCGAGTGGTTGACGGGGCGCACGGCTTATATGTCCTGTAAGCCGAATGCCTGCATCGGACGCACGGCTTCTAGGATGCTCCGTGACGGCGCCGTCAGCCACGTCCGTTGCGGACACGTGGCAGTCTGTCTTTGCCGAGTGTGTGCTGTAAGCCGGGTGCTTTTTCGAGTAGATACCGTGTGCTTGGTATAAGCCGAGTGTTTTTTCTCCGCACTCGGCTTCTCGGTGACCATAAGCCGAGTCCTTCGTTTTTGCCGGGTGTTTTTTTCCCAGGACTCGGCTTCGAGGTCCATAAGCCGGGTGCCCGAAAAATAGATCTCGGCTTATAGGCTAACACACGGGAAAACCGAATTTTCCTGTAGTGAACCGTCAGTAAGCAAATCTAACACCATTTCTTGTACAGTACATGACATTGCAAAGATGGTTCCATTGAAAGAGCAAAATCCAGAAGTTGACAAACATTGGACCAACATTTACTACTGCCAGAAATTAAGCACCACATTGCATTTGCTAGGAAATAGTAATACAAGAGAAGAACTAGTGGACACATCTAAATAAGATAGCGTCCATCAAGCACGATATATAATAGATGTCGCATTAGGTTGATACCAAATAGTACCAATTAGGACATCAAACTGCACTTCCACGAAAGGTGATCTAACATAGAACCACCTGTTTCTTACTCTTAACCAGGCAAGGCATAATAACCATAATAACTAAACGAAAGACTAGAAGGGAAACAAGAAGAATTACTTAGCAAATGCATAGCCTTCTTGTCGGATCGAAATCACTATCCGATCTGCCGACGCCTTATGTAATCTGTTGCAAGGCCAGTTGAGATTCCGGGTTGTTGATGGTGTAGCTGGCGAGAAGGTGGATGATGGTGTAAGGACGGTCAGCGACCAGGACAAACTTCTTGTCCTGTTTCACAAAATCTGCAGCTTCAGAGATCCTCTCTATTTTGTTGTCCTTGATGTTGCACTTGCTGATATGAGCGGACGAACCCAAATGTTGAGTGTAGTACACACAGTCTGGCTCAGTTCCTGGGAACTCATCAACATCGACGGAGAAGCACCTGTGGTCTCCGATGAAGATCGCATATCTGTCTGTGGTCTTCAGACGCCAGAAGATACCTGTCTCGGTGTCAAATTGGAAAGCAAAGAGAGCCAAGACTCCCTGTGGATTCAAGATCTTCATGACGATACATGTATGCCCATGCAAATCCACTAGGAAACACCGCATGCCGTACCCATGTCCAGGTAGATCAAGGGAGAAAACCTCGGTCACAGGAGCAAGATTAACCGGCAGCAATTTGCCTAAGAAAATAATCATCTCACGAACAACGGGTGCTTCAGAAAAGCTTGCGTAGACACCACCCACAACCGCCTTCCGGTAGAAATCGTAAGCTGATGGCTGCTTATGGTTGTATCTGACGAAACTTTTACTGTGAGGAGCCGCCGAGTAAGCCTTACCAGATGAGTCGGAGAACACGACGAGCCGGAGCGAAGAGCCGTGGGGGAAAATGACATCAGCGATTCCCACATCGGGGGGCACGGGCGCCGCGAAACGGATCACAAGGCCGGTGAGAGGGTTGAGGACGCGAGCGGCGTGAGGAGGGCTTTTCTCCGCTAGAACGAAGTAGCCGTCGAGAGTGGTGGCCGGTGTCAGTGTTCAACAGGAGCAGCTTCCCATCGCTCTGGAAGACCTCGTCGAGAACGATCCACCGGCTCGGGCGAAAGCGGGGGTCGGAGGCGTCGCTCCTTGGGTCGTCGGTGGCGGCGCGCCAGCCGGTGCAGACGGCGCGGTAGTCCATGTACCAGTCGAGGTCGTTGTCGTCGAGGAAGGAGTTGGCGATGCGGCGGACGAGGTCGCCCGGAAGCGTGGACCACCCGTCTTCGGCCGCCAAGGCCGGGACCGCCGGAGAGGATTCTGCAAAACCCGGATCTTTCATCTCCCTTCTAGCAGCAGGCGGAAGCTCGCCGGATGCGGCCGCTATCGCCGCACGCTCCGGTTCCTGCGACATGAGCGCGCCTCTCCTTCTAGATGGCCTGCAAAAAAACAAGGGAAGATGCAGCGTTAAGGAGACTGAAAATGAAACAACAGCTGCATAAAGAAATGAACAGACTAGAGCAAGGATTCGATGGTTACCAGATCTATCTACGTAGGAACACAGCAAGAGCGGCCGTCGAGGGAGGAGATGAGACGAGGTAAGTCGGAGGAGAGTGTTCAAATGGAACGGAAGAGGGGGACGAGAAAAAGGTGCCTCCGTTTCGAAATATAAGTTTCTTCTAAGATTTCAATATTGGCTATGTTGGGATGTATGTTGACATATTTTAGAGTATAAATTCACGCGTTTTGCTAATTTTAGAAAGCTTAACTAAGATTTTAATATTGGCTATGTATGAATATATGTAGACATATTTTAAAATATAAATTCACGCGTTTTGCTAATTTTAGAAAACTTAGCAACGAAGGAGTAACGATGAACGCCAGTTGTTGAAAAACTCACGCACCCCACGCCAGCAGGAGCAGCTGCATGCAGCACGCGTCACATCCCCACCGAGCCGCAATCCTTCGGTTTGAAAAGAGCCATAGTTAAAATTATCAAGGATGAGTCGGAGATAATAAAAAAAAATTCTAAAAAGGCTAGTTTTCAAATTTGAAAAACTAACTTAAACTTGCATTAGCATTTTTCTTGAACAATTTACCGATGGTTAGATGGACATACTTATGACTTTCTTTTTACTCCGCATATAAAATTTGTAGGTCATTTTAGTATGCATATAAGTCTGACATCAGACAAACTTATATGCAGACTAAAATGGACCGGACACAGAACTTACATAAATTTTTCCCCAGAAGAAGGAATATTTATATATAAATTAGAAAATATCTAAATGTATATTTTTTTCATATATACTCAACAAATTTCTCGGCAAGACGACAACAGTGATGCGTGGTCGAGTTGTGGCTCTCGACGGGCAATGCCTGACAGCGGCATTGGTGATCCAGCCCGGTGATCTTCAACGGCGGCCTGACCTGACCAGGTCACCAGAGAAGAGGATGTCGCAGCATCGTCTTGGATGGGTTGGGTGATTTGTTTCTAGGTTTTCTATATGAGTCTTTGAGTTCAGTTTGTGGGTCGCAATGTCCCCATCTAGGAATAATGTTCTCCCCGCTATTTCTTGGTTTCGTTGGTGTGTTTTATCACCGACAGAGTGCATGTGGAGTCGTGTCTCTAACGATTATCTGATTGATTTAGGTTCCTGGTGGATCCATCTGGATTCGACGGACGTTGGTGGTCTTTGAAGTTTCTACATGGTTCTATTGGCACTTTATTCTCGGAGGTGGAGATTTGCTTTGTAGATCACACCCACCCAACATTTTCTAGTCTGCATTGACGACTTTCCGATCGTTGCTTCTATGGGCTTTTGAGTTTAACAAAGTTTGCTTTACTGAGGCAGACGTCCAGAGGCAGCTTGGAGCTATGCTCACGACGCGCCACCAATTGAGACAGGAGGACACTACTAGGAAAAAGGCTACTAGCAGCGCGGGTAAAATGGCTACTAGCAGCGCGGGTACCCGCGCTACTAGTATCGCGCTACAGCTAATAGTTAGTAGTAGCGCGGGTGGAACCCACGCTACTACTAACATTTTAGTAGTAGCGCGGGCGCAACCCGCGCTACTAGTAAAGAAATAGTAGTAGCGCCGCAGTTTTTCTTCCACGCTACTACTAAAAAGTTAGTAGTAGCGTGGATGCAAACAAACGCTACTACTAACGAAGTAGTAGTAAGGCGTTTGGTGTTTTCCCACGCTACTACTAACTAATTAGGAATTAAAAAAATTAAATCCACCAATTCCATTCTATACATACAATTCCAACTAAAACAAACACATATTTGCAATGAACCAGCAACATTACACATCATTACTAATCCAAGATTTATAATTAACCAGCAGCGTTAGAGCACATCCTGTAAGAGCATACATATTGTCATGGCTTTTCATGCCTTCAATTAAAACACCTACACTTCTTGCCAAGTCACTTACTCCCAGCTAGTGCAAACACAGTTACAAGCAAACCAAAATGCATAAAAACACCAAACAGTGGCATCCTATCTCTCCATAAAAACACCAATCAGCGCTACCTCCAATCCTCGGCTCACCGGGCCGGCCTCCAGCATCTGCAGCTATGTGCTCTTCAGCTCGTAGTGCCTCCACGCCCTGGTCCAACATCTCCTTGGCACCTTCCTGAGTGCCTGCCAAATTTGTCAAAACTATGCATATTCAGATCATAGATATTCAGGAAATTGGGAGCAAATAGGAACATACATGACATACGCATTACTATTGGAGAAGAGTTGGTAAACTACTTATACAAGAAATGAACAGGAAGAAGCAGAATGGCCAATATTCACATTCGTATAATTTTGACCTCAATAAAATTTCAGCTCATCTGTAGACCAGGAATAGTTTCAGCTAACAAAGGAAAATGAGAACAAAGAGAAATCAGTAATTGTGAGACAAGAAATAACTTCTGTTGTAACCCGTGCATGGTATTCTATCCCAAGCTAAACTACCTAGTATCTGTCGTAGTCATGGTGAACTCGCTTTCATTTTCAGAAAATCCTGTATTCTATCCCAAGTGCAGCAACAACTTTTGTGATATGAGAAATGCTAGCTAGTATAAAAATCATTAGGTAAAATATAAAAAGTTAACTTGTGTGGCCACAAGTTTGCAGCTATTCAAGCAATTCAGATCATTAGTAATTAACCTGGCCGAGGATACTCCTAACATATATAACATAGTAGGCTCAAGCAATTGTTAGCTTCATTCTGTAAATCCTAGAGATGTATGCAAGGTATATTCATCCATCCAACTACATGCCTGAATTGCTCTACAAAAAATTTCATCAGTCCACCGACAGGAATCACACCCAAACATTCTCTACAACTTCTGCGCATATTTTAGTTGTGTTCTTCTGTTGACTATCAATGTACTAAAGTCGTAATCTTGTCTTCACCAGGTTAAATGTGGCTCGGCTAACTCCCTAGTGCAAGTAAATTCTGGAGCCAAAGGAAGAAGAGTATTGGGGACTGACCTGAATGGCAACCTACCACTTCAGCAAACCGGCAGTATCGTCTCTCCCCGTCAACCATCTATAACACCAAACAGATAAAACAAGCCTAATGAAATGTACTCTGCTTATATGTGCCTATTTTATTCGACGAAGCATATTTTCAAGAAAAATGATGTCAAAGCATACACTAGAAGACCATATCAAAGTCCAAAACGACATTTATAGTGACATAATGTGACATTCAGACATTCAGATCCATTATTATCTGCAAACATATGGACCAATAAATATACTACTTTGTGCTACACGAATTGCAACCTGCGAAAAATGCAAAGGTCGAACAAAATCCCTCGATATTGTTAATCCTTTTATCACCGAGACACAACAACTGGTCATGCCAAATTAGGTTGGTCAACTACAGTTTCAGATGGTAGACTCTCGTGCACTCTTCCAAAGCATAATGGTCAAGCATCTACCTAAAACAAATATTCAGGTCTATTCATGAGGTTCAGCATGCTTCCAGGGTTTCGAGCTCCACCATTGACACTGGACAGCAAACATAAGGTTTTTGGCCGATCTGCTTGTTCGCAGAGTGATTAGGACAGTAGCGAAATTAACTAGGATTCAGACTTAGGTCGGTAATTTTACCACGCCGGGGAACTTGTGGATCCTCTAATCATACTCCAGCGCTGCTGCTGGCTCTCCCCTCGGCGCCCACCTGCGCCTCATCTTCAATCGCCGGAAAGGTGGGGAGCAGGAAAGGGGTTCGTCAGCTAGGAGCACAAGGTGGGCGGCGGAATGGACGAGAACACGAAGGGGGGCCGGGTTTAATTTACCTTGTGTGCCGCCGCCGTCGTCGTAGCCATAAATCAAACAGAGTGAAGCGTCTATTCCTCTCCTGCAAAACATAACAAAATTCAGAGCTTCCCCTAAATTTAGATTAGCAGGAAGCAAAACTGAAGCAAAATTCAGAGGTACCAGTTTGGCACTGCAGCTCGTCATCTGGTCCAGCGTCGATGTTGCCCTGCACGCACAGGAGAAGGTCAACCAGCGTCGTCAGCCGCCGCAGCCCGCATGACTAGCTTCTACGCTGCTCTACAGAATAGTTTTACAACACCAAGTCCCTACATAATAGTTTTTTCAGCATGAGAAGCAATGAACAAACTTAAATATGAGCATAGTAGCTACAAACAATGAAAAGTCTATACATCTACTGTAATCGTTTTGACCACCTAGACATAATAATCACAAGGGAACAGAGAAGCAAATTGTTGGTCTGAAACATATACGGCTCTCTGTACAGAAGATAGATACAGTAGTTGACAAAACAATATTGACATAAGTGTAGGCTCTCTGTAAACACCGGAGAACATGGGGAAATTGGATGCTAGATGTAGCACTCATGCGTAGTAATCCATCTGAATGACATTTCCTCAAAACTGAAGTTTGTCCAATCAGAAGGAGATGAATACCAGTGCACACTTAGAGAACAAGCTCAAGGAAGTTGTACTCCCATGGACAAATCACTGCAGTGTATTTTGGCCACAATAGATCGATCCACTCTGAGCTTGTCCCTGGTCAAATTGGCAGCCTACAGCAGCAGGGGCTCTCCGTGGAAACAAATTGGCAGGCCTCATCCCTTGTCAAACAAAAATCAAGGGCTTGTCCCTGGTCAGTCACGCAGCAGGGGCTCGCCGGGCCGAGGCAGGAACGAGGGAGGTAGGGGAAGGAAGAGGGGAGGAGGAGACGGAGTAGCTACCTCTCCCGGCCGGTGGCGACGGTGTGCTGGACCTGGCGGCGGGCAGGTTGAAGTGGGGCCAGCCGCGATTTGAAGACTAGGGCGGCGGCGAGGTAGACGGGGTCAGCAGGGCGACGGCGAGGCAGCAGGGCCGGCGAGGATGCAGATCAGGCTGCAGTCGCCATGGAGTTCGCGGGAGGGCGAGAGGTGGCGACTAGATCAGGGAGAGGGGAGGCCGAGCGAGACTCCTCCGGTGAGCGAGACGCCCGGGATCGGGGTGGACGGAGGATGAGATAGAGAGACTTTTTAGGGATGAGAGAGAGAGAGAGAGTGGTGGGGTGGGAGTGGATCGGGCAGGACACGCTTAGTAATAGCGTGGGTGTGTTACCAGCGCTATAGCTACTTATTTAGTAGTAACGCAGGTTTTACACCCCTCGCTACTACTATGGCCTGTCCGGGGAGGCATGGTGAAGACCACTTAGTAGCAGCGCGGGTTTATACCCCTCGCTACTACTATCAACTTAGTAGTAGCGCGGTTTTTATACCCCTCGCTACTACTAATTAGCAGTAGCGCCCATTTTTAAACCGCGCTGCTGATAAACTTCTGTGTATAAGGTTTTCCCTAGTAGTGGGAAGAAATTTTCGACGCCACAAATATTTGAATGTAATTTTATCTTTCTGTATGGTTTCGTTTGTAATGAATGTGTGATATTTAATATATGACCTTGATATTTTCCGCTTCAGCCTTTTCAAACTCGGTGCATCAGTTGGGCGCACGACATTCATCAATTCGACGGGATGGGGTGTGCTCCTGCTGATCGGCTTCTCCTCCGTCCCTCCTCTCTCTCCCTCGTCCACCGCCACTGCCACTCTGGCCGAGTTCCTCTCTAGGGTCCAGTTCTTTTGGCTCGATTCTGGACAATCATGGTATGAAAAATCAAAAGCTCTGAAGAACTTGGTCTGATTGTCTAAAATTATCTAAGATTCCCTAGAATCAGTAGTGCAATGTAAAATCATCGCGAACCTCCTGGCCCTCCCACAAAACAAGACGTTTCAGAGCATCTCTAGCAGAACCCGTATAAAGTCGCGACCCGCAAAATAACCACCAAAATACGAGTCGGCGCGGAAAATGTTGCCCGATCAGACCCCGCAAACGCGTCCGACCCGTAAAAAAAATTTGCGGGGCGTGGCAAAAGATCGCCTTCAACCTTTAGATTCACAGGGTGGGAGGCCGGCCCGCGCTCACCCCCCATCTGCAGTGAGATTTAGCGCGAGGGAAATTTCCGCGCGGCTGTTCCTACTCCCTCGCCCCTCGCCCGCCATTGCCTCGCCACTGCCCGCTCTGTTCCATCTTCCTCGGCCATTCTTCGCCGCCATGGAAGCCTCCCAGCCGTCCCCCGTCACCGTGGAGGTCGTGCACGCGCAATTCCCTCCGGAGGATCTCGCCGCTGGTCATGTCGCCCCCGCCGTCGCCCAATGCACCACCGCGCCTGCCCGCAAGCGGCATGCTGCAAATATTCCACACACACGAAGAGGAGGAGACTTGGAGGAGTTTGGCAAGAAGGTGAAATTCATGGTTCTCTCCTAATCCCTTTGCTCCTCTTGTTGGTGATCTTCCCTATGTTTTCTCAATCTTTGCTCTTGGTTTGGTCATATTGACATGAGCCAAGTGTAACATAAAAAATATTGTAAAACAATATGTGCTCGTCAAAAGACACCATGCTTAGTCGCATGTTCTATGATCACATGCGTGCATGATATGCGAAAATGAGTCATGTAGCACAAATTAACCTTGTTCAAACCTGGGTGTATAGAAAATAATATTCCAACTTCATGATGCATAAACAAATGCCGCCCAAATCGTAAATGGTGTTATAATAACCGGAAGTCTATAAAATAGACTAAAGGGGTGCACTATATAAAAAAAATGTATCGGGCCCCAAATAATGCTAGCCGGCATCATTGACAAAATAACCAGATATGGGCAAATCTAATAAATGTGCATGCAAAGTAAAATGGAGACGTCGTACCTAGCTAATTCTAGGATAATTGGCGTACATCCACCCAACTAAAATAAATTGTATGGTCCCTTCATATGGACGTACATACATTAAAAAAAACTAAAAGATGATCAGAGTCATAATCTGAGTCTGATTGCACTCGAAATGTTGTAGTGCACTTGCATATGCCACCAAAACAAACTAAATATTTTTTTATCTGCTCCATGTATGTGTATGCTCAAAAAGGTCGTGTCTAGCTTATCTACGCATAAGATAAAAGTTAGATCATGCATCCCCCATACGGCTTGCAAATATTAAGAAAACGTAGATGTCATCTACTCATAAAACAAAGAGTACTACAATTGTTAGTACTAAAGTAGTTTGCACAGAACATGTGCATTATTTTATGTCCCACTGGGCGTGCCCAGAATCTGATGACGAGAAAGTGGCGGGCGTGAAACACGCGTCCACGTCATTGATACAGAGTGAATTTAAATGCATAAAATAAATATAGAATCAAACATTGCAGGTACATTATTTCCAGAGCTCTTACATTTGCATAAAAGATCTGTTAATTACATCTCCAAAGAGAAAACCCCTGATTAAGAATTCCAACATTTCTACTACATGGGATTAATTACAACATACGACCATTACAAAATGATAAAAGAAAGTTCTTCCTCCTCGCTGTTGTCGACGCCGGCATGCTCGGGGGAGCCTTGGACTTTGTTGATGTTATAATATGCGATGACTTTCATTTGCATTTGCTTTCATTTAACTCGTACTGATGTTGGCAGTACGTGTGTGTATGCTTGAATGACTTCGCTTACTTTTCCTTGTTGATTAACCATTATATAGACTTTGATTTATTTTCTTTACTTTGTATGAGAAAGTCATCTTAATGGTTAACCAGTCTGTTAAATGAGTCTTCAAACATCATGATGCATGCGTATGGGGCATAAAATCATGCATGCGTGTGTTTTGTGTATGCAAAATACATTAGGACTAACAGTTGTAGTGCTCTTTGTTTTATGAGTAGATGACATCTACGTTTTCTTAATATTTACAAGCCGTATGGGGGATGCATGATCTGACTTTTATCTTATGCGTAGATAAGCTAGACACGACCTTTTTGAGCATACACATACATGAGCAGATAAAAAAATATTTAGTTTGTTTTGGTGGCATATGCAAGTGCACTACAACATTTCGAGTGCAATCAGACTCAGATTATGACTCTCATCATCTTGTAGTTTTTTTAATGTATGTACGTCCATATGAAGGGACCATACAATTTATTTTAGTTGGGTGGATGTACGCCAATTATCCTAGAATTAGCTAGGTACGACGTGTCAATTTTACTTTGCATGCATATTCATTAGATTCGCCCATATCTGGTTATTTTGTCAATGATGCCGGCTAGCATTATTTGGGGCCGATACATATTTTTATATAGTGCACCCCTTTAGTCTATTTTATAGACATCCGGTTAATATAACACCATTTACGATTTGGGCGGCATTTGTTTATGCATCATGAAGTTGGAATATTATTTTCTATACACCCAGGTTTGAACAAGGTTAATTTGTGCTACATGACTCATTTTCGCATATCATGCACACATGTGATCATAGAACATGCGACTAAGTATGGTGTCTTTTGACGAGCACATAATGTTTTGCAATATTTTTTATATGCATTTTATTTGTTCATCATTTTTTATGTTGATTTTCCCCGTGTCATACCTTGCCGTGATTCCATTGAGAACAAAGTCTTCACTCTACATAAGGGAATAAATACTTTGATTTGTGTCAATGTGACCAAACCAGAGGGAACTTTCATGCAACTTGTATTTCTTGACATGTGTTAACATGACCATGGCAAGAACAAACTATCAAATTTGTGAGAATACACTTGACATGTGTGAACATGAGAATACTACTTCTGAGAGTGCTACTTGACATGTGTCAACATGACCATGCCAAGAACAAATTATTGAATTTTGAGATAACTTCTTGACATGTGTCAATGTGACCATGCCAAGCGTAGAATGCCAAATTTGTGGAGGATGAAGGCTACTTGGGATGTGCCAATATGACCAAGCCAAGAGTAAGAATCATGTCACTTGGAGAAAAATTCAAGATTTGTGTCAATATGACCAAATTAAGAACCATCATATGGACGAAAAAGCAAGGATCATGCAACTTGAAGAAAAGGTTTAGATCTGTGTCAATATGACCAAATCAAGAACCATCATATCAAGCAAAAAGCTACTTGACTCGTGTCAATATGACCAAGCCAAGAGCAAAAATTGGGCAGCATGGAAAAGAATTCATGATCTGTGTCAATGTGACCAAATCAAGAATCATCATATAGGAGAAGCCACTTGGCTCATGTCAATATGACCAAACCAAGAGCAAAGATTGAGAAAACATAGGGAAGATCACCAACAGGAGGAGCAAAGGGATTTGGAGAGAACCATGAATTTCACCTTCTTGCCAAACTCCTCCAAGTCTCCTCCTCTTCGTGTGTGTGGAATATTTGCAGCAGTATTTGTGTGTAGCAGTGTTCGCGTACAGCAGTCTTCCTATGCAGTAGCGATGAAATGGGCAGTCTAATGCGAACTAACCAGCGGTGGCCATCCAACCTCCTTCCTGTATACAACATGACAGTATTTATAAGGGCGAACAGCGACAAGGCGCTGTTGGACGCTCGCCCACGTTGGCAGATCGTGGGAAGTGTTCGTGCAATCGTGGGAGCAGCTGGCTCTTTTTTCATTTCTTTATTTCTTAATCACAAGTTGACCGAGCTTTGAACCGGCCACTGGCCTAATTAGCCAATTTATTCTCAATCACCGTGTGGGCTTGATTATTTTAATCAATTTGTGGGCCTTGTCACTATTGAGCATGCATGCATAAGCCTACAGCAACGTGGCTGTATTTTTTTTAATGGACCACTAAACCTAATTAATATATTAATGGCTCATTGAGGCCTAGGGTCAGGGTGTGCATGTTAATTATTTTTGCATGCAAACTCAAGGTCTAGAATCAGATGAATATTTGACCAAGTACACCGCGCATATATTTTATTAATGTAATGTATTTTTTTATGCGTCGATTCAATAGTTCATTTCGTTGATGGAACAAAGCCGGACATTTATCATATAGTCAACATTTTGGTGATCTTAGCATCTCTCATAACAATTTTATGTTTGTATTTTTTGCCGTTTAGTGGTGGCGGCATGCGTGCGAGCCCTGTGTCCTCTATATTTTCTTTATGACAAAATCTAATGTGTTCCATCACATTTTATAATTGCCGGTTTAATGTGTGCATTATCGACATTTTATAATATGCCTATTTTTCAGTACTTAATTTGAGCGGTTGATTATATTTTTAATTCATTTTTTCATGATAAAACAGATTTTTGCCGTTTTGTATTTATATTTTAATATTTTATATGGTTTATCCATTTCATTTTATCTTGGTCAAAATCCATGTCAACAGATGCCCCTCGAGGTCTGGGTTCGAAGAGAATATTATTTTTTTGACTCGGGCCCAGAGCTCGAAACTTGATTATGCATATTTCATGTGTTTATAGCACTGCCGGTGAGTATACGGGCTTGTGATTTTTAGTCAATTGTGTGCCAGCTACGTTGTTGTGCATTTTTAACCATACAGTGCATTTTTTTAATTTCAATTTATGCTCGGAACTTTTTTTTGGAGTGCACAGCTTAATACTTAGGAGTTTAAACTCATGAAGGTTGGATCAAATTAAACATTAATAAAACATGCTTATAGTTTAGCATCATATAGCATTAGAGCATTTTGTATGTGCGTAAAAATGTTTCACATGACGCTTATAGTTTAGGCTCATATAGCATTGGAGCAGTATGAGGTTTCAGTTTATCCTTGTGAGGCAAATGATTTGTGCTCATAGCTTAGAGCATTAATTTGCCGAATATATGAAACTAATAGTTTATTCTTATAAAGCTTGGAGTGTCTATTTAGTATGATTTATTTTGCATGATGTCAATGGTTTATATTCTCGAACACCAGGGTGATTTCTTTCAGTTCTTTTTTTCATGAGGCTAGCTACTTTTACTCATCAACCTTTGGCAGGTAACATTTGTTTTTGGTGATATCTTTCAAAAGATACCATATGATACACAATTTGATAAATGCCACCCTAGTTTATACTTATGAGCCTAAACTTATACACATGAGGGTATGGAATAATATTTTTTCCTATCACAGTTTGGACTCGTAAGTTTATTGGAGTGTATTTTTTTTGGGTGCCCCAGTTTAGACTGCTGAGGGTATGGAGTGTATTTTTCTGTGTGCCCCAATTTATACTCATGGCGGTATGATTAATCTTTTTTTCTATCACAGTTTAGACTCATAAGTTTATTGGAGTTTTTCTTTTGTGTGCCCCAGTTTATACTTTTGAGGGTATGGAATATATGTTTCTTTTAAGTTCAACTTATACTCATAAGTTATTGGAGTAATATATGTTTTATACCACAGTTTATACTCGTGAGGTATTGGAGTATTGTTGGTATATGGTATAGTTTAGACTCATAAGTTATTTGAGTTATATATGTTTTATACCACACTTTATACTCGCATTTTAACTCGAGTGATTTGTATATGCCAAAGTTTATACTCGTGAGGTATTGAAGTATGTTTGGTGTTTTTTTTGCATCACAGTTTAGACTCGTAAGTTGTTGGAGTATTTTTTTCGTATGCCCTAGTTTATACTCTTGATGGTATGGAGTAGCTTGACGATTTTATTTTTGCATCACAGTTTATACTCGTAGGTCGTTGGAGTGTTTTTTTTGTCTGTGCCAGTTTATACTCTTCAGGGTATGGAGTACGTTTTATGATTTATGTTTTTTTCATCACAGTTTAGACTCATAAGTTGTTGGAGTAATATTTCTTTTTATGACACAATTTATAATCATGAGGTTTTGGAGTATATTTCCTTTATTTTATATCACACAGTTTAGACTAGTAAGCTTTTGGAGTATATTTTCTCTATATGACACAGTTTATACTCATGGGGTTTTGTACTATGTTTGATTTTTTCTTTGCATCCTAGTTTAGACTCGTATTTGAGTATTTTTTTCCTTATAAGGCACAGTTTAGACTCGTAAGTTATTGGAGTAATTTTTGTGTGTGATTTTTTAATCAGATGCACATAATTAAGCAGCATTTGTATTGCATGCATTAATGCAAAATCTATGTCATTTCTCTTCAGATTCACTTGTCTGCTATGAGAACAAAATTATGATGACACAAGAACATTTTCTTCCCTGAATCATCATATTACAATTTCACCTAATGAAATAGGCATAACCATAATATAAAAAAAATGACGGGTGTGTACATCTTTTTCCTTTGATAAAGACTAAATAACAACATTTCCTTACATATTTCCCCTCGGAACAAACCTTTTAACAAGTTCTAAGATAACCTGTTATGTTGGAATGTCGCCTATAAACCTCGAAGCTCGCATAGGCATCCAAGCATGCATACTTGATCTGGTCATGATCTAGGTTGGAGTTCTCCCACTGACTGACAGTGATGCTTTTGTCCTTGTTAAGACTTATGTTTGCAACCTTCTTTGCTAGCTTCTCCAATAAAGCCAAGTTGCCAAAAAATTTATTATGAACCTTGATACCCAGTCACTGCACATCGACGAGTTTTTTGATACCCAAGTTATAGATCTTGAGTTTTGCGATGTCATTGCCAATGGCGGCACCCGCAAATTCAACTGTGTCATTGTCAAGGAAGCCACGGAGAAGTGGCGGGATAAAACTCCTGGCCTGAGCCTCGTATAGCTGGTAAATTACGCAATGCTTTCCCACACAAAGCTGCAAGACAGCAGCGCGTTGTGGCTCTTGATTAGAGAGAGCAACTTGTTGCTCAAGTGGAAGCTTCTTACGCTCTTTGCTGTGGACATATCTAGTGTATTCATAGTCAAGGCCAACAACACACCACTTGGCATGATTAAGATACTTTTTCCAGATGAACCTGATGAAGGCCACAACTGTTGAAGGGTTACTAGTCACTGTAGTATGAATTCTAATACGCCTTTGCTGATATGAAAAAAGCAATCTGGATGATTGTTGTCCACACTCTTTGGGAATTGGACACGGACTTTGCTGACCTTAATATTGAAGGTTCACATGGCGAACATTTCTTTGCTGAGGTTGATGGCACATCGACTGAAACAAAGTCAGAGAGGAATCATATGCGATGGGTGTTGATGATGACAAGGGACTTGACAATGTTGATGTTGGGTTCACATGACATGTTTCATAGCCATGGGAATTGAGATGCTTTTTCTTGCATTCAAGGGGGAACCTGAGAACCGTCTTAGAGCATTCTCCAATGGATTTATCGACCAGCGAAAGAATAGGCTCTGAGGCATCAAGTTGAACTTTATTCTGAACCTTTGTCGTCCTTTCATGCTGAGACAACGAGGAGGGAAATATGATCATGGTATTGCCCCCATTCATAGGTTGCTCATAGTGGAGTTTGTCCATTGTCTTCCCTTTTCTTTCTTCGTGTACCCTCATACTTTCCCAAAACTTGAGTGGAGAGAAGACTTCCATTCCATGGTCATGTCCAATCGGTGATGCAGTCATATTATCTAGATGCTGATTTGTTGAAGCCGCACATGGACCAACTAGCACATCAAGCCAAATGTCTCCAATGCGGAGCGTGACCGACTGTGGCACTTGACCATCCATACCTTCAAACTAAAGAAAACCATATATTAGTTTCCTTCATCTTTTTTTTATGTATGCATACATAATATTTTATGTATTATGAAAAATCATATGTTGCAATCCTATGTTGGAATTCAAAGATGAGGGGAGAAATAGGTCCCACTGGGCGTGCCAGAATCTGATGACGGGAAAATGGCGGGCGTGAAACACGCGTCCACGTCATTGATACACAGTGAAATTTAAATGCATAAAATATAAATAGAATCAAACATTACAGGTATATTATTTCCAGAGCTCTTACATTTACATAAAAGATCTGTTAATTACATCTCCGAAGAGAAAACCTCTGATTAAGAATTCCAACATTTCTACTAAATGGGATTACAACATACGACCATTACAAAATGATAAAAGAAAATTCTTCCTCCTCGCTGTCGTCGACGCCGACATGCTCGGGGGAGCCTTGGACTTTGTTGATGTTATCATATGCGATGACTTTCATTTGCATTTGCTTTCATTTAACTCGTACTGATGTTGGCAGTATGTGTGTGCATGCTTGAATGACTTCGCTTACTTTTCCTTGTTGATTAACCATTATATAGACTTTGATTTATTTTCTTTAATTTTTGTGAGAAAGTCATCTTAATGGTTAACCAATCTGTTAAATGAGTCTTCAAACGTCATGATGCACGCGTATGGGGATTAAAATCATGCATGCGTGTGTTCTGTGTATGCAAAATACATTAGGACTAACAGTTGTAGTGCTCTTTGTTTTATGAGTAGATGACATCTATGTTTTCTTAATATTTGCAAGACGTATTGGGGATGCATGATCTAACTTTTATCTTATGCGTAGATAAGCTAGACACGACCTTTTTGAGCATACACATACATGGAGCAAATAAAAAAATATTTAGTTTGTTTTGGTGGCATATGCAAGTGCACTACAACATTTCGAGTGCAATCAGACTCAGATTATGACTCTGATCATCTTTTAGTTTTTTTCAATGTATGTACGTCCATATGAAGGGATCATACAATTTATTTTAGTTGGGTGGATGTACGCTAATTATCCTAGAATTATCTAGGTACGACGTGTCCATTTTACTTTGCATGCAATTCGCCCATATCTGGTTATTTTGTCAATGATGCCGGCTAGCATTATTTGGGGCCGATACATTTTTTTATATAGTGCACCCCTTTAGTCTATTTTATAGACATCCAGTTAATATAACACCATTTATGATTTGGGCGGCATTTGTTTATGCATCATGAAGTTGGAATATTATTTTCTATACATCCAGGTTTGAACAAGGTTAATTTCTGCTACATGACTCATTTTCGCATATCATGCACGCATGTGATCATAGAACATGCGACTAAGTATGGTGTCTTTTGACGAGCACATATTGTTTTACAATATTTTTATATGCATTTTATTTGTTCATCATTTTTATGTTGATTTTCCCCGAATCATACCTTGCCGTGATTCCATTGAGAACAAAGTCTTCACTCTACATAAGGGAATAAATACCTTGATTTGTGTCAATATGACCAAACCAGAGACAATTTTCATGCAACTTGTATTTCTTGACATGTGTCAACATGACCATGGCAAGAACAAACTATCAAATTTGTGAGAATACCACTTGACATGTGTCAACATGAGAATACTACTTCTGAGAGTGTTACTTCACATGTGTCAACATGACCATGCCAAGAACAAATTATTGAATTTTGAGATAACTTCTGACATGTGTCAATGTGACCATGCCAAGCGTAGAATGCCAAATTTGTGGAGGATGAATGCTACTTGAGATGTGCCAATATGACCAAGCCAAGAGCAAGAATCATGTCACTTGGAGAAAAATTCAAGATTTGTGTCAATATGACCAAATCAAGAACCATCATATGGAGGAAAAAGCAAGGATCATGCTACTTGAAGAAAAGTTCTAGATCTGTATCAATATGACCAAATCAAGAACCATCATATCAAGCAAAAAGCTACTTGACTCATGTCAATATGACCAAGCCAAGAGCAAAAATTGGGCAGCATGGAAAAGAATTCATGATCTGTGTCAATGTGACCAAATCAAAATCATCATATGGGGAGAAGCCACTTGGCTCATGTCAATATGACCAAACCAAGAGCAAAGATTAAGAAAACATAGGGAAGATCACCAACAAGAGGAGCAAAGGGATTAGGAGAGAACCATGAATTTCACCTTCTTGCCAAACTCCTCCAAGTCTCCTCCTCTTCGTGTGTGTGGAATATTTGCAGCAGTATTTGTGTGCAGTAGTGTTCGCGTATAGCAGTCTTCCTATCCAGTAGCGATGAAATGGGCAGTCTAATGCGAACTAACCAGCAGTGGCCATCCAACCTCCTTCCTGTATACAACATGACAATATTTATAGGGGCGAACAGCGACGGGGCGCTGTTGGACGCTCGCCCACGTTGGCAGATCGTACGAAGTGTTCGTGCAATCGTCGGAGCAGCTGGCTCTTTTTTCATTTCTTTATTTCTTAATCACAAGTTGACCGAGCTTTGAACCGGCCACTGGCCTAATTAGCCAATTTATTCTCAATCACCGTGTGGGCTCGATTATTTTAATCAATTTGTGGGCCTTGTCACTGTTGAGCATGCATGCATAAACCTACAGCCCTGCAACGTGGCTGTATTTTTTTAATGGGCCACTAAACCTAATTAATATATTAATGGCTCATTGAGGCCTAGGGTCAGGGTGTGCATGTTAATTATTTTTGCATGCAAACTCAAGGTCTAGAATCAGATGAATATTTGACCAAGTACACCGCGCGTATATTTCATTAGCGTAATGTATTTTTTTATGCGCCGATTCAATAGTTCAATTTGTTGATGGAACAAAGCCGGACATTTATCATATAGTCAACATTTTGGTGATCTTAGCATTCCTCATGACAATTTTATGTTTGTATTTTTTGCCGTTTAGTGGTGGCGGCATGCGTGTGAGCCCTGTGTCCTCTATATTTTCTTCATGACAAAATCTAACGTGTTTCGTCACATTTTATAATTGTTGGTTTAATGTGTGCATTATCGACATTCAAAAATATATCATATGCCTATTTTTTCAGTACTTAATTTGAGCGATTGATTATATTTTTAATTCATTTTTTCATGATAAAACATATTTTTGCCATTTTGTATTTATATTTTAATATTTTATATGGTTTATCCATTTCATTTTATCATGGTCAAAATCCATGTCAACACGGCAGGGTAACGTTGTTGTGTAGGTCGGCAATCCGGCTGGCCTCGCCGGAAAGGCACGCGCGCCAGGCGCCACCTCCGCTCCGAGATCTGCCCGGCCGCCGACGGAGAAGGTGGGCAAGGTTTCAGTTGTGAAGCGCAAGGAGATCCCTACGTAAAGGTCGGTGCCTTCGTCCGCTCCCTACGCCCCGGCAAGATGTTCCCCGGTGATGACGTTCACCGGTGCTGCTTCCACCACAGGCGAGGTGTTCGATGAAATGGTCGGAAGGTATGCATATTCGATCCCTTGTACTTGCTTCGCTTTTAGACATTGTGGTAGCTCGTGACGTGATGTCACACACTGTAGTGGTGGTTCAAACAATGCCACTGCCGAGTTCGTGAACTTGTTGGAGACCAACGCCTTCGACATCGATCAAGCCCGTTCACTGATTTCGATTACAATGAAATGGAGGGTGGCATGGATGATCACGGTGGTGAAGATGCACTGGAGGAGATAGATGAGGGGGCATATGAGCAAGCACAAGCAAAAAAAGTGTGAGATCGAAGAACTACACGATGTTGGCTGACCCAATCTTGATCAAGGCTTGGAGTGCGGTGTCTCTTGACGCTTGCACGGTACATCTCAAACCGTCAAGAGGTATTGGGAAAGAATCTAAGATCAATACTTTCGCATGATGGGGAAGCATCCCAATAGGACTCCACAAACCTTTCGGTCACTCCAAGGTCGTTGGGACGTGATCAAGACGATTTGTAGCCGTTGGGCTGCTTGCTTGGAACAAGTTCACAATGAACCCCCAAGTGGAACCGTGTAATCCAACTATGTGAGTTTGTTTTCACGTCCCAAGTTGTGCACATCATTTGTACCATATGAAGTGATTGCATCATTTGAGTTTGTTTTAGTTGTGTAGGAGAAAATTGCCCAACAAAGATACAAAGACATGGAAGCGTCCGAAGGCAAAAAATTTAAACTAGAGCTTGTTCAAAGAGGGCAACAAGTGGAAGTTGATTGACAAAGGATCCCCACCAAAGAGAGGTTCACTTACGAACATGGATGAACATGAAGATGGTGATGTCCCAAGAAACTTGAACAAGCCCGTGGTGACAAGAAGACAAAGGAGAAGATCAAGAGGGAACACGAAGCATCGAGTTTGCGGGACAAGATAGATGCCATGATGAAATCAAATAAGTTTATGTTAGTGAAGACCTTGGAGACAAAGAAAGAGTTGACCGAGAAGAAAGTATGAGAGAAGCAAGAGAAGTAGCAATTGCTCAAGGATGAGGGGTTGCGCAAGGCGGCCATTGAGGAGAGAAGAGCATGTGCCGCTGAGAAAGCAATGTCCAAGCTTCTTGCCAAAGAGAATAGGATCATGACACTAAACCGCAATGACATGGACGACATCACCAAAGAATGGCATAATATGGCGAGGAGATACATCTTGAAGAGGAGGATGCTTGCGGCGGCCGGTGCGTGTTACAGTGTCGGCGATGTTTTCTCATCAGGATCTGGAACCGATGTCGCCGATGCATTCAGTGCGCCCGACAATGCTTTCGGTGCTGAGTTGGAACAAGTGTCGGTGATGGATTCGCGGGCAGCGCTGGAATTGATGGAGGTGGTGCGGAGTGAAGATCATGACGACTGGTAAAAAGCGACCAAGATGATGATGGACGTGGTCGTTGCTTTTGCATGAAGTCCTTTTGCGTTTGTCGTACAAAACTATGCTTTTATTTGCGCGAAAAATATGTTTTATTGTTCGAATTTGAACTCAATTGCTGGAATCGCTGTCAAAATCACTTATCGATGGTTTTCGATTTGCGAGTCGACGCGGGTTGTAGCTGAGCTGATCCCCCTAGCCGACCGGTAAATAAACATATTCTGTAAATATCTTTTTTTACGGGTCCGTTTTGTGGGGGTCTGACTCTGCCGCCGTCCGCGTCAGCCCGTAAAACCGTTTTTCCGTGAACCATATACGCGTTTTGCGGGTCCGTATTATATGGGTATGCTAGAGATGCTATAAGGGAGTATGTGTGTTTGAGAGCACGAGTATAGAAGGAATGGACGGACTCACCTTTCGCTGGATCCCTGGTAGATGCGCTGCCTCCGCGCACAAGAGAGAGAGAAACGACCGGGAGCGGGGCGAGCTTCGGATGGGGAGGGAGAGCGGTGACCGGAGGAGGTCGCGGCTTGGGCGGGCAGTGATACGTCTCCAACGTATCTATAAGTTTTGATTGCTCCATGCTACTTTATCTACTGTTTTGGACTATATTGGGCTTTATTTTTCACTTTTATATTACTTTTGGGACTAACCTATTAACCGGAGGCCCAGCCCAGAATTATTGTTTTTTGCCTTTTTCAGTATTTCGAAGAAACAGAATATCAAACAGAGTCCAAACGGAATGAAACCTTCGGGATCGTGATTTTCCAATCGAACATGATCCAGGAGACTTGGACCCTACTCCAAGAAGCTTCCGAGGAGGTCACGAGGGTGGAGGGCGCGCCCCCTACCTCGTGGGCCCCTCAGAGCTCAACCGACGTACCCCTTCCTCCAATATATACCTACGTATCCCCATATGATCAGAAGGGGAGCCAAAAACCTAATTCCATCGCCGCAACCTTCTATATCCACGAGATCCCATCTTGGGGCTTGTTCCGGAGCTCCGCGAAGGGGACATCCACCACGGAGGGCTTCTACATCATCACCATAGCCCCTCCGATGAAGTGTGAGTAGTTTACTTCAGACCTTCGGGTCCATAGCTAGTAGCTAGATGGCTTCTTCTCTCTTTTTGGATCTCAATACAATGTTATCCCCCTCTCTCATGGAGATCTATTCGATGTAATCTTCTTTTTGCGGTGTGTTTGTTGAGACCGATGAATTGTGGGTTTATGATCCAGTATTATCTATGGAAAATATTTGATTCTTCTCTGAATTCTTTTATGTATGATTGAGTTATCTTTGCAAGACTCTTCGAATTATCCGTTTGGTTTGGCCAACTAGATTGGTAGTTCTTGCAATGGGAGAAGTGCATGGCTTTGGGTTCAATCTTGCGGTGTCCTTACTCAGTGACAGAAAGAGTTGCAAGGCACGTATTGTATTGTTTCCATCGAGGATAACAAGATGGGGTTTTTATCATATTGCATGAATTTATCCCTCTACATCATGTCATCTTGCTTAAAGCATTACTCTGTTTTTAACTTAATACTCTAGATGCATGCTGGATAGTGGTCGATGAGTGGAGTAATAGTAGTAGATGCAGAATCGTTTCGATCTACTTGTCACGGACATGATGCCTATATACATGATCATTGCCTAGATATACTCATAACTATGCTCAGTTCTGTCAATTGCTCAACAGTAATTTGTTCACCCACCGTAGAATACTTATGCTCTTGAGAGAAGCCACTAGTGAAACCTATGGCCCCCGGGTCTATTCTCATCATATCAATCTATATCACTTTATTTACTTGCTTTGTTTTTACTTTGCCTTTACTTTTTACTTTGCATCTATCTATCAAAAATACCAAAAATATTATCTCTATCAGATGTCACTCTCATAAGTTACTGTGAAGGGATTGACAACCCCTAAGCGTTAGTTGCGAGTTGCTATAGATTGATATCGTGTTGTGCAGGTACGAGGGACTTGCGCGTGACCTCCTACTGGATTGATACCTTGGTTCTCAAAAACTTAGGGAAATACTTACACTACTGTGCTGCATCATCCTCTCCTCTTCGGGGAAAATCAACGCAAGCTCGAGACGTAGCAAGAAGAATTTCTGGCTCCGTTGCCGGGGAGGCTTAAGCAAAAGTCAACATACCAAGTACCCATCACAATCCCTATTTCTCGCATTGCATTATTTGCCATTTGCCTTTCGTGTTCCTCTCCCCCACTTCACCCTTGCCGTTTTATTCGCCCTCTCTTTCCCAATCTCATCCTATCTTTCTGTTGCCTCTTCCTTGTCCTTTTGTTTGCTCGTGTGTTAGTTTGCTTGCTTGTCATCATCTCTAATTCCTTATCCTCTCCTATGTCTCCCGAGTTTGAAGTTCTACACTTCAAGCAAAGGCAAGGAGAAAACTTAAAAGATGCTTGGTATAGGATGATGCAATCTCATCATAGGAGCGCCCTAGAGGTGAACTTTAGAATTCTTCTTCGAAATTTTTATGTTGGGTTAAATATGACGCATAGACAACTCTTGGACTGCATTGCCAAGGGAAATTTCATTGAGATTGATCCCAGTATTTCGCATGAAATTATAGAGGGAATAGTGGGAACACTACCCCAAAAGGGAGGATCTCATCCTACCCAAGGAGAAACCCAAGTGTTTGAGAAGATTTGCGAAGTAACAAATTTTTTACAAAAGTCTCTTGAGCCTCTTAAAAGTGTTAGCGGAAATCTTCACCGCATGAATATCTTGATTACTCTTTGCAATAAGCGGTTGGATTCTTTAGATCTAAAAATTTCCAAGTATGAAGGGAAGAGGAAAGAACCTCCCGGATTCGAGCATGACTCCACCAAAAAACTAAAATTAAAGATGACACTACCTAGATCTATCCTTGCTTTTATGCCTAGCTAAAAAGGCTTTAAAGAAAAGCGCTTGTTGGGAGACAACCCAATATTTATCCTTTCTGCCTAGTAATAAATAATCCATCTACCTTCTGTTTGGATGTGGTTTTATGTTTTAATTAGTGTTTGTGCCAAGTAGGACCTATAGGATAACCTACGATGATAGTTGATTTGATTCTGCTGAAAAACAGAAACTTTAGTGCTCACGAAATTAGCTGCCATTTTTTACTGGAGAGCGATTTTGCGTTGATTCTTATTGATTCTGATCAATAAACAAATTTTCCAGGACTTCCTATTTTGGTAGAATTTTTAGAGTTCCAGAAGTTTGCGTTAGTTACAGATTACTACAGACTGTTCTGTTTTTGACAGATTCTGTTTTTCGTGTGTTGTCTGCTTATTTTGATGAATCTATGGCTAGTAAAATAGTTTATAAACCATAGAGAAGTTGGAATACAGTAGGTTTAACACCAATATAAATAAATAATGAGTTCATTACAGTACTTTGAAGTAGTCTTTTGTTTTCTTTCTCTAACGGAGCTCACTAGATTTTTGTTGAGTTTTGTGTTGTGAAGTTTTCAAGTTTTGGGTGAATTCTTTTGATGGATTATGAAACAAGGAGTGGCAAGAGCCTAAGCTTGGGAATGCCCATGGCGCCCCCAAGATAATCCAAGGACACCAAAAAGTCAAAGCTTGGGGATGCCTCGGAAGGCATCCCCTCTTTCGTCCACTTCCATCGGTAATTTACTTGGAGCTATATTTTTATTCACCAACATGATATGTGTTTTGCTTGGAGCGTCTTGTATTATTTGTGTCTTTGCTTGTTAGTTTACCATAATCATCTTTGCTGTACACACTTTTCGAGAGATCCATACATGAATTGAAATTTGTTAGAATACTCTATGTTCTTCACTTATATCTTTTGAGCTTGATATTTTGCTCATAGTGCTTCACTTATCTTTTTGAGCACGGTGGTGGATTTGTTTTAAAGAAACTTGATCTCTCATGCTTCACTTAGATTATTTTGAGAGTCGTTAATAGCATGGTAATTTGCTTAATGTTAATACTTGGTATTCAAGATATGTGAAACTTTCTTTTGAGCGGGTTGAATACTAAGATAAGTTTGATGCTTGATAATTGTTTTGAGATGTGGAGGTAATAATATCAAAGTCGTGCTAGTTGGGTGATTATGAATTTGAGAAATACTTGTGTTGAAGTTTTCAAGTCCCGTAGCATGCACGTAGGGTTAAAGTTATGTAACAAATTTGAAACATGAAGTGTACCTGGCTTGTGCATCCTTATGAGTGGCGGTCGGGGACGAGCGATGGTCTTTTCCTACCAATCTATCCCCCTAGGAGCATGCGCGTAGTACTTGATTTTTGATGACTTCTAAATTTTTGCAATAAGTATATGAGTTCTTTTGACTAATGTTGAGTCCATGGATTATACGCACTCTCATATTTCCGCCTTTGCTAGCCTCTTCGGTACTGTGCATTGCCCTTTCTCACCTTGAGAGTTGGTGCAAACTTCGCCAGTGCATCCAAACCCCGTGATACGATACGCTCTATCACACATAAACCTCCTTATATCTTCCTTAAAACGGCCACCATACCTACCTATCATGGCATTTCCATAGCCATTCCGAGATATATTGCCATGCAACTTCCACCATCATCATCGTGACATGCATTACTTTTTTCATATTGCCATTGCATGATCTTGTAGTTGACATCGTATTTGTGACAAAGCCACCTTGCATTATTTTTCATACATGTCACTCTTGATTCATTGCACCATCCCGGTACACCGCGGGAGGCATTCATATAGAGTCATATCTTGTATCGAGTTGTAATTCATATGTTGTAATGAAAGTGTGATGATCATCATTAGAGCATTGCCCAAATAAAAAAAAGAAAGGCCAAAAAAAAGAGAGAAAGGCCCAAAAAATATATATAAAAAAGGGCAATGCTACTATCTCTTTTTCCACACTTGTGCTTCAAAGTAGCACCTTGTTCTTCATGTAGTGAGTCTCATATATTGTTCTTCAAACTAGCACCATGTTTTTCATATAGTGAGTCTCTTAAGTTGTCTTGTTCATACTAGTGGGAATTTTTCATTATAGAACTTGGCTTGTATATTCCTACAATGGGCTTCCTCAAAATGCCCTAGGTCTTCATGAGCAAGCAAGTTGGATGCACACCCACTAGTTTTCTTTTGTTGAGCATTCATAGCTCTAGTGCATCCGTTGCATGGCAATCCCTACTCCTCATGTTGACATCAATTGATGGGCATCTCCATAGCTCATTGATTAGCCTCGTTGATGTGACACTTTCTCCTTTTTTGTCTTCTCCACACAATCCCCATCATCATATTCTATTCCACCCATAGTGCTATATCCATGGCTCACGCTCATGTATTGCGTGAAGGTTGAAAAAGTTTGAGATTATTTAAGTATGAAACAATTGCTTGGCTTGTCATCGGGGGTATAGAAGTTGGGAACATCTTTGTGTGACGAAAATGAAGCATAGCCTAACTATATGATTTTGTAGGGATGAACTTTCTTTTGCCATGTTATTTTGAGAAGACATGATTGCTTTGATTAGTATGCTTGAAGTATTATTATTTTTGTGTCAATATGAACTTTTGTCTTGAATCTTTCGGATCTGAATATTCATATCACAATTAAGAAGATTTACATTGAAATTATGCCAAAGTGTCACTCCGCATCAAAATTCCTTTTTTATCATTTACCTACTCGAGGACGAGCAGGAATTAAGCTTGGGGATGCTTGATACGTCTCCAACGTATCTATAATTTTTGATTGCTCCATGCTACTTTATCTACTGTTTTGGACTATATTGGGCTTTATTTTTCACTTTTATATTACTTTTGGGACTAACCTATTAACCGGAGGCCCAGCCCAGAATTGCTGTTTTTTTGCCTTTTTTAGGATTTCGAAGAAACAGAATATCAAACGGAGTCCAAACGGAATGAAACCTTCGGGATCATGATTTTCGAACCGAACGTGATCCAGGAGACTTGGACCCTACTCCAAGAAGCTTCCGAGGAGGTCATGAGGGTGGAGGGCGCACCCCTGGCGCGCCCTACCTCGTGGGCCCTCGAGCTCCACCGACGTACCCCTTCCTCCTATATATAGCTACGTATCCCCGTATGATCAGAAGGGGAGCCAAAAACCTAATTCCACCGCCGCAACCTTCAGATCCACGAGATCCCATCTTGGGGCCTGTTAGGAGCTCACGGAGGGGGCATCCACCATGGAGGGCTTCTACATCATCACCATAGCCCTCCGATGAAGTGTGAGTAGTTTACTTCAGACCTTGGGTCCATAGCTAGTAGCTAGATGGCTTCTTCTCTCTTTTGGTTCTCAATACAATGTTCTCCCCCTCTCTCGTGGAGATCTATTCGATGTAATCTTCTTTTTGCGGTGTGTTTGTTGAGACCGATGAATTGTGGGTTTATGATCCAGTATTATCTATGGACAATATTTGATTCTTCTCTGAATTCTTTTATGTATGATTGAGTTATCTTTGCAAGTCCCTTCGAATTATCCGTTTGGTTTGGCCAACTAGATTGGTAGTTCTTGCAATGGGAGAAGTGCATGGCTTTGGGTTCAATCTTGCGGTGTCCTTACTCAATGACAGAAAGAGTTGCAAGGCACGTATTGTATTGTTGCCATCGAGGATAACAAGATGGGGTTTTATCATATTGCATGAATTTATCCCTCTACATCATGTCATCTTGCTTAAAGCGTTACTCTGTTTTTAACTTAATACTCTAGATGCATGCTGGATAGCGGTCGATGAGTGGAGTAATAGTAGTAGATGCAGAATCGTTTCGATCTACTTGTCACAGACGTGATGCCTATATACATGATCATTGCCTAGATATACTCATAACTATGCTCAATTCTGTCAATTGCTCAACAGTAATTTGTTCACCCACCGTAGAATACTTATGCTCTTGAGAGAAGCCACTAGTGAAACCTATGGCCCCCGGGTCTATTCTCATCATATCAATCTATATCACTTTATTTACTTGCTTTGTTTTTACTTTGCCTTTACTTTTTACTTTGCATCTATCTATCAAAAATACCAAAAATATTATCTCTATCAGATCTCACTCTCGTAAGTGACCGTGAAGGGATTGACAACCCCAAAGCGTTGGTTGCGAGTTGCTATCGTGTTGTGCAGGTATGAGGGACTTGCGCGTGACCTCCTACTGGATTGATACCTTGGTTCTCAAAAACTGAGGGAAATACTTACGCTACTGTGCTGCATCATCCTCTCCTCGTCGGGGAAAACCAACGCAAGCTCTAGACGTAGCAGGCAGCGCGGCGCCCGGGCCGGCGGCACGGTGCATATTGCAATTTTAATGAAGAATGAATGATTGTTTAAATCAAGTGGAGAATAAATGTTTATTTGCATATTGTTATCTGACACAAATATATGCAGTGGGTTTGATGGCAGGTTGATTAAAACCATGGTAAACAATCGACATTGAGAATCGCTGGATCAATGTATTTTCGTGAATTGGATTTTTTTTTTCGAATGAATAGTCATAACAGTGAAAAAGGACTGTTAGACAATTAATGATCTTTATTTATTTGTTTATTCTAGTTTCCACACAGGATGTTCTAAAACATGTTCGTCTTACCTGAAAGAGCACTGCTATGCACACGAGTATCGACACACGATCCACAGACGACAAGTCAGGTAGACCATAGGATTAACTGGGTTTTTTTAAATCTGTGTGGCTCCTAATCCTGTCGAGTGCAAATCATCCAGGAGCCAATCGAGTGCAGAGCACTTTTGTACCTGAAATGCCTACATGTTATGAAGAGATCTAACATGTATCAAGTATGAAGTAATAGGTGGATCATATGTCCCTCTTACGTAAGGGTCATGTCAAATTGTCAGACACTCAGATGATCTTTGATTGAGATATATAAACCACTAGCATATGTATATTTCTGAAACCAGTATTTCAGCTGTCACGTGTCTTTGGCCGACGACAAATTGCAAACACAGCAAAGCTCGCTTGGCTTGAGAGAGATCAAACTTGGGTGGCAGCATAGCTCGAATAAGTGTATTGACTGATTGACTATCAACACATGCGCACACAGAAGATAGCTGATTGGATAGCCACTAGCATGTAAACATGCATGTTGTTTATATTTCTTCAACACACTGTGATTGTGAAGTTATCTCTATATTTCTACAATTCGCTGTTGATCTTTTATAGATGTTCATCTCCCGAGTCCCGACCTTATCTATATTAACTGCTGGTCAATTTTCTGAATTACTTGTTGGTGAGAATTCTTCTGTTGTTGTCTTCTTGGCATCATCATTCAATCATATTTTCTAGACTATTGATTTCAGGAATATTTGTTGTTGCCTCAATATGTTGTAGATTATCTTATTTTATAGTTTCTTTTGTTGAGTGAATATCTCCAAAGTATCGAACTTACACTGTCTGCTCACAGAGAGGAAAAGAGGGGCTGACTGTAGGATTCTAAAATCTTTCTTCGCTGCCAAACTTTAGTGATTGCCCTGCTGGAGATTGTCATATTTTTTTAAAAAGGAAAGGTATTAATCACTTAGCCATGTATTTATTATTTAGATGATTTAGGGACCTTTCTGGTCCTGGGCCACCTTGCAATTCCTAAAAACCTTGCCATGTATTTGTGTCGATTACATAGGCACACTTGATTGTATACTTAAACAGAAGTTTTCTTTTTTGGAACAAGACCATGTTTAATGTTGAATATCTGGTGCATCGTATGTTGAGCAACTGCAAAATGTACTATGCCCCAGCGGATCCGTTCACCGCCGCTGATCCCTTCGCCGACGCCGATCTCGTCGCTACGTCGACGGCAACCATTTGACGCCGCGAATCCCTTGCCATCGAGTGTCTCCTCCATTATGAGTGCAAGCAACAGCAGGTGTCCTCTTGGCACAACGACGTGGTCAACTGGTCACTCCTTCATCGACAGGTTCTTGCGCTCGATGGATTACTTCCACGGTTCCACAGTGGGAGGGGACACTCAAGCTACGGTACGTATCTCTTCCCTGGAGGCCCACACTCTTCACGTGCTGCTGGTACTGGAGGATCCACAAGCGCCAATGATACCGAGTAAGTAACGTGCACCTATAATCTTTGTAGGTTCAGGCAATGTCTCCACCCACTCGCAAGGTCAACTATATTGGCTGAGTGCAAGCAGGATCTCTAGTAATACTGAGTACTTACATACGCACAAAGCTCTGTCTACATCTGCACAAGGTAGAATCACAATGAACTTGGATCTTGATTATTTTTGTCATGAGTTGTATTTCAGTCGATTGACCTGTAGTCGGAAGTGTGCCTTGTATACCATTTTTATCGGAATGTTGGTTGGTGCATATAGTTTTACTGCCATGTAGAAGAATGAAGTACTTAAGTGGTATTTGTTTCTTTGCTAACGAAACTAGGTGTCTTTGTTACAAGTAAATCATTATAAGAATGGAAACGACCCTGTTAGATCCCCATAAGAGGTGGTACCGCAGTAGCCAGGAACGGATTGAGGTAATCAACGGATGAATTGGTGTGTGCTAATCATTTAATTTGAAGATGGTATGGCAATTGTTGCACTCTGTTTCAGTTAGCTGAAACTGATAGCCAGGAACGCATCTTCGTAGCACTTTTCTGTTAAAATTGTAGATATACATTTTTCTTCAAGCAATTTGCTAGCTATTCAAGTTGGCAACTAGCTGGCATCATGTGATGTTTCTTTTCCATGTTATTAAGACTTATACATAACTTATTGTTTGCATGGTGGTCCATTATAACTATTGTAAACTAAAAAAATTCAACAAGGAGATGTCCACATATAACTCCTTCGTAATTGTTATTACATGCCTATATGTTGTGAAATCATTTGTCATATGTCTGAGTTTTTTTTCATCACCCCCATTTAGAAATAAGCCTTCTGTTAACTCCTGATCTTTCAAGTCATTTTCTGTTCTGACAAACGTGTACCTTTTCAGACAAATCACTGTCAGTGAGTAAACAATTATTCAATTAAAGACTGGTATTATGTGCTCTATATTGGGAATTTCGAATGAACAGTTCTGGCATTTTTTCTTCAGGAGATTTTTCCGGAGCTTGAGTAAGCAACTGTATCTACTTATTTTGTTAATCAGATTTGTAGCACCCGATATGTTTAGGCAGTAGACTTATTGGTCCAGAGAAGGATTCCCATGATTCACCAAAAAATTGTTGTACTAGGGAGTTTGCTTGTTCTGATAGAAATAGTAGTCAGGCGTGTATTTGTACGTATAACATGTTTGGTTAGAGAGAGACTTGGATATTTCTCCATCCATATTTTACTAGTTCTGATGTAGACATGCAAACAAGCCAATAATGTTCCTGACAAGAGATGGGGCTTTGTTCCTATATTACGATTTTTGGGACCCTACATTCTTTTATCTATAGCATTTATGCTTTACGAGCTGCATTTATAAATGGCTTACATCAGTGATATTAGCTATGTGTGTGGACGGATATACATATGTGTGAGATAATTTGGGGTTGATAGGAAATCATTATTTTGATGTTTTGTTAATTGAAGTTTGATCTTATGTTCTAACTGCAAACATGCAGCTCTATGACGCATTCTTTTATTTATACCATTTATGATTTGGAATCATTATTTAGAACCATGGTTTCTTAGGTCTGAGTACTTTGTGCAACATTACAGATCAATTCCTAATATTATTCATGCAATCTTAAGTTCAGGACACCACTATGCTTCCATATGCAATCTAATGACTTTTTTCTGGTGTATATGGAAGGTGGGAAATGACAAACATTTTGGAAGAAAATAGGGACATCCAACTCAGGTGCATCAAGCTGCTCAAGCTGCTCAAGCTATAATGAAAGGGCTTCAGGTAGAGTCCAAAGTTACAGGTTTTATCGGTCCACCATTCTGACAGATAATCAGGTACTTGCAAGAGCTGCAGATTCTGGCGAATTTCAAACCCGGGACATTGTGAAATCCATTCACAGATAGCAGAATTCCAGGTCTCTTATGTTAAAGATAATTACATCAGAAGATATTTGAATGGTGTTGCTCATAACTGTGCAAATGACTCACTGAAAAAGCTTTGTATTAGCTACCACATACTGTATTAGCTCATACTGTACTATACTGTATTAGCTCATCTCATAGGAGTATCCAATGTCCAGTGTTGCTCGCTTTGAGCAACTTTGTAATCTATGGATTTCATATCCTTGATGTAAGATGCGTATGAAAGTTCAATGAAAAGCGCCTCGGCGCTCCTTCTATAAAAAACATTGCATGGCCTATGTAGTAGAGTGAGACAACAAAACAATGGCATAGAAGCCACATGAAGAGTCAAGGGCAATGATATGATGATTGATGTACGGACAAAGAAGGCGATGAAGAAGTGAGGCTAGAGGGGAGCATGGCGTTTGTTGGAATACGGAGAAAATACTTGTGTTTGTGACTTTGTTTTGTAGTTGAACATTGTGTGCAATGTGTTTGTTCATGGGAGTAAAATGAGCATTGTTTACAAATTCATTTGTTGGTCCGTGGCAACGCACGGGCAATCTACTAGTAGACATATGTATCTAAGGTTTTTAATTTCAAGAAGTGTGGCACACCCAACACACAACATTTGAATCTGAAATTGTTAGAAAAGTGTGGCCCGCCATGCTCCCCAGGGCTATTTCTCGCCTATTGTGAGACCGACGACAGCCTCACCTCTAGCTGGGGTTCATGGGCTGACCCATTAAGTCGGTTTTAGAAAGGTTCTATAGACAGGTTTGCACTGCTTTTAGAACCTTCCAGCTCACTTTTGTTTCTTCTGTTTCTTTTACGATTTTATGTTTTCAAGCTTTTTTGTGTCGTTTTCTGTGTTTCTTTATAAGTATTTTTTATATTTTCTACCTTTTCTTATTTTCGGTTTTACATTTTAAAAAAATGTCTAGTTTCATACACATTGTACATTTTTCTTATACACCTCAATCTTGTTATGGAAATTTAATATTTTTGTAATACATAATTAACAGTTTTAAAGATATATTTTCATGTATATCTTCTTCAAACACACTGTAAATTTTTTGAATACATCAGGGACATTTTCTATAAATGTTTAACAATTTTATAAATACATGTTCAATATTTTTGAAATTATACTTTTTTAACATTTTTTCAAATACATGATCAACAGTATTTTAATGATCTGAAAACAATTTTTATACAACATGAACATTATTTTTACATTGTAGAACATTTTTTAATCTCATGAACACACGTTTTCAAATGCATGAACATTTTTTTTAAATATCATACATTTTTCTGAACCATAAGAAACATTTTCCCCCGTATAAGTACAAACATTTTTTAATCATATGATGTAATGCGGGGACAAATACAAATCTTTTAAAGGAAATATATACTTTTATAATATGTTTCCTTTAAAAGTATATATTTCTATTCTAGTTTTTCTTATAAAAGACCCAAGTGATGAGTGCTCGTGACTAAATGGGCAGGCCCACTTGGTAAGAGTCCTTTTCTTTTTTGGTGATGATTCCTTCACTCTTAAAAACTCGTTACCCTTAATCCTTTTCGTAATGAAAGTTTATTAAAATAATTCCTAGAAAGGTACTACACTCATTATTTCCATTTATGGTTTTGATTAAAGAACAAGAATACCAAGTCTTTACAATGATTGCTTATCTACTTCTCCTTTTAACTATTGCAACAATGGCTCTAAGGTATTCTTTGCAATGTGGTATTCTCATAAGCCGCCTACTTAGATATTTTTTCTCCATATAAAAGACATTTAAAACGATACAGTATTTTGCCAACAAATTTTCATAGATTCCAAGCACCACACATTGCTTCCATGGTTAGTAAAGATTTTTTTAGAACCTACTTCATATATGTTGAGCCTAAAAGACCCTATTATGCTACCCATGCTTGGGAAAAGTCTGACCGCTGAACAATATAGTTCATTTCTCCTTTGAACTAATTGTTTTGTTTAATACTTTAAAACCACTATAATCTATGCTTATGTTTCATCCCTGTCGGGCTCTGGGTTAGGCATTTGAGAGAGAAATTTAGCCCGAGCCTGATAATTTTGGTACAAGTTCTCCATGAAAATGGTTACCATAGTGTATGAGGAATCAAATTCAATGTCACCCATCATATATCATGGCTATCTTTGTTCACGGGTTCGATGTGTTCAGATTTGTATTACAGAGAGAAGAGTCATGAGAAAAAAAAAACCATTCTTCCCTATTCTCTCTCCACTCCCACAACCCTGTGTGTCCCTACCCACCTAGTTGAATATGCCCTTATAGTTTGTGACCACCCACATTAATGGCCCTCATTTTTTACCCCACTATCGTGCTCATCACCCCCGTCCCAAATGCAGGGAGCGGAGGAGGAGGCTACTCCCCTTTTGCATAATGTCTTTCCATCTTCTTACTTCATGGGCCTCAAATCTACTTCCAGCCATAATTAAATATAATTGGTTATTTTAATCTTAGTTGGTGATTTTTCTAACATACAAAAGATGTCTAAATAGGTATAGATTTTCCTTTATTGTTTGGTATTGGACCATTGTTGCTCATTTTGATGAAAACTATGATCTTGCTATTTATTGAAGCTTATTATAAGTCGTTACATGATAATTGTCCTACTATCCTTGTGTTCATGCATGGTCAAGAGATAAATTTTGTGAAACTAAATGGAACCACACGGTCATCATTTGAAATTTCATGGTTAATATGTAAATCTATACTAGCTTTGCCAATTGTTTTCACAATGCCTATAATTAAACGAGGAGGCAGTATGCGAAAGAAGAGGGTATTAGTTGGAGGGGTACAACTCTTCTCCCTTTATCTAGAAGTGGGATGTCACGGGTGGCGTCGGAAATGAAGGTCATTCTTGTGGGTGGGCTCCTAACCATAAGGGGAGATTCAACTACGTTGGTATGGAGAAAAAGGGCTTGGGCAACTGAGAAAAGGAAAAGGAAGAAGGATTCTTGTCTAGAGACACTTTACTCTTTCTATGTTGATTTGAACACATCTAACTTGTGAACACAAAGAGTTTTGATATATTTGAATAGTAATTAGAGGGCATGTCCATCATTATTACTAGGGAAAACTGATCTAAACACGTTTATCATGTGAACATAAATGGTTAAATATATTTGGATGGGAATTAAATGATCTGATATGTTTAGACAATTCTCCAAGACATTAAGAGAAGTTGACCAAATAAAAGTTGGCATACTTTGCAATCACCGTCATTGATTTCTTTTTTGCCTGTTGTAGAGATATGGTAAGTGAAAGCATGTATATACAATGTTACCAAGAAGACATATGGTACATACATGGAGTAGCAAGTACATGCTATATAGGTGCATAGAAAACCACGTGAATAAATGATTAACCATGAAAATAGATTGTAGCATGACGCCCCTAAAACATAAATGAGCATGTCAACAATATAGAGTTGGATGAGGATTTAATTATATTGAGGATTTTCTACTACAAGCAATATATGATGGACTAGAAATGATATGTACTAAATTGTAAATTATGCCAACTCCTATAAGATCTAGGAAATTAAATCTGTGGTATTCAGCCTACGGGTCATACTATAAAACATAGAGAAAATATGCATCTGAGTTCACAAGAGTTAAGACCCACAGAGTAAGAAAGCAACTGCACCATAAGTTGTTTGAAATAACTATATAAAGTTGGGAGACAAAAAAAATAAAAGTTTAACTCTCACCTCAGCTAATTTGGTGCTCCTTTGACTCTTTACATTTATCTTTCCTTCCCACCCAGATGCTTGAGCAATGCATGGTTTATCAATCATCAAAAACTTGACTATATTCGCTGGATCATCAAATCTAACTCCAGGCTTCCACCCCATGGACAAGCTAGCAAAACATAACTTTTCTTCTTTTCTCCCAAATTTATTAATATTTAGTTTTGCTAGGATTAAGTCTCCATTTCAAAAAGTCATGAGAAGGCAAATATACGCACATGGTTTCTAAAAATCACCGTTGATAGATATGTTATGCGGTGTGGTAATTGCGTGAAATGGATACTTATTCCTATCAAAATGAAATATGAAGAACTTCAAAAGAAAATTGGACAAAGTTACTTTTTGCGAACATGTCCATGGGTTGAGGCCTAGAGCTACATCCAATGATGTAGCGGATATATCTCAAGATGATGGCAAGCATTGGGTGACTGATAAGACATTCATCCTTCAAGACCCTCTTGGGCGGCAAAGGACTATAACTATTACAATGAAGGGAGCACCAAATTTGCTGATGAGTTGGTAGTACTCTTTTTTCTAGTAACATATTTAATTTGTTCCCGGCTTTATCTAGTTATTTCTGAGCAAATGATGTAGTCGTCAATTTTTTATCTTGTGGATATTAACTCTTGATAACTCAAATGTATAATTGCGCTATTTTTCTAGCATGAGCGCTGGGCTGAATACTACCAATTTAAGTTTCTACCGCTTATATGACTGGACATAAACTACGATTTAGTATACATCATTTCTCTCGCTTGTAGTAGAACATCTTAAGTGCAGCTAAATCCTCACCCAACTTAATACTGTTGGCATGTTCTTTTATGTTTTAGTGGCATTATGCTATAAATATTTGGTTGATGGTCAATCGGTCATTCCAGTGGTCTGCTATGCACCTATATAATTGTACTTGCTATTCTGTCTATTTATTTTACGACTTCTTGGTAAGATTCTATATACATTCCTTCAGGGTACTATATTTTTCCTGCAAGCAAAAAAATAATATCAATGGTCGAGGTCCCAAATTATACCAACTTTATTTTGGTGAATTTCCTTGCAATATCGCCAAAAGTATACAGTAAGCTACAATTATTCTCGAAAAATCTTACCTTGTTATATTTGGATCACCAGTAATGCTAGACCCACGTAATCCTACGTGGTGATTACGTAAAGGTTGACGTGGGGTAATTAACTGGAGCAAAATTAGTGGCTGGGGCCCACCCCGGTTGAAATCGGGGGGAGAGTTTAGTAGTTGTGGTAAATCACGTAACAACCCGTAGGTTGTACGTAGATGTAGCATTTTTGTTTGGATCACACAAGTACATTTATAAATTTGAAAGATGATGGCGTACTTCTAGATAGATATTTTACATTCCACATATAAGACATAATGCGAAACTTATTTATTACTGTTGCTTCTGTAATCTATTTGCCACCTCCACTTGAAAAAAGAGTTATTAAGTCATGGCCATAAGCGGAGGATGAGGGAGAGCTACGTCGCCGAACAGCATAGGTAGTGGTGCGGGCCTGGACAGGCCCGTGGGTTTTTTGTTCGTCGGACGGGCAGGGTGGCGCGTCAGTATAGATGCTTAATAGCAGGTCAGTGATATGCTATTTTGTTGTAGTGTTTAGAATGTCATGCATGCCGATACTCCATTCCAAACGAACTATGTAAATACTTGCAGCCATATTTGTTTAGTATCTTTTTCTCTTTTTGTTTTTGAGAATAGTTCAGAAGAAGAAATCAGAGTTCCAAATGTAACCCGTCTGAAAGAAAAACACTAGCCTGAACAACCACTTGGAATTAAGCTTTGAGTTAGTGTTGAAAATTATACACTTGGACCCTGAAGCGCTAACCGTCTACCAAGCAGATAATTAGAAAAACAATTGATATGCTATCTGAATTCATTGATGATCTCAACGGCAAAATGCAGACTTCAAGTGTCCAGCAGTTGCCTGAGGATAGAAGCTATATAGAAGCAAACTGAATGATCGGCCCACCAACTGCAGCTACAATTAAGAAACGCTAAACACATTGTTCTCGGAGAACAAACCGACCACGCTGCAGTTCTAGATGAAGAAGAAATCATACAAGTTATGGCTAGAACTGATGTTTCAGTAGTTCATCCACTAGCCTATGTTACTTCCAACAACTGTTCTCTGCTTACTGTTGCGGCAGTACAAGGACATTTTGAGCTCCTGATAGTCGATCTACTTCTCTGATCCGGTGATCAGGCCGACACATGCATTCTCTAAACAGGATAAAATCCATGTAAATGTAGTATGAAAAAGGTACATAATCTACAATACCCTTATAGAAACAGCAACGGCCAACTGCGTGACAAATATTTATAAACAGAGAACATCTTTAGTTTAGTTCTTTAACAACGACATTCATGCTGCAGATTTTGTTTCTTTAGTAATGCCCATAAATGCAACGAATAAACTACAGATGCAACTAGTTCAAGGGACTCAAGCATAGACGTGTCAGAGCATTACAAAATAGATGAAACATTCCTTCCATACCCTGTTGTTGCGCAGATCACATTGTACAGCAGCTCGACAAACCGTCAGTAAGCAAATCTAACACCACTTCTTGTACAGTACATGACATTGCAAAGATATGGTTCCATTGCAGGAGCAAAATCCAGAAGTTGACAAACATTGGCCCAACATTTACTACTGCCAGAAATTAGGCACCACATTGCATTTGCTAGGAAATAGTAATACAAGAGAAGAACAAGTGGACACATCTAAATAAGATAGCATCCCTCAAGCACGATATATAATAGACGTCGCATTAGGTTGATACCAAATAGTACCAATTGAGACATCAAAGTGCACTTCCACTAAAGGTGATCTAACATAGAATTTACCTGTTTCTTACTCTTAACCAGGCAAGGCATAATAACCATATAATAACTAAACGGAGGACTAGAAGAGAAACAAGAAGAATTACTAGCAAATGCATAGCCTTCTCGTCGGATAGAAATCACTATCCTTAGGAATTAAACGAAGATCTGCCGACGCCTTATGAAATCTGTTGCAAGGCCAGTTGAGAATCCGGGTTGTTGATGGTGTAGCTGGCGAGAAGGTGGATGATGGTGTAAGGACGGTCAGCGACCAGGACAAACTTCTTGTCCTGCTTCACAAAATCAGCAGCTTCAGAGATCCTCTCCATTTTGTTATCCTTGATGTTGCACTTGCAGATATGAGCGGATGAACCCAAATGTTCAGTGTAGTACACACAGTCTGGCTCAGTTCCTGGGAACTCATCAACATCGACGGAGAAGCACCTGTGGTCACCGATGAAGATGGCATATCTGTCTGGGGTCTTCAGACGGCAGAGCTCACTTGTCTCGGTGTCATATTGAAGAGGAAAGAGAGCCAAGACTCCCTGTGGATTCAAGATCTTCATGACGATACATATATGCCCATGCAAATCCACTAGGAAACACCGCATGCCGTACCCATGCCCAGGAAGATCAAGGGAGAAAATCTCGGTCACAGGAGCAAGATTAACCGGCAGAAATTTGCCTAAGCAAATAATCATCTCACGAACTACGGATGCTTCAGAAAAGCTTGCGTAGATACCACCCACGATCGCCTTCCGGAAGAAATCGTAAGCTGATGGTTGCTTATGGTTGTATCTGACGAAACTTTCACTGTGAGGAGCCGCCGAGTAAGCCTTGCGAGATGAGTCGGACAAGACGGCGAGCCGGAGCGAAGAGCCGTGGGGGAAAAGGACATCAGCGATTCCCACATCGGGGCACGGGCGCGCGAAACGGATCACGACGCCGGTGAGAGGGTTGAGGACGCGAGCGGCATGAGGAGGGCTTTTCTCCGCCAGGACGAAGTAGCCGTCGAGAGTGGTGGACACGACGTGGTAATCGCCGAGCTGCGGAAAATTCTTGCGGAGGAAGCGACCGGTGTAGGTGTTCAACAGGAGCAGATTCCCTTGGCTCTGGAAGGCCTCGTCGAGGACGATCCACCGGCTCGGGCGAAAGCGGGGGTCGGAGGCGTCGCTCCTGGGGTCTTCGGTGGCGGCGCGCCAGCCGGTGCAGACGGCGCGGTAGTCCATGTACCAGTCGAGGTCGTTGTTGTCGAGGAAGGAGTTGGCGTCGCGGCGGACGAGGTCGCCCGAAGCGTGGACCACCCGTCTTCAGCCGCCATGGCGGGACCACCGGAGAGGATTCTGCAAAACCCGGATCTTTCATCTCCTTCTAGCAGCAGGCGGAAGCTCGCGGACGCGGCCGCCATCGCCGCGCGCCCGGTTCCTGCGACATGAGCTCGACTGACAATGAAACTACAGCTGCATAAAGAAATGAACAGACTAGGGCAAGGATTCGGTGGTTACCAGATCTATCTGAGACGAGGTAAGTCGGAGGAGAGTGTTCAAATGGAACGGAAGAGGGGAGGAGAAAAAGGTGCCTCCGTTTGAAATATAAGTTTCTTCTAAGATTTCAATATTGGCTATGTAGGGATGTATGTTGACATATTTTAGAGTATAAATTCACGCGTTTTGCTAATTTTAGAAAGCTTAACTAAGATTTTAATATTGGCTATGTATGGATGTATGTAGACATATTTTAGAGTATAAATTCACGCGTTTTGCTAATTTTAGAAAACTTAGCAACGAAGGAGTAACGATGAATGCCAGTTGTTGAAAAACTCACGCACCCCACGCCAGCAGGAGCAGCTGCATGCAGCACGCGTCACATCCCCACCGAGCCGCAACCCTTCGGTTTGAAAAGAGCCAAAGATAAAATTATCAAGGATGAGTCGGAGATAATAAAAAAATAAAATCTAAAAAGGCTAGTTTTCAAATTTGAAAAACTAACTTAAACTTGCATTAGTATTTTTCTTGAACAATTTACCGATGCTTAGATGGACATACTTATGACTTTCTTTTTACTCCGCATATAAAATTTGTTGGTCATTTTAGTCTGCGTATAAGTCTGACATCAGACAAACTTATATGCAGACTAAAATGGACCATGTTTTTCATATATTGTTCTTCAAACTAGCACCATGTTTTTCATATAGTGAGTCTCTTAAGTTGTCTTGTTCATACTAGTGGGAATTTTTCATTATAGAACTTGGCTTGTATATTCCTACAATGGGCTTCCTCAAAATGCCCTAGGTCTTCATGAGCAAGCAAGTTGGATGCACACCCACTAGTTTTCTTTTGTTGAGCATTCATAGCTCTAGTGCATCCGTTGCATGGCAATCCCTACTCCTCATGTTGACATCAATTGATGGGCATCTCCATAGCTCATTGATTAGCCTCGTTGATGTGACACTTTCTCCTTTTTTGTCTTCTCCACACAATCCCCATCATCATATTCTATTCCACCCATAGTGCTATATCCATGGCTCACGCTCATGTATTGCGTGAAGGTTGAAAAAGTTTGAGATTATTTAAGTATGAAACAATTGCTTGGCTTGTCATCGGGGGTATAGAAGTTGGGAACATCTTTGTGTGACGAAAATGAAGCATAGCCTAACTATATGATTTTGTAGGGATGAACTTTCTTTTGCCATGTTATTTTGAGAAGACATGATTGCTTTGATTAGTATGCTTGAAGTATTATTATTTTGTGTCAATATGAACTTTTGTCTTGAATCTTTCGGATCTGAATATTCATATCACAATTAAGAAGATTTACATTGAAATTATGCCAAAGTGTCACTCCGCATCAAAATTCCTTTTTTATCATTTACCTACTCGAGGACGAGCAGGAATTAAGCTTGGGGATGCTTGATACGTCTCCAACGTATCTATAATTTTTGATTGCTCCATGCTACTTTATCTACTGTTTTGGACTATATTGGGCTTTATTTTTCACTTTTATATTACTTTTGGGACTAACCTATTAACCGGAGGCCCAGCCCAGAATTGCTGTTTTTTTGCCTTTTTTAGGATTTCGAAGAAACAGAATATCAAACGGAGTCCAAACGGAATGAAACCTTCGGGATCATGATTTTCGAACCGAACGTGATCCAGGAGACTTGGACCCTACTCCAAGAAGCTTCCGAGGAGGTCATGAGGGTGGAGGGCGCACCCCCCTGGGCGCGCCCCCTACCTCGTGGGCCCCTCGGAGCTCCACCGACGTACCCCTTCCTCCTATATATAGCTACGTATCCCCGTATGATCAGAAGGGGAGCCAAAAACCTAATTCCACCGCCGCAACCTTCTGTATCCACGAGATCCCATCTTGGGGCCTGTTCCGGAGCTCCGCCGGAGGGGGCATCCACCATGGAGGGCTTCTACATCATCACCATAGCCCCTCCGATGAAGTGTGAGTAGTTTACTTCAGACCTTCGGGTCCATAGCTAGTAGCTAGATGGCTTCTTCTCTCTTTTTGGTTCTCAATACAATGTTCTCCCCCTCTCTCGTGGAGATCTATTCGATGTAATCTTCTTTTTGCGGTGTGTTTGTTGAGACCGATGAATTGTGGGTTTATGATCCAGTATTATCTATGGACAATATTTGATTCTTCTCTGAATTCTTTTATGTATGATTGAGTTATCTTTGCAAGTCCCTTCGAATTATCCGTTTGGTTTGGCCAACTAGATTGGTTGTTCTTGCAATGGGAGAAGTGCATGGCTTTGGGTTCAATCTTGCGGTGTCCTTACTCAGTGACAGAAAGAGTTGCAAGGCACGTATTGTATTGTTGCCATCGAGGATAACAAGATGGGGTTTTATCATATTGCATGAATTTATCCCTCTACATCATGTCATCTTGCTTAAAGCGTTACTCTGTTTTTAACTTAATACTCTAGATGCATGCTGGATAGCGGTCGATGAGTGGAGTAATAGTAGTAGATGCAGAATCGTTTCGATCTACTTGTCACGGACGTGATGCCTATATACATGATCATTGCCTAGATATACTCATAACTATGCTCAATTCTGTCAATTGCTCAACAGTAATTTGTTCACCCACCGTAGAATACTTATGCTCTTGAGAGAAGCCACTAGTGAAACCTATGGCCCCCGGGTCTATTCTCATCATATCAATCTATATCACTTTATTTACTTGCTTTGTTTTTACTTTGCCTTTACTTTTTACTTTGCATCTATCTATCAAAAATACCAAAAATATTATCTCTATCAGATCTCACTCTCGTAAGTGACCGTGAAGGGATTGACAACCCCTAAGCGTTGGTTGCGAGTTGCTATCGTGTTGTGCAGGTATGAGGGACTTGCGCGTGACCTCCTACTGGATTGATACCTTGGTTCTCAAAAACTGAGGGAAATACTTACGCTACTGTGCTGCATCATCCTCTCCTCTTCGGGGAAAACCAACGCAAGCTCGAGACGTAGCAGGCAGCGCGGCGCCCGGGCCGGCGGCACGGTGCATATTGCAATTTTAATGAAGAATGAATGATTGTTTAAATCAAGTGGAGAATAAATGTTTATTTGCATATTGTTATCTGACACAAATATATGCAGTGGGTTTGATGGCAGGTTGATTAAAACCATGGTAAACAATCGACATTGAGAATCGCTGGATCAATGTATTTTCGTGAATTGGATTTTTTTTTTCGAATGAATAGTCATAACAGTGAAAAAGGACTGTTAGACAATTAATGATCTTTATTTATTTGTTTATTCTAGTTTCCACACAGGATGTTCTAAAACATGTTCGTCTTACCTGAAAGAGCACTGCTATGCACACGAGTATCGACACACGATCCACAGACGACAAGTCAGGTAGACCATAGGATTAACTGGGTTTTTTTAAATCTGTGTGGCTCCTAATCCTGTCGAGTGCAAATCATCCAGGAGCCAATCGAGTGCAGAGCACTTTTGTACCTGAAATGCCTACATGTTATGAAGAGATCTAACATGTATCAAGTATGAAGTAATAGGTGGATCATATGTCCCTCTTACGTAAGGGTCATGTCAAATTGTCAGACACTCAGATGATCTTTGATTGAGATATATAAACCACTAGCATATGTATATTTCTGAAACCAGTATTTCAGCTGTCACGTGTCTTTGGCCGACGACAAATTGCAAACACAGCAAAGCTCGCTTGGCTTGAGAGAGATCAAACTTGGGTGGCAGCATAGCTCGAATAAGTGTATTGACTGATTGACTATCAACACATGCGCACACAGAAGATAGCTGATTGGATAGCCACTAGCATGTAAACATGCATGTTGTTTATATTTCTTCAACACACTGTGATTGTGAAGTTATCTCTATATTTCTACAATTCGCTGTTGATCTTTTATAGATGTTCATCTCCCGAGTCCCGACCTTATCTATATTAACTGCTGGTCAATTTTCTGAATTACTTGTTGGTGAGAATTCTTCTGTTGTTGTCTTCTTGGCATCATCATTCAATCATATTTTCTAGACTATTGATTTCAGGAATATTTGTTGTTGCCTCAATATGTTGTAGATTATCTTATTTTATAGTTTCTTTTGTTGAGTGAATATCTCCAAAGTATCGAACTTACACTGTCTGCTCACAGAGAGGAAAAGAGGGGCTGACTGTAGGATTCTAAAATCTTTCTTCGCTGCCAAACTTTAGTGATTGCCCTGCTGGAGATTGTCATATTTTTTAAAAGGAAAGGTATTAATCACTTAGCCATGTATTTATTATTTAGATGATTTAGGGACCTTTCTGGTCCTGGGCCACCTTGCAATTCCTAAAACCTTGCCATGTATTTGTGTCGATTACATAGGCACACTTGATTGTATACTTAAACAGAAGTTTTCTTTTTTGGAACAAGACCATGTTTAATGTTGAATATCTGGTGCATCGTATGTTGAGCAACTGCAAAATGTACTATGCCCCAGCGGATCCGTTCACCGCCGCTGATCCCTTCGCCGACGCCGATCTCGTCGCTACGTCGACGGCAACCATTTGACGCCGCCGAATCCCTTGCCATCGAGTGTCTCCTCCATTATGAGTGCAAGCAACAGCAGGTGTCCTCTTGGCACAACGACGTGGTCAACTGGTCACTCCTTCATCGACAGGTTCTTGCGCTCGATGGATTACTTCCACGGTTCCACAGTGGGAGGGGACACTCAAGCTACGGTACGTATCTCTTCCCCTTGGAGGCCCACACTCTTCACGTGCTGCTGGTACTGGAGGATCCACAAGCGCCAATGATACCGAGTAAGTAACGTGCACCTATAATCTTTGTAGGTTCAGGCAATGTCTCCACCCACTCGCAAGGTCAACTATATTGGCTGAGTGCAAGCAGGATCTCTAGTAATACTGAGTACTTACATACGCACAAAGCTCTGTCTACATCTGCACAAGGTAGAATCACAATGAACTTGGATCTTGATTATTTTTGTCATGAGTTGTATTTCAGTCGATTGACCTGTAGTCGGAAGTGTGCCTTGTATACCATTTTTATCGGAATGTTGGTTGGTGCATATAGTTTTACTGCCATGTAGAAGAATGAAGTACTTAAGTGGTATTTGTTTCTTTGCTAACGAAACTAGGTGTCTTTGTTACAAGTAAATCATTATAAGAATGGAAACGACCCTGTTAGATCCCCATAAGAGGTGGTACCGCAGTAGCCAGGAACGGATTGAGGTAATCAACGGATGAATTGGTGTGTGCTAATCATTTAATTTGAAGATGGTATGGCAATTGTTGCACTCTGTTTCAGTTAGCTGAAACTGATAGCCAGGAACGCATCTTCGTAGCACTTTTCTGTTAAAATTGTAGATATACATTTTTCTTCAAGCAATTTGCTAGCTATTCAAGTTGGCAACTAGCTGGCATCATGTGATGTTTCTTTTCCATGTTATTAAGACTTATACATAACTTATTGTTTGCATGGTGGTCCATTATAACTATTGTAAACTAAAAAAATTCAACAAGGAGATGTCCACATATAACTCCTTCGTAATTGTTATTACATGCCTATATGTTGTGAAATCATTTGTCATATGTCTGAGTTTTTTTTCATCACCCCCATTTAGAAATAAGCCTTCTGTTAACTCCTGATCTTTCAAGTCATTTTCTGTTCTGACAAACGTGTACCTTTTCAGACAAATCACTGTCAGTGAGTAAACAATTATTCAATTAAAGACTGGTATTATGTGCTCTATATTGGGAATTTCGAATGAACAGTTCTGGCATTTTTTCTTCAGGAGATTTTTCCGGAGCTTGAGTAAGCAACTGTATCTACTTATTTTGTTAATCAGATTTGTAGCACCCGATATGTTTAGGCAGTAGACTTATTGGTCCAGAGAAGGATTCCCATGATTCACCAAAAAATTGTTGTACTAGGGAGTTTGCTTGTTCTGATAGAAATAGTAGTCAGGCGTGTATTTGTACGTATAACATGTTTGGTTAGAGAGAGACTTGGATATTTCTCCATCCATATTTTACTAGTTCTGATGTAGACATGCAAACAAGCCAATAATGTTCCTGACAAGAGATGGGGCTTTGTTCCTATATTACGATTTTTGGGACCCTACATTCTTTTATCTATAGCATTTATGCTTTACGAGCTGCATTTATAAATGGCTTACATCAGTGATATTAGCTATGTGTGTGGACGGATATACATATGTGTGAGATAATTTGGGGTTGATAGGAAATCATTATTTTGATGTTTTGTTAATTGAAGTTTGATCTTATGTTCTAACTGCAAACATGCAGCTCTATGACGCATTCTTTTATTTATACCATTTATGATTTGGAATCATTATTTAGAACCATGGTTTCTTAGGTCTGAGTACTTTGTGCAACATTACAGATCAATTCCTAATATTATTCATGCAATCTTAAGTTCAGGACACCACTATGCTTCCATATGCAATCTAATGACTTTTTTCTGGTGTATATGGAAGGTGGAAATGACAAACATTTTGGAAGAAAATAGGGACATCCAACTCAGGTGCATCAAGCTGCTCAAGCTGCTCAAGCTATAATGAAAGGGCTTCAGGTAGAGTCCAAAGTTACAGGTTTTATCGGTCCACCATTCTGACAGATAATCAGGTACTTGCAAGAGCTGCAGATTCTGGCGAATTTCAAACCCGGGACATTGTGAAATCCATTCACAGATAGCAGAATTCCAGGTCTCTTATGTTAAAGATAATTACATCAGAAGATATTTGAATGGTGTTGCTCATAACTGTGCAAATGACTCACTGAAAAAGCTTTGTATTAGCTACCACATACTGTATTAGCTCATACTGTACTATACTGTATTAGCTCATCTCATAGGAGTATCCAATGTCCAGTGTTGCTCGCTTTGAGCAACTTTGTAATCTATGGATTTCATATCCTTGATGTAAGATGCGTATGAAAGTTCAATGAAGAGCGCCCTCGGGCGCTCCTTCTATAAAAAAACATTGCATGGCCTATGTAGTAGAGTGAGACAACAAAACAATGGCATAGAAGCCACATGAAGAGTCAAGGGGCAATGATATGATGATTGATGTACGGACAAAGAAGGCGATGAAGAAGAGAGGCTAGAGGGGTGCATGGTGTTTGTTGAAATACATAGAAGATACTTGTGTTTGTGTTGTGGTTGAACATTGCGTGCAATGTGTTTGTTCGTGGGGAGTAAAATGAGCATTGTTTACAAATTCATTTGTTGGTCCGTGGCAACGCACGGGCAATCTACTAGTAGACATATGTATCTAAGGTTTTTTAATTTCAAGAAGTGTGGCACACCCAACACACAACATTTGAATCTGAAATTGTTAGAAAAAGTGTGGCCCGCCATGCTCCCCAGGGCTATTTCTCGCCTATTGTGAGACCGACGACAGCCTCACCTCTAGCGCGGGGGTTCATGGGCTGACCCATTAAGTCGGTTTTAGAAAGGTTCTATAGACAGGTTTGCACTGCTTTTAGAACCTTCCAGCTCACTTTTGTTTCTTCTGTTTCTTTTACGATTTTATGTTTTCAAGCTTTTTTGTGTCGTTTTCTGTGTTTCTTTATAAGTATTTTTTATATTTTCTACCTTTTCTTATTTTCGGTTTTACATTTTAAAAAAATGTCTAGTTTCATACACATTGTACATTTTTCTTATACACCTCAATCTTGTTATGGAAATTTAATATTTTTGTAATACATAATTAACAGTTTTAAAGATATATTTTCATGTATATCTTCTTCAAACACACTGTAAATTTTTGAATACATCAGGGACATTTTCTATAAATGTTTAACAATTTTATAAATACATGTTCAATATTTTTGAAATTATACGTTTTTTAACATTTTTTTCAAATACATGATCAACAGTATTTTAATGATACGAAAACAATTTTTTATACAACATGAACATTATTTTTACATTGTAGAACATTTTTTTAATCTCATGAACACACGTTTTCAAATGCATGAACATTTTTTTTAAATATCATACATTTTTCTGAACCATAAGAAACATTTTCCCCCGTATAAGTACAAACATTTTTTAATCATATGATGTAATGCGGGGACAAATACAAATCTTTTAAAGGAAATATATACTTTTATAATATGTTTCCTTTAAAAGTATATATTTCTATTCTAGTTTTTCTTATAAAAGACCCAAGTGATGAGTGCTCGTGACTAAATGGGCAGGCCCACTTGGTAAGAGTCCTTTTCTTTTTTGGTGATGATTCCTTCACTCTTAAAAACTCGTTACCCTTAATCCTTTTCGTAATGAAAGTTTATTAAAATAATTCCTAGAAAGGTACTACACTCATTATTTCCATTTATGGTTTTGATTAAAGAACAAGAATACCAAGTCTTTACAATGATTGCTTATCTACTTCTCCTTTTAACTATTGCAACAATGGCTCTAAGGTATTCTTTGCAATGTGGTATTCTCATAAGCCGCCTACTTAGATATTTTTCTCCATATAAAAGACATTTAAAACGATACAGTATTTTGCCAACAAATTTTCATAGATTCCAAGCACCACACATTGCTTCCATGGTTAGTAAAGATTTTTTTAGAACCTACTTCATATATGTTGAGCCTAAAAGACCCTATTATGCTACCCATGCTTGGGAAAAGTCGACCGCTGAACAATATAGTTCATTTCTCCTTTGAACTAATTGTTTTGTTTAATACTTTAAAACCACTATAATCTATGCTTATGTTTCATCCCTGTCGGGCTCTGGGTTAGGCATTTGAGAGAGAAATTTAGCCCGAGCACGATAATTTTGGTACAAGTTCTCCATGAAAATGGTTACCATAGTGTATGAGGAATCAAATTCAATGTCACCCATCATATATCATGGCTATCTTTGTTCACGGGTTCGATGTGTTCAGATTTGTATTACAGAGAGAAGAGTCATGAGAAAAAAAACCATTCTTCCTATTCTCTCTCCACTCCCACAACCTGTGTGTCCCTACCCACCTAGTTGAATATGCCCTTATAGTTTGTGACCACCCACATTAATGGCCCTCATTTTTTACCCCACTATCGTGCTCATCACCCCCGTCCCAAATGCAGGGAGCGGAGGAGGAGGCTACTCCCCTTTTGCATAATGTCTTTCCATCTTCTTACTTCATGGGCCTCAAATCTACTTCCAGCCATAATTAAATATAATTGGTTATTTTAATCTTAGTTGGTGATTTTTCTAACATACAAAAGATGTCTAAATAGGTATAGATTTTCCTTTATTGTTTGGTATTGGACCATTGTTGCTCATTTTGATGAAAACTATGATCTTGCTATTTATTGAAGCTTATTATAAGTCGTTACATGATAATTGTCCTACTATCCTTGTGTTCATGCATGGTCAAGAGATAAATTTTGTGAAACTAAATGGAACCACACGGTCATCATTTGAAATTTCATGGTTAATATGTAAATCTATACTAGCTTTGCCAATTGTTTTCACAATGCCTATAATTAAACGAGGAGGCAGTATGCGAAAGAAGAGGGTATTAGTTGGAGGGTACAACTCTTCTCCTTTATCTAGAAGTGGGATGTCACGGGTGGCGTCGGAAATGAAGGTCATTCTTGTGGGTGGGCTCCTAACCATAAGGGAGATTCAACTACGTTGGTATGGAGAAAAGGGCTTGGGCAACTGAGAAAAGGAAAAGGAAGAAGGATTCTTGTCTAGAGACACTTTACTCTTTCTATGTTGATTTGAACACATCTAACTTGTGAACACAAAGAGTTTTGATATATTTGAATAGTAATTAGAGGGCATGTCCATCATTATTACTAGGGAAAACTGATCTAAACACGTTTATCATGTGAACATAAATGGTTAAATATATTTGGATGGGAATTAAATGATCTGATATGTTTAGACAATTCTCCAAGACATTAAGAGAAGTTGACCAAATAAAAGTTGGCATACTTTGCAATCACCGTCATTGATTTCTTTTTTGCCTGTTGTAGAGATATGGTAAGTGAAAGCATGTATATACAATGTTACCAAGAAGACATATGGTACATACATGGAGTAGCAAGTACATGCTATATAGGTGCATAGAAAACCACGTGAATAAATGATTAACCATGAAAATAGATTGTAGCATGACGCCCCTAAAACATAAATGAGCATGTCAACAATATAGAGTTGGATGAGGATTTAATTATATTGAGGATTTTCTACTACAAGCAATATATGATGGACTAGAAATGATATGTACTAAATTGTAAATTATGCCAACTCCTATAAGATCTAGGAAATTAAATCTGTGGTATTCAGCCTACGGGTCATACTATAAAACATAGAGAAAATATGCATCTGAGTTCACAAGAGTTAAGACCCACAGAGTAAGAAAGCAACTGCACCATAAGTTGTTTGAAATAACTATATAAAGTTGGGAGACAAAAAAAATAAAAGTTTAACTCTCACCTCAGCTAATTTGGTGCTCCTTTGACTCTTTACATTTATCTTTCCTTCCCACCCAGATGCTTGAGCAATGCATGGTTTATCAATCATCAAAAACTTGACTATATTCGCTGGATCATCAAATCTAACTCCAGGCTTCCACCCCATGGACAAGCTAGCAAAACATAACTTTTCTTCTTTTCTCCCAAATTTATTAATATTTAGTTTTGCTAGGATTAAGTCTCCATTTCAAAAAGTCATGAGAAGGCAAATATCGCACATGGTTTCTAAAATCACCGTTGATAGATATGTTATGCGGTGTGGTAATTGCGTGAAATGGATACTTATTCCTATCAAAATGAAATATGAAGAACTTCAAAAGAAAATTGGACAAAGTTACTTTTTGCGAACATGTCCATGGGTTGAGGCCTAGAGCTACATCCAATGATGTAGCGGATATATCTCAAGATGATGGCAAGCATTGGGTGACTGATAAGACATTCATCCTTCAAGACCCTCTTGGGCGGCAAAGGACTATAACTATTACAATGAAGGGAGCACCAAATTTGCTGATGAGTTGGTAGTACTCTTTTTTCTAGTAACATATTTAATTTGTTCCCGGCTTTATCTAGTTATTTCTGAGCAAATGATGTAGTCGTCAATTTTTTATCTTGTGGATATTAACTCTTGATAACTCAAATGTATAATTGCGCTATTTTTCTAGCATGAGCGCTGGGCTGAATACTACCAATTTAAGTTTCTACCGCTTATATGACTGGACATAAACTACGATTTAGTATACATCATTTCTCTCGCTTGTAGTAGAACATCTTAAGTGCAGCTAAATCCTCACCCAACTTAATACTGTTGGCATGTTCTTTTATGTTTTAGTGGCATTATGCTATAAATATTTGGTTGATGGTCAATCGGTCATTCCAGTGGTCTGCTATGCACCTATATAATTGTACTTGCTATTCTGTCTATTTATTTTACGACTTCTTGGTAAGATTCTATATACATTCCTTCAGGGTACTATATTTTTCCTGCAAGCAAAAAAATAATATCAATGGTCGAGGTCCCAAATTATACCAACTTTATTTTGGTGAATTTCCTTGCAATATCGCCAAAAGTATACAGTAAGCTACAATTATTCTCGAAAAATCTTACCTTGTTATATTTGGATCACCAGTAATGCTAGACCCACGTAATCCTACGTGGTGATTACGTAAAGGTTGACGTGGGGGTAATTAACTGGAGCAAAATTAGTGGCTGGGGCCCACCCCGGTTGAAATCGGGGGGAGAGTTTAGTAGTTGTGGTAAATCACGTAACAACCCGTAGGTTGTACGTAGATGTAGCATTTTTGTTTGGATCACACAAGTACATTTATAAATTTGAAAGATGATGGCGTACTTCTAGATAGATATTTTACATTCCACATATAAGACATAATGCGAAACTTATTTATTACTGTTGCTTCTGTAATCTATTTGCCACCTCCACTTGAAAAAAGAGTTATTAAGTCATGGCCATAAGCGGAGGATGAGGGAGAGCTACGTCGCCGAACAGCATAGGTAGTGGTGCGGGCCTGGACAGGCCCGTGGGTTTTTTGTTCGTCGGACGGGCAGGGTGGCGCGTCAGTATAGATGCTTAATAGCAGGTCAGTGATATGCTATTTTGTTGTAGTGTTTAGAATGTCATGCATGCCGATACTCCATTCCAAACGAACTATGTAAATACTTGCAGCCATATTTGTTTAGTATCTTTTTCTCTTTTTGTTTTTGAGAATAGTTCAGAAGAAGAAATCAGAGTTCCAAATGTAACCCGTCTGAAAGAAAAACACTAGCCTGAACAACCACTTGGAATTAAGCTTTGAGTTAGTGTTGAAAATTATACACTTGGACCCTGAAGCGCTAACCGTCTACCAAGCAGATAATTAGAAAAAACAATTGATATGCTATCTGAATTCATTGATGATCTCAACGGCAAAATGCAGACTTCAAGTGTCCAGCAGTTGCCTGAGGATAGAAGCTATATAGAAGCAAACTGAATGATCGGCCCACCAACTGCAGCTACAATTAAGAAACGCTAAACACATTGTTCTCGGAGAACAAACCGACCACGCTGCAGTTCTAGATGAAGAAGAAATCATACAAGTTATGGCTAGAACTGATGTTTCAGTAGTTCATCCACTAGCCTATGTTACTTCCAACAACTGTTCTCTGCTTACTGTTGCGGCAGTACAAGGACATTTTGAGCTCCTGATAGTCGATCTACTTCTCTGATCCGGTGATCAGGCCGACACATGCATTCTCTAAACAGGATAAAATCCATGTAAATGTAGTATGAAAAAGGTACATAATCTACAATACCCTTATAGAAACAGCAACGGCCAACTGCGTGACAAATATTTATAAACAGAGAACATCTTTAGTTTAGTTCTTTAACAACGACATTCATGCTGCAGATTTTGTTTCTTTAGTAATGCCCATAAATGCAACGAATAAACTACAGATGCAACTAGTTCAAGGGACTCAAGCATAGACGTGTCAGAGCATTACAAAAATAGATGAAACATTCCTTCCATACCCTGTTGTTGCGCAGATCACATTGTACAGCAGCTCGACAAACCGTCAGTAAGCAAATCTAACACCACTTCTTGTACAGTACATGACATTGCAAAGATATGGTTCCATTGCAGGAGCAAAATCCAGAAGTTGACAAACATTGGCCCAACATTTACTACTGCCAGAAATTAGGCACCACATTGCATTTGCTAGGAAATAGTAATACAAGAGAAGAACAAGTGGACACATCTAAATAAGATAGCATCCCTCAAGCACGATATATAATAGACGTCGCATTAGGTTGATACCAAATAGTACCAATTGAGACATCAAAGTGCACTTCCACTAAAGGTGATCTAACATAGAATTTACCTGTTTCTTACTCTTAACCAGGCAAGGCATAATAACCATATAATAACTAAACGGAGGACTAGAAGAGAAACAAGAAGAATTACTAGCAAATGCATAGCCTTCTCGTCGGATAGAAATCACTATCCTTAGGAATTAAACGAAGATCTGCCGACGCCTTATGAAATCTGTTGCAAGGCCAGTTGAGAATCCGGGTTGTTGATGGTGTAGCTGGCGAGAAGGTGGATGATGGTGTAAGGACGGTCAGCGACCAGGACAAACTTCTTGTCCTGCTTCACAAAATCAGCAGCTTCAGAGATCCTCTCCATTTTGTTATCCTTGATGTTGCACTTGCAGATATGAGCGGATGAACCCAAATGTTCAGTGTAGTACACACAGTCTGGCTCAGTTCCTGGGAACTCATCAACATCGACGGAGAAGCACCTGTGGTCACCGATGAAGATGGCATATCTGTCTGGGGTCTTCAGACGGCAGAGCTCACTTGTCTCGGTGTCATATTGAAGAGGAAAGAGAGCCAAGACTCCCTGTGGATTCAAGATCTTCATGACGATACATATATGCCCATGCAAATCCACTAGGAAACACCGCATGCCGTACCCATGCCCAGGAAGATCAAGGGAGAAAATCTCGGTCACAGGAGCAAGATTAACCGGCAGAAATTTGCCTAAGCAAATAATCATCTCACGAACTACGGATGCTTCAGAAAAGCTTGCGTAGATACCACCCACGATCGCCTTCCGGAAGAAATCGTAAGCTGATGGTTGCTTATGGTTGTATCTGACGAAACTTTCACTGTGAGGAGCCGCCGAGTAAGCCTTGCGAGATGAGTCGGACAAGACGGCGAGCCGGAGCGAAGAGCCGTGGGGGAAAAGGACATCAGCGATTCCCACATCGGGGGGCACGGGCGCCGCGAAACGGATCACGACGCCGGTGAGAGGGTTGAGGACGCGAGCGGCATGAGGAGGGCTTTTCTCCGCCAGGACGAAGTAGCCGTCGAGAGTGGTGGACACGACGTGGTAATCGCCGAGCTGCGGAAAATTCTTGCGGAGGAAGCGACCGGTGTAGGTGTTCAACAGGAGCAGATTCCCTTGGCTCTGGAAGGCCTCGTCGAGGACGATCCACCGGCTCGGGCGAAAGCGGGGGTCGGAGGCGTCGCTCCTGGGGTCTTCGGTGGCGGCGCGCCAGCCGGTGCAGACGGCGCGGTAGTCCATGTACCAGTCGAGGTCGTTGTTGTCGAGGAAGGAGTTGGCGATGCGGCGGACGAGGTCGCCCGGAAGCGTGGACCACCCGTCTTCAGCCGCCATGGCCGGGACCACCGGAGAGGATTCTGCAAAACCCGGATCTTTCATCTCCCTTCTAGCAGCAGGCGGAAGCTCGCCGGACGCGGCCGCCATCGCCGCACGCGCCGGTTCCTGCGACATGAGCTCGACTGACAATGAAACTACAGCTGCATAAAGAAATGAACAGACTAGGGCAAGGATTCGGTGGTTACCAGATCTATCTGAGACGAGGTAAGTCGGAGGAGAGTGTTCAAATGGAACGGAAGAGGGGGAGGAGAAAAAGGTGCCTCCGTTTCGAAATATAAGTTTCTTCTAAGATTTCAATATTGGCTATGTAGGGATGTATGTTGACATATTTTAGAGTATAAATTCACGCGTTTTGCTAATTTTAGAAAGCTTAACTAAGATTTTAATATTGGCTATGTATGGATGTATGTAGACATATTTTAGAGTATAAATTCACGCGTTTTGCTAATTTTAGAAAACTTAGCAACGAAGGAGTAACGATGAATGCCAGTTGTTGAAAAACTCACGCACCCCACGCCAGCAGGAGCAGCTGCATGCAGCACGCGTCACATCCCCACCGAGCCGCAACCCTTCGGTTTGAAAAGAGCCAAAGATAAAATTATCAAGGATGAGTCGGAGATAATAAAAAAATAAAATCTAAAAAGGCTAGTTTTCAAATTTGAAAAACTAACTTAAACTTGCATTAGTATTTTTCTTGAACAATTTACCGATGCTTAGATGGACATACTTATGACTTTCTTTTTACTCCGCATATAAAATTTGTTGGTCATTTTAGTCTGCGTATAAGTCTGACATCAGACAAACTTATATGCAGACTAAAATGGACCGGACGCAGAACTTACATAAAATTTTCCCCAGAAGAAGGAATATTTATATATAAATTAGAAAATATCTAAATGTATATTTTTTTCATATATACTCAACAAATTTCTCGGCAAGAAGACAACAGTGATGCGTGGTCGAGTTGTGGCTCTCGACGGGCAATGCCTGACAGCGGCATTGGTGATCCAGCCCGGTGATCTTCAACGGCGGCCTGACCTGAGCAGGTCACCAGAGAAGAGGATGTCGCAGCATCGTCTTGGACGGGTTGGGTGATTTGTTTCTAGGTTTTCTATGAGTCTTTGAGTTCGGTTTGAGGGTCGCAATGTCCCCATCTAGGAATAATGTTCTCCCCGCTATTTTTTGGTTTCGTTGGTGTGTTTATCACCGACAGAGTGCATGTGGAGTCGTGTCTCTGACGATTATCTGGTTGATTTAGGTTCCTGGTGGATCCGTCTGGATTAGACGGACGTTCGTGGTCTTTGAAGTTTCTACATGGTTCTATCGGCACTTTATTCTCGGAGGTGGAGATTTGCTTTGTAGATCACAGCCGCCCAACGTTTTCTAGTCTGCATTGACGACTTTCCGATCGTTGCTTCTATGGGCTTTTGAGTTTAACAAAGTTTGATCTACTGAGGCAGACGTCCAGAGGCAGCTTGGAGCTATGCTCCCGACGCGCCACCAATTGAGACAGGAGGAAGAAAATTTTGACGCCGCAAATATTTGAATGTAATTTTATCTTTCTGTATGGTTTCGTTTGTAATGAATGTGTGATATTTAATATATAACCTTGATATTTTTCGCTTCAGCCTTTTCAAACTCGGTGCATCAGTTGGGCGCACGACATTCATCAATTCGATGGGACGGGGTGTGCTCCTGCTGATCAGTTTCTCCTCCGTCCCTCCTCTTTCTCTCCCTCGTCCACCGCCACTGCCGCTGTGGCCGAGTTCCTCTCTAGGGTCCAGTTCTTTTGGCTCGATTCTGGACAATCATGGTATGAAAAATCAAAAGCTCAGAAGAACTTGGTCTGATTGTCTAAATTTATCTGAGATTCCCTATAATCGGTAGTGCAATGTAAAATCATCGTGAACCTCCTGGCCCTCCCACAAAACAAGACATTTCAATTTAAGAGCATCTCTACCAGACCCCGTATAAAGTCGCGACCCGCAAAATAACTGCTAAAATACGAGTCGGCGCGGAAAAATGTTGCCCGATCAGACCCTGGAAACGCGTCCGACCCGTAAAAGAATTTTGCGGGGCGCGGCAAAAGATCGCCTTCAACCTTTAGATTCACGGGGTGGGAGGCCAACCCGAGCTGACCCCCCATCTGCAGCGAGATTTAGCGTGAGGGAAATTTCCGCGCGGCTGTTCCTGCTCCCTCGCCCCTCGGCCGCCATTGCCTCGCCACCGCCCGCTCTGTTCCATCTTCCTCGGCCATTCTTCGCCGCCATGGAAGCCTCCCAGCCGTCCCCCGTCACCGTGGAGGTCGCGCACGTGCAATCCCCTCCGGCGGATCTCGCCGCCGGTCATGTCGCCGCCGCCGTCGCCCGAGGCACCGCCGCGCCTGCCCGCAAGCGGCATGCTGCAAATATTCCACACACACGAAGAGGAGGAGACTTGGAGGAGTTTGGCAAGAAGGTGAAATTCATGGTTCTCTCCTAATCCCTTTGCTCGTCTTGTTGGTGATCTTCCCTATGTTTTCTCAATCTTTGCTCTTGGTTTGGTCATATTGACATGAGCCAAGTGGCTTCTCCCCAAATGATGATTCTTGATTTGGTCACATTGACACAGATCATGAATTCTTTTCCATGCTGCCCAATTTTTGCTCTTGGCTTGGTCATATTGACACGAGTCAAGTAGCTTTTTGCTTGATATGATGGTTCTTGATTTGGTCATATTGACACAGATCTAGAACTTTTCTTCAAGTAGCATGATCCTTGCTTTTTCCTCCACATGATGGTTCTTGATTTGGTCATATTGACACAAATCTTGAATTTTTCTCCAAGTGACCTGATTCTTGCGCTTGGCTTGGTCATATTGGCACATCCCAAGTAGCCTTCATCCTCCACAAATTTGGCATTCTACGCTTGGCATGGTCACATTGACACATGTCAAGAAGTTACACTAGTGCAGAACCGGCCTTTAGTGCCGGTTCGTAACGGCCTTTAGTGCCGGTCTGCCAACCGGCACTAAAGAGTGGGGACTAAAGCCCCCCCTTAGTACCGGTTCGGCACGAACTGGCGCTAAAGTGACACCATGTGGCACGAGCCAGACCCGTGTGCGCGTAGGACATTAGTACCGGTTGGTAACACCAACCGGTACTAAATGTTTGGGGGGTTTTGGCTTTATTTTCCATTCAATTTTTTTGTTTGCTGGTATTTCACGATACTACAAATTGTACACGTTATGTATATATATAAATAGATTTTAAAGACGTAGAACATATATATATATATATATATATATATATATATATATATATATATATATATATATATATATATATATATATATATATATATATATATATATATATATATATATATATCATCGAATGTCTCACAACCAACACCATTAATTATTCACACATACACATGTATATACATATACAATTTCTCCTACATATGTTACCTTTGGTGCCTCCGGAGCACGATGACAAGTGGTTCATGGGGGCGGTAGCGGGTAATAGTATTCTCCTTTAGGATCTATGACCTGGTCGAGCAAAAATCCGGCTATTTCCTCTTGAAGTGCTAGTATGGGGTCCGATGGTAGGAGCTTATCCCGCACCTCTTTGAACTGTTAAGAAGTAGATCAGTATGCATGTGTGTTAGTTGTGTGACTAGATATCAATAATGGTGTGAATAGTGTTCTGACAAACGTACCCAGTCCTGTCTAACAGATCTACTCCTTTCACACGTCATCATGCGAATGTTCTCGCAAACATAGAATGCATACAGATTATTCCCCGGCGCCTGCTTCAGGGCCTTTACGAGAATGGAATTGAATCAGATAATGATTAATCAAGCATGATAATTAATTAATGATATTGAAACAAGAATTAAAGAGATGGTAGCTAGCTAGTACTACCTAATTACTTACCTTTGGATAATGCCAAAACAACTTTTTTACCCACTTGCCTGGAGTCACCTTGATGAACTTTGCCCATGCCTTGCCCGCCGGCAAAGAAAATTAATAAAGGGGTTATTAAATAGTTCATATCAGGAAATGACGAACTAATAATAGGCCGAGATATAGTTAATAATGATTGAAATTACCTGTTGACTATCCCCTTCACGATGGTGAAGTCTTTATCTGCTTTAGTTAGTGAGTCCAGTAATTCAACTTTTCCTTCCTCAACTTTAGTGTCTAACAAGACCCAGTGCCAACTGCATGCGCACACGTTTGCATGTCTTAATTAAGCGGGCATGTGCATAAAATTAATCAACTACCGTAAACCGTATACACTTAATTATTATCATCTAGCTAGCTAGTAAGCAAAAACGGAATTTGTAGTACAAGACAGTGTGACTCACGGAAAGTTGTAAGGAAGTAGTATATCTTTATTGGTATTGAGGCGCTTCAAGAACTCTACCATGCTTTCCTCTACACCATCTTGACAATATTCAATCTTCCATATGTCCTCATTAATGGTCTTTGGGTCAATAAACCCAACGCCATAACGTCCAGATTTTTTCATTTCATACATCTTCATCCTGCATATAATACCACAGAAAAAGGATATAGTGAGGATAATTACATGTAATGATTGATAAAAATTATCACTACATAACTAGCTTGAGAGTTAAATTACAGAAAGAAATCACTTACAGACAATAGCAACTGATGATAGACTTGTCGAGTGCGTCTTGATTGTATAACTGAAATAGTTCTGGATACTCAATGGCCAGAGCTTTCTCATGGTAATAATGCTCATGCTTGACATTCACCATGAGGGACTCTCGATTGGAAATCTTGGTATTGTTCATGTACCATTGATGCAATTGATACATTCTCGTTGGGAGGTCCTTGACCTTGTCTGGATGGACCAAAGGTTGGCCCCGGACATATTTCCATGCTATTTCCGATTCTCTAAGCGGAGGCATGGGCTCGATTTCGAGGAGTTGTCCAACAGAGATTTTGAGCATTTGAGCCTACATTATATGATCCTCCGTTATTACCATATCGCCATGCTGGGGAACGCTAACGGTTTACCCACAATAATATTTGGCGCGCATACTCCTCTCATGTGTTGTTGGCACAACAAGTGGGGGGATCGCTTGCGCCGCCTCTTCTCCCAACTAGGGAACGATTTTCCCGCATTTTTTGCCAGCTGCTTGTCGGCTCGAGCTTGAGCTCGCTTCCTTCTTTAGCCGTTCTCGATGTAGTTTCCTGATTTGGCGCTCATAGTCCGAGTCAACAGGCTTGGGAGCTGGTTCTCTAGCCATATGAATGAAGTGGTCAATTACTTTCTCAGTCACTTTCTCCTTTGGCGGCGGTGCCGGTTTCGGTCCAAAATGGGCGTCCACTTGGGCTTCCACTATGGCTGCATTTTGCTCCTTAGTCATGTCGTAAGGCCTCTGAGGAAGAGGAGCGAGGCTTGGACTATATTTATATCGCTTGTCTCTGCCTGTACTTCCTGAACTACCTCGACTCGTACCGCTATGCACCAAAGCTGCAGCATGTCTCTTCTGCGATTGCTGAGACGGCGGAGACGACTGACGTGGCTGAGTTGGACCAGGAGAAGTGGCATGACGATGTGCTGGACTTGAAGCAAGAGGTGTGGCCTGACACGGTGCCGAACTTTAAACCGGAGAAGTGGCATGACGCTGTGCTGGACTTGAAACCGGAGGAGTCAGCTCACGCGTTCGGGGACTTGGAGGAGGTGGCGGACTTCAAGGAGGAGTTGGCTCACGCGTTCGTGGACTTGGAGGAGCGGGAGTCTGCTGACTCGGTGGCGGACTTCGAGGAGGAGTCGGCAGACGACACGTTGTCGGTGGACTTCAAAAGATGATGCAATCCTTTCTCCATAGGATGATACGATGTATGGCCTCTCCCAGTGTGCGCTCGTCTTCACCTCCAGGAATGTCAAGCTGTAGCCCCGAATATGGGTCCACCACTTCATCAACCATGACACGAGCATAGCCTTCTAGAATCGGGATGCAATGGAAGGTTGCTTCGGGGGTAACTGGAAAAGCAACGCCGTCCGCCACCTTTATGGATATGTTCTTCATTTTGGAGTGTAGCTCACAGTTAGTGTTCTCTATGATGTCATTCACAGGGTATGTATCCAACAGTGTGTCGCCCGGGGCAGAACCAACGCTGCTTCTCGGCATGGATGGGACGGTGCTATCCAATGCTGGACGATCATCCGCTTGCTGCTGCCGCTGCTGAGACCCCCTTTCCTGGCTAAGTGAGTCGATCTGCTGCTGCTGCTGCTGGAATTTGAGTGCCAGGTCCGCGTGCCTTGCTTCTAGGCCTTGAAGGCGTTCTGCGTCCTGCTTCCTCTGCTCCTCCTCCAGCTTCCTTTTCTTCTCCTCCTCCATCTTCCTTCTTGCACGGGTCCTGTAGTCCTCGTTCCATTCTGAAAAGCCCTCATACCAGGGAATAACGCCCTTGCCTCGTGTTCTTCCCGGGTGTTCAGGATTTCCCAGGGCGCGCATAAACTCGTCGTTCTCTCTGTTGGGCGTGAACACCCCCCTTCGAGCTTTTTCTATTGCGTCAAGTATCTTTTGTTCGGCTCCTTTTAGATTTGCCTTCCGCGAAACTTCGCCTGTCTTCGGGTCCAACGCCCCCCATGCGCATAGAACTAGTTCTGCAACTGGGGGGCCAGTTCCTAGTAACCGGAGTGACCCCTGAATCCTCCATCTATTGCTCATGCTTATCCCACTTAGGCAATCCCACCGCGTAGCCACCTGGACCCAGCCTATGGAACTGCGTCTTTTTTGCGGCATTTGCCTTGTTTTTCATCGACCGTTCCTTAGATAATTCTGAATCCTTGAAGGTCACGAAATTGTCCCAGTGTTCTCTTTGCTTCTCCAGTGTTCCCGTGAAATCTGGAGTCTTCCTTTCATTAGCAAGGTAGTTGGCCCATACAGTTTTCTTGTGGGTGTTGAATGCAATTGCCATCTTCTTAAGAGCAGCGGCCTTGACTTTCTCCACATCTGCTTCAGTGAAATGATCTGGTAAGGTGAAATGTTCCATCAGAGATTTCAAAAGGTCTTTTTGGCTCTGTCGTCAACCCAAGTAACACCTGGACGTTTAGTCTTTGGCTCTTTCCATTCTTGAATGGAGATCGGAGTTGTCCTCACAAGAACTCCATGACCGACGAGTCCACTTGTCCATAGCGTTCTTAGGCGTGAGGGGTTCGCCACTAAGTTTGGTGGATTCGATGTGGTACTTTACACCATCCTTCAACAATCTGCCCGGGCCTCGCTTTGTCTTGCTGTATGTAGAAGCAGATTTGCTCGATCCGGAGGGCTGAAAGAAGAAAGATCGATTCGTTAATATATCTTCAATAAAAAAACATGTGATGATCACCATGATCCATGCTTATATAAATATACCTCGCCGGTAGTCTTTGTTATTTGAATATCAGCATTGTCTGTGTCATCACAAACATTGTCTGTGTCATCATAATCATAATCATAGTTCATGACTTCATCAGCTCGGTTGTCGAGATCGAATATCTTTTCATCACCCTCTCCGGTATTGTTCAGATATTGGGAGCCGTCATCTGCTTCATTCAGACCATCTAGCCTGTGAGGGCTGCGTATGATGTCGAACAATTCCTCTTCTCTCTCTCTGCCGGTATTGTCCACCATAGCTTTTACTTTACTAATATAGAAGAAATATAAAACAATTTAGTATTCAAATTACAATGCATGGATGCAATTAATCAATAAGGAAAAACTGAATCTCGAATACATCGTCTCGAATATATAATCTCGAATACATCATCGTCTTAATATATATAATCTCGAATAAATCGTCTCGAATATTATATATCGAATACATCACTGGCTAGGTACCTAATAAAGATCGAGTACTACAGAAGAATCTAGGGCGCCATTCGCGGTTCCTGGGGCATGGGCGGTGCACACCCAAAGAGAAGGAACCATCACAGGATCATATCTCCGGTCATCTGCCCAAAGAACCCGCCAAGTAGTGGAGAACCTGACGTCGTCCATAGCAGCCATGTAGCGATGGACGTGCTCATCTTCCTCCCTGACACGGCGAGGCACCACCTCCGGCGAGGCCGGCTGCCTCTGCACCGAATGTGGCCCACGCGAACGCCACCAAAGAAGATCAGGGTCGACGACGGGACCCGAGGTCGGGTTCCTCACCAAGCGGCGCGCCTCGAGTAGCACCTCCGGTGCCAGCCAGTGAGCCAGTCCGGACATGGGTCCTCTGAAGCAAGACGTCGTCGCGAACGGGTCGACGGCGAGGATGTGGGCCGGGCATATCGTCGAGAACAAATACTATATGCCCGCAAAAAGTAACATTTTTAAATGATTGGATTGTGATAACTAAAATTCTATATATATATATGCAAATTCTAACAATTTGACATTAATCTAATTCATCTAACTAAAACTAATCCTAAAATTTCCTCATTATATAACTAACATTTCTATAACAATTCTAATATTTATATAACTAAAAAACAGAAAAATTGCTAACATTTCTATAAATATTTCTATAACTAAAAACAGAAAACATTTATATCATTTCTATATAACTAACATTTCTAATATTTATATTACTAAAAACAGAAAAATTGCTAACATTTCTATAAATATTTCTATAACTAAAACACAGAAAAAATTTATAACATTTCTATATAACTAACATTTCTAATATTTATATAACTAAAAAAGAATAATTTCTAACATTTCTAGAACTAAAAAACAGAAAAATTTATAACAAACAAACTAATGTATGTGTGTGTGTAGTGTGTGTGTGTGTAGTGTGTGTGTGTGTGTACTGTATGTGTAGTGTGTGTGTGTGTGTGGACATGGCGGCGGGCGAGCTCACGGCGAGGCGACGACGGGCGACGGGACGAGAGGGCAGGCGCGGCGACGGGACGGGACGATCAGGCGGCGACGTCAACGGGTGTCGACAAGGGGCGGGGACGGCCGGGGTCGGCGAAGAGGGCGGGGGCGGCGACGTCGACGGGGACGGCATCGATCGGGGCAGGGCGGCGCGACGGAGGAAGGAAACAGAGGGAAGAAACAGAGGGAAAGTGAATTTTTTCAACTGGTGTATATATAGGATGGACCTTTAGTACCGGTTGGAGCCACCAACCGGTACTAAAGGTCTGTTTTGGCCAGGCCAAGCGGCGGGAAGCGCACCCCCTTTAGTACCGAGTTGTGGCTCCAACCGGTACTAAGGGGGTCTTTAGTACCGGTTGGAGCCACGACCCGGTACTAAAGGGGGTGCGCTGGCTCCAGGCGGTGCGCAAGTTTAGTTCCACCTCGCTAGCCGAGGGGCTACCGCACTGGTTTATAAGCCCCAGTGTGGTAGCTCTCTCGAGCTCCTCTCCTAAGCAGGCCTACTGGGCCTACCTGTCCTCTTCACCCACCATAATAAGCCCAGGCCTTTTGGCCTGCATCCTGGCCCAACAAAAGGTTGTGTTCCTAGTCATATGCAGGCCGCTTTGGCCCAGTAGGCGGGCTTTTTTATTTTCTTAAATTTTTTCGCTTTATTTATTTTTGTTTTATTTATTTTTGAGTTGTTTTTTGTTGTATTTAGAGTTTCTGTGAATAGTTTTGCTTTAGGTAAAAAAATTACAAACTTTCTGTTAGTGCCGGCAGTTTTCAAATTTGAATATTTTAAATTTTGAATTATTTAAAATTTGTGTGAGTCACTAGTTTGTGAATAACTTAACTTTGAAAAAAGTTTTTTCAGTGAATCTTTTTTCTTATGTTTAATATTAGTGTGTTTTATCATTATATTCAAATTGGTAATGCTTAGGTTATTTAGAAAATGAAATGCCTTTGTAACAGTTGAGTTTTCGTCGGAAACCCTGATACTTTGAAAGAAATTGTCCATTTTGTACACGAAGTGCATCCAGTTTTTGCCGTAACCCTCTGTCCTTTTTTGCACATGCTATTTGTATGAAATTATGATACCATGCCAACTTTCAACCTTTTCTGAGTTCATTTGAAATGCTTTTCAATTTCAGGGTCATTTAGCTGGAAAAAAAATTAGTAAATGCATGAAAAGAATTTGTTTGCACATAAAATTTCTTCGCGTCTCAAATGCCAAAACACATAACTACCCTAACTATTACAGACATTCCCTCATGGGTGTGAAACACAGAAGAAAGTGATGATAGTGAAGCCGATCACATCCAGATCTTTGGGTGTGAAACTTTTTCTTCGCGTGTGTCCCTTTGCGCCGTAGCCATGGAAAATCTTCATCATTTAACTGGATACTCGGGTCAATATTCACTGTGAATGGAGCAATTTCATCAAACTTTTCATAATCTTCTGACATGTATGTCTTGTCATCCACTCCCACGATGTTTCTTTTTCCTGAAAGAACTATGTGGCGCTTTGGCTCGTCATATGATCCATTCGCTTCCTTATCTTTTCTTTTTCTCGGCCTGGTAGACATGTCTTTCACATAAAAAACCTGCGCCACATCATTGGCTAGGACGAATGGTTCGTCTGCATATGCAAGATTGTTGAGATCTACTGTTGTCATTCCGTACTGCGGGTCTTCCGTTACCCCGCCTCGTGTCATATTGACCCATTTGCACCGAAACAAAGGGACCCTCAAATCACCTCCATAGTTAAGTTCCCATATGTCCTCTATGTAACCATAATATGTTTCCTTTCCCGTGTTGGTTGTTGCATCAAAGCGGACACCACTGTTTTGGTTGGTGCTCTTCTTATCTTGGGCGATCGTGTAAAATGTATTCCCATTTATCTGGTACCGTTTGAAAGTCATTATATTCGAAGATGGTAACTGGGACAGCGAGTACTGGTCATTTTGAATATTGCCATCATTTAGGGCACATTTCTGCAACCAACCGGCAAAAGTCCTCGTTTGTTCACGTGTAATCTAGTCGTCAGACTTCTCCGGGTGTTTGGACTGTAGAAAATTCTTGTGTTCCTCCATACATGGAGCCACCAAGGCGGAATTCTCTAGAACTGTGTAGTGTGCTTCAGTGAGAGAATGCCCGTCCATACATATTATTTGATGCCCTCCATGCTTGCCTTTTCCTTCCAGTTTGCCATTATGCCGCGATTCAGGAACACCAATCGGCTTAAGGTCAGGAACAAAGTCAATACAAAACTCAATGACCTCCTCATTTTCATGGCCCTTCGAGATGCTTCCTTCTGGCCTAGCACGGTTATGAACATATTTCTTCAAGACTCCAATGAACCTTTCAATGGGGAACATATTGTGTAGAAATACAGGACCCAAAAAGTTAATCTCTTCGCAAAGGTGAACTAGGATGTGCGTCATGATGTTGAAGAAGGATGGTGGGAACACCAACTCGAAACTGACAAGACATTGCACCAAATCATTCTGTAACCTTGGTATGTTTTCTGGATCGATTACCTTCTGAGAGATTGCATTGAGGAATGCACATAGCTTCACAATGGCTAATCGAACGTTTTCCGGTAGAAGCCCCCTCAATGCAACCGAAAGGAGTTGCATCATAATCACGTGGAAGTCACGAGACTTTCGGTTATGGAACTTTTTCTCTGCCATATTTATTATTCCCTTTATATTCGATGAGAAGCCAGACGGTACCTTCATGCTGAGCAGGCATTCAAAGAAGATTTCCTTCTCTTCTTTGGTAAGAGCATAGCTGGCCTGACCCTGATGTATGCCGTCTTTTCCGTGCATACGTTGCTGGTCCTCCCGTGCCTCTGGTGTATCTTTTGTCTTCCCATACACGCCCAAAAAGCCAAGCAGGGTCACGCAAAGATTCTTCGTCACGTGCATCACATCGATTGTGGAGCGGACCTCTAGGTCTTTCCAATATGGCAGGTCCCAAAATATAGATTTCTTCTTCCACATGGGTGCGCGTCCGTCAGCGTCCTTCGGAACAGGTTGTCTGTCAGGACCCTTTCCAAAGATTACCTTCAAATCCTTGACCATATCATGTACATCAGCACTAGTACGGTGGCGAGGCTTCATCCGGTGATCCACCTCACCTTTGAAATGCTTGCCTTTCTTTCTTACGGGATGCCTTGTCGGAAGAAATCGACGATGTCCCAGGTACACATTCTTCCTACAACTATCCAAATATATAATGTCGGTATCATCCAAACAGTGCGTGCATCCGCGGTATCCCTTGTTTGTCTGTCCTGAAAGGTTACTGAGAGCAGGCCAATCATTGATGGTCACGAACAGCAACGCCTTTAGGTCAAATTCTTCCTGTCCGTGCTCATCCCACGCACGTACACATGTTCCATTCCACAGCTGTAATAGTTCTTCAACTAATGGCCTTAGGTACACATCAATGTCGTTGCCGGGTTGCTTAGGGCCTTGGATGAGCACTGGCATCATAATGAACTTCCGCTTCATGCACAACCAAGGAGGAAGGTTATACAAACATAGAGTCACAGGCCACGTGCTATGGTTGCTGCTCTGCTCCCCAAAATGATTAATGCCATCTGCGCTTAGACCAAACCATACGTTCCTTGGGTCACCTGCAAACTCCTTTCAGTACTTTCTCTCGATTTTTCTCCACTGCAAACCGTCAACGGGTACTCTCAACTTTCCCTCTTTCTTACGGTCTTCTGCGTGCCACCGCATCGCCTTCGCATGCTCTTTGTTTTGGAACAAACATTTCAACCGTGGTATTATAGGAGCATACCACATCACCTTGGCAGGAATCTTCTTCCTCGGCGCCGCCTCGACATCACAGGGTCATCGCGATCGATCTTATAACGCAATGCACCACATACCGGCAAGCGTTCAAATCCTCGTACTCACCGCGGTAGAGGATGCAGTCATCAGGGCATGCATGTATCTTTTGCACCTCTAACCCTAGAGGGCAGACAGCCTTCTTTGCTTCATACGTACTCTCGGGCAATTCGTTGTCCTTTGGAAGCATATTCTTTATCATTACCAGCAACTTTCCAAATCCCTTGTCAGATACACCATTCTCTGCCTTCCATTGCAGCAATTAAAGTGTGGTGCCCAACTTTTTTTGTCAGCTTCGCAATTCGGGTACAGCAATTTCTTGTGATCCTCTAACATGCGCTGCAACTTCGTCCTCTCCAGATCACTTGCGCAGTTTCTCTTTGCATCGGCAATGGCCCGATCTAGATCATCAGCGGGCTCATCTGATGCCTCTTCTTCAGCTTCTCCCCGCATTGCTGGCTCAGTTTCTTCCCCCATTGTTGTATCATTGCTACTCTCGAGCTTGCATTGGTTTTCCTCGAAGAGGAGAGGATGATGCAGCACAGTAGCATAAGTATTTCCCTCAGTTTTTGAGAACCAAGGTATCAATCCAGTAGGAGGTCACGCGCAAGTCCCTCGTACCTGCACAACACGATAGCAACTCGCAACCAATGCTTAGGGGTTGTCAATCCCTTCACGGTCACTTACGAGAGTGAGATCTGATAGAGATAATATTTTTGGTATTTCTGATAGATAGATGCAAATTAAAAAGTAAAGGCAAAGTAAAAACAAAGCAAGTAAATAAAGTGATATAGATTGATATGATGAGAATAGACCCGGGGGCCATAGGTTTCACTAGTGGCTTCTCTCAAGAGCATAAGTATTCTACGGTGGGTGAACAAATTACTGTTGAGCAATTGATAGAATTGAGCATAGTTATGAGTATATCTAGGCAATGATCATGTATATAGGCATCACGTTCGTGACAAGTAGATCGAAACGATTCTGCATCTACTACTATTACTCCACTCATCGACCGCTATCCAGCATGCATCCAGAGTATTAAGTTAAAAACAAAGTAACGCCTTAAGCAAGATGACATGATGTAGAGGAATAAATTCATGCAATATGATAAATACCCCATCTTGTAATCCTCGATGGCAACAATACAATACGTGCCTTGCAACTCTTTCTGTCACTGAGTAAGGACACCGCAAGATTGAACCCAAAGCCATGCACTTCTCCCATTGCAAGAACTACCAATCTAGTTGCCAAACCAAACGAATAATTCGAAGAGACTTGCAAAGATAACTCAATCATACATAAAAGAATTCAGAGAAGAATCAAATATTTTCCATAGATAAGTTGGATCATAAACCCATAATTCATCGATCTCAACAAACACACCGCAAAAAGAAGATTACATCGAATAGATCTCCACGAGAGAGGGGGAGAACATTGTATTGAGATCCAAAAAGAGAGAAGAAGCCATCTAGCTACTAGCTATGGACCCGAAGGTCTGAAGTAAACTACTCACACTTCATCGGAGGGGCTATGGTGATGATGTAGAAGCCCTTCATGGTGGATGCCCCCTCCGGCGGAGCTCCGGAACAGGCCCCAAGATGGGATCTCGTGGATACAGAAGGTTGCGGCGGTGGAATTATGTTTTTGGCTCCCTTTCTGATCATACGGGGATACGTGGGTTTATATCGGAGGAAGGAGTTCGTCGCTGGAGCTGCTAGGGGCCCACGAGGTAGGGGGCGTGTCCGGGCGCCTCCACCTCGTGACCTCCTCGGAAGCTTCTTGGAGTAGGGTCCAAGTCTCCTGGATCACGTTCGGTGAGAAAATCACGTTCCCGAAGGTTTCATTCCGTTTGGACTCCGTTTGATATTTCGTTTCTTTGAAATACTGAAATAGGCAAAAAACAGCAATTCTGGGCTGGGCCTCCGGTTAATAGGTTAGTCCCAAAAATAATATAAAAGTGGAAAATAAAGCCCAATATAGTCCAAAACAGTAGATAAAGTAGCATGGAGCAATCAAAAATTATAGATACGTTGGAGACGTATCAAGCATCCCCAAGCTTAATTCCTGCTCGTCCTCGAGTAGGTAAATGATAAAAAAGAATTTTTGATGCGGAATGATACTTTGGCACAATTTCAATGTAAAACTTCTTAATTGTGATATGAATATTCAGATCCAAAAGATTCAAGACAAAAGTTCATATTGACACAAAAATAATGATACTTCAAGCATACTAATGAAAGTAATCATGTCTTCTCAAAATAACATGGCTAAAGAAAGTTCATCCCTACAAAATCATATAGTTAGGCTATGCTTCATTTTCGTCACACAAAGATGTTCCCAACTTCTATACCCCCGATGACAAGCCAAGCAATTGTTTCATACTTAAATAATCTCAAACTTTTTCAACCTTCACGCAATACATGAGCGTGAGCCATGGATATAGCACCATGGGTGGAATAGAATATGATGATGGGGATTGTGTGGAGAAGACAAAAAATGAGAAAGTCTCACATCAACTAGGCATATCAATGTGATATGGAGATGCCCATCAATAGATATCGATGTGAGCGAGTAGGGATTGCCATGGAACGGATGCACTAGAGCTATGAATGCTCAACAAAAGAAAACTAGTGGGTGTGCATCCAACTTGCTTGCTCACGAAGACCTAGGGCATTTGAGGAAGCCCATCATAGGAATATACAAGCCAAGTTCTATAATGAAAAATTCCCACTAGTATAAAAAGACAACTTATGAGACTCACTACATGAGGAACAAGGTGCTACTTTGAAGCACAATATATGAGACTCACTACATGAAGAACAAGGTACTATTTTGAAGCACAAGTGGGGAAAAAGAGATAGTATCATTGCCCTTTTTTATTTTCTTTTTTTTTTATTTTCTTTTGTTGGGCCTTTCTTTTTTTTATTATGGCCTTTCTCTTTTTTGGGGCAATGCTCTAATAATGATGATCATCACACTTCTATTGATTACAACATAAGGATTACAACTCGAAACTTAGAACAAGATATGACTCTATATGAATGCCTCCGGCGGTGTACCAGGATGGTGCAATGAATCAAGAGTGACATGTATAAAAAATAATGCATGGTGGCTTTACCACAAATACGATGTCAACTACATGATCATGCAATGGCAATATGACAAAAGTAAAGTATGTCACGATGATGATGGTGGAAGTTGCATGGCAATATATCTCGGAATGGCTATGGAAATGCCATAATAGGTAGGTATGGTGGTTGTTTTAGGAAGATATAAGGAGGTTTATGTGTGATAGAGCGTATCGTATCATGGGGTTTGGATGCACCGGCGAAGTTTGCACCAACTCTCAAGGTTAGAAAGGGCAATGCACGGTACCGAAGAGGCTAGTAATGGCGGAAAGGTGAGAGTGCGTATAATCCATGGACTCAACATTAATCAAAAGAACTCATATACTTATTGCAAAAATTTAGAAGTCATCAAAAATCAAGTACTACGCGCATGCTCCTAGGGTATAGATTGGTAGGAAAAGACCATCGCTCGTCCCCGACCGCCACTCATAAGGATGACTATGATATTATCACCTCCATATCTCAAAACAATTATCAAGCATCAAACTTATCTTAGTATTCAACGCACTCAAAAGAAAGTTTCACATATCCTAAATACCAAGTATATTAACATTAAGCAAATTACCATGCTATTAAAGACTCTCAAAATAATCTAAGTGAAGCATGAGAGATCAAGTTTCTTTAAAACAAATCCACCACCGTGCTCTAAAAGATCTAAGTGAAGCACTAGAGCAAAAACTATCAAGCTCAAAAGATATAAGTGAAGCACTATGAGAATTCTAACAATTTCCAAATCATGTATGGCTCTCTCAAAAGGTGTGTACAGCAAGGATGATTGTGGTAAACTAACAAGCAAAGACACAAATAATACAAGACGCTCCAAGCAAAACACATATCATGTTGGTGAATAAAAATATAGCTCCAAGTAAATTACCGATGGAAGTGGACGAAAGAGGGGATGCCGTCCGGGGCATCCCCAAGCTTTGACTTTTTGGTGTCCTTGGATTATCTTGGGGGTGCCATGGGAATCCCCAAGCTTAGGCTCTTGCCAGTCCTTGTTCCATAATCCATCAAAAGAATTCACCCAAAACTTGAAAACTTCACAACACAAAACTCAACAGATATCTCGTGAGCTCCGTCAGAGAAAGAAAACAAAAGACTACTTCAAGGTACTGTAATGAACTCATTATTTATTTATATTGGTGTTAAACCTACAGTATTCCAACTTCTCTATGGTTTATAAACTAATTTACTAGCCATAGATTCATCAAAATAAGCAAACAACACACGAAAAACAGAATCTATCAAAAACAGAACAGTCTGTAGTAATCTATAACTAACGCAAACTTCTGAACTCTAAAAATCCTACCAAAATAGGAAGTCCTGGAAAAAAAATTTATTGATCATCAGCAAAAAGAATCAACGCAAAAGCACATTCCTGTGATTTGTAATAACTAAATTCGTGCGTGCAAAGTTCCTGTTTTTCAGCAAAATCAAATCAACTATCATCGTAGGTTATCCTATAGGTCTTACTTGGCACAAACACTAATTAAAACATAAAACCACATCCAAACAGAAGGTAGATGGATTATTTGTTACTAAACAGAACCAAAAATAAAAAACACAAAATAAAATTGGGTTGCCTCCCAACAAGCGCTATCGTTTAACGCCCCTAGCTAGGCATAAAAGCAAGGATAGATCTAGGTATTGCCATCGTTGATAGGCAATCCATAAGTGGCTCTCATGATAGATTCATATGGTAATTTTATCTTCTTTCTAGGGAAGTGTTCCATACCCTTTTTTAAGGGAAATTGGAATCTAATATTCCCTTCCTTCATATCAATAATTGCACCAACCGTTCTAAGGAAAGGTCTACCAAGAATAATAGGACATGAAGGATTGCAATCTATATCTAGAACGATAAAATCTACGGGCACATAATTCCTATTTGCAACAACTAGAAAGCGTGCACGTGGAACACACGTATAACCCTATGACAAAAAGACAAAATGCTCCAAAACAAAAGTGATTAAAGACTGGACAGTTGACTGTCTGTGGTTACATCTAGCATTACAACTAGCTTAAAAACTTCTGGGCCCACTGTGATGCTACTTAAAAAGTTGATGTCTGTCCTGCGGAACAACGTATCTGACCTTCTAGACTCAGACAGATACATGATAATTGTACTGTCAGCTTCTATTACCTCGTAACTATAAGGTATAGGTTGTATGCACTCCATGTATTTCGCATAAGAAAAAGGCATTAACCAGCACCATGTAGGAGAGATGACATTCAGAAGCATTTATGTAAGAACCAGTCGAAGGAAGCTTGCGTGCACCTTCAATATACTTTGGAACCTTGGCTGTTGCAGCATTCTCTTGTATTTTGATATCCTTACCAACGCTTCTTGTATATATCCAATAAGATACCAGCAGAACCATCTATCACAGTCACACACACACACCCATCTTTTCTTTAAATGCATATATACCAAGAAATATCTACGATCTGGTAGCATACAGCTTCACATCCTCACATCACCAGAGCATTAACGCTCTAAACTCATGTTGAAACACCACAAAACTGAGATGTCTTGCCACGTCTGGTTCATTCAGGTTTAGGAGAGCATAGTTCTTTTGATAGAACACAACACAATTTTGGTCCTATCTTTTTATTTCAAAACAGAATGTATATTCTAAATTATCACCAAGTTAGAAATTAGAGAAGAGTAATAGTTATGCAAACAACCTAAATACATGGGGAATTCCTCTATACACATCCCCAGAAAGTACCATAGTGACCACCCTGTGGTACTAAGGTGTTAAAGTGCAGATGTATATTTCGTCTACACCCCAAGCAAACAATGCCATTGTTTAGGTGCAGCTGCATATTCTTGTTGCATATTTTCACATACACAATCTAATTAGACCATCAGGCACTCAATTTTGAGTGAACAAAACATTCTCATTAAGCGATTAAAAGTTTATCATATTATCTATGGTATAGTAGAATAAACAACCCAAATACAAGCTATATATATGATTACTTTAAATGGTTGTTTGCTATCAAGAAAAGTAATGGTGTTGCAGCAAGATGATCTGAATGTAAATCAAATGGAGCCGAATGCTGAACCTACTTCTTGCGGCTAGCTCATCTAACAATGGAATATGAGTAGACCATTTGTATGCACTACCTTTTGCAGTAGCTAAATGGGCCTGTCCCCCACTCGCTCATGTCAACAGCTATCAGCTATCAAGGATGATGAGATGTATCATATATGCTCTTTGCATTACTAAAAAAAGAATACCTGATCGATAAGATGTATTTTCTTAGAATTACTCAAAATCAAAGAGTTCACTTTCAAATTTCCCAGCATCTGAGTTGGAACTTCATATCTCTAATTATCCTCTACTCAAAAAACATGTCAATTACTCGCAAAACCTGCCATCACCAAGACATCAAACACTTGCAGCATAGAGCATCGTATCTACCATTATATATCATCTGTACAATTCATGTTGCCTAAATCTACATGGACCAATCAAATAGATAGCATACGAAAGGCAAAACTGAACCAGTTCAAAGAAAGGCAAAGAATCTTCAGGCTCTGTACCAACAATGGGATTGCTCCTATTTTTGATAGGCTACAACCATGGAAAAGATGCAGCCGATGGGTGGCCTGAAGATGATGGCGACACAGCGGCCGGCAGCGGTGAAGAGGCCATAGAGAAAGGTGGCGGCATGAGGAGCACGAGACATAAGGTAGTTGGTGTTAGGTGTGGTCGTAAGACGGATAAGCTTTCGGGGACACTAATAAATACAAAAACGGTGCTAAGATGCTTCATAATTTACATTCATCTGCTGACATGAATCTTCTCCTAGCATGTTATGAGTTTGTGAGAAAAAACAGACCCAAAGAACAATGTGGCATTAATGGCAAAAGTTTACATTTAGAAAGGGTAAAGGTTTCAGTTTCATCAGGGAATATATCTATTTCATGATCGACTGAAAACCAATTAGCATTCATTCAATTTTTCCAGCTAGTAGAAGATTCGAAATTGTATGTATGACTCGTGTACTGTATGTCCTGTGTGGACAACCCCCCAAAAAAGGACTGAAAATGGTCAGCTTCATTTAAATTTGAGACCCAATGAAAAGCTTACAACTATAAGTATGACAAAAGCGTAACATGGTCTGCATGTCAGTTCTAAAGGATATTAAAGCTGATTTCTTTGTAGCCCATTCACAACCGGACATACAGCAACTCGTGCATATACCAACACTAATTCCCATACAATCCCGGTTCATGCAAATTTAAGAAACAACATATACAACTCCATTTCAGAAATTTCAGTACACCAAGAAAATACTGTAAAACACGTATAGCCAAATAGTAAGTCATGAATATTTCAGTAGTAAATCATGTGCACTGAAATCATGGACGCTGCCAAAAAATGCAAACTTACCAAATGCCAGTGAACTTGTCGGATCATAAATTCAGAACTCCATTTCACAAAATACAGTATACCAAGATGAAAAGAATTGGAGCTGAATACTGGAAAACACACATCAGCAAAAATAATCTACACTGTTAAAAAATGCTAACCTATCTAATGCCCAAAAATGACTCCTGCTTGTGTCGAGATAATCTATCATCTTTCAAAAAGATATTGTATCATGTTAACTCTTAGATCCACTCAAAACCATAAGGTGCAGCAATCTAAGGCAGAATAATACGTTAAATCAGCTTTCCTAACAAAGCTCTATAACAGAACACATTATGCACAACAACAATGTACAACAGAAAGAGAAAACTATAAACTGCTCTTTGGTAAATCGCTGCTCAATTGTAGGTTGCCTTTCACTAAAAATTATCAAAGAAATGTAAAACAATCAACAACAAGTTGCAACATAAATGATAGAGGAACAAACTGGAATTCTGTTGTAGAGCTCTGTATTTGAAAATGGGAAGCGAGGTGATTCTGGAAAAAATGGGAAGGGAGGCCCAATCAGTTTACTGAAAATCAAGAAATTGGAATTCTTTATTACAAATGCACTTCTGAAGAATGAATTGTACGACCAGTTTCCAAAGGAGCTCATTTTGCCTAATATAAAAGTAAAACACCTGTATCTATAAAGTTTGTAGAAACTTTGCTCCATCGAATTAGGATTTTCAATCATGAACTTCGTGAGCACATAGTAACCATGCACATGCAACGCACGTGTGACCATATTACCGAGGAATGCATTTTTTTCCAGCATCTTTACTCCATGTTTTATTCTAGTGCGTTAACTGATCATGAGCTTTTATTCTATCCTCTTACACATGGAATTTAATCACAACAACATTAATTTCATAGAAATGTCGTTAGATATTACTATATTAAGAACTGTAGAAATATATCTTTTTTAGACATCAGGATCACAAACTATACCTGAAATGCAGAATTGTTAGGTGATGCCTCCACAGCCAAATCATAGTGCCGCACTCTCGCTACTTCCCATAAGATCATAGTTCAGAAAGAAAACATGTTCAGTCCGTTAAATGCGGCCTCAAACACAGATAAATCTGTTAACAATCAACTAAATTCATGTTAACAAAAGAAAAAGTCATACATCTCTATGAACAGAACTTGGGAGCAAGCATGAATCTTTGCCACTAATAAATACGAACTGAAAAGCTAATAAATCAGTATAGGGGAGATGAAACCTTGAAGAAGATGTTGAATCAGCTGTGAAACAACCCTCTTGTATCCTCTGTACAACCCAAAAATTCTGTAATAGTCACATAGAACAAATATCAAACAGTTGGTGTGCACTAACAAATATAGTTAACCATCAGTTTCTGCTTGTTCATAAGGATGTAAGTTCAATCAGTCTGTTACTTCTGATCTTATGAGCTGAAGAGTAGCGCATAGAGCTGAAAAGACCAATTCCGTCAGCAACAGAGCCACTGAATAGGCATCCGACGAACGCTCTGTCCAAGCACATGCTCACCAAGAAAATCAGCAGCAAAACGAATGGAATGCACCCAAAGGGGATCGACGGGGCTGTCGCACGGACCTGGCTTGTCGACGTCGGGATCACTGGCTTGGTGGCGAGGGCCTGAACGTGGCGATGGCTGCATCCTGCGCTTGCATCCATGGGTCAGCAGAGGAGAATGGCAGGCGGCCATGGCGCCCCACGCTCACGTCCGTGGGGCAGCAGAGGTGGAGCGAACGGCGGTGGTACCGGAGACGCTCGCTCGCATCTATGAGGCCGCAGAGGAGAGCGGTAACCGGCGGACGACGGCTTGTGCTCGCGTCCTTGAGGCAGTAGAGGAGGAGCAGACGGTGGCGACTGAGTTTTGTGTTCGCGTCCGTGCAGTAGTAGAAAAGGAGCGGACAGCGGCAATGTCGATCCATGCTCGCGCCCATGGGGCAGCAGCAGCAGAGGTGGAGCGGTGGGCGGTGGCGGCGATCTGGGCTCGTCCATGGGGCAAGAGGAAGAGAGACAGCGTGTTGTGAGGGAGAGAGAAGATTACGGGATAGAAATCCCCTATCCCGCTAATTGAGGACAAGGGGGTGCGTCTGCTGGCAGAACATTTAATTTGCATCGTTCATTTGTGTGATGGACCTGTGATGTAATATGGACTGTTAGATATGATTTAGTTGGATTAATCGGACGTCTCTGGTGATTCTGTGTACACTTTGTGGTGTGTCTGTTGGGGAATTCATGTTTGCTCTTTTAATAGTAGTATAGATAAGAACATCGTTGATTCTTCCCATAGGTTTTTTAATAGTGGAATCCGCAAGATGCAAGTTTAGAGAGCAATCATCAAAATCACGGAAATCTAGTAAATCACATAAAGTTTTGGGAATAGTAGAGACACTAGCACCCAAATCACATAAAGCATGAAACTCAAAATCCTTAATTTTAATTTTAATAGTAGGTTCCCACTCATCATAGAGTTTTCTAGGGATAGAAACTTTCATCTCAAGTTTTTCTTCATAAGATTGCATCAAAGCATCAACAATGTGTTCGGTAAAGGCCTTATTTTGACTATAAGCATGAGGAGATTCTAGCACAGATTGCAACAAGGAAATACAACCAATCAAAGAACAATTTTCATAATTAAATTCCTTGAGATCCAAAATAGTAGGTTTAGCAACATCACGGTTTCTATTTATTTCAATCCTACTTTCATCAATTTTATCATCAAGATCTAGAAACTCAGAATTCTTAGAACGCCTTCTAGGTAAGGGAAGATCATATTCAGATTCATCAAGATTCATATTGCAAAACAAAGATTTAATGGCGGACGCATCAATAACTTTTAGATCTTCATCTTGATTTTCATAGGGATTAGGAGAACACGCTTTAATAAAGGCATCTTTGGAAGCACGCATCCTAGCGGTTCTTTCTTTGCACTCGTCAATGGAAATTCTCATAGCCTTGAGAGACTCATTGATATCATGCTTAGGAGGAATAGATCTAAGCTTTAAAGAATCAATTTCAAGAGAAATTCTATCAACGTTCCTAGCCAAATCATCAACTTTAAGCAATTTCTCTTCAAGCAAAGCATTAAAATTCTTTTGTGAAATCGTAAACTCTTTAACACTACTCTCAAAATCAGAGTGCATCTTATTCAAATTTCTGTAAGAGTTGTTGTAGGAATTTCCATAATTGTTAGAAGGATTGCTAGGAAAAGTCCTAGGATTAAAATTCCCTCTATAAGCGTTGTTACCAAAACTATTCCTACCAACAAAATTCACATCCATAGATTCATTATTATTTTCAAGCAAAGTAGATAAAGGCATATCATTAGGATCAAGAGGAGTATTTTTAGGAGCAAACATCTTCATAAGTTCATCCATCTTTTCACTCAAAACATTGATTTCTTCTATAGCATGCACTTTTTTACTAGAAGATCTTTCGGTATGCCATTGAGAATAATTAGCCATAATATTATGAAGCAATTTTGTAGCATCTCCTAACGTAATTTCCATAAACGTGCCTCCCGCGGCTGAATCTAGAAGATTTCTAGAAGCAAAATTCAATCCGGCATAAAAATTTTGTATGATCATCCATAAGTTCAAACCATGAGTAGGGCAATTGCGAAGCATTAATTTCATTCTTACCAAGATTGGGCAACATGCTCATGATCAAGTTGTTTAAAATTCATGATATCGTTCCTAAGAGTGATAATCTTAGCGGGAGGAAAATACTTAGAGATAGAAGCATCTTTGCACTTGTTCCAAGAATCAATACTATTTTTAGGCAAAGACGAAAACCAAACTTTAGCATGATCTCTAAGTGAAAATGGAAATAAATTCAATTTGACAATATTGTTATCCGTATCTTTTTTCTTTTGCATATCACACAAATCAACAAAATTGTTTAGATGAGTAGCGGCATCTTCACTAGGAAGACCAGCGAATTGATCTTTCATAACAAGATTCAGCAAAGCGGTATTGATTTCACAAGACTCATCATTATTAACAGGAGCAGTCGGAGTACTAAGGAAATCATTATTATTGGTATTCGAGAAATCACACAATTTGGTATTATCTTGCATCATAGCAACAAGTAATCCAACACACAAGCAAACAGAAAGGCAAAGGGAAAAAAAGGCAAACGAGAAAGAGAGGTGGAGATGGGGAAAGAGAGGGCGAATAAAACGGCAAGGGTGAAGTGGGGGAGAGGAAAACGAGAGGCAAATGGCAAATAATGTAATGCGAGAGATAGGGATTGTGATGGGTACTTGGTATGTTGACTTTTGCGTAAGCCTCCCCGACAACGGCGCCAGAAATTCTTCTTGCTACGTCTCGAGCTTGCGTTGGTTTTCCCCAAAGAGGAGAGGATGATGCGGCAAAGTAGCGTAAGTATTTCCCTCAGTTTTTGAGAACCAAGGTATCAATCCAGTAGGAGGTTACGCGCAAGTCCCTCGTACCTACACAACATGATAGCAACTCGCAACCAACGGCTTAGGGGTTGTCAATCCCTTCACGGTCACTTACGAGAGTGAGATCTGATAGAGATAATATTTTTGGTATTTTTGATAGATAGATGCAAAGCAAAAAGTAAAGGCAAAGTAAAAACAAAGCAAGTAAATAAAGTGATATAGATTGATATGATGAGAATAGACCTGGGGGCCATAGGTTTCACTAGTGGCTTCTCTCAAGAGCATAAGTATTCTACGATGGGTGAACAAATTACTGTTGAGCAATTGATAGAATTGAGCATAGTTATGAGTATATCTAGGCAATGATCATGTATATAGGCATCACGTCCGTGACAAGTAGATCGAAACGATTCTGCATCTACTACTATTACTCCACTCATCGACCGCTATCCAGCATGCTTCTAGAGTATTAAGTTAAAAACAGAGTAATGCCTTAAGAAAGATGACATGATGAAGAGGAATAAATTCATGCAATATGATAAATACCCCATCTTGTTATCCTCGATGGCAACAATACAATACGTGCCTTGCAACTCTTTCTGTCACTGAGTAAGGACACCGCAAGATTGAACCCAAAGCCATGCACTTCTCCCATTGCAAGAACTACCAATCTAGTTGGCCAAACCAAACGGATAATTCGAAGAGACTTGCAAAGATGACTCGATCATACATGAAAGAATTCAGAGAAGAATCAAATATTTTCCATAGATAAGTTGGATCATAAACCCATAATTCATCGGTCTCAACAAACACACCGCAAAAAGAAGATTACATCAAATAGATCTCGACGAGAGAGGGGGAGAACATTGTATTGAGATCCAAAAAGAGTGAAGAAGCCATCTAGCTACTAGCTATGGACCCGAAAGTCTGAAGTAAACTACTCACACTTCATCGGAGGGGCTATGGTGATGATGTAGAAGCCCTCCGTGGTGGATGCCCCCTCTGGCGGAGCTCCGGAGCAGGCCCCAAGATGGGATCTCGTGGATACAGAAGGTTGCGGCGGTGGAATTAGATTTTGGCCCCCTTTCTGATTATACGGGGATACGTAGGTATATATAGGAGGAAGGAGTACGTCGGTGGAGCTCCGAGGGGCACACGAGGTAGGGGCTCGCCCAGGGGGGCGCCCTCCACCCTCGTGACCTCCTCGGAAGCTTCTTGGAGTAGGGTCCAAGTCTCCTGGATCACGTTCGGTGAGAAAATCACGTTCCCAAAGGTTTCATTCCGTTTGGACTCCGATTGATATTCCGTTTCTTCGAAATACTGAAATAGGCAAAAAACAACAATTCTTGGCTGGGCCTCCGGTTAAGAGGTTAGTCCCAAAAATAATATAAAAGTGGAAAATAAAGCCCAATATAGTCCAAACCAGTAGATAAAGTAGCATGGAGCAATCAAAAATTATAGATACGTTGGAGACGTATCAATCATCGTATTCAGGGAACCCATGGCCAGGATAGCCGTCGTCGTCCTCTTCTTCTTCATTGTCTTCCATCATAACCCCTATTTCTCCGTACTTGGTCCAAACATTATAGTGGGGCATGAAACCGGACTTAAATAGGTGGACGTGAATGGTTTTTGACGTAGAGTAGCTGTAACAATTCTTATAGCCAGCACATGGACAAGGCATAAAACCATCCGCCAGCTTGTTTGCCTCAGCGGCCCGCAGAAAAGTATGCACGCCATTAATGAACTTGAGAGCATCGGTCATCATACATCCATTGTCTCATCTTCATTACACAACACCGAATAGACCAAATTAATACAAGTTCATACATAAAGTTCATATACAGCACTTAATTAAATGCAACATACAAATAACTCTCTAGCTAAAGAATTTAAATGCAACAACAAATGCGATGAAGATCGCAACTAAGGTAACAATTGATCCAACAGCATAATGATACCAAGCCACACTATCAATGGCATATTTTCTAATCTTTCTAATCTTCAACCTCATTTTCTCCATCTTGATCTTGTGATCATCGACGACATCGGCAACATGCAACTCCAATTCCATCTTCTCCCCCTCAATTCTTTTCAATTTTTTTTCAAATACTCGTTTTCTCTTTCAACTAAATTTAACCTCTCGACAATAGGGTTGGTTGGAATTTCCGGTTCACATAGCTCCTAGATAAAAATATCTATGTCAACTTGATGGGCACAATTTGTCATAAACACGAAATGCAACAACTAGTTTTAAAAGAGAATATACCACATCCGAATCATAACAAGGACGAGGGCCGACGGGGACGGATATCAAAACCATGGCACTATGTATAACAAACAACGTACGGGTAAGATAATTATACGAGTAACTATAGATCCAAATCACACAAACATTAATTTGGTAATGTAAAATATTCATGAACAAGAGCCTCACCACAAGGTGGTGCTGGCGACGGGACGGTGCGGGCGATCGATGGTGGTTACGACGGAGATTTAGAAGGCACTAAGTAAACCACACCTACATATGCAAACTAAGTGTTATTTTTGACCTCAAATTGCATATAAATCAAATAATAGCAAATGTAATTCCTCCCAAATTAATCACTATACAAAGCATTGCAAGAGCTAATCTAGCAATGAGAGTTGAAAGGACAAAGTTGCTAACCTTTGTGATCATTTGAATGGATGGGGGCCTTCAAATCTTGACAAATTTTGGGCAAAATTTGTGAGGAGCTCGAGGAAGAGAGGGGAAGAACAGAGGAAGTGAGGGGAAAGGGGAAGAACAGAGTGGCTCGGGTGGACGAAGGGTTTATGTACGTCGACCTTTAGTACCGGTTCGTGCCACGAACCGGTACTAAATGTGCTGGAGGGGCCCCAGACTGACAACACCTTCCCACCACTCTCTTTAGTACCGGTTCGTGGCACGAACCGGTGCTAAAGGTTCGCCACGAACCGGTACTAATGAGAACGGCCGGTTAGCCGTTGGAACCGGCACTAATGGACACATTAGTGCCAGCTGAAAATCAAACCGGCACTAATGTGTCTCATATTAGGTCCTTTTTCTACTAGTGTTATATCAAAATTCAATAATTTGTTCTTGGCATGGTCATGTTGACACATGTCAAGTAGCACTCTCAGAAGTAGTATTCTCATGTTGACACATGTCAAGTGGCATATTCACAAATTTGATAGTTTGTTCTTGCCATTGTCATGTTGACACATGTCAAGAAATACAAGTTGCATGAAAATTGCCTTTGGTTTGGTCATATTGACACAAATCAAGGTATTTATTCCCTTATGTAGAGTAAAGACTTTGTTCTCAATGGAATCACGACAAGGTATGACTCGGGGAAAATCAACATAAAATATGATGAACAAATAAAATGCATATAAAAATATTGCAAAACAATATGTGCTTGTCAAAAGACACCATACTTAGTCGCATGTTCTATGGTCACATGCGTGCATGATATGCGAAAACGAGTCATGTAGCACAAATTAACCTTGTTCAAACCTTGGTGTATAGAAAATAATATTCCAACTTCATGATGCATAAACAAATGCCGCCCAAATCGTAAATGGTGTTATATTAACCGGATGTCTATAGAATAGACTAAAGGGGTGCACTATATAAAAAAATGTATCGGCCCCAAATAATGCTAGCCGGCATCATTGACAAAATAACCAGATATGGGCGAATCTAATGAATGTGCATGCAAAGTAAAATGGACACGTCGTACCTAGCTAATTCTAGGATAATTGGCGTACATCCACCAAACTAAAATAAATTATATGGTCCCTTCATATGGACGTACATACATTAAAAAACTAAAAGATGATCAGATAATCTGAGTCTGATTGCACACGAAATGTTGTAGTTCACTTGCATATGCCACCAAAACAAACTAAATATTTTTTTTATCTGCTCCATGTATGTGTATGCTCAAAAAGGTCGTTTCTAGCTTATCTACGCATAAGATAAAAGTTAGATCATGCATCCCCCATAAGACTTGCAAATATTAAGAAAATGTAGATGGTACCTACTCATAAAACAAAGAGTACTACAATTGTTAGTACTAAAGTAGTTTGCACAGAACATGTGCATTATTTTATGTCCCACTGGGCGTGCCAAGAATCTGATGATGGAAAAATGGCGGGCGTGAAACACGCGTCCACGTCATTGATACAGAGTGAAATTTAAATTCATAAAATAAAAATAGAATCAAACATTGCAGGTACATTATTTCCAGAGCTCTTACATTTCCATAAAAGATCTGTTAATTACATCTCCGAAGAGAAAACCCCTGATTAAGAATTCCAACATTTCTACTACATGGGATTACAACATACGACCATTACAAAATGATAAAAGAAAATTCTTCCTCCTCGCTGTCGTCGACGCCGGCATGCTCGGGGGAGCCTTGGACTTTGTTGATGTTATCATATGCGATGACTTTCATTTGCATTTGCTTTCATTTAACTCGTACTGATGTTGGCAGTACGTGTGTGCATGCTTGAATGACTTCGCTTACTTTTCCTTGTTGATTAACCATTATATAGACTTTGATTTATTTTCTTTACTTTGTATGAGAAAGTCATCTTAATGGTTAACCAATCTGTTAAATGAGTCTTCAAACATCATGATGCACGCGTATGGGGCATAAAATCATGCATGCGTGTGTTTTATGTATGCAAAATACATTAGGACTAACAGTTGTAGTGCTCTTTATTTTATGAGTAGATGACATCTACGTTTTCTTAATATTTGCAAGCCGTATGGGGGATGCATGATCTAACTTTTATCTTATGCGTAGATAAGCAAGACACGACCTTTTTGAGCATACACATACATGGAGCAGATAAAAAAATATTTAGTTTGTTTTGGTGGCATATGCAAGTGCACTAGAACATTTCGAGTGCAATCAGACTCAGATTATGGCTCTGATCATCTTTTAGTTTTTTTTAATGTATGTACGTCCATATGAAGGGACCATACAATTTATTTTAGTTGGGTGGATGTACGCCAATTATCCTAGAATTAGCTAGGTACGACGTGTCCATTTTACTTTGCATCACATTCATTAGATTCGCCCATATCCGGTTATTTTGTCAATGATTCCGGCTAGCATTATTTGGGGCCGATACATTTTTTTTATATAGTGCACCCCTTTAGTCTATTTTATAGACATCCGGTTAATATAACACCATTTATGATTTGGGCGGCATTTGTTTCTGCATCATGAAGTTGGAATATTATTTTCTATACACCCAGGTTAGAACAAGGTTAATTTGTGCTACATGACTCATTTCGCATATCATGCACGCATGTGATCATAGAACATGCGACTAAGTATGGTGTCTTTTGACGAGCACATATTGTTTGTAATATTTTTTATATGCCTTTTATTTGTTCATCATTTTTTATGTTGATTTGCCCCGAGTCATACCTTGCCGTGATTCCATTGAGAACAAAGTCTTCACTCTACATAAGGGAATAAATACCTTGATTTGTGTCAATATGATCAAACCAGAGGCAATTTTCATGCAACTTGTATTTCTTGACATGTGTCAACATGACCATGGCAAGAACAAACTATCAAATTTGTGAGAATATCACTTGACATGTGTCAACACGAGAATACTACTTCTGAGAGTGCTACTTGACATGTGTCAACATGACCATGCCAAGAACAAATTATTGAATTTTGATATAACTTCTTGACATGTGTCAATGTGACCATGCCAAGCGTAGAATGCCAAATTTGTGGAGGATGAAGGCTACTTGGGATGTGCCAATATGACCAAGCCAAGAGCAAGAATCATGTCACTTGGAGAAAAATTCAAGATTTGTGTCAATATGACCAAATCAAGAACCATCATATGGAGGAAAAAGCAAGGATCATGCTACTTGAAGAAAAGTTTTAGATCTGTGTCAATATGACCAAACCAAGAAGCATCATAACAAGCAAAAAGCTACTTGACTCGTGTCAATATGACCAAGCCAAGGGCAAAAATTGGGCAGCATGGAAAAGAATTCATGATCTGTGTCAATGTGACCAAATCAAGAATCATCATATGGGGAGAAGCCACTTGGCTCATGTCAATATGACCAAACCAAGAGCAAAGATTGAGAAAACATAGGGAAGATCACCAACAAGAGGAGCAAAGGGATTAGGAGAGAAGCATGAATTTCACCTTCTTGCCAAACTCCTCCAAGTCTCCTCCTCTTCGTGTGTATGGAATATTTGCAGCAGTATTTGTGTGCAGCAATGTTCGCGTACAGCAGTCTTCCTATGCAGTAGCGATGAAATGGGCAGTCTAATGCGAACTAACCAGCGGTGGCCATCCAACCTCCTTCCAGTATACAACATGACGGTATTTATAGGGGCGAACAGCGACGGGGCGCTGTTGGACGCTCGCCCACGTTGGCAGATCGTGGGAAGTGTTCGTGCAATCGTGGGAGCAGCTGGCTCTTTTTTCATTTCTTTATTTCTTAATCACAAGTTGACCGAGCTTTGAACCGTCCACTGGCCTAATTAGCCTATTTATTCTCAATCACCGTGTGGGCTTGATTATTTTAATCAATTTATAGGCCTTGTCACTGTTGAGCATGCATGCATAAGCCTACAACCATGCAACGTGGCTGTATTTTTTTAATGGGCCACTAAACCTAATTAATATATTAATGGCTCATTGAGGCCTAGGGTCAGGGTGTGCATGTTAATTATTTTTACATGCAAACTCAAGGTCTAGAATCAGATGAATATTTGACCAAGTACACCGCGCGTATATTTCATTAGCGTAATATATTTTTTTATGCGCCGGTTCAATAGTTCATTTCGTTGATGGAACAAAGCCGGACATTTATCATATAGTCAACATTTTGGTGATCTTAGCATCCCTCATGACAATTTTATGTTTGTATTTTTTGCCGTTTAGTGGTGGCGGCATGCGTGCTAGCCTTGTCTCCTCTATATTTTCTTCATGACAAAATCTAATGTGTTTCGTCACATTTTATAATTGTCGGTTTAATGTGTGCATTGTCGACATTCAAAAATATATCATATGCCTATTTTTTCAGTACTTAATTTGAGCGGTTGATTATATTTTTAATTCATTTTTTCATGATAAAACAGATTTTTGCAGTTTTGTATTTATATTTTAATATTTTAAATGGATTATCCATTTCATTTTATCTTGGTCAAAATCCATGTCAACAGATGCCCCTCGAGGTCTGGGTAAGAAGAGAATATTATTTTTTTGACTCAGGCCCGGGGCTCGAAACTTGATTATGCATATTTCATGTGTTTATAGCACTGCCCGTGAGTATATGGGCTTGTGATTTTTAGTCAATTGTGTGCCAGCTACGTGGTCGTGCAGTTTTAACCATACAATGCATTTTTTTAATTTCAATTAGGCTCGGAACTTTTTTTTGGAGTGCACAGCTTAATACTTAGGAGTTTAAACTCATGAAGGTTGGATCAAATTAAACATTAATAAAACATGCTTATAGTTTAGCATCATATAGCATTAGAGCATTTTGTATGTGCGTAAAAATGTTTCACATGACGCTTATAGTTTAGGATCATATAGCATTGGAGCAGTACGAGGTTTCAGTTTACCCTCATGAGGCAAATGATTTGTGCTCATAGCTTAGAGCATTAATTTTCCGAATATATGAAACTAATAGTTTATTCTTATAAAGCTTGGGGTGTCTATTTAGTACGATTTATTTTGCATGATGTCAATGGTTTATATTCTCGAACTCCTGGGTGATTTCATTCAGTTCTTTTTTTTTCATGAGGCTAGCTACTTTGACTCATCAACCTCTGGCAGCTAACATTTGTTTTTGGTGATATCTTTCAAAAGATACCATATGATACACAATTTGATAAATGCCACCCTACTTTATACTTATGAGCCTAAACTTATACACATGAGGGTATGGAGTAATATTTTTTCCTATCACAGTTTGGACTCGTAAGTTTATTGTAGTGTATTTTTATTTGGGTGCCCCAGTTTAGAGTGCTGAGGGTATGGAGTGTATTTTTCTGTGTGCCCCAATTTATACTCATGGCGGTATGATTAACCTTTTTTTCTATCACAGTTTAGACTCATAAGTTTATTGGAGTTTTTCTTTTGTGTGCCCCACTTTATACTTTTGAGGGTATGGAATATATGTTTCTTTTAAGTTACAACTTATACTCATAAGTTATTGGAGTAATACATGTTTTATACCACAGTTTATACTCGTGAGGTATTGGAGTATTGTTGGTACATGGTATAGTTTTGACTCGTAAGTTATTGGAGTGATATATGTTTTATACCACATTTTATACTCGCATTTTAACTCGAGCGATTTGTATATGCCACAGTTTATACTCATGAGGTATTGAAGTATGTTTGGTGTTTTTTTTTGCATCACAGTTTAGACTCGTAAGTTGTTGGAGTATTTTTCTTGTATGCCCCAGTTTATACTCTTGATGGTATGGAGTAGCTTGACGTTTTTATTTTTGCATCACAGTTTATACTCGTAGGTCGTTGGAGTGTGTTTTTTGTCTGTGCCCCGGTTTATACTCTTGAGGGTATGGAGTAAGTTTTATGATTTGTGTTTTTTTTCATCACAGTTTAGGCTCATAAGTTATTGGAGTAATATTTCTTTTTATAACACAATTTATAATCATGAGGTTTTGGAGTATATTTGCTTTATTTTATATCACACAGTTTAGACTCGTAAGCTTTTGGAGTATATTTTCTCTATATGACACAGTTTATACTCATGGGGTTTTGTACTATGTTTGATTGTTTTCTTTGCATCCTAGTTTAGACTCGCATTTGAGTATTTTTTTCCTTATAAGGCACAGTTTAGACTCGTAAGTTATTGGAGTAATTTTTATGTGTGATTTTTTTAATCAGATGCACATAATGAAGCAACATTTGTATTGCATGCATTAATGCAAAATATATGTCATTTCTCTTCAGATTCACTTGTCTGCTATGAGAACAAAATTATGATGACACAAGAACATTTTCTTCCCTGAATCATCATATTACAATTTCACCTAATGAAATAGGCATAACCATAATATAAAAAAATGACATTTGTGTACATCTTTTTCCTTTGATAAAGACTAAATAACAACATTTCCTTACATATTTCACCTAGGAACAAACCTTTTAACAAGTTCTAAGATAACCTGTTATATTGGAATGTTGCCTATAAACCTCGAAGCTCGCATATGCATCCAAGCATGCATACTTGATCTGGTCATGATCCAGGTTGGAGTTCTCCCACTGACTGACAGTGATACTTTTGTCCTTGTTAAGACTTATGTTTGCAACCTTCTTTGCTAGCTTCTCCAATGAAGTCAAGTTGCCAAATTTTTGACTATGAACCTTGATACCCAGTCCCTGCACATCGACGGGTTTTCTGATACCCAAGTTATAGATCTTGAGTTTTGCGATGTCATTGCCAATGGCGGCACCCGCAAATTCAACTGTGTCATTGTCAAGGAAGCCGCGGAGAAGTGGCGGGATAAAACTCCTGGCCTGAGCCTGGTATAGCTGGTAAATTAGGCAATGCTTTCCCACACAAAGCTGCAAGACAGCAGCGCGTTGTGGCTCTTGATTAGAGAGAGCAACTTGTTGCTCAAGTGGAAGCTTCTTACGCTCTTTGCTGTGGACATATCTAGTGTATTCACAGTTAAGGCCAACAACACGCCACTTGGCATGATTAAGATACTTTTTCCAGATGAACCTGATGAAGGCAACAACTGTTGAAGGGTTACTAGTCATTGTAGTATGAATTCTAATACCGCCTTTGCTGATATGAAAAAAGCGGTCTGGATGATTGTTGTCCACACTCTTTGGGAATTGGACACGGACTTTGCCGACCTTAATATTGTGAAGGTTCACATGGCGAACATTTCTTTGCTGAGGTTGACGGCACATCGACTCAAACAAAGTCAGAGAGGAATCATATGCGACGGTGTTGATGATGACAAGGGACTTGACAATGTTGATGTTGGGTTCACATGACATGTTTCATAGCCATGGGAATTGGGATGCTTTTCTTGCATTCAAGGGGAACCTGAGAACCGTCTTAGAGCATTCTCGAATGGATTTATCGACCAGCGAAAGAATAGGCTCTAAAGCATCAACTTGAACTTTATTCTGAACCTTTGTCGTCCTTTCATGCTGAGACAACGAGGAGGGAAATATGATCATGGTATTGCCCCCATTCATAGGTTGCTCATAGTGGAGTTTGTCCATTGTCTTCCCTTTTCCTTCTTCGTCTACCCTCATACTTTCCCAAAACTTGAGTGGAGAGAAGACTTCCATTCCATGGTCATGTCCAGTTCGTGATGCAGTCATATTATCCAGATGCTGATTTGTTGAAGCTGCACATGGACCAACTGGCACATCAAGCCAAATGTCTCCAATGCGGAGCGTGACCGATCGTGGCACTTGACCATCCATACCTTCAAACTAAAGAAAACCATATATTAGTTTTCTTCATCTTTTTTTTCATGTATGCGTACATAATATTTTATGTACTATGGAAATTCATATGTTGCAATCCTATGTTGGAATTCAAAGATGAGGGGAGAAATAGATCCCACTAGGCGTGCCAGAATCTGATGACGGGAAAATGGCGGGCGTGAAACACGCGTCCACGTCATTGATACAGAGTGAAATTTAAATGCATAAAATAAAAATAGAATCAAACATTGCAGGTGCATTATTTCCAGAGCTCTTACATTTCCATAAAAGATCTGTTAATTACATCTCCGAAGAGAAAACCCCTGATTAAGAATTCCAACATTTCTACTACATGGGATTACAACATACGACCATTACAAAACGATAAAAGAAAATTCTTCCTCCTCGCTGTCGGCGACGCCGGCATGCTCGGGGGAGCCTTGGACTTTGTTGATGTTATCATATGCGATGACTTTCATTTGCATTTGCTTTCATTTAACTCGTACTGATGTTGGCAGTACGTGTGTGCATGCTTGAATGACTTCGCTTACTTTTCCTTATTGATTAACCATTATATAGACTTTGATTTATTTTCTTTACTTTGTATGAGAAAGTCATCTTAATGGTTAACCAATTTGTTAAATGAGTCTTCAAACATCATGATGCACGCGTATGGGGCATAAAATCATGCATGCGTGTGTTCTGTGTATGCAAAATACATTAGGACTAACAGTTGTAGTGCTCTTTGTTTTATGAGTAGATGACATCTACGTTTTCTTAATATTTGCAAGCCGTATGGGGGATGCATGATCTAACTTTTATCTTATGCGTAGATAAGCTAGACACGACCTTTTTTAGCATACACATACATGGAGCAGATAAAAAATATTTAGTTTGTTTTGGTGGCATATGCAAGTGCACTACAACATTTCGAGTGCAATCAGACCCAGATTATGACTCTGATCATCTTTTAGTTTTTTTTAATGTATGTACGTCCATATGAAGGGACCATGCAATTTATTTTAGTTGGGTGGATGTACGCCAATTATCCTAGAATTAGCTAGGTACGACGTGTCCATATTACTTTGCATGCACATTCATTAGATTCGCCCATATCTGGTTATTTTGTCAATGATGCCGGCTAGCATTATTTGGGGCCGATACATTTTTTTATATAGTGCACTCCTTTAGTCTATTTTATAGACATCCGGTTAATATAACACCATTTATGATTTGGGCGGCATTTGTTTCTGCATCATGAAGTTGGAATATTATTTTCTATACACCCAGGTTTGAACAAGGTTAATTTGTGCTACATGACTCATTTTAGATATCATGCACGCATGTGATCATAGAACATGCGACTAAGTATGGTGTCTTTTGACGAGCACATATTGTTTTGCAATATTTTTTATATGCATTTTATTTGTTCATCATTTTTTATGTTAATTTTCCCCGAGTCATACCTTGCCGTGATTCCATTGAGATCAAAGTCTTCACTCTACATAAGGGAATAAATACCTTGATTTGTGTCAATATGATCAAACCAGAGGCAATTTTCATGCAACTTGTATTTCGGACATGTGTCAACATGACCATGGCAAGAACAAACTATCAAATTTGTGAGAATATCACTTGACATGTGTCAACACGAGAATACTACTTCTGAGAGTGCTACTTGACATGTGTCAACATGACCATGCCAAGAACAAATTATTGAATTTTGATATAACTTCTTGACAGGTGTCAATGTGACCATGCCAAGCGTAGAATGCCAAATTTGTGGAGGATGAAGGCTACTTGGGATGTGCCAATATGACCAAGCCAAGAGCAAGAATCATGTCACTTGGAGAAAAATTCAAGATTTGTGTCAATATGACCAAATTAAGAACCATCATATGGAGGAGAAAACAAGGATCATCCTACTTGAAGAAAAGTTCTAGATCTGTGTCAATATGACCAAATCAAGAACCATCATGTCAAGCAAAAAGCTACTTGACTCGTGTCAATATGACCAAGCCAAGAGCAAAAACTGGGCAGCATGGAAAAGAATTCATGATCTGTGTCAATGTGACCAAATCAAGAATCATCATATGGGGAGAAGCCACTTGGCTCATGTCAATATGACCAAACCAAGAGCAAAGATTGAGAAAACATAGGGAAGATCACCAACAAGACGAGCAAAGGGATTAGGAGAGAACCATGAATTTCACCTTCTTGCCAAACTCCTCCAAGTCTCCTCCTCTTCGTGTGTGTGTGGAATATTTGCAGCAGTATTTGTGTGCACCAGTGTTCACGTACTGCAGTCTTCCTATGCAGTAGCGGTGAACTGGGCAGTCTAATACGAACTAACCAGCGGTGGCCATCCAACCTCCTTCCAGTATACAACATGACAGTATTTACAGGGGCGAACAGCGACGGGGCGCTGTTGGACGCTCGCCCACGTTGGCAGATCGTGGGAAATGTTCGTGCAATCGTGGGAGCTGCTGGCTCTTTTTTCATTTCTTTATTTCTTAATCACAAGTTGACCGAGCTTTGAACCGGCCACTGGCCTAATTAGCCTATTTATTCTCAATCACCGTGTGGGCTAGATTATTTTAATCAATTTATAGGCCTTGTCACTGTTGAGCATGCATGCATAAGCCTACAGCCATGCAACATGGCTGTATTTTTTTAATGGGCCACTAAAACTAATTAATATATTAATGGCTCATTGAGGCCTAGGGTCAGGGTGTGCATGTTAATTATTTTTACATGCACACTCAAGGTCTAGAATCAGATGAATATTTGACCAAGTACACCGCGCATATATTTCATTAGCGTAATGTATTTTTTTATGCGCCGATTCAATAGTTCATTTCGTTGATGGAACAAAGCCGTACATTTATCATATAGTCAACATTTTGGTGATCTTAGCATCCCTCATGACAATTTTATGTTTGTATTTTTTGCCGTTTAGTGGTGGCGGCATGCGTGCTAGCCTTGTGTCCTCTATATTTTCTTCATGACAAAATCTAATGTGTTTCGTCACATTTTATAATTGTCGGTTTAATGTGTGCATTGTCGACATTCAAAAATATATCATATGCCTATTTTTTCAGTACTTAATTTGAGCGGTTGATTATATTTTTAATTCATTTTTTCATGATAAAACAGATTTTTGCAGTTTTCTATTTATATTTTAATATTTTATATGGTTTATCCATTTCATTTTATATTGGTCAAAATCCATGTCAACAGATGCCCCCTCGAGGTATGGGTTCGAAGAGAATATTATTTTTTTGACTCAGGCCCGGGGCTCGAAACTTGATTATGCATATTTCATGTGTTTATAGCACTGCCCGTGAGTATATGGGCTTGTGATTTTTAGTCAATTGTGTGCCAGCTACGTGGTTGTGCAGTTTTAACCATACAATGCATTTTTTTAATTTCAATTAGACTCGGAACTTTTTTTGGAGTGCACAGCTTAATACTTAGGAGTTTGAACTCATGAAGGTTGGATCAAATTAAACATTAATAAAACATGCTTATAGTTTAGCATCATATAGCATTAGAGCATTTTGTATGTGCGTAAAAATGTTTCACATGACGCTTATAGTTTAGGCTCATATATCATTGGAGCAGTACGAGGTTTCAGTTTATCCTCGTGAGGCAAATGATTTGTGCTCATAGCTTAGAGCATTAATTTTCCGAATATATGAAACTAATAGTTTATTCTTATAAAGCTTGGGGTGTCTATTTAGTACGATTTATTTTGCATGATGTCAATGGTTTATATTCTCGAACACCAGGGTGATTTCATTCAGTTCTTTTTTTTCATTAGGCTAGCTACTTTGACTCATCAACCTCTGGCAGCTAACATTTGTTTTTGGTGACATCTTTCAAAAGATACCATATGATACACAATTTGATAAATGCCACCCTACTTTATACTTATGAGCCTAAACTTATACACATGAGGGTATGGAGTAATATTATTTCCTATCACAGTTTGGACTCGTAAGTTTATTGTAGTGTATTTTTATTTGGGTGCCCCAGTTTAGAGTGCTGAGGGTATGGAGTGTATTTTTATGTGTGCCCCAATTTATACTCATGACGGTATGATTAATCTTTTTTTTCTATCACAGTTTAGACTCATAAGTTTATTGGAGTTTTTCTTTTGTGTGCCCCAGTTTATACTTTTGAGGGTATGGAATATATGTTTCTTTTAAGTTACAACTTATACTCATAAGTTATTGGAGTAATACATGTTTTATACCACAGTTTATACTCGTGAGGTATTGGAGTATTGTTGGTACATGGTATAGTTTAGACTCGTAAGTTATTGGAGTGATATATGTTTTATACCACACTTTATACTCACATTTTAACTCGAGTGATTTGTATATGCCACAGTTTATACTCATGAGGTATTGAAGTATGTTTGGTGTTTTTTTTTGCATCACAGTTTAGACTCGTAAGTTGTTGGAGTATTTTTCTTGTATGCCCCAGTTTATACTCTTGATGGTATGGAGTAGCTTGACGTTTTTGTTTTTGCATCACAGTTTATACTCGTAGGTCGTTGGAGTGTTTTTTTTGTCTGTGCCCCAGTTTATACTCTTGAGGGTATGGAGTAAGTTTTATGATTTGTGTTTTTTTTCATCACAGTTTAGGCTCATAAGTTATTGGAGTAATATTTCTTTTTATAACACAATTTATAATCATGAGGTTTTGGAGTATATTTGCTTTATTTTATATCACACAGTTTAGACTCGTAAGCTTTTGGAGTATATTTTCTCTATATGACACAGTTTATACTCATGGGGTTTTGTACTATGTTTGATTGTTTTCTTTGCATCCTAGTTTAGACTCGTATTTGAGTATTTTTTTCCTTATAAGGCACAGTTTAGACTCGTAAGTTATTGGAGTAATTTTTATGTGTGATTTTTTTAATCAGATGCACATAATGAAGCAACATTTGTATTGCATGCATTAATGCAAAATATATGTCATTTCTCTTCAGATTCACTTGTCTGCTATGAGAACAAAATTATGATGACACAAGAACATTTTCTTCCCTGAATCATCATATTACAATTTCACCTAATGAAATAGGCATAACCATAATATAAAAAAATGACGTTTGTGTACATCTTTTTCCTTTGATAAAGACTAAATAACAACATTTCCTTACATATTTCACCTAGGAACAAACCTTTTAACAAGTTCTAAGATAACCTGTTATATTGGAATGTTGCCTATAAACCTCGAAGCTCGCATATGCATCCAAGCATGCATACTTGATCTGGTCATGATCCAGGTTGGAGTTCTCCCACTGACTGACAGTGATACTTTTGTCCTTGTTAAGACTTATGTTTGCAACCTTCTTTGCTAGCTTCTCCAATGAAGCCAAGTTGCCAAATTTTTGACTATGAACCTTGATACCCAGTCCCTGCACATCGACGGGTTTTCTGATACCCAAGTTATAGATCTTGAGTTTTGCGATGTCATTGCCAATGGCGGCACCCGCAAATTCAACTGTGTCATTGTCAAGGAAGCCGCGGAGAAGTGGCGGGATAAAACTCCTGGCCTGAGCCTGGTATAGCTGGTAAATTAGGCAATGCTTTCCCACACAAAGCTGCAAGACAGCAGCGCGTTGTGGCTCTTGATTAGAGAGAGCAACTTGTTGCTCAAGTGGAAGCTTCTTACGCTCTTTGCTGTGGACATATCTAGTGTATTCACAGTCAAGGCCAACAACACGCCACTTGGCATGATTAAGATACTTTTTCCAGATGAACCTGATGAAGGCAACAACTGTTGAAGGGTTACTAGTCATTGTAGTATGAATTCTAATACCGCCTTTGCTGATATGAAAAAAGCGGTCTGGATGATTGTTGTCCACACTCTTTGGGAATTGGACACGGACTTTGCCGACCTTAATATTGTGAAGGTTCACATGGCGAACATTTCTTTGCTGAGGTTGACGGCACATCGACTCAAACAAAGTCAGAGAGGAATCATATGCGACGGGTGTTGATGATGACAAGGGACTTGACAATGTTGATGTTGGGTTCACATGACATGTTTCATAGCCATGGGAATTGGGATGCTTTTTCTTGCATTCAAGGGGGAACCTGAGAACCGTCTTAGAGCATTCTCGAATGGATTTATCGACCAGCGAAAGAATAGGCTCTAAAGCATCAACTTGAACTTTATTCTGAACCTTTGTCGTCCTTTCATGCTGAGACAACGAGGAGGGAAATATGATCATGGTATTGCCCCCATTCATAGGTTGCTCATAGTGGAGTTTGTCCATTGTCTTCCCTTTTCCTTCTTCGTCTACCCTCATACTTTCCCAAAACTTGAGTGGAGAGAAGACTTCCATTCCATGGTCATGTCCAGTTCGTGATGCAGTCATATTATCCAGATGCTGATTTGTTGAAGCTGCACATGGACCAACTGGCACATCAAGCCAAATGTCTCCAATGCGGAGCGTGACCGACTGTGGCACTTGACCATCCATACCTTCAAACTAAAGAAAACCATATATTAGTTTTCTTCATCTTTTTTTTCATGTATGCGTACATAATATTTTATGTACTATGGAAATTCATATGTTGCAATCCTATGTTGGAATTCAAAGATGAGGGGAGAAATAGATCCCACTAGGCGTGCCAGAATCTGATGACGGGAAAATGGCGGGCGTGAAACACGCGTCCACGTCATTGATACAGAGTGAAATTTAAATGCATAAAATAAAAATAGAATCAAACATTGCAGGTGCATTATTTCCAGAGCTCTTACATTTCCATAAAAGATCTGTTAATTACATCCCCGAAGAGAAAACCCCTGATTAAGAATTCCAACATTTCTACTACATGGGATTACAACATACGACCATTACAAAACGATAAAAGAAAATTCTTCCTCCTCGCTGTCGGCGACGCCGGCATGCTCGGGGGAGCCTTGGACTTTGTTGATGTTATCATATGCGATGACTTTCATTTGCATTTGCTTTCATTTAACTCGTACTGATGTTGGCAGTACGTGTGTGCATGCTTGAATGACTTCGCTTACTTTTCCTTATTGATTAACCATTATATAGACTTTGATTTATTTTCTTTACTTTGTATGAGAAAGTCATCTTAATGGTTAACCAATTTGTTAAATGAGTCTTCAAACATCATGATGCACGCGTATGGGGCATAAAATCATGCATCGTGTGTTCTGTGTATGCAAAATACATTAGGACTAACAGTTGTAGTGCTCTTTGTTTTATGAGTAGATGACATCTACGTTTTCTTAATATTTGCAAGCCGTATGGGGGATGCATGATCTAACTTTTATCTTATGCGTAGATAAGCTAGACACGACCTTTTTTAGCATACACATACATGGAGCAGATAAAAAATATTTAGTTTGTTTTGGTGGCATATGCAAGTGCACTACAACATTTCGAGTGCAATCAGACCCAGATTATGACTCTGATCATCTTTTAGTTTTTTTTAATGTATGTACGTCCATATGAAGGGACCATGCAATTTATTTTAGTTGGGTGGATGTACGCCAATTATCCTAGAATTAGCTAGGTACGACGTGTCCATATTACTTTGCATGCACATTCATTAGATTCGCCCATATCTGGTTATTTTGTCAATGATGCCGGCTAGCATTATTTGGGACCGATACATTTTTTTATATAGTGCACTCCTTTAGTCTATTTTATAGACATCCGGTTAATATAACACCATTTATGATTTGGGCGGCATTTGTTTCTGCATCATGAAGTTGGAATATTATTTTCTATACACCCAGGTTTGAACAAGGTTAATTTGTGCTACATGACTCATTTTCGCATATCATGCACGCATGTGATCATAGAACATGCGACTAAGTATGGTGTCTTTTGACGAGCACATATTGTTTTGCAATATTTTTTATATGCATTTTATTTGTTCATCATTTTTTATGTTAATTTTCCCCGAGTCATACCTTGCCGTGATTCCATTGAGATCAAAGTCTTCACTCTACATAAGGGAATAAATACCTTGATTTGTGTCAATATGATCAAACCAGAGGCAATTTTCATGCAACTTGTATTTCTGGACATGTGTCAACATGACCATGGCAAGAACAAACTATCAAATTTGTGAGAATATCACTTGACATGTGTCAACACGAGAATACTACTTCTGAGAGTGCTACTTGACATGTGTCAACATGACCATGCCAAGAACAAATTATTGAATTTTGATATAACTTCTTGACATGTGTCAATGTGACCATGCCAAGCGTAGAATGCCAAATTTGTGGAGGATGAAGGCTACTTGGGATGTGCCAATATGACCAAGCCAAGAGCAAGAATCATGTCACTTGGAGAAAAATTCAAGATTTGTGTCAATATGACCAAATCAAGAACCATCATATGGAGGAAAAAGCCAGGATCATGCTACTTGAAGAAAAGTTCTAGATCTGTGTCAATATGACCAAATCAAGAACCATCATATCAAGCAAAAAGCTACTTGACTCGTGTCAATATGACCAAGCCAAGAGCAAAAATTGGGCAGCATGGAAAAGAATTCATGATCTGTGTCAATGTGACCAAATCAAGAATCATTATATGGGGAGAAGCCACTTGGCTCATGTCAATATGACCAAACCAAGAGCAAAGATTGAGAAAACATAGGGAAGATCACCAACAAGACGAGCAAAGGCATTAGGAGAGAACCATGAATTTCACCTTCTTGCCAAACTCGCATTAATATTGTGGCTAGTTGAAGTGAATCGCAAATTCATATGATCAATTGGCCATTCGTATAGATTAAATTAAGTATATGCAACTTTCATCATTAATTATGACTTAACATTATACATAGTACTGTACATATGCATTATGTTAATTTCATCTTAAATTCAATGATAAGTATTAATGTCATATATCATATATGCTCATAATTAACTGATCAATATCTATAAAATGACATATTGAATCTATGAATAGATCTCATCATTAGATAATGTCTGATAGATATTATATTATTGCTATGCTGCAGCAAATATTTTGATTTATATTTATGCTATACGTAATGTGATAGTTTGTCATAGCATATGTCATATGACTACATAATATTGAAGTAATTGACTAATATGCTTAACTGATCATATTGCATACATTTGATATACTTATTGCTAATAACAGCGTAATTCTATCTGAACTCTTATTCTATGTAATATTAGATTCAAGATTGTAATGATCAACTATATACATTCAGTATAAGTTACTCATTAGATATTAATCTTATAATAAGATTTCAATAGTTGCATTGCATCTTAATTATATCAATTGATAACTTATATTGTCTTAAGTTATAATTTCAGTCCAGCTGATTCATTGGCTGATTATGTATTTAATATTATTGTTGATTATATTCTATATTGAATTATCTTGTCATATCATACTTAAATTTGATGTAATATTAATTACACTTATGCTATGTATTTTATTACAATTTTACAATTTGTTATCATATGTAAATATCTGTTAGCATGATTTCTTATGTAATTGTCTATGAATTTAAATTTATACATGTTATCATACTATTATTATATTTGTCATTGATTTTGCATGATGCATGTCTGAATTTTAATATAATTAGCATACATGCTTATACCAATTTAGATATATATTATTAATCTATGTATCTATATATTATGAACATTATTGTGGAATATTATTATTATTTTATTCAATTATTAAATTCATGTAGTACATTTGTATGCAAATTGTTAAATTAATATCATACTTTTAATTATTTTAAAATGAAACTATTAAAATATTTAATTAATTATTCATTACAAGTAATTTATTGATTTTGATAAAACGAGAATATAAAGGGAATTATTAAGGATAAATATATTAATGCTTCATTTTCATATTTGAACTTGCATTAAAAAATGTAATGTCATTACCATTGAAATTTTTTTAATAAATTAATTTACTGCTAAATTTTTTGAATTGATATATTTATGATATTAGTAGTTATTTGAATTAACATCACGAATCAATATGTACTGGGATGCAATTAATAAAATTTGACATGTAAATAAATAATGGTCTTTCATAATAATCATTTAAAAATTTTCGTTGATACTTAAAGCATTAGAACTTTACAATAATTTAGCTTATAGAACAATTGATTGCAATTATTGCATTACAATATTGGATAACAGTAGATTCAAATTATTCAAATTTGCAAGCATAAATTTTGACCTGCAATATTGATTCATGACATATTAATTTAATTAAAACTCTCACGTCTATTTTAGACGAATTATATAAGAATTCATGTTAATATTAAATCAAATCAACTTTATTATGGGGCACAGATTTAATATTAATAGATATGTTTAATTAACACTAATTTAAAATTGGTATATCAACATTAAGACATTAATTAATTTGTGAATAATATTGTAACATCCTTTATGCAACAATAATTTGAATATTGCTATAATATTAATTGGATATGATATCATTGATTAATTTGAATTAAATATTCTATTAATGATTTCAATTCATATTATTGAAACTATATTTATAAACCATATTGATTGATATAAAAACTTGATAAAATTTCCAATATATTAATTGTTAATTATGACCAATGTATTTCATAAGAATGGTCAATTTTTTTATAGTATTCCATACAATGTGAATTATTTTTTGCCAATTATGCATACCAATTTTTAATTCATTTACGATCTTTTATCCTTATCTAAAGATATATTTAATAAAATTATTTCTCATTTTTGATAATATTGTCATGTTTCATGAATAATGGATTAATTGGGGAATTTTCAAGAGATCTGTAGTATAGAATTATTCATGAATTAGCATATATAGTGTAATAAGTTGATTTAGTTCAATTTCAATTCTACGATTGTCTCATTTTTGATATATGAATTTGAGTTTACATCTTAATATATAATGTTCTGATTGCTTATTTATTATTTACATTAGATGGATGTTTTAGCATTGATCAAGATTTTTTAATTAACAATGAGGTATTGAATTTATTAGTTGATAATTTATTTATGAATTTATTACTTAATTGTACATATATTCATGTATAATTTGAGTTTTTTATAGTTATGACAATTAATTTAGTAATAAGATATTATCAATTCATTTTTGATTAAATTTTACAGAATTCTACCTAATTTTATGAATATTTAAGTAATTATTTTTTTTTCATTGCATAATGTTGCAATATTTCTTACTTTATTAAGCTGATATTGCATTCATAATCATTAATTGGGAAATTCTGTCCCTCATCTTGATGAGTATTTATTATTATAATTAGTAGTTTTGGATTCAATCCATTTAATTCTGAAAAGTTGAGTTTTCATAATTTTACAAGTTTATAGTATTTTTTTCTATCTACAATTAACTATGAAATTTGTTGCTATTCGATTATTTTCTTAGTATATTTTAATTGATTTATGATATTTGTTATTATTAATTTATTTATAATTTAAAGTTATGGTTTATCCTTTTTGATGTTATATTGTGGCATTGAAACTGAATATCTAGAAAAATTTAGTATAAATAGTAAGTGCATCTTTTTAAAAATATGAAATTTCTTTATGAGATGCACTTTATAATAATTATGCTATTTGATGATTTGCAAAGATTATATTTCAATCAGTCTCGTGAAAAGATCTTGTAGTTTATTTACATAATAATTCAATCTTTCATGATGTTGGCTGACCAAATCTTGATCAAGGCTTGGAGTGCGGTGTCTCTTGATGCCTGCACGGGTACATCTGAAACTGTCAAGAGGTATTGGGAAAGAATCGAAGATCAATACTTTCGCATGATGGGGAAGCATCCCAATAGGACTCCACGGACCTTTCGGTCACTCCAAGGTCGTTGGGACGTGATCAAGACGATTTGTAGCCGTTGGGCTGCTTGCTTGGAACAAGTTCACAATGAACCTCCAAGTGGAACCGTGTAATCCGACTATGTGAGTTTGTTTTCACGTCCCAAGTTGTGCACATCATTTGTACCATATGAAGTGATTGCATCATTTGAGTTTGTTTTAGTTGTGTAGGAGAAAATTGCCCAACAAAGATACAAAGACATGGAAGCGTCCGAAGGCAAAAAATTTAAACCAGAGCATTGTTGGAACTTGTTCAAAGAGGGCAACAAGTGGAAGTTGATTGACAAAGGATCCCCACCGAAGAGAGGTTCACTTACGAACATGGATGAACATGAAGATGGTGATGTCCCCAGAAACTTGAACAAGCCCGTGGTGACAAGAAGACAAAGGAGAAGATCAAGAGGGAACACGAAGCATCGAGTTCGCGGGACAAGATAGATGCCATGATGAAATCAAATGAGTTTATGTTAGCGAAGACCTTGGAGACAAAGAAAGAGTTGGCCGAGAAGAAAGTACGAGAGAAGCAAGAGAAGTAGCAATTGCTCAAGGATGAGGGGTTCCGCAAGGCGGCCATTGAGGAGAGAAGAGCATGTGCTGCTGAGAAAGCAATGTCCAAGCTTCTAGCCGAAGAGAATAGGATCATGACACTGAACCGCAATGACATGGACGACATCACCAAAGAATGGCATAATATGGCGAGGAGATACATCTTGAAGAGGAGGATGCTTGCGGCGGCCGGTGCGTGCTACAGTATCAGCGATGTTTTCTCATCGGGATCATGCATTCAGTGCGCCCGACAATGCTTTCGGTGCCGAGTTGGAACAAGTGCCGGTGATGGATTCGCAGGCAGCGCTGGCATTGATGGAGGTGGTGCGGAGTGAAGATCATGACGACTGGTAAAAAGCGACCAAGATGATGATGGACGTGGTCGTTGCTTTTGCATGAAGTCCTTTTACGTTTGTCGTACAAAACTATGCTTTTATTTGCGCGAAAAATATGTTTTATTGTTCGAGTTTGAACTGAATTGCCGGAATCGCTGTCAAATTCACTTATCGATGGTTTTCGATTTGCGGGTCGACGCGGGTTGCAGCCAAGCAGACCCCCCTAGCCGACCGGTAAAAGAAGATATTCTGTAAATATCTTTTTTTTAGGGTCCATTTTGTGGGGGTCTGACTCTGCCGCCGTCTGTGTCAGCCCGTAAAACCATTTTTCCGTGAACTATATACGCGTTTTGCGGGTCCGTATTATATGGGTATGCTAGAGATGCTATAAGGGAGTACGCGTGCTTGAGAGCACGAGTACAGAAGGAACGGACAGACTCACCTCTCGCTGGATCCCTAGTAGATGCGCCGCCTCCGCGCACAAGAGAGAGAGAAACGACCGGGAGCGGGGCGAGCTTCAGACGGGGAGGGCGAGCGGTGACCGGAGGAGGGCGAACGCCGTCCGGAGGAGGTCGCGGCTTGGGCGGGCAGCACGGCGCCCGGGCCGGCGGCGCGGTGCTTGGATGGGCGTCCGGGCCGGCGGCGCGGTGCTTGGATGGGCGGGCAGCGCGGCGCCCGGGCCGGCGGGACGGTGCATATTGCAATTTTAATGAAGAATGAATGATTGTTTAATTCAAGTGGAGAATAAATGTTCATTTGCATATTGTTATCTGACACAGATATATGCAGTGGGTTTGATGGCAGGTTGATTAAAACCATGGTAAACAATCGACATTGAGAATCGCTGGATCAATGTATTTTCGTGAATTGGAATTTTTTTTCGAATGAATAGTCATAACAGTGAAAAAGGACTGTTAGACAATTAATGATCTTTATTTATTTGTTTATTTTAGTTTCCACACAGGATGTTCTAAAACATGTTCGTCCTACCTGAAAGAGCATTGCTATGCACACGAGTATCAACACACGATCCACAGACGACAAGTCAGGTAGACCATAGGATTAACTGGGTTTTTTTAAATCTGTGTGGCTCCTAATCCTGCCGAGCGCAAATCATCCCGGAGCCAATCGAGTGCAGAGCACTTTTGTACCTGAAATGCCTACATGTTATGAAGAGATCTAACATGTATCAAGTATGAAGTAATAGGTGGATCATATGTCCCTCTTACGTAAGGGTCATGTCAAATTGTCAGACACTCAGATGATCTTTGATTGAGATATATAAACCACTAGCATATGTATATTTCTGAAACCAGTATTTCAGCTGTCACGTGTCTTTGGCCGACGACAAATTGCAAACACAGCAAAGCTCGCTTGGCTTGAGAGAGATCAAACTTGGGTGGCAGCATAGCTCGAATAAGTGTATTGACTGATTGACTATCAACACATGCGCACACAGAAGATAGCTGATTGGATAGCCACTAGCATGTAAACATGCATGTTGTTTATATTTCTTCAACACACTGTGATTGTGAAGTTATCTCTATATTTCTACAATTCGCTGTTGATCTTTTATAGATGTTCATCTCCCGAGTCCCGACCTTATCTATATTAACTGCTGGTCAATTTTCTGAATTACTTGTTGGTGAGAATTCTTCTGTTGTTGTCTTCTTGGCATCATCATTCAATCATATTTTCTAGACTATTGATTTCAGGAATATTTGTTGTTGCCTCAATATGTTGTAGATTATCTTATTTTATAGTTTCTTTTGTTGAGTGAATATCTCCAAAGTATCGAACTTACACTGTCTGCTCACAGAGAGGAAAAGAGGGGCTGACTGTAGGATTCTAAAATCTTTCTTCGCTGCCAAACTTTAGTGATTGCCCTGCTGGAGATTGTCATATTTTTTAAAAGGAAAGGTATTAATCACTTAGCCATGTATTTATTATTTAGATGATTTAGGGACCTTTCTGGTCCTGGGCCACCTTGCAATTCCTAAAAACCTTGCCATGTATTTGTGTCGATTACATAGGCACACTTGATTGTATACTTAAACAGAAGTTTTCTTTTTTGGAACAAGACCATGTTTAATGTTGAATATCTGGTGCATCGTATGTTGAGCAACTGCAAAATGTACTATGCCCCAGCGGATCCGTTCACCGCCGCTGATCCCTTCGCCGACGCCGATCTCGTCGCTACGTCGACGGCAACCATTTGACGCCGCCGAATCCCTTGCCATCGAGTGTCTCCTCCATTATGAGTGCAAGCAACAGCAGGTGTCCTCTTGGCACAACGACGTGGTCAACTGGTCACTCCTTCATCGACAGGTTCTTGCGCTCGATGGATTACTTCCACAGTTCCACAGTGGGAGGGACACTCAAGCTACGGTACGTATCTCTTCCCCTTGGAGGCCCACACTCTTCACGTGCTGCTGGTACTGGAGGATCCACAAGCGCCAATGATACCGAGTAAGTAACGTGCACCTATAATCTTTGTAGGTTCAGGCAATGTCTCCACCCACTCGCAAGGTCAACTATATTGGCTGAGTGCAAGCAGGATCTCTAGTAATACTGAGTACTTACATACGCACAAAGCTCTGTCTACATCTGCACAAGGTAGAATCACAATGAACTTGGATCTTGATTATTTTTGTCATGAGTTGTATTTCAGTCGATTGACCTGTAGTCGGAAGTGTGCCTTGTATACCATTTTTATCGGAATGTTGGTTGGTGCATATAGTTTTACTGCCATGTAGAAGAATGAAGTACTTAAGTGGTATTTGTTTCTTTGCTAACGAAACTAGGTGTCTTTGTTACAAGTAAATCATTATAAGAATGGAAACGACCCTGTTAGATCCCCATAAGAGGTGGTACCGCAGTAGCCAGGAACGGATTGAGGTAATCAACGGATGAATTGGTGTGTGCTAATCATTTAATTTGAAGATGGTATGGCAATTGTTGCACTCTGTTTCAGTTAGCTGAAACTGATAGCCAGGAACGCATCTTCGTAGCACTTTTCTGTTAAAATTGTAGATATACATTTTTCTTCAAGCAATTTGCTAGCTATTCAAGTTGGCAACTAGCTGGCATCATGTGATGTTTCTTTTCCATGTTATTAAGACTTATACATAACTTATTGTTTGCATGGTGGTCCATTATAACTATTGTAAACTAAAAAAATTCAACAAGGAGATGTCCACATATAACTCCTTCGTAATTGTTATTACATGCCTATATGTTGTGAAATCATTTGTCATATGTCTGATTTTTTTTCATCACCCCCATTTAGAAATAAGCCTTCTGTTAACTCCTGATCTTTCAAGTCATTTTCTGTTCTGACAAACGTGTACCTTTTCAGACAAATCACTGTCAGTGAGTAAACAATTATTCAATTAAAGACTGGTATTATGTGCTCTATATTGGGAATTTCGAATGAACAGTTCTGGCATTTTTCTTCAGGAGATTTTTCGGAGCTTGAGTAAGCAACTGTATCTACTTATTTTGTTAATCAGATTTGTAGCACCCGATATGTTTAGGCAGTAGACTTATTGGTCCAGAGAAGGATTCCCATGATTCACCAAAAAATTGTTGTACTAGGGAGTTTGCTTGTTCTGATAGAAATAGTAGTCAGGCGTGTATTTGTACGTATAACATGTTTGGTTAGAGAGAGACTTGGATATTTCTCCATCCATATTTTACTAGTTCTGATGTAGACATGCAAACAAGCCAATAATGTTCCTGACAAGAGATGGGGCTTTGTTCCTATATTACGATTTTTGGGACCCTACATTCTTTTATCTATAGCATTTATGCTTTACGAGCTGCATTTATAAATGGCTTACATCAGTGATATTAGCTATGTGTGTGGACGGATATACATATGTGTGAGATAATTTGGGGTTGATAGGGAATCATTATTTTGATGTTTTGTTAATTGAAGTTTGATCTTATGTTCTAACTACAAACATGCAGCTCTATGATGCATTCTTTTATCTATACCATTTATGATTTGGAATCACTATTTAGAACCATGGTTTCTTAGGTCTGAGTACTTTGTGCAACATTACAGATCAATTCCTAATATTATTCATGCAATCTTAAGTTCAGGACACCACTATGCTTCCATATGCAATCTAATGACTTTTTTCTGGTGTATATGGAAGGTGGGAAATAACAAACATTTTGGAAGAAAATAGGGACATCCAACTCAGGTGCATCAAGCTGCTCAAGCTATAATGAAAGGGCTTCAGGTAGAGTCCAAAGTTACAGGTTTTATCGGTCCACCATTCGACAGATAATCAGGTACTTGCAGATTCTGGCGAATTTCAAACCCGGGACATTGTGAAATCCATTCACAGATAGCATAATTCCAGGTCTCTTATGTTAAAGATAATTACATAAAAAGATATTTGAATGGTGTTGCTCATAACTGTGCAAAGGACTCACTGAAAAAAGCTTTGTATTAGCTACCACATACTGTATTAGCTCATACTGTACTATACTGTATTAGCTCATCTCATAGGAGTATCCAATGTCCAGTGTTGCTCGCTTTGAGCAACTTTGTAATCTATGGATTTCATATCCTTGATGTAAGATGCGTATGAAAGTTCAATGAAAAGCGCCCTCGGGCGCTCCTTCTGTAAAAAAACATTGCATGGCGTATGTAGTAGAGTGAGACAACAAAACAATAGCATAGAAGCCACATGAAGAGTCAAGGGGCAATGATATGATGATTGATGTACGGACAAAGAAGGCGATGAATGACATGTTCAATGGAAAAGAGAGGCTAGAGGGGTGCATGGTGTTTGTTGAAATACATAGAAGATACTTGTGTTTGTGTTGTGGTTGAACATTGCGTGCAATGTGTTTGTTCATGGGGAGTAAAATGAGCATTGTTTACAAATTCATTTGTTGGCCCGTGGCAACGCACGGGCAATCTACTAGTAGACATATGTATCTAAGGTTTTTTAATTTCAAGAAGTGTGGCACACCCAACACACAACATTTGAATCTGAAATTGTTAGAAAAAGTGTGGCCCGCCATGCTCCCCAGGGTTATTTCTCGCCTATTGTGAGACCGAGGACAACCTCACCTCTAGCGCGGGGTTCATGGGCTGACCCATTAAGTTGGTTTGAGAAGGTTCTATAGACAGGTTTGCACTGCTTTTAGAACCTTCCAGCTCACTTTTGTTTCTTCTGTTTCTTTTACGATTTTATGTTTTCAAGATTTTTTTGTGTCGTTTTCTGTGTTTCTTTATAAGTATTTTTTATATTTTCTACCTTTTCTTATTTTCGGTTTTACATTTTAAAGAAATATCTAGTTTCATACACATTGTACATTTTTCTTATACACATCAATCTTGTTATGGAAATTTAATATTTTTGTAGTACATAATTAACAGTTTTAAAGATATATTTTCATGTATATCTTCTTCAAACACACTGTAAATTTTTTGAATACATCAGGGACATTTTTATAAATGTTTAAAATTTTATAAATACATGATTAATATTTTTGAAATTATACGTTTTTAACATTTTTTCAAATACATGATCAACGGTATTTTAATGATCTGAAACCAATTTTTATACAACATGAACATTATTTTTACATTGTAGAACATATTTTTAATCTCATGAACACATGTTTTCAAATGCATGAACATTTTTTAAATATCATACATTTTTCTGAACCATAAGAAACATTTCCCCCCGTTTAAGTACAAACATTTTTTAATCGTATGATGTAATGCGGGGACAAATACAAATCTTTTAAAGGAAATATATACTTTTATAATATGTTTCCTTTAAAAGTATATATTCTATTCTAGTTTTTCTTATAAAAGATCCAAGTGATGAGTGTTCGTGACTAAGGGCATCTCCAGCCGCGCCCCCAAGAAGGCCTCCCCAGGCGATTTTCTCGCGCCGGCGCCGAAAAAACGGCCCAGTCGCGCCCCCAAGACGCCGAAAATCGCCGGCTTGGGCGAAAATAGCGCTGGCGGACCCAGCCCGAACCCAGCCTTGGGGCGCCGAGGCGTCAGGCGAGTTGTTTTGGCGCGAAGCCGCGAGCCAGCAGCGTCAGCGACCAGCGCCTCGTCTTCCCCTTAACGGCCTCGGGTTCGCGGGAATCAATGGCAAGGCTGCCGCCTTTCAGCCTTGCCATTGATTCCTTCACGGGCGGCGTCACGGGCGGCGCCGCGCCTCTCCTCCCTCGACGCAGCGTACACGGCGCGGCCCGGCTATAAAGCCGGCGGCCTCCACTCCGCTTCTGTGCACCAGCCCGCCCCGCCCCTCGCCGCCGTCCAGCCCTCCCTCTCCCTGCCTCTCCGCGCACCGTCGCCGGCGCCATGGCGAAACGCTTCCCGGGACGAGGCGGCGCAACCGGCGCCGTTAACCGCCTCCGAGTCTGGCTTCGTTTCGGCGAACATCCGGCGCCGCCGGACATGCGCGCCGGCCGTCGGGATGGAGGTTCAGCGCCGAGGCTGCCGTTCCCCTTTGCCCGACGCCGCGGCGGCGAATACTTCCCGGCGAGGTCGGCGTCGTCGCGCGTCCCTCACGGACGCGAACGCTCCCTCCCGATGCGCCGCCGACAACCACGCCGCTGGCGGCGGCCGCCAGCGCCGACAGCAGCAGCGCCTCGCGTCCACCAACGGCGCTTTGTGGTCGCCGGGCGGCGAAAGAGCGGCGCCACCTCGGTGGGCGCCCCGCCGACACACACTCGGCGTGCTCACGCACCTCGGCGGCAACGACCACCGTTAGCATACCCCGGCGACGCCGCGCACACGGGCATAGGCGCCAAAGCGGTTGGTCAGCCTCCTCCTCTTCCTCCTCCCGATCATCCCGATCCTCCTCACACTCCTCCGAAACCCCGGCCCTGCTCGCCGTCAAGGCCGAGCCTGCGTCGGAGTCGCCGCTCGGTCGGCGCAATCGCAGCGCCGCATCGTCATCCATGAGGCGGCCGGCGCCGTCCTCGGTTCCTCGCGCCGTCAAGCGAAGACGGGCGGAATGGCGCCCGGTGAAGCGGGCGGGGCTGGTGCCGGTGAAGACGGAGCCAGGCCTGGCGCTGGCCGCGACGGCGGAGCCCGTCGATGACGACGCGATCCTGGAATGGGCGCGCCAGGACTCCATTGCGATGGAGAAGGCGCGCCGGGAGAAGGCGAAGGAGCGCCAGCGCGCCGAACTGCGCCGCTTCGCGGAGCGGCGACGCAGCAGCGATGACGGCGGAGTCGTCGTCTGTCGCGACAATGACGACGACGACGCACCGCCGCCTGTCCACCATGGCGGCGTCGGGTCCAGCAGGCGTCCACGTCAAGGAGGAGAAGGCCGCGGCGGCGATGGCAGCAACGGCGCCGGCGACTTGAGCGCATTTCTTTTTAGATTAGCTCAGCTTTTAATAATGTAATGGAAATGGGCGAATTTGGCGAAATTCGCCATGTTGGACGTAATTTAACTGTTCTTCGTCATATCTTCGCGAACGGGCCTCCATATTTTTTTGCACTAGCCTGTTAGCGGCCCTGGGGTCGACGGATGGCGACGACTCGCCCAGGGTTTTTTTTCGCGGCTCACCCCAGTGGCGCTTTTAAACGCCCACAGAAGGGCAACGGTGGAGATGCCCTAACGGGCAGGCCCACTTGGTAAGAGTCCTTTTCTTTTTGGTGATGATTCCTTCACTCTTAAAACTCGTTACCCTTAATCCTTTTGGTAATGAAAGTTTATTAAAATAATTCCTAGAAAGGTACTACACTCATTATTTCCATTTATGGTTTGGATTAAAGAACAAGAATACCAAGTCTTTACAATGATTGCTTATCTACTTCTCCTTTTAACTATTGCAACAATGGCATGCATGTATGTCTAAGGTATTCTTTGCAATGTGGTATTCTCATAAGCCGCCTAATTAGATATTTTTTCTCCATATAAAAGACATTTGAAACAATACAGTATTTTGCCAACAAATTTTCATAGATTCCAAGCACCACACATTGCTTCCATGGTTAGTAAAGATTTTTTTTAGAACCTACTTCATATATGTTGAGCCTAAAAGACCCTATTATGCTACCCATGCTTGGGAAAAGTCTGACTTCTGAACAATATAGTTCATTTCTCCTTTGAACTAATTGTTTTGTTTAATACTTTAAAGCCACTATAATCTATGCTTATGTTTCATCCAATAAGACTCTGGGTTAGGCATTTCAGAGAGAAATTTAGCCCGAGCCCGATAATTTTGGTACAAGTTCTCCATGAAAATGGTTACCATAGTGTATGAGGAATCAAATTCAACGTCTCCCATCATATATCATGGCTATCTTTGTTCACGGGTTCGATGTGTTCAGATTTGTATTACAGAGAGAAGAGTCATGAGAAAAAAAACCATTCTTCCCTATTCTCTCTCCACTCCCACAACCCTGTGTGTCCCTACCCACCTAGTTGAATATGCCCTTATAGTTTGTGACCACCCACATTAATGGCCCTCATTTTTTACCCCACTATCGAGCTCATCACCCCCGTCCCAAATGCAGGGAGTGGAGGAGGAGGCTACTCCCCTTTTGCATAATGTCTTTCCATCTTCTTACTTCATGGGCCTCAAATCTACTTCCAGCAATAATTAAATATGATTGGTTATTTGAATCTTATTTGGTTATTTGAATCTTATTTGGTGATTTTCCTTTATTGTTTGGTATTGGACCATTGTTGCTCATTTTGATGAAAACTATGATCTTGCTATTTATTGAAGCTTATTATAAGTCGTTACATGATAATTGTCCTACTATCCTTGTGTTCATGCATGGTCAAGAGATAAATTTCGTGAAACTAAATGGAACCACATGGTCATCATTTGAAATTTCATGGTTAATATGTAAATCTATACTAGCTTTGCCAATTGTTTTCACAATGCCTATAATTAAATGAGGAGGCAGTATCACGAAAGAAGAGGGTATTAGTTGGAGGGTACAACTCTTCTCCTTTATCTAGAAGTGGGATGTCACGGGTGGCGTCGGAAATGAAGGTCATTCTTGTGGGTGGGCTCCTAACCATAAGGGAGATTGAACTACGTGGGTATGGAGAAAAAGGGCTTGGGCAACTGAGAAAAGGAAAAGGAAGAAGGATTTCTTGTCTAGAGACACTTTACTCTTTCTATGTTGATTTGAACACATCTAACTTGTGAACACAAAGAGTTTTGATATATTTGAATAGTAATTAGAGGGCATGTCCATCATTATTACTAGGGAAAACTGATCTAAACACGTTTATCATGTGAACATAAATGTTTAAATATATTTGGATGGCAATTAAATGATTTGATATGTTTAGACAATTCTCCAAGACATTAAGAGAAGTTGACCAAATAAAAGTTGGCATACTTTGCAATCACCGTCATTGATTTCTTTTTTGCCCGTTGTAGAGATATGGTTAGTGAAAGCATGTATATACAATGTTACCAAGAAGACATATGGTACATACACGGAGTAGCAAGTACATGCTATATAGGTGCATAGAAAACCACGTGAATAAATGATTAACCATGAAAATAGATTGTAGCATGACGCCCCTAAAACATAAATGAGCATGTCAACAATATAGAGTTGGATGAGGATTTAATTATATTGAGGATTTTCTACTACAAGCAATATATGATGGAGTAGAAATGATATATACTAAATTGTAAATTATTCCAACTCCTATAAGATCTAGGAAATTAAATCTGTGGTATTCAGCCTACGGGTCATACTATAAAACCTAGAGAAAATATGCATCTGAGTTCACAAGAGTTAAGACCCACAGAGTAAGAAAGCAACTGCACCATAAGTTGTTTGAAATAACTATATAAAGTTGGGAGACAAACTAATTATCGTATTGAAAAAAAATAAAAGTTTAACTCACACCTCAGCTAATTTGGTGCTCCTTTGACTCTTTATATTTATCTTTCCTTCCCACCCAGATGCTTGAGCAATGCATGGTTTATCAATCATCAAAAACTTGACTTATTCGTTGGATCATCAAATCTAACTCCAGGCTTCCACCCCATGGACAAGCTAGCAAAACATAACTTTTCTTCTTTTCTCCCAAATTTATTAATATTTAGTTTTGCTAGGATTAAGTCTCCATTTCAAAAAGTCATGAGAAGGCAAATATACGCACATGGTTTCTAAAATCTCCGTTGATAGATATGTTATGCAGTGTGGTAATTGCGTGAAATGGATACTTATTCCTATCAAAATGAAATATGAAGAACTTCAAAAGAAAATCGGACAAGTTACTTTTTGCGAACATGTCCATGGGTTGAGGCCTAGAGCTACATCCAATGATGTAGCGGATATATCTCAAGATGATGGCAAGCATTGGGTGACTGAAAAGACAATCATCCTTGAAGATCCTCTTGGGCGTCAAAGGACTATAACTATAACAATGAAGGGAGCACCAAATTTGCTGATGAGTTGGTAGTACTCTTTTTCTAGTAACATATTTAATTTGTTCGGCTTTATCTAGTTATTTCTGAGCAAATGATGTAGCCGTCAATTTTTTTATCTTGTGGATATTAACTCTTGATAACTCAAATGTATACTTGCGCTATTTTTCTAGCATGACCGGTGGGCTGAATACTACCAATTTAAGTTTCTACCGCTTATATGACTGGACATAAACTACGATTTAGTATACATCATTTCTCTCGCTTGTAGTAGAACATCTTCAGTGCAGCTAAATCCTCACCCAACTTAATACTGTTGGCATGTTCTTTTATGTTTTAGTGGCATTATGCTATAAATATTTGGTTGATGGTCAATCGGTCATTCCAGTGGTCTGCTATGCACCTATATAATTGTACTTGCTATTCTATCTATTTATTTTACGACTTCTTGGTAAGATTCTATATACATTCCTTCGGGGTAATATATTTTTCCTGCAAGCAAAAAAATAATATCAATGGTCGAGGTCCCAAATTATACCAACTTTATTTTGGTGAATTTCCTTGCAATATCGCCAAAAGTATACAGTAGGCTACAATTATTCTCGAAAATGTTACCTTGTTATATTTGAATCACCAGTAATGCTAGACCCACGTAATCTTACGTGGTGATTTTACGTAAAGGTTGACGTGGGGGTAATTAACTGGAGCAAAATTAGTGGCTGGGGCCCACCCCGGTTGAAATCGGGGGGAGAGTTTAGTAGTTATGGTAAATCACGTAACAACCCGTAGGTTGTACGCAGATGTAGCATTTTTGTTTGGATCACACAAGTACATTTATAAATTTGAAAGATGATGGCGTACTTCTAGATAGATATTTTATATTCCACATATAAGGCATAATGCGAAACTTATTTATTACTGTTGCTTCTGTAATCTATTTGCCACCTTTGCTTGAAAAAAGAGTTATTAAGTCATGGCCATAAGCGGAGGATGAGGGAGAGCTACGTCGCCGAAGACCATAGGTAGTGGTGCGGGCCTGGACAGGCCCGTGGGTTTTTTGTTCGTCAGACGGGCAGGATGGCGCGTCAGTGTAGATGCTTAATAGCAGGTCAGTGATATGCTATTTTGTTGTAGTGTTTAGAATGTCATGCATGCCGATACTCCATTCCAAACGAACTATGTAAATACTTGCAGCCATATTTGTTTAGTATCTTTTCTCCTTTTGTTTTTGAGAATAGTTCAGAAGAAGAAATCAGAGTTCCAAATGTAACCTGTCTGAAAGAAAAGCACTAGCCTGAACAACCACTTGGAGTTAAGATTTGAGCTAGTGTTGAAAATTGTATACTTGGAGACTGAACCACTAACCTTCTACCAAGCTGATAATTAGAAAAAAATAACAATTGATATGCTATCTGAATGCATTGATGATCTCAATGGCAAAATGCAGACTTCAAGTGTCCAGCAGTTGCCTGAGGATAGAATCTATAGTAGAAGCAAACTGAATGATTGGCCCATCAACTGCAGCTGTGAGGAAAAGGATCCCTTCGAAAGAATTGACCGAGGAGCCGTATGAGGTGAAAATCTCATGTACGGTTCTGTAAAGGGACAGTAAGGGTGACTTATCTGTCGACTTTTCCATTATCGTATCAACCCCAAAAAACCCAACTCTGCCTTACGTAAAGTTGTCGAGTACGATTAACTTCTGGATTTGAAATCACTGCTTATATACCTGGTATTGGCCATAATTTACAATTAAGAAACGCCTAAACACATTGTTCTCCGGCAACAAACTAACGGCGCTGCAGTTCTAGATGAAGAAGAAATCATATAAGGTATGATTAGAACTAATGTTTCAGCAGTTCATCCACTAGCCTATGTTACTGTTAGCATACAGAGTGTGTGTGCGCGTGTGCATGGTCACCGCTCCTGTACATGGCCTAGGTAGTGCGTGAGTGGGCATTGTGCACGTGCAAGTAGTGGCACACGATCTGGCCTCTGTGGCGTCATGTAACTGTATATATACGCCCTTAGATGGCTAATGCAAAGTGTGTTGAACCTCATTCCCGCTTACATGGTATCAGACGCTTGGGAGCCTAATCCTCTTGCGCACCAACCACCTTCCGCTGCCATGGATGGGTTCAACAACCACTCCCCTCCTCCCTCCCACGATGGCGATCTCCCTGATGATGGCGGCCACCCTGCCTCCGTTCCACCGCCTCCAGTCGCGGCTCCGGCTGCGCTCCACCTTGCGCCGGCCGCCCCTGTTGGCGTCGCTCCCCTCCCGGCTGCCTCTGTTCTTCCCACCGTGGACATCCGGCGTCATGTCCCGATCATTCTCGACCTCAACGCCGGCAACCACGCCCAGTGGCGCAGTCACTTTGACGCTGTCCTCGGCATGTTCGGGCTGCGCGACCACGTTTCAGCCACAGCTCTTCCCCGCCCCGACGACCCCGAGTGGCTCATGGCGGATCACGCGGTGGTCCATTGGCTATACTCCACCATCGCCCCGGAGCTGCTCGATGCGGTGATGCAGCCCGAGGACTCCGCTCTCGCTGTCTGGACTGCCGTCAGCGAGCCCTTCACCGCCAACCACCTCTCGCGCGCCGTCTACGTTGACGCCGAGTACCACGCCGTCGTCCAGGGTGAGATGTCCATTATGCAGATCTTGTCTGGCTGAAGCTCTCGCGGATCAGCTCCGTGATGCGGGGCAGCCCGCCACCGAGACCCACCGGTATTCCATCTTCTGCGTGGTCTTGGTCGTCAGTACCATCATGCCATCCCGCACATCACCGCCCGTGTGCCGCTCCCCACCTTCCTGGAGACTCGCGCCTTCCTCATGCTCGAGGAGCACCGCGCCGAGCAATCCACGCACCTGCAGACGGCGCATGCGCTGGTGGCTGGGTGTAGCACTCCCGCCTCGCCCCCGCCTCCTTCTCCAACTGGTGATCCCCCTGGAGCCGGACGTGGGCACGGACGTGGCAAGAAGCGCGGCCGTGGGAACAAGGGGGCCGCCCCTCCGCCGGCTCCACTCCTGCCCCGGGCACCTGGCTACCCCGCCCCTGCTCTCGGGTCCAGCTCCTGGACGGGGCTTCTCCAGGCCTGGCCTGTCGCCTGGCGTGCTCGGGCCGCGCCCCGGCACACCCCACCAGCAGGCCATGCTGGCCACTGCTCCCCCCGCACCACCACCACCGTACGGCTACGGTGGCTACTACAACAACTACGCGCCTCTCGGGGCTGCTCCTGCTGGTCCCAACCCACCACCCAGCCCTGCACCTGCGTGGGACATGACCTCCCTCCAGGCCGCGCTCCATAGCGCCATAGCCGGTCCGCCGTCGTCCGGGAGCACGTCTGACTGGTACCTCGACACAGGGGCCAGAGGGCACATGGCTTCATCTCCTGGTAATCTTCACAACATCCGTCCCTCTCTTTCTTCCTCCTCCATCATCGACGGTAACGGCGATCACCTTCCTATCACTCATGTCGCCACGGGCTCTATCATCACCACTTCCTCTCCGCTTATGCTTCGTAATGTCGTGTTGTCTCCATCTCTTATTAAGAATCTTCTATCAGTTCGTCAACGTTGTCGTGATAATCCCGTCAATGTGGAGTTTGATGACTTTAGTTTCTCTGTTAAGGACCGCCGCACCCGGAGAGTGATTATGCGCAGTGATTCGGACGGTGATCTCTACTCTGTTGCTGGCTCCTCTTCGGCTCCACCGCGCTCTACTTTCGCCGGCACGGTCACCGTAGACCTCTGGCACCAGCGTCTAGGGGCACCCGCACGTTGCTTCGCTCCGCCAGTACCCATTCAACTGCTGCAGTTCCACTCCACACACTTGTCGGGCATGTCGTTTTGGCAAGCATACACGCCTTCCCTTTCATGCCTCGACGTCGCATAGTTTCTTTCCCTTTCAGTTGTTGCATTTAGATGTCTGGACTTCTAACGTTGTAACCATATCAGGATATGAATTTTATCTTGTGATACTTGACGATTTCACTCATTTCGTGTGGACTTTCCCACTCCAAAGAAAATCTGATGTGCTCGCTGTTCTGCGCTCTTTTTTGCTTATGTTCATACACAATTCCAGCGTCATGTTCTTGCGCTGCAAACTGACAACGGTCGAGAATTCGACAATGCTGCCTTGTGATCGCTTCTTGATTCTCACGGTACTGTGTTTCGTCTTTCCTGTCCTTACACGAGTCAACAAAATGGAAAGGCCGAGCGCTCCCTTCGTACACTCAATGATGGGGTTCGCTCGCTCCTCTTTCGTGCCTCCATGCCCCCACGATTTTGGGCCGAGGCTCTCAGCACTGCCACTTACCTCTAGAACCGGCGCCCATGTCGCTCGAGCTCGCCGGTGACACCGCATGAGCTCCTGCTTGCTTTTCGCCCTGACTACTCCCTCTTGCGTGTGTTCGGTTGTTTGTGTTTTCCAAACACTTCCTCCATGGCTGCTCACAAGCTCACGCCCCGGTCAGTTGCGTGCGTCTTTCTTGGCTACCCTGCTGATCATCGCGGGTATCGTTGTTTTGACCCCGTTACGCGGCCTCTGCTCACCTCTCGGCATGTTCGTTTTGATGAGCTCAGTTTTCCGTTCGCCGCTCCTAACCCAGCTCCGTCTCCTACACCGCCACCTGCTACTGCTTCACCCGTTTTGCAGGTGCTCTGTGGCCCTAGCGCCGCTCCGATCGTTTCTCCCGTGGTGCCATCCCTTGCACGAAGCGGAAGCGCCCGATTGGCATCTGATGGTGCCCAGGAGTCTCCACGTGGCGCGCGCCCTTCTAATTCAAGTGGCTCCTTCCGATCATCATCCAGTGGCCGTGCCGCCTCGTCGCCGAGCACCTCCGCTGGATCATCCTCGCCGGGCTCTCCCCACTCCGCGGCGCCGGCAGCGCCGGTCGCTGCTGGGCCACTCACTCGTGGCTGCGCCGGTGTCTTCCACCCGAACAAGCGAGACAGCGACTACGTGTTTGTCGCCACTTCCACAACCTCGCCGGACATCTCACCGCTACCCAAATCGGTGCGATCTGCCCTGTGTGACCCCAACTGGCTCGCCGCCATGCGCGACGAGTTCGCCGCCCTCGTCGGCAATCACACGTGGGAGCTCGTGCCCCGTCCTGCGCGCGCCAACATCATCACCGGCAAATGGGTTTTCCAGCATAAAACTCGCGCCGACGGCACCCTCGAACGGTACAAAGCCTGTTGGGTCGTGTGTGGCTCCATCAACGCCCCGGCGTCGACTACGGCAAAACTTTCTCCCCCGTCGTCAAGCCTGCTACAATCCGGACAGTCCTCACGCTTGCAGCCTCGCGCGGATGGCCTGTCAATCAGCTTGGCGTGAAGAACGCCTTTCTTCATGGCGAGCTTGCCGAGGAAGTCTTCTGCCTCCAGCCCGCTGGCTTCGTCGACTCCGGCAAGGCGGACCATGTCTGCCGCCTTTCGCGATCGCTCTATGGTCTCAAACAGGCGCCGCGGGCCTGGTTCCTGCGCTTCGCTGGTTTTTTGCGCACCATCGGCTTCACTGCGACTCGCTCCGACACGTCGTTGTTCACCTACCACAGCGCAGACGGCACCGCCTACTGGTTGCTGTAGGTGGACGACATCGTCCTCACTGCCTCGACCGCGTCGCTGCTCCGACACGTCATCACCAAGCTCATTGTAGAGTTCGCCTTGAAGGATCTCGGGGCTCTTCACTTCTTCCTTGGCATCCGCGTCTCGCGGTCGTCTACTGGCTTCTTCCTCTCGCAAGAACAGTACGCCGACGACATTCCAGAGCGTGCAGACATGGACAACTGCAAGCCGGCCGTCACGCCGGTCGACACCAAGGCCAAGATTCCCTCCGCTGATGGTCCTCCTGTCGCTGATCCTACCGCGTACCGCAGCTTGGCCGGTGCCCTGCAATACCTGACGATCACCAGGCCCGAGCTTGCCTACGTCGCGCAGCAAATATGCCTTCACATGCATGACCCGCGCGAGTGTCACCGCGCGCTCCTCAAGCACACGCTGCGCTACGTCCGCGGCACCAGTGCGCTCGGTCTTCATCTCCACGCATCTCCGACACTTGATCTCCGAGTCTACACAGATGCTGACTGGGTCGGCTGCCCCGACACGCGCCGCTCTACCTCTGGCTTCTGTGTGTTTCTCGGTGACGCCCTCGTCAGCTCGTCGTCCAAGCGCCAGGCCACTGTATCGCGTTCCTCTACCGAAGCTGAGTACCGTGGCGTGGCCAATGCTGTCGCCGAGTGCGTGTGGCTTCGACAGCTACTCGGCGAGCTTCACTGTCCACTCCGCTCCGCCACGCTGGTCTTCTGCGACAATGTATCAGCCGTCTACCTTCCAGCAACCCTGTACACCACCGGCGTACCAAGCATATCGAGCTGGACATCCTCTTCGTCCCGGAGCGTGTGGCGCTCGGCGAGTTTCGCGTTCTTCACGTCCCTACGCGTCAGCAGTTTGCCGACGTGATGACGAAAGGATTGCCCACTGATGTCTTCAGGGAATTTCGCTCCAGCTTGTGCGTCTCTACACCCGACGCTCAGGCTTGGGGGGGGGGGGTGTTAGCATACAGAGTGTGTGTGCGCGTGTGCATGGTCACCGCGCCTGTACGTGGCCTAGGTAGTGCGTGAGTGGGCATTGTGTACGTGCAAGTAGTGGCACACGATCTGGCCTCTGTGGCGTCCTGTAACTGTATATATACGCCCTCAAATGGCTAATGCAAAGTGCGTTGAACCTCATTCCCGCTTACAACTTCCAACATCTGTTCTCTGCTTACTGTTGCAGCAGTAGAAGCAAATTTTGAGCTCCTGATGGTCTACTTTTCTGGTTCGGTGATCAGGTGGACACACGCATTGTCTAAACAGGATAAAATCTATGTAAATGTAGTACAAAAAAGATACAGAATCTACAATACCCTTGTAGAAACAGCAACGGCCAACTGCGTGACAAATATTTATAAGCAGAGAACATTCATGCTGAACATTCATGCTGCAGATTGTGTTTCTTTAGTAATGCCCATAAATGCAACGAACAAACTACGTACAAATGCAATTAGTTCAAGGGACTCAAGCATAGACGTATTAGAGCATTACAAAAATAGATGAAAGATTCCTTTCATACCCTGTTGTATGCCCAGGCCACATTCTACAGCAGCTCGACAAACCGTCAGTAAGCAAATCTAACACCATTTCTTGTACAGTACATGAAATTGCAAAGATGGTTCCATTGAAAGAGCAAAATCCAGAAGTTGACAAACATTGGGCCAACATTTACTACTGCCAGAAATTAAGCACCACATTGCATTTGCTAGGAAGTAGTAATACAAGAGAAGAACTAGTGGACACATCTAAATAAGATAGCATCCATCAAGCACGATATATAATAGATGTCGCATTAGGTTGATACCAAATAGTACCAATTAAGACATCAAACTGCACTTCCACTAAAGGTGATCTAACATAGAATCTACCTGTTTCTTACTCTTAACCAGGCAAGGCATAATAACCATAATAACTAAACGAAAGACTAGAAGGGAAACAAGAAGAATTACTTAGCAAATGCATAGCCTTCTTGTCGGATCGAAATCACTATCCGATCTGCCGATGCCTTATGGAATCTGTTGCAAGGCCAGTTGAGAATCCGGGTTGTTGATGGTGTAGCTGGCGAGAAGGTGGATGATGGTGTAAGGACGGTCAGCGACCAGGACATACTTGTTGTCCTGCTTCACAAAATCTGCAGCTTCAGAGATCCTCTCTATTTTGTTGTCCTTGATGTTGCACTTGCTGATATGAGCGGACGAACCCAAATGTTGAGTGTAGTACACACAGTCTGGCTCAGTTCCTGGGAACTCATCAACATCGACGGAGAAGCACCTGTGGTCTCCGATGAAGATCGCATATCTGTCTGTGGTCTTCAGACGCCAGAAGATACCTGTCTCGGTGTCAAATTGGAAAGCAAAGAGAGCCAAGACTCCCTGTGGATTCAAGATCTTCATGACGATACATGTATGCCCATGCAAATCCACTAGGAAACACCGCATGCCGTACCCATGTCCAGGTAGATCAAGGGAGAAAACCTCGGTCACAGGAGCAAGATTAACCGGCAGCAATTTGCCTAAGAAAATAATCATCTCACGAACAACGGGTGCTTCAGAAAAGCTTGCGTAGACACCACCCACAACCGCCTTCCGGTAGAAATCGTAAGCTGATGGCTGCTTATGGTTGTATCTGACGAAACTTTTACTGTGAGGAGCCGCCGAGTAAGCCTTGCGAGATGAGTCGGAGAACACGACGAGCCGGAGCGAAGAGCCGTGGGGGAAAATGACATCAGCGATTGCCACATCGGGGGGCACGGGCGCCGCGAAACGGATCACAAGGCCGGTGAGAGGGTTGAGGACGCGAGCGGCGTGAGGAGGGCTTTTCTCCGCTAGAACGAAGTAGCCGTCGAGAGTGGTGGCCACGACGTGGTAGTCGCCGACCTGCGGAAGATTCTTGCGGAGGAAGCGGCCGGTGTCGGTGTTCAACAGGAGCAGCTTCCCATCGCTCTGGAAGACCTCGTCGAGAACGATCCACCGGCTCGGGCGAAAGCGGGGGTCGGAGGCGTCGCTCCTTGGGTCGTCGGTGGCGGCGCGCCAGCCGGTGCAGACGGCGCGGTAGTCCATGTACCAGTCGAGGTCGTTGTCGTCGAGGAAGGAGTCGGCGATGCGGCGGACGAGGTCGCCCGGAAGCGTGGACCACCCGTCTTCGGCCGCCATGGCCGGGACCGCCGGAGAGGATTCTGCAAGACTCGGATCTTTCTTCTCCCTTGTAGCAGCAGGCGGAAGCTCGCCGGCCGCGGCCGCCATCGCGGCACGCTCCGATTCCTGTGACATGTGCGCGCCTCTCCTTCTAGATGGCCTGTAAAAAAAACAAGGGAAGATGCAGCGTGAAGGAGACTGAAAATGAAGCAACAGCTGCATAAAGAAATGAACAGACGAGGGCAAGGATTCGGTGGTTACTAGATCTATCTACGGAGGAACAGAGCAAGAGCGGCGGCCGAGGGAGGACATGAGATGAGGTAAGTCGGAGGAGAGTGTTCAAATGGAACGGAAGAGGGGGAAGGAGAAAAAGGTGCCTCCGTTTCGAAATATAAGTTTTGTCTAAGATTTCAATATTGGCTACCTATGGATGTATGTAGACATATTTTAGAGTATAAATTCACGTGTTTGCTAATTTTAGAAAACTTAGCGATGAAGGGAGTAACGATGAATGCCAGCTGTTGAAAAACTCACGCACCCCACGCCAGCAGGAGCAGCTGCATGCAGCACGAGTCACATCCCCACCGAGCCGCAACCCTTCGGTTTGAAAAAGAAAGGTAAAATTATCAAGGACGAGTCGGAGATAATAAAAAACTCATAAGGCTAGTTTTCAAATTTGAAAAACTAATTAGACGTGCACCAGCATTTTTCTTGAACAATTTACCGATAGTTAGATGGACATACTTATGACTTTCTTTTTACTAAGCATATAATTTTTTTTGGTCATTTTAGAGCAATTCCAACGGGCCGACCCAAACGTACGGCACATTTGTTCGCTTTATGTCCGTTTGGGTCGGCCGCCCGCCAGGCGTCCGTCCTGTTTTGCATTTGGGTCGGAAGTGCGCCCAACGCGCCGACCCATTTTCATGTCCGCACTCAAATTTTTAAAAAGGCCCGCGGCCATAGATCATCCCAACGGCCATGTCTCATGCCAGCACCATGCCAGCGCCGGCATACATTGCCGGCTTCAAAAAATGCATCACACAGTTCATGCTGGCGCACTCGCCAGCGGCCGGAAGACATGCCAGCACACAAAAAAGGGGTGGAACTTGAGTTCGACCACGCCATCACGCCCCCGTGGTCTTGCCAGCGCACAAGCCGGCATACAAAAAAGAAGGCGCTCGCGGCCACTGAGGTCACTCGTCGGTGAACTTGAGCATGCCGGCCTGCATTTTCTCGAACCATGGTCTTTTCCTTGGCGACACGGTGCTGAGATCCACCTTCATAATCTCCACCCCGGTCATCATGCTTGCGAGAGCCACTTCTTTGGCCTTGGTCTTGGCGTTGGCGGCCTCGATCTCGAGCATCTTCCCTTGCTTCTCCGCCTCCAACTCAAGCATCTTGGCTTGCTTCTCCGCATCCATCTCTAGCCTCCTCCTTTGGATCTCCATGAAGGCGTTCATTTGCTCCTCTTTGAAACGGCGGTGATCCTCCTCTCTTGAGTCCTTCTTGTTCATCATGCCCTCCACGCTTGCGATCCAGGCGTTCGATGCCGCATCCCGCTTGTCCTCCTTCTTGGAGTTGGTCTTCCCCCGCGGCCGAGCCGGCTCGCCTTTCCCAACCTCCTCCACGGCTTCCTGTCCCCCGCGCGACTTGAGGGCGACATATTGCACCTTAAACTTCTCCTCATCTTTGATGACCCTATAGCAATGGGAGAGGCTGAAGCACTTGCCATTGTGTTGGACCTTGAATGCCTACAAATGTTTTCATGCAAGCATGTTGGCACAAATGGGATGCAAATGAACACGCAAGCATGAACTTGATGATACAAAAGAGGGTTAGGTTCTGCATGTAGGCCTCGTCACCGGCGGCCGGCATTTCGTCGAACAGGTTGCGGGCGTCGGGTAGCACGTCGGCCGGCATCTGCCGCGCGCGTTTCCTCGCGGCTCCGAATGACGAGCCACCGGCTACCGGTGTGGCGTTGAGGTCGATGGGCGCGGGCACGGAAGGCGCCACCACGCTCACGTCGGGCGAGCACTCCCCGGATAGGCGCGAGGCCTGCGGATACACGTGGAAGCCGGGTATCGGGGTGCATGCCGACGCGCGGGGCTAGTTGGGCAGCACCATCCGAGGGAACGCGGACGAGCTGGTGCTGGCCGTGGCGGCGTTGACGAGGCCGTGCTGGCTAGGGTTTAACCCTAGCATGTAGAGCGCCTCCCTCGTTGCCGCGGCGACGCGGGCGTTGGTGACCTCCTGCTGCGCGGCGGTGGCGACGGCGGCAGCCGCGACGGCTTCACCCCTCGAGTCCACGGCGTGCCTCCGGCTCTTCCTCTCGGCCGACTCCGCCACCCGCTGTTCGGGCGTCAGCGCCTTCTTTGGCTTGGCCGCGGCGGCGATTTTGCGCGAGGCACGGGGCTTGCCTTTGCCGGAGGGGCGGTTTTCATGCCGGATGAGGCGAGGGAGGCGAGGCCAGCGGCGGCGTCGAGGTCGAGGTCGAGGTCGTCGTCCATGGCTGGTGCGGGGTGGGAGCGCGCGCGGGCGAGAGGGTTTTGGGGAAAATGGGGGGAAATGGTGCTTGCTGCCACCGACCGGCGGGCCCGGAGAGAGGAGTAGGCGCACGTTCGTCCGTCGCTTGTCCGCGCCGACGCAAATCTGGCTCAAAATTAGGCCGGGAATGGTGACGATGCCATAGACCTAGGGTAGGGTCATAGGCCTGACCTACATGCCCTACCCAAGGTCACTACCCTAGAAGTAAAGACATTCAAAGAAAAACAGAGAGTATCAATTGAAGTCGTCGAGTGCAATCCAATCGACCAATCATCACACTCAGATACCCCTCCCTCCTGATATCACTCGACCAAGACGAAGCCATTCAACTATACGAGAAACCACTCGACCTACAGAAGACCAGGAGTCACTCATGACGGCAACAGTCGGGCATTCACTCCTAGTCTTAAAGGTCATTAAATACACTTTATAGGTGGCGTTATCAGTAATGCCCTATCTTAATGTACATTGAACCCCTGTAACGGAGGTGACTGGGGTCCTGGCGCACTCTATATAAGCCACCCCCCTCCTCCGAGACAAGGGTTCGCACCCCCTGCAACACACACACACCCATATTCCAGTCGACCACCTCAGGGCACCGAGACGTAGGGCTTTTACCTCTTCGAGTGGGGCCTGAACTCGTAAAACTCGTGTGTGCAATCTCATCATAGCTAGGGCCTCGCCTCCTCATACGTACCCCCTATTCTTACTGTCAGACTTAGTACCACGACAGTTGGTGCCCACTGTGGGGCAAAGCGTCTTAGCGACTTCCGGCGAGGTTGCATTTTCATCGATCTTCATCAACATGGTTTCCGGCAGCGGTTTGGTCGTAGGCCTTGAGTTCCGACTCGGAGTGCTCACTTTCGACACCGACGACTCCGCTGGCTCCAGGAGGCCCCCCTCGACGTCGAGGCTCTCCCGATCTGTGGTTCGTCGCACTTCCGCGCGAGTGCCTGCGGCGTCCTCCTTCGGCAGCCATCGACCCCGTATCAGTTGGTCCTCGCGTCGTCTTCTCACTCTGCTGGACGCTGCTGCAAGCGGTCTGGTCGATCATGGCTCCAACGGTGGGTGAAGCACGTGATGGCTCGTCAGATGTTCACCACCAAGTCACGGCGATCGAGCCCGACGTATTTCACTGTGGTTCAGTCGACCTGTCAACTGATTTCGCAGACAGATTTTCCGAGAGCGAGAGTTGTGACCCCGCGGTAGAGGTCCTTATGGTCGACTCCCACCGCAGCCCACCTGGTTTTTGTCGCAGTGGCGGCAACGGTGGCGGCGACGGCCCGTCATTCGACCATGAGAAGTATCAGCCCCAAACCTCTCTGCTCGTAGCAGAGGGAGGAGCTACACCGCCGCAACATGGAGGCTCTCCAGACCCCCATCATAGGAGAAACCACCGAGGCTCGCGCTTTGGAGGCAGTGCGACTGGCCACGCTGGCTAAGCGCACTCGTTTTGAGAATCTCCAACATTCTCTTGACGAGCGTGCCCGTCGACTCATCCCCGAGTCCAGTCGACGTCCATGACAGTTGTTTCCACAGGAAACTCGGGTATTCCGCACACCATTACAGAATCTTGCGCCTGCTGCGCGTATCGCCGAGTCCATTCAACCGTCCCGTTCAGAGGCTGGAAGAGGCTTGGAATAGATCGGGGCGCTGCTCCGAGCAGCCGGAGACCTGAACTCCGCCGTGTGTCAGTCGTGGAACAGAATCCACAGCAGATCAGTAAGGGCAGACACCGTTCAGTCGGCACACAGTCCTGGGTCACCTTTGCAACGTGAAAATCATGATCACCGCCGAGATCGGCACCTAGGAAGAGCTCATGGAGAGTATGATCATGAGTACGCCCGCGAGAACCACTGTCGAGCGCCTTCGCCCCTTCCGAGGGACAGGTCATACGTGCTCGAGCGATATGATGATAGGTGTCCGTATGGAAATGACCGCAGAGTTCCAGTCGACCCAAGAGAGCCTGGCTTCGACGCAATGTCAGTCCTTGTTCAGGGTTTGGTTGACCGGAACAGAGCATACAGAGAAGGGCTGGGTAGAGACAGGCCCAGTGGAAGCAGGGTCCATGTCCCTGGCCCTGAGTGTTTTGGAAGAGCCATCAGAGCCTCTGATATCCCTCACAACTTCAGATTGGCGTCTGGCGTCAGTGAGTTTACAGGAGAATCAAATCCCAAAACATGGCTTGAAGACTACCGAGTGGCCGTGCACATTGGTTGCGACAGTGATGAGCTGGCCATAAAGCACCTCCCTCTGATGCTTGAAGGTTCTGCCAGGGCCTGGCTGAATCAACTGGCCCCTGGGAGCATTTTGAGTTGGGATGAGTTAGCCCGAGTGTTTACCAGAACATTTGAGGGCACCTGCAAGAGACCTGCTGGTCTGCCAGAATTGCAGCGTTGCGTGCAGAAACCAAATGAAACCTGAGAGATTATATCCAGAGATGGATCACTCTGCACCACACAGTGGAGAATGTGTCAGATCACCAAGCAGTCTGTGCCTTTAAGGAAGGCGTTCGCTACAGAGAGCTCAGTCCAAAGTTCGGTCGGACCGGAGATATGACTGTGGCTCGGATGATGGAGATTGCGACCAAGTACGCTAACGGTGAAGAAGAAGACTGACTCCAGAGTGGTAAGAACAGACCAGTTGGCCAGGACACCAGAGGAGGAAATTCCAGTTGGAAGTAGAAGCGAAAGGCTGAGGCAGCAGTCCCTGCCGAGGCAGCAGTGTTGAATCAAGGAAAGTTCAAGGGGAAGCCCAAAGGGCCTTGGATCCCTAAGAAAGTGAAGGATCAAGTAGGTAATGATGTGATGGATTTGCCATGTCATATTCACATAAAAAAGGAGGAGGAGGGGAACCTGATTCTCCCCAAGCATACGACTCATCAATGTCGACTCCTAATCCAGAGCTTCCGAGAAAGCCAACCCAGTGAAAAGGACAAAGAGTCCGATAAGAGGAAGACAAAGACGATGATGGTGGTTACCCCAATGTTAATGCCACCTTGGTGATTTTTGCTGATCTCGAGAGCAAAAGTCGACTGAAAGTCATTAATAGAGAGGTGAACATGGTTGCTCCGGCAACAACAAAGTATTTGAAGTGGTTAAAAACCCGTATTACATTCGACCAGTCCGACTGTCGTGGTTCTAAGTCTGACAGTAGAATATGGGGGTAGGAATGGAGAGGCAAGATCCTAGCTATGGAGTAGTTGTATACGCAAGATGTTTACGAGTTCAGGCCCTTCTCGGATGAAGTAACAACCCTACGTCTCGGAGCCCGGAGGCGGTCGACTGGATTATATGTGTATGAGTTACAGGGGTGCGAACCCTTGACACTGAGGAGGGGGGTGGCTTATATAGAGTCCGCTAGAACCCTCCGTCGCCATACATAAAGTGCTATGATGACCATAAAGACTACTTAATGACAGACCGTTCCTGTGCAGAGTGACTCTAAATCTCCTGGCGGTCGAGTGAGTGGCTTCATGGTCGAGTGTCTTCGAGTCCGTCAAGTGAAATCCTTCCAGGTTGACTGAAAGGTAGTTTCTTCTAGAGATGTCCTTGGGGAGGGTATCTTGGACAGGTCCATGACCCTACCCTAGGTACATGGCTTCATCATTAGCCCCCGAATGGATCAAGGTTTGAGTGGGGAAGGAGTTGAGAACTCTTCCGACCCATTTTTTGTGTTATGAGTATGTCTTGTTCTGGATCAATGAACTTCGGTGATGGCACCAACTTCTTTTTCAGTCGCCTTGATCCATTCTTTGTATCTGTCGAGTGAATTTTCTATACCTGGAGATCTCCGAACGACAGAGCGGAGGAAATGTCCAGTCTGACAAGTTGCTCTGCAGTTCGCGGATTTAGCGGGATCTGAATTTCGGGAAGCGCGCGAGGCGGAGGAGGCCGCGGTACTCTAATGGGATAAGGCAGGAACGCCTCGATCTCCGCACCACCTTTTTCTCCACGTATCGCGCGCGCGACTGTTGCGGGATTTGACAGGATCGTCCGGGCCTACCAGTCAGTCACTCGGAAGCTACCCCATATAAGGCGCCGGACGGGGCTTTTTGAACAATGCGCCCTCATTTTCCTCTCCCTCTTCCTCAGACTCATCCGCCGCGTTCGCCTCCATCCCAGCGGTGCTGCTCCGTGCGTGCTTCACCGGCGACGATGGTAAAGGAGAAGACGGCGGCTTTGGAGCGGGCGAAGAAGGCGACGGCGAAGGCGAAGGGAAGGGCGACCAGTCGGGGCGGATCCTCGTCATGGGCCGGTCTGCCGCAGGGCTGGATCTAGGGTGACTGGATCCGCTCGACTATCCGTCAGGAAGACTTTGACGACCTAGACAATGAAGGACTGATCCCCCATGGATCAGCGAGGCTCCCGGGGAAGGAGTGGCAGCCGCAGCCTCAGGAGGGTGAGTGTGTCCTCTTGGCCACCCATGTTGACCGCGGGTTTTCTTTGCCACCCCACCCTTTCTTTCGGGGATTTCTGAACTTCTTTGGGGCTTAACTCCACCACTTCACACCCAACTCCATCATGTATCTCGCTGCTTTCATGTCCTAGTGTGAGAATTTCTTGGGTTGTCGGCTTCATTGGGGCCTTTTAAAACACATTTTCACCTGTCGCTCCCAGACGGTGAAAAAGGCCAATCCGAGTGACGAGAAAACCCAAGTGATTCCGATGTGTGGGGGTCTTGGGGTTCAAATGAGGGGAACAGTGCCTTTCCAGCCATGGTCCTTCCCGAGTCGGTCCGAGGGTGGCAGTCGACCTGGTTCTACTGCCAAGACCAGCCGACGCCAGGGCAGTCGACTGGACTCCCTCCTTTTTCCATGGACCGAGTGAGCAAGACGTCCTCTTTGAAGGTGGTCTCGGAGGAGAAGGCGCAAGTTAAGGTGCTGGTCGAGCGTGTAGTCCAGCTTATCCATGTCGGGGTGACCGGCATGGATCTCTTGGAGGTCTTCCTCCTCCGACGCATCCAGCCGCTTCAATATCGAGACCATCCGATGTGGATGTATTCTGGCACTGAAGACACCACTCGGATCCACCCGGAGGAGGTCGAGGATGCCACGCTGGAGAGGTGGATGACTGCCATCACAGGGAACAAGGATAACCCTCAAGGAGCTAGGAGGATTCCTCCACTCGACCAATCATATGAAGTAGACAAGGTCCAATCTTGTATCTTTGACCGTGATCCTGCTTTCTCCATCCTGTTTGCTTAACATTGGTCGACTGACTTTTGTATTGGTTGTTCTCTTCCAGGTCACCACCGAGATGTACTCGATGCCCAACGGGGCGCAAGAACAGATCGAGGAGGAGGAGGGGAGCGGAGGTGAAAGTCAGGAGGAGTGGCAATCTGATGGTGAGGAGGATGAAGAAGACGACGGCTCTGGTGAATAGGAGGAGGAGGAGGAGGAGGAAGTCGACCCTCCCCGCACTGAAAGGTGATCCAAGCTCGCCCATGACCCTGCAGTCGAGCGTGGCAAAGCGACTGTGCCTGTTGGGCAGTCGACGAAACGCCCTCGGACGACCTCTCTGGCGCCGACTGAAAAAGGACCAAAGCAACCCCAAGCGACGTCATCCAAGCCGACGAAGGCCCTGCCCAAGATGAGGATGGTGATTCCAACCATTTCCGGGTAATAGCAGAACTTGTGTTTTCTTGTTTGGCATGAATAAACTCTTGGTCGACTCGTTGGCTAACTGACAGATTTCTAGAATCTGCAGTGCTGCTACCTCCGATACCTCAGCCAGGAACGAGGGCCAAGAAATGGAAGATGCTGCCACCTCCAACCTTGGTATGATCTCTGTAGTTTCGCTTTTGGTCGATTGGATCCTCATTTTTAACTTTGAATCTTTCCTGTAGCCCCACCTCATGTCATTGATCCCCCTGATGATGACGATGAGGAGCCACTGAGGCAGAGGAGGAACAAAAAGGCGCCTACTGGCAAGACTGCTCAGGTTGTATCAGCACCTGAGATGCTAGTTCAGGAGGGAGGCAACGTCACTCAGACTTCCGTGTCCTTTGCTGTGCCGCTGACGAGTGTTCGCCCTTCGTCGTCGACTGCTGATCCGCCTTCCCTTTTCGCCACACACCACGTCCCAGAGGACCAAGCGGGTGCTGCTAAGGAGGCTATACGCCAGGCGGGGGTCATGATGGAGCAGGTGAAGGCGATCCGGGACGCTAGCCATGCAGCTTATGATGCAAGCTCAGCTCTTCAGAGCAACGTCCAGGTAACTTGGTCACCGCTTGTTCTGTTAGGATATGATACCTGAAAACTCTTCTTTCTGAAGATCTTTGAATCTGTACACCCACTGGGTGTGTTGATTGAATTTTTGGATTGGTGGGGGCACGCTGAGTGCACCCACTGGGTGTAGTCCCCAAGACTATGGTGGACTGCTGGCAGTCGACTGTAGTCTTTATACTTTGAATTTCTTCACTCTAACTTCTCCACTTGGTCTGGTCGAATGGAATCTTGGAACCAGTTGGGGCACCCTGAGTGCACACACTGGGTGTAGTCCTCGAGACCACATGGTCGACTTCTGGCAGTTGACTAAGGTCTGAAGAACATCTCTCTTCATTTTTTAGATCATGATGATACAGTGGCTGACTGCTGGCAGTTAGCTACGGTTTAGGATCGTAACTTTTTGTCTCTTTCGGTCGACTGATCGAACCGAGTCGGTAGAACCAGTGGGGGCACGCTGAGTGCACCCACTGGGTGTAGTCCCCGATACTACTGTTGAATATTTTGATTCGGCGGTAGTCTTAGAAATGCTACAATTTTTCTCTTAGTCACTCGGAAGCAACTTATCTTTAATGTTTGTCGACTGTCCTTTCGCAGAAATCTTGCGAGCTTGTGGCTCACTATACTGAGTTGGAGAACAAACATATCTAGCTCGAACTTGACTTGAAGCTTATCCAGGAGAACTTCACGAAGGCGAAGGAGGAAGCAAAAGGTATGTTTGGTGAGAATCTTGACGACTGCCTTTATTTTTTGTCCATTCCTAATTCTGATCTCATTGTCCCTTTGCAAATAAACTGAAGGAGGCTCTGAAGACGAAGGACCTTGACCTCGCCGAGGCGCAGAAAGCGGCTTCGCACAAGACGAAGCTCGCAGAAGAAAAGCTGGCTTCAGTCGGTAAACTCGAAGAGGAGAATACCAATCTGAAAGCTTCTCTCGACGCGGCCAACAAGGAGGTCAGCCGTCTGAAGAATGACAAGATAGCTCTGAGTGACAAGGCCAGCGAACTGATGGGGAAGAAGAACAATCTGGAGGCTTATCTGGAAGGGATCGCCAAGAAGTTATTCCTCATGCTTGAAGGTAATCTCTTTTATCCGACTGACTCGTTACCGATGTTCTCCTATGAAGGACGAGGCTGTTATGAATGTGTTCCGACTAGAGTCTCGCGTTGCTGGTGTGGTGGACTACCTCACTCGATTGAAGGTTGCGGTGTTGCGGATCGACACGACACTCTGGCCAAGAGAGACGCTTCAAAATGACCTCGAGTCTTTAATGACTCGACTGAATGACATTCCAGGTCGAGTGCAGGAATGGAAGAAGTCTTCCGCCAGGTGTGGTGCTGATGTTGCTCTGTCCCTGGTACGTGTTCACTGCAAGGATGCTCGAGACGACAAGCTGGCGTCCATCTGGGTGGCCAATACCAAGAAGCATGACTTCCAATCTTTCATGGAGACCTTCATTGCTGCTGCCACTCAGATTGCTGATGGAATCGACCTGGACAAGTTTGTCGCGCCCTCCAGTCCTCCACCTGAGGAGTAAAAAACTTCTATGCCTCATATTAAATTTGCCTCGGAATGCAGAGTGGTTTTGTAACTGATACACTTTTACAGGATTGATGCCTGAGCACTTCTGAATCCGTTATCTGAACTTTGCTTATCATTAAATATGCTTGCACTTGCCTTCGAGCAAACTTTGTCTTTCACTCGGAATACACTTCAACGCTTGAGATGCAGCTCTGAGGTGGAAAATCCAGTCGACCTGCACTTCACCGCTTTTGCAGGTAGGGATGGAGCACAGATGGAGCGCACATTGTATTTGTGGCATAGCTCAGAGGGAGAAGGTAGCAGTCGACCTGCTCCTCGTCATCCTTGCAGAGCGCATGTTGTATTTGTGGCGTAGCTCAGAAGGAGAAGGTAGCAGTCGACCTGCACTTCGTCATCCTTGTAGAGCGGAATAGATTAAGTACTTAGGTGAGCACTGGGCTGCAGCTAAGCCCCCGAGTGGGAGGATTGCTCTCCACTCGGTGGGATTTTCAAATTCTTAGGCGAGCACTCGACTGCAGCTAAGCCTCCGAGTGGGAGGTTTGCTCTCCATTCGGTAAGATTTTCAGATACTTAGGCGAGTACTGGACTGCAGCTAAGCCTCCGAGTGGGAGGTTTGCTCTCCACTCTGTAGGATTTTCAGATACTTACGCGAGTACTGGACTGCAGCTAAGCCTCCGAGTGGGAGGTTTGCTCTCCACTCGGTAGGATTTTCAGATACTTAGGCGAGCACTGGGCTGCAGCTAAGCCCCTGAGTGGGTGGTTTGCTCTCCACTCGGTAGGATTTTCAGATACTTAGGCGAGTACTGGACTGCAGCTAAGCCTCCAAGTGGGAGGTTTGCTCTCCACTCGGTAGGATTTTTTATTTTTTGTGGCGTAGCTCATAAGGAGAAGGTAGCAGTCGACCTGCACCTCGTCATCCTTGCAAAGAGCATGTTGTACTTGTGGCGTAGCTCAGAAGGAGAAGGTAACAGTCGACCTGCACCTCGTCATCCTTGCAAAGCGCACATTGTATTAAATACTTAGGCGAGTACTGGACTGCGGCTAAGCCTCCGAGTGGGAGGCTGGCTCACCACTGTGAGGATTTTAAACACTCAAAGTGAGTACTTGGACTGCAGCTAAGCCTCCGAGTGGGAGGCTGGCTCACCACTCGGTAGGATTTTAAACACTTAGGCGAGTACTTGGACTGCAGCTAAGCCTCCGAGTGGGAGGCTGGCTCACCACTCGGTAGGATTTGCAAGTACTTAGGCAAGACGGATTCGCAGCTAAGCCCCCGAGTGGGAGGCTGGCTCACCACTCAGTAGGATTTGCAAGTACTTAGGCAAAACGGATTCGCAGCTAAGCCCCCGAGTGGGAGGCTGGCTCACCACTCAGTAGGGATTTTTTACAAACTTAGGCGAAACGGATTCGCAGCTAAGCCACCGACTGGGGGATTTCTCACGTAAACAAAAGTAACAACAATCACTGGAAAATTATAACACTCTTTTCTTTAATAAACAAACTACAGAAGTACTTTTATCACATCTCATATGAGTAAATACTTAAGTATAAAAGGGGCGGAGCAGCTCCACGTTCCAAGCTCGTGGCTCGTCAATCTGGCGATCGACATTGTAAAGACGGTACGCTCCATTGTGGAGGACTTTGGTGATGATGAAGGGGCCTTCCCAAGTAGGAGCAAGTTTGTGTGGCTTCTGCCGATCCACTCGGAAAACCAAATCTCCCTCTTGGAAGGCTCGACTCTTCACGTTTTTGGCATGGAATCGACGCAAGTCCTGCTGATAGATAGTCGATCGGACCATGGCCATCTCTCTTTCTTCTTCTAGAAGGTCGACTGCGTCCTGTCGGGCTTGCTCTGCTTCATCTTCATTATAGAGCTCGACTCGGGGTGCATTGTGAAGCAAATCACTCGGCAGGACTGCTTCAGCTCCATAGACCAGAAAAAATGGAGTTCTCCCAGTTGACCGATTGGGGGTGGTCCTTAATCCCCAAAGAACTGACGGAAGTTCGTCGAGCCATGCTCCTGCTGCGTGCTTGAGATCGCGCATCAGTCGGGGTTTCAGTCCTTTGAGAATTAGACCATTTGCTCGTTCTGCTTGTCCATTCGACTGGGGGTGAGCGACTGAAGCATAGTCGACTCGTGTGCCTTGAGAGGCCAAAAGGCTCTGAATTCGTCGGAATCGAAGTTTGACCCATTATCAGTGATCATGTTGTGCGGAACTCCATATCTGAATACCAACTCTCTGATGAAACCGATAGCAGTGCCAGCATCCAGATTCTTGATAGGCTTAGCTTCAATCCATTTTGTAAACTTGTCGGCTGCTACTAGCAAGTGAGTGAAGCCGCTCCTGCCAGTTCTCAGTGGTCCAACCATATCTAACCCCCAAACAGTGAAGGGCCAGACGAGTGGAATGGTCTTCAAGGCTGAGGCGGGTTTGTGTGATAGATTGGAATAGAATTGACACCCTTCACACTTGTCGACAATTTCCTTTGCCATTTCATTTGCTCTTGGCCAGTAAAATCCAGCTCGGTATGCTTTATCCACAATGGTCCGAGAGGACACATGATGACCATAGGTCCCCGATCGAGTGGATATCGTCAAGGATTATCCGACCTTCTTCTAGTGTTATACCTTTCTGACCGACTCCAGTCGCGCTTTCTCTGTACAACTGTCCCTTTATCACGGTAAAGGCTTTGGATCGACGGATGATCTGTCGAGCCTCTTCTTCATCCTCTGGGAGCTCTTTCCTTAGGATATACGTGATGTATGGCTCTGTTCAATCGGGAGAGATGACAAAAACTTCCATGATCAGGTTGACCATGGCTGGAACTTCAATTTCAGTTGGATCTGTGAAACTTTTTGGCTGTGGAGCTTCTTCGGTGAAAGGATCCTCTTGAACTGATGGTGTATGGATGTGTTCCAAAAACACATTATTGGGAATGGCTTCTCTTTTGGAACCTATCTTTGCCAAATCATCAGTCGCTTGATTTTTCAGTCGGGGTATATGATGGAGCTCTAACCCTTCAAATTTCTTCTCTAGCTTTCTCACTGCATTGCAGTAACCAGTCATGGCTGGACTTCTGACGTCCCACTCCTTCATCACCTGATTCATCTCGAAATCTGAATGGCCATAGACCATGAGGCGACGGACGCCGAGTGAAATAGCCATACGCAACCCATACAAAAGTGCTTCGTATTCTGCTTCATTGTTGGAGGAATCAAAGTGGATCTGGAGCACATATCTAAGCTTATCTCCTCGGGGAAACCAACACTACCCCAAAGATCGAACCATTCAGCATCTTAGAACCATCAAAGAACATGGTCCAAAGGTTCGAAAGTGAACTTGAGTCGGTAGTTGCTGTTCAATCCACTCGGCGATGAAATCTGCTACGCTTGGGACTTGATGGCTTTTTTGCCTCAAATTTGATATCAAGGGAAGGAGTTCAATCGCACATTTCGCCACTCGACCAGTTGCATCTCTGTTGCAGCAGTAATCTCGACAATGGGCGTCACGACAACCGTAATGGAATGGTCAGAGAAGTAATGAGCAACCTTCTTCGTGGTCATATAAATCCCATATACAAGTTTCTGATAATGAGGGCATCTTTGCTTTGATGGGGTCAACACTTCAGAAAGATAATATACTGGGCGTTGAACTTTGAAGGCTTTTTCTTCTTCTTCCCGCTCGACCGTAAGTACTGTACTGACGACTTGTCCTGTGGCTGCAATATAAAGCAGCAAAGGCTCTTTGCTAATTGGGGCAGCGAGCACCGGCTGGGTGGAAGCAGAGCTTTTAGCTCTGCAAACGCTGCATCAGCTTCGGGAGTCCACTCGAACTTGTCTGACTTCTTCATCAGTCGGTACAGAGGCAATGCCTTTTCACCGAGGCGAGAGATGAATCGACTTAAAGCGGCCAAGCATCCAGTAAGCTTCTGGACATCATGCACACGCACAGGACGTTTCATTCGGAGTATAGTGCCAACTTTTTCTGGGTTGGCATCGATTCCTCGTTCGGAAACGAGAAAACCGAGTAACTTTCCGCCGGGAACTTTGAATGTGCACTTTGATGGATTACGCTTGATATCGTATCTCCTGAGGTTGGCAAATGTTTCACGAAGGTCAGTCAATAGGTCGGAACCCATCCGTGATTTGACCACAATATCATCCATGTATGCTTCCACATTCCGACTGATTTGAGTGAGCAAACACTTCTGAATCATCCTCATCAACATGGCTCCGGTATTCTTGAGGCCGAATGGCATGGTGACATAGCAGAAGCACCCGAATGGAGTGATGAAAGCTATTTTGATCTTGTCGGGTCCATACAGACGGATTTGATGGTAACCGGAATAAGCGTCTAAAAAAGACAGGCGCTCACATCCCGTAGTCGAGTCGACTATTTGGTCGATGCGGGGGAGAGGAAAATGATCTTTCGGGCAGGCCCGATTGATATGTTTGAAGTCAATGCACATGCGAAGTGATTTGTCCTTCTTGCGGACCATGACCACATTGGCGAGCCACTCGGAGTGGTAAATCTCTCGGATAAACTCCGCCGCTAAGAGCCGAGCCACCTCCTCGCCAATGGCCTTTCTCTTCTGGAAGTCAGACCATCAAAGATGTTCTTTGACAGGTTTCACCTTTGAGTCGACTCGTAGATGATGCTCAGCCAGCCCCCTGGGAACACCCGGCATGTCAGCAGGCTTCCATGCGAAGATGTCCCAGTTCTCACGGAGGAACTGGTTGAGCGCTTCTTCCTATTTGGAGTCGAGTGTTGTGGAGATATGAGTCGGAGCATCACTGGGTCGGTCGGGTGAATGTGAATCAGCTTTGTCTCATCGGACGACTGAAACGCTGATTCCGTGGCAGTCTTCTTGGCTCGCAACAAATCACTCGGATCTGCCATTTTCTGGTATTTCTGCAGCTCTACCACTGCCATCTGAGCATCAGCAATCTTTGAGCCCTTCTGAAAGCACTCTTCTGCCTTTTTCCGATTGCCAGTAATGGTGATCACACCCTTGGGACCAGGCATCTTCAATTTCAGGTACACATAACATGGTCGAGCCATGAAGCATGCATAAGCTGGCCTGCCTAAAATAGCGTGATAAGCACTCTGGAAATCCACAACTTCAAACGTCAACTTTTCTTTGTGGTAATGCTTTGAATCACCGAAAACCACATCAAGAGCAATTTGGCCAAGTGACTCAGCCTTCTTCCCAGGAATGACTCCATGGAAACTCATGTTGCTGGTACTAAGTCTGGACATCGGAATGCCTATCCCTTTTAACGTCTCCGCATACAATATGTTCAGGCCACTGCCACCATCCATCAAGACTTTGGTTAGTCGAGTGCCTTTGATGACTGGGTCGACCACCAAAGCTTGCCTCCCAGGGGTGGCAATGTGTGTCGGATGATGGAACTGGTCGAATGTAATGGTAGTCTGAGACCATTTCAGATAATTGGGAGTTGCCGGAGCAACCATATTCACCTCACGGTTGATAACTTTCAATCGACTTTTGCTTTCAATATCAGCAAAAATCATCAAGGTGGAATTGACCTGGGGATATCCATCATCACTTTCTTCTTTGTCTTCAACTTTGTCCGACTCCTTTTCCTTATCTTTGGGCTGTTTCCCCTGGAATTGCTGGATCAAGAGCCGACACTGTTGAGTGGGATGTTTCGGGTAAATGAATTTACCCTCCTCATCTTTCTTTGTGTGGATGTGGCACGGCAAATCCATCACGTCATTTCCTTCCTTGTCCTTCACCTTCTTAGGGTTCCAAGACCCTTTGGGTTTCCCCTTAAACTTTCCTTGAGTCACGGCCAAGGCTTCTCCAGGAGCAGCCGGCTCGGCTTTCCGCTTGTGCTTCCGACTGGAGTTCCCTCCCCCGGTTTCATTAGCGGCTGGCTTGTACTTGCCACTCCGGAGCCGATCCTCATCTTCACCATTGGCATACTTGGTGGCAATCTCCATCATTCGACTCAGGGTCATGCCTCCGGTCCGACCGATTTTCAAACTTAGCTCTCTGTTCTTAACACCTTCCTTGAAGGCACAAACCGCCTGGTGATCAGATACATTCTCTACCGTGTGATGCAGTGTGATCCATCTTTGGATGTAATCTATAAGAGTTTCATTCGACTTTTGCACACAAACTTGCAGCTCCGTCAACCCTGATGGTCGCATGCAAGTTCCTTCAAATGTTCTAACAAACACTCGGGCAAGATCTTCCCAGGTGTAAATGCTGCTAGGTGCCAACTGATTCAGCCACGCTCTGGCCGAGCCCTCAAACATAAGAGGTAGGTGTTTCATGGCCACTTCATCATTGCCGCCGCCAATCTGAATAGCCACTCGGTAATCCTCAAGCCAAGTATCAGGCTTGGACTCATTAGTGAACTTACTGACTCCAGTCGCCAACCTGAAGTTAGGAGGAATCACCGCGGCCCTGATGGCTCTGCTAAAACACTCTGGTCCTGAGACGTGAACTCTGCTGCTGGTGGGCACATCTCTGTCATGGCCTTCTCGGTGAGCTCTGTTTCGGTCGACCAAACCTTGAACGATAATGGATCTCGCATCAAAGCCTGGTTCTCTGGGGTCAACTGGAACCCTTCGCCCAACACTGTGCTGGCGTCTGTCATCTTGCTGTCGAGGAGCATAGGACCCACCCCTTGGGGGAGGAGTGGGCACTCGACGCCGATCATCACGATCGAATCGGTCATCATACTGATCACGCCGGCCTCCACATCCCTCAGCCTCGGGGCCGATCTTGGGCTATGGGCCAACTGGACTGTATTCGCAGCGACGGACCTGCTGTGAATTCTATTCCGCGACGGAGATACAGCTGAATTTTGATTTGCTGCCGCCGGGAGTAAATCTCTGATCTTAAGTAAGCCTCTGCCAGCCTCTGACTGGAAAGGCTGAATCGACTCTGCTATACGGGCTGCAGCTGCTAGATTCTAAATCGAAGTTCGATATACCTGAGACGGTGGTGGAAAGAGTTGACGTCGACTGGAGTCTGGGACTCGTTGCCGCGCGCGCTCGTCGAGTGCTCGCTGGAGGTTCTCCAGTCGAGTGCGCTCAGCCAAGTTGGCCAAGCGTGCGTCTTCTAAGGCACGAGCCTCAGGGGTTTCTCCAACGATAGGAGTATGCAGCGCATCCATGTTCCGGCGGTGAAGCTCTTCCCTTTGTAGCGACATGAGGGGATCGTGCTGATATTCTTCGTGGGCGTGCGCCGGATCGCCTCCGCCATCAGCTCCGTTGGTGCGGGGAAAAGCAGGAGGACTGCATGGTCCATTGACCATCAGAACCTCCACCGCTGGATCACTGCTGTCGCACTCAGATGCAGTCTCTACGGAGCCAGTCGAACAGGTCGTAGAGATATTCGTCGGGCTCGATGGCCGCGACTTGGGGGGTGGCCGACTGGCGAGCCACCGCGTGCCTCACCCACCGCTGAAGCCTTGACCGATCGGAGCACTTGCACCGGCAGGAGACAGGAAGGGAGGACGACACAGGGGTCAACCGATACTGGGTCGTCGGTTGCCGCAGGAGGACGCCGCGGACGCACGCGCGGAAGTGCGTCGCCCCGCGGACGGGGAGTGCGTCGATGTCGAGTGGAGCCTCCTGAAAGCCAAGCGGAGTCGTCGGCGATGAACGTGAGCGCGCCGAGACGGATCTCGCGGCCCTCAACCAAAACTCCGCCAGAAACCATGATGAAGGAGATCGGAAAAATCACAACTTCTCCAATAAGTCGCTAAGACACCTGCCCCACGGTGGGCGCCAACTATCGTGCTTCTAAGTCTGACAGTAGATTAGGGGGGTAGGAATGGAGAGGCAAGATCCTAGCTATGGAGTAGTTGTATACGCAAGATGTTTACGAGTTCATGCCCTTCTCGGAGGAAGTAACAGCCCTACGTCTCAGAGCCCGGAGGCGGTCGAGTGGATTATATGCATATGAGTTACAGGGGTGCGAACCCTTGACACTGAGGTGGGGGGTGGCTTATATAGAGTCCACCAGACCACTCCGGCCCTCAGTTATGCAGGGTTTAAGGTATATTAAGATCTGGCATTACTGGTAATGCCATACATAAAGTGATATGATGACCATAAAGACTACTTAATCACAGACCGTTCCTATGCAGAGTGACTCTAGATCTCCTGGTGGTCGAGTGAGTGGCTTCATGGTCGAGTGTCTTCGAGTCCGTCGAGTGAAATCCTTCCAGGTCAACTGAAAGGTAGTTTCTGCTAGAGATGTCCTTGGGGAGGGTATCTTGGACAGGTCCATGACCCTACCCTAGGTACATGGCTTCATCACCGACCACCCACCACGCGTTGCTACCCATGGGTAGCAAGCGTTGGTGGTCGACCAAGTCGGTGGGGGCACCCGACTGACCAAGGTTTTGATGGATGGTGGCTGTTGGGGATATAACTACTGAGTGTAAACCGGCCAGGAGGGACCGGTTCACCCTCGACTACGTTGAAGCCCACGAAGATTCAGAAGATGGCGTTATACTAATGAAGCTTAGAGGCCTAGAGCCTAAGAGCGGATTAAGGCCCATAGTAGTAAACCGCCATGGTTATGTAACTTGTAATGTAAGTTAGTAAAGGAGAGACCGAGGTGGACACTTTGTATGATTCGGCATCGGAGCTCTGTAGACCGGCCGGGCGTCAACCTATGTATATAAAGGGACGACCCGGCGGCGGTTCAGGGACAAGAAACAACAACTCGAGACACAGGCAAAGCATATTTGCTCCCTGGTCATCGAAACCCAATCAATCCCATCACAACTAGACGTGGGATTTTACCTTCCTTGAAGGGGCCGAAGTAGTATAAACCTCCCGTGTCCCTTGTCCGGTTTAACCCCTTCAAGTTAACCCGTTGCGATGGCTCCACGACTAAGACCTTTCATGAGGACATCTGACATGTTATTTTCACGACAGTTGGCGCCCACCACGGGGCTATCGCACGATGGTTTCGAGTTCTTGAAGGGCAGCTTTGAAGGACTCAATGGGTACGTGGTTGGCCAGATGACCAAGAGTCGTCGCGGCAAGCTCTACATCGACGACGAAGGATGGGGCCCCGAGGCCGGCTCAATCGAGTATGGGTACCGGGTCCCCTTTGGTGGAATTCATGTCTTCATCGGCAAGATCGGCGAACCGGGCCCTGAGCCGGACATCTTCACCGACCTTGTTGAGACGGCTCAGTGTGCGAGTCCAGCCCGGGTTAAGCCCACCATGAAGTGTGCGTTCGTAGGATGTGTCCATGGGATCGGATCTGAACCGGTGTCTGAAGGCGAGGCGACTGTTTATTCCGACGGAGAGTCATCCACTGACTAAACCGAGTCCTTTTACCAGATTCATAATGGTGTGTTCGAAGGATGGCAACAGTATTCCGGACCTCCTTGAACCCCAAGTCGGGTCGCTGTTTACATGGCCGGAACACAGCCCACTTTGCAGTCTTCATCTACAGCGGCAATGAATACCGGATCAGCAGCCGCAGCAGGAGCCCCGACGCGCCGACCAGCTCAAGTCCTCTCCGGTTTGATGGATTCCTGGGCGACCTTGTTAACCACGGCAGTCACCCTGGAGACGCGGGATCAACACAACGCGGACATTGCGAAGCTGAAGGACCAGATAACACAGGCTAAGGAGGACCTGGCAATTGAGGATGCTAGGATGGCTGAAGAACGGGCCGCTTTGGATGCCCAGTCACAGCAGATACAGGCGCAGAATTACCGGCTCATGCTGGATCGGACCACATCGGAAGATGTAATGCGGCGAAGTACCGCCTCGCTCGTCGTCGGTCACGGCGACTGAACCTCTTTCAAACACCAGGCGCTGGGTCGAGCAATCCGGCAGCTGCAAACCGGACTGATGCACCTAGGACAGCTCCTGATCAACTACGGATAACGGAACCACCCCGACGAACAGATAACCCGCTGCAATACGTGTCCACACCGCCGAGTCACTTCTCGAGTCCTGTGGATAACATGATTGCTGCAGCATCACGCCTGGCAGCCATTCTGATGGAGGGCGATTCACTAGCAGCAATTGAAACGCGGCGGCCTAGGGACCTTCTTCAAACCGCCGTGGTGCAGCAGCAGGCTTATTCCTATAGCCGGGATAGAATTCGTTCAACCCCTCGTCCGAGCCCGAGCTATAGCAGGCACATGGATGAACCGGAAGTGTCTAGCAGTGCTCGGCGTCGTAATGCTCAAGACGTGGTGGATAATGGCAGAGCATGAAGGGAGGCCGCTTTGGGTCGTCATCAACCCACCCCGGTTCAGCCAGCGGCGTCAGTAGACCGAGGCACCGGGCTTGCCTTCAGTTCCTGGGGAGTGCCATGTCTTATTCCGGCTCTCCGTAATGTGCGTCTGCCCAAGGATTTCAAGGGTCCATGTAAAGTGCCTAGTTACACTACGGATCAGCTACCTGAGGCATGGGTCGAGAGTTATGAGATGGCAATGGAGATGCTAGATGTGGATGAAGCGGCTCGTGAAAAGTACTTCATGGTGATGTTGGAAGGGACAACCCGTACTTGGTTGAAAAAATTACCAGCTAACTCCATCGAGTCATGGAATCAGTTGAAGGCCCGGTTTATAGCCAATTTCAAAGACACGTGCAAACAGCCCATGTCCATTGTGGATCTGGATGCTTGTGTTCAAGGGGAGAACGAGTCAACAACTCATTGGGTACGCCGGGTTTCAGAAGTATTGCATTCGTCCGACCGGATTAACGCCGGGCAAGCGATTATAACACTGGAGCGTAATTGCCGGTTTAAATCACTAAAGATGAAGTTGGGACGGCTCAAGCGCCACTGCAATCACATGGGAACCCTTATGGCAGCCTTGGTCAAGTATGCCGATTCTGATAATACCAAGGATCCCAATTCTGATGATGAGAAACCGGAGAAGGGAAAGAAGAACGGTGGTGCAAAGGGACAGCATCACAACCAAGGAGGCCATGGGAATAATGGTAAGCGCAAGGCAGAAAATTCAGATCTTGTGGCTAACACCAATATGCAGCATCGTAAAGGTAAACCGCCCCAGCATGGTGGAGGGATGAATCTGGAACGTTTGATGAACCAGCCGTGCCCAAAGCATGGGACCAAGGAGGCCCCTTCCACACATCTATGGAAAGATTGCTATATCATGAAGGAGTTCAAGAATTCTAATGTCTTCCGGTATGATAAGGGTCCGTCGGGCGGTTCAGGTCTAGGTTTTCGTGGTGGCGGCGGTTCAAGCTCTGGATTTCAGAATAATCATGGCAACCAGCATAACCAAGGTAGTAATGGCCAACAGAATAATCAAGGGAATCAGCAGCAATCAGGTTATCAAAGTCACCCCAAGCAGTTGAATGGTGGGCAGTATCATGTGTTCACTACTAGCCTGTGTAAGCGAGATCAGAAGCTTCACAAAAGGGCAGTTAATGTTGTTGAACTGGCAGTGCCACGTTACTTACGGTGGTCCGAGCAGCCCATTGTGTGGAGCAGAGAGGATCATCCACCCCGGGTTGACAATCCGGGTCAACTGGCTTTGGTAGTAGCACCTCAGGTGGGAGGTTACAAGTTTACCAAAGTCCTGATGGATGGAGGTAGCAGTATCAACATCCTGTACTATGAGACTTTTCGTCGCATCGGGTTGACAGACAAGAGTCTTAAATTGTCCAACACTGTTTTTCATGGTGTAGTACCAGGCAAATCGGCGTATCCTGTTGGCAAGATCTCTTTGGAGGTTGTGTTTGGAGATGAGCATGATTCCAGGTCTGAAAATTTGACCTTTGACGTGGTGAAAATCCAGAGCCCATATCACTTACTGTTTGGACGGCCGGCTTACGCAAAATTCATGGCGAGGCCCTGCTATATCTATTTACAGCTCAAAATGCCGGGTCACAAGGGGACTATAACAGTACATGGAAGTCGAAAGATCGCTTTGGATTGTGAGGAAGGTGATGCGGCTTACGCTGAGTCGGTTTGTGCTACAGAGGAGCTGAAGTTTTATAAGGACAATGTTGATCCGGCAGACATGACTCCTTTGAAGAAGCCCACCACTGAGCATGACCCGACCCTGAAGTTCAAACCGGCTGATGAGACTAAACTTGTTGACTTTGTTCTTGGCGATTCAACCAAACAGTTTAGCATCAGCACCAATCTGGATCCAAAATAGGAAAGCGCGCTCATCGAGTTCATCCGTGAGAACCGGGACATTTTTGCATTGAAGCCTTCTGACATGCCAGGTGTACCGAGGGAACTCGCTGAGCACACTCTCAATATTGATCCCAAGTTTAAACTGGTCAAGCAATTTCTTCAGCGGTTTAACGAGGAAAGATGCAAGGCCATTGGTGAAGAGGTAGCCCAGCTGTTGGCTGCTGGGTTTATCATTGAAGTGTTTCACTCTGAATGGTTGGCTAATCTGGTGCTCGTACTTAAGAAAAATGGCACTTGGCGTATGTGTGTGGACTACACAGATTTGAACAAGGCTTGTCCGGCAGATCCTTTTGCTCTCCCGCGTATTGATCAAATTATTGATGCGACGGCGGGTTGTGAGCGCGTGAGTTTCTTGGATGCTTATTCAGGTTATCATCAGATTAAAATGGCAATTAAGGACCAGGAGAAGACAGCCTTCATCACTCCCTTTGGAGCCTTCTGCTATGTTTCTATGCCCTTTGGGCTCAAGAGTGCCCAGGCAACTTATCAGCGTTGTGTGCAAAATAGTCTTCACACGCAGATTGGGCGTAACGTTCATGCCTATGTGGATGACATTGTGGGAAAATCCAGGAAGAAGGAAACCTTGATAGATGACCTCAAGGAAACGTTTGACAATCTTCGGGTTTACAAAATGATGCTTAATCCGGACAAGTGTGTTTTCGGTGTTCCGGCAGGCAAGCTCTTAGGCTTTCTAGTGTCCAACAGAGGCATTGAGGCTAATCCGGAAAAAATCAAGGCGATTACATCTTTGGCTAAACCGAAGTGTATCAATGATGTTCAGCGTCTAGCGGGTCGAATTGCCGCCCTTAGCCGGTTTATCAGCCGTTTGGGAGAGAAAGCGATTCCTTTATATCAGATGTTGAAAAAGACAGACGATTTCGTCTGGAGTGATACAGTGGATGCGGCGTTTGATGACTTAAAGCGGCAGTTGGTTGAACCGCCGGTTCTTGCTGCTCCGGTTGACAAAGAGCCTTTGTTCTTGTACGTGGCTGCTAATGCCCGTGCTGTCAGTGTGGCAATTATGGTGGAGCGCAAGGAGGCTAGTAAGGAATACCTGGTTCAACGGCTGGTTTACTACATCAGTGAAGTACTGATCGAGTCAAAGCAACGATATCCGCATTGGCAGAAGCTGGTTTATGGGGTTTTTATGGCAAGTCGGAAGCTCGAACAGTACTTTCAAGGCCATCCCATTACAGTGGTCAGTTCAGCTCCTTTGGGCGATATAATTCAGAACAGGGAGGCGACTGGCCGGGTTGCAAAGTGGGCAATTCAGCTTGGCCCGCACGGATTGAAGTATATGCCTTGGACATCAATCAAGTCACAGGCACTTGTTGACTTCATCAATGATTGGACCGAGTTACAAGCACCAGAGGACAAACCGGATAATACATATTGGACCATTCACTTTGATGGGTCCAGGAAATTGGAGGGCTCTGGGGCTGGAGTTGTTCTTACTTCCCCTCGACGTGATAAAATTTGTTATGTTCTCCGCTTAATGTTTCCTTGTACTAACAATGTAGCTGAGAACGAGGCCTTACTCCACGGTCTCCTGGTGGCTAAGGAAATGAACTTGAGTCGGGTTCACTGTTTTGGAGATTCTGATCTGGTGGTTCAGCAAGTTTCTGGTACTTGGGATTCTAAGGACGCACTTTTGGCGGCTTACAGACACGAGGTGGATATTGTGGCAGGTCATTTTAAGGGTTATCAGGTGGAGCACATTGACCGGCGCAAAAACGAGGCAGCAGATGCTTTAAGCCGGCTGTGATCTCAGCGTAAACCGGTACCGCCCAATACCTTTTTAGATATCTTGCATAACCCGTCCGTTAAGTTGCCTATAGAGGAGGATTTAGCTGTTCCTGATCCGGAGGCCTAATTGGTGGCCGCTTTACACACTACTCCGGATTGGACGGTTCCATATTTGGCGTATTTAAACCGGGGCGAGTTACCAGATGATGAGGTTTTCGCTAGACAGATAATCCAGCGGTCCTAGTCCATGGTTATTCACAATGGCAAGTTACACCGTTGCAGTGTTTCAGGTGTTTTTCAACGATGTATTTCCCCTGAAGAAGGACAAGAGATTCTATGAGAAATCCATGAAGGGGATTATGGTCACCACGTCGGTTCAAAATCCCTGGTGGCTAAAGCTTTTCGTCATGGGTTCTATTGGTTGACAGCTCATGCTGATGCGGAGGATCTGGGAAAGCGGTGTGACGCTTGTTAGAAATTTTCACGTCGAGCTCATGTTCCGGCTCAGGAGCTACGGATGATTCCTATCACTTGGTCGTTTGCCACTTGGGGGCTTGATATGGTGGGACCTTTTAAGCGCTCCCAGGATAAGAAGACCCACCTGTTGGTGGCGGTTGACAACTTCACTAAATGGGTTGAAGCGGAGCCTGTCCGCAAGTGTGATGCAGCCACGGCGGTTCAATTTCTCAAAAATATCATTTTCCATTTTGGGTTTCCACACAGCATCATCACAGATAATGGCACAAACCTTTCTAAAGGTGAGATGGAGGAGTTCTGCCAACGAGAGCACATCCGGCTTGATGTAGCGTCCGTGGCTCATCCCCAGTCCAATGGTCAAGCTGAGAGGGCGAATCAAGAGATCTTGAAGGGTATTAAGCCCAGGCTTATGGTTCCTTTGAAGCAGACGCCGGGTTGTTGGGTGGAAGAGTTACCATCTGTGTTATGGAGTATAAACACCACCCCAAACTGATCCACGGGTTATACACCTTTCTTCATGGTTTACGGGGCTGAGGCTGTCCTCCCAAGTGATATTCGTCATGACTTGCCCCGGGTTGCCAATTCTGTTGAAGCGGACAGTGAGCAAGCGCGTCAAGAGGCGTTGGACCTGTTAGATGAGAAACGAGACATGGCTTTGGCTCGGCCGGCGGTATATCAACAAGACCTGCGGCATTATCACAGCCGTCGGGTTAAAACACGAACCTTTCAAGAAGGCGACTTAGTGCTTCGGCTCATCCAGGATCAGACCGATATGCACAAGTTATCCCCACCTTGGGAAGGACCCTTTGTGGTCAGCAAAAATCTGCACAATGGATCTTACTGCTTCATTAACGTTCGAGAAGACTCACGCAGTTCTAAGGATGAGACCCGGCGGCCATGGAACATAGCTCTCCTTCGGCCTTATTACACCTGAGCCATAGGCTTTCCTTATGTACATATTATGACAATGTATATATTATAATCAATATAATAAACCGGCATCCTTGCTACAAGCAGGGCCTCTGCCGTTCTTCCAATATTTCTTGATTACAAGGGGGCTTCTGCTCTCAAAGTGATGACTCACCTTATCCATTAAACCGGCTATCATGCCACAACATAGCTTGGGAGCTTCACACCCAAGGGGTATACACAGCTCAAACATAGGCACCCATTGAGCACAGCTCACAAAGTTACTTGGGGGCTCTTTTGTGCAAAAGCCACAAGGAGTTTGAAAGGACCCTTGTAATTGGGTATCGACCCACGGCTTGGAAGCCTGGTGTATTTACCTAAAACCCCGGGTTAACCTGCCTTCATCAAGTAAGCCACTCCTATACAGGTAACCCTGGCACAACCCGCCGAACGTTTGACAAGTCAATCTTATACAGACCCTGAACTTGGCAAAGTTAAAATGACGATTTGGTTAGTTGGAGGCCCATCTTAAAAGGCTTTGCAAAATGGTTTAACTCAGTGGCCTGGCAGCCCATGAAAAGCCTCGAATTTGGGCCTGGCAGCCCTTAAAAAGCCTTGAATACATGGTTTCTTGTTTGCTTTTCTTGCTAAGTTTTCACCTTTTTGAATTTGTCTTAAACCGGTGTTCTTTGACCCGGTGTGGCTTTTCAGTCATATTGTTAACCCGGTGTTTGTTAACCCGGCTTGGCTTCCAGCTATAAGTTGTGAGACCATCTCGTCAAACTGGTGTTTGTTAACCCGGCCTGGCTTTGACTATATGTCGCCAGTATGATCATCTGGTGTTCATTATAACCCGGCATGACTTATTCATCCTATTATTATAGGGTAAGGGTCTTAATAGCTCAACCCTTATTAAGTGATTCCATATCACAGGTATGAGTTACTTCATATTTATTCCGCTTTGGTTATTAGCCAGGCTTTATCTTGGGCACTATGACCCGTCCAGCGGTAAACCACCAGGACAGCTATTTTACATGCAGACACAGGGATTGCATAAATATTGTAAAGATATATAAGCCAACATTGAAATCGGCATGGCGGATCAAGCAAAGTATATCACAGTGCACGATGACAGCAGATCAAAGTATTTTAACTAGCCTATTACAAGGCGCTTCAAGGCCCAAAATATGGACTTGTTTCTTTCCACAGATCAAAGTTCATGACACATCAATCAGATTGTCGGATCAGGGTTCATCACCATGTTGACGTGATGTTGATGGATCATCTGGCGTCGGTTTAGCCTTCTATTCTTCATCCAGTAGCAATTTGAGTGCCTTGGCGATTTATGTCAGCCTATCACAGACAGAGGAGGAGCATGTAAATATTGTCAAAGTCCCAAGCATATAACCAGTTATACACTTGGCACTTGGGGGCTAATGCAAATTGCTTCTTTACTACTAATTGTTTGAAGTCCCGAGGATCAATACAAGTTTTAATCTTGGCACTTGGGGGCTAATGTGTGTTTGATCCAAAAAATACACAAGGAAAGTCAACAAGGTACAGTATGGAATATAAAAGTCCCGGTTTGTCTTCACAAGACAAACCGGCCCTTGGGGGCTACGAAGTCAAAGTGTTCTTTATCTTTAAAGACCCGGTTTATTTTTCAAAGATAAACTGGCCCTTGGGGGCTACAATACAATGAATGTACAGAATAAAGATGGTGTTTTGAAAATTACCTCATAGCGTTCCTTCATCAGATTCACCAAACCGGCTTCATAATCTCGGCTAGTGTAAAGCCGGTCCAAGAATCCGGAATGAAGATCTTGAGCAGAAAGATTAACATAGTCTGACAAATCGGTCTTCCCCTTCCCCTTGCCCATAGTAGCAAATTCGTCCTTGGCAGTGTGCTTTGATAAAGCAACTGGATTGCCTGGGGCGGTATAAGCAGTACCAGTGACAACAACGTCATCATCATCCTTGGCTGGGCTCGGTGGATTGACCTTGTCTTTGGCTGGGCTTGGCGGTTTGATAGCAGGGCTTGGCGGATTAGCAGCTGAACCCAGCGGATCAGCAATTGGACTTGGAGGCGTGGCATGCGGACTTGATGTTTCAATATTTGTTTCTAGATCAGCCTCCGGTGGATTGGCATCAGCAGCTGGATCTTGTGGTGCGGACTCATCCATGACATTATCAGGATGTTCACCAGCATTATCCGGGGTCTTCTCCAGTTCAACATCGTCAGAGGGACCGCTGGTCTTGGCTTTCTTGCTCAATCGAGCCTTAGCACTGCAACATCAAAATAAAGATCTATATGATAAACCGATGCATGAAGAAGCAGATCGAAAAGCAATATACTTACCCAGTGATACGTCTCCAACGTATATATAATTTTTGATTGCTCCATGCTACTTTATCTACTGTTTTGGACTATATTGGGCTTTATTTTCCACTTTTATATTAATTTTGGGACTAACCTATTAACCGGAGGCCCAGCCAAGAATTGCTGTTTTTTGCCTTTTTCAGTATTTCGAAGAAACAGAATATCAAACGGAGTCCAAACGGAATGAAACCTTCGGGATCGTGATTTTCCAACCGAACGTGATCCAGGAGACTTGGATCCTACACCAAGAAACCTCTGAGTAGGTCACGAGGGTAGAGGGCGCCCTCCTGGGCGCGCCCCCTACCTCGTGGGCCCCTCGGAGCTCCACCGATGTACTCCTTCCTCCTATATATACCTATGTATCCCCGAACAATCAGAACAGGAGCCAAAAACCTAATTCCACCGCCGCAACCTTCTGTATCCACGAGATCCCATCTTGGGGCCTGTTTTGGAGCTCCACCGGAGGGGGCATCCACCACGGAGGGCTTCTACATCATCACCATAGCCCCTCCGATGAAGTGTGAGTAGTTTACTTCAGACCTTCGGGTCCATAGCTAGTAGCTAGATGGCTTCTTCTCTCTTTTTGGATCTCAATACAATGTTCTCCCCCTCTCTCGTGGAGATCTATTCGATGTAATCTTCTTTTTGTGGTGTGTTTGTTGAGACCGATGAATTGTGGGTTTATGATCTAGTATTATCTATGGAAAATATTTGATTCTTCTCTGAATTCTTGTATGTATGATTGAGTTATCTTTGCAAGTCTCTTCGAATTATCTTTTTGGTTTGGCCAACTAGATTGGTAGTTCTTGCAATGGGAGAAGTGCTTAGCTTTGGGTTCAATCTTATGTGTCCTTACTCAAGGATGTAAAGAGTTCCAAGGCACGTATGGTATTGTTGCCATCGAGGATAACAAGATGGGGTTTTTATCATATTGCATGAATTTATCCCTCTACATCATGTCATCTTGCTTACGGCGTTACTCTATTTTTACTTAATACTCTAGTTGCATGTTGGATAGCGGTCGATGAGTGGAGTAATAGTTGTAGATGCAGAATCGTTTCGATCTACTTGTTTTGGACGTGATGCCTATATACATGATCACTGCCTAGATATACTCATAACTATGCTCAATTCTGTCAATTGCTCAATAATAATTTGTTCACCCATCGTAGAATACTTATGCTCTTGAGAGAAGCCACTAGTGAAACCTATGGCCCCCGGGTCTATTCTCATCATATCAATCTATATCACTTTATTTACTTGCTTTGCTTTTACTTTGCCTTTATTTTTACTTTGCATCTATCTATCAAAAAATACCAAAAATATTATCTCTATTAGATCTCACTCTCATAAGTGACCGTGAAGGGATTGACAACCCCTAAGCATTGGTTGCGAGTTGCTATCGTTTTGTGTAGGTACGAGGGACTTGTGCGTGGTCTCCTACTGGATTGATACCTTGGTTCTAAAAAACTGAGGGAAATACTTACGCTACTTTACTGCATCATCCTCTCCTCTTCGGGGAAATCCAACGCAGTGCTCAAGAGGTAGCAAGAAGAATTTCTGGCGCCGTTGCCGGGGATATAGAAGTTGGGAACATCTTTGTGAGACGAAAATGAAGCATAGCCTAACCATATGATTTTGTAGGGATGAACTTTCTTTGGCCATGTTATTTTGAAAAGACATGATTTCTTTAATTAGTATGCTTGAAGTATTATTATTTTTGTGTCAATATGAACTTTTGTCTTGAATCTTTCGGACCTGAATATTCCTATCACAATTAACAAGATTTACATTGAAATTATGCCAAAGTATCACTCCGCATCAAAAATTCTTTTTTTATCATTTACCTACTCGAGGACGAGCAGGAATTAAGCTTGGGGATGCCTGATACGTCCATTTTGCATCATGCTTTTATGTCAATATTTATTGCATTATGGGCTGTTATTTCACGTTATGTCACAATACTTATGGCTATTCTCTCTCATTTTACAAGGTTTACATGAAGAGGGAGAATGCCGGTAGCTGGAATTCTGGGCTGGAAAAGGAGCAAATATTGGAGGACTATTCTGCGCAACTCCAAAAGTCCTGAAACTCCACGGAATACCTTATAATAATTAAAGAAAAATCATCGCCAAAGATGAAGGCCAGGAGGCCCACACCCTGCTCACGAGGGTGGGGGGCGCCCCCCTGGGCGTGCCCCCCTACCTCGTGGGCCCCCTGGTGGCTCTCCGACGCCCATCTTCTCTCATATGAAGTCTTTCGATGAGAAAAAAATAGAAGAGAACCTTTCGGGACGAGACTCCGCCGCCACAAGGCGAAACCTTGGTGGAACCAATCTAGGGCTCCGGCAGAGCTGTTCTGCCGGGGACACTTCCCTTCGGGAGGGGGAAATCATCACCATCGTCATCACCAACGCTCCTCTCATCGGGAGAGGGCAATCTCCATTAACATCTTCATCAGCACCATCTCATCTCCAAACCCTAGTTCATCTCTTGTATCCAATTCTTGTCTCCAAGTTCGGGATTGGTGCTAGTAGGTTGCTAGTAGTGTTGATTACTCCTTGTAGTTAATGCTAGTTGGTTTATTTGGTGGAAGATCATATGTTCAGATCCTTTAGGCACAATATTACCCCTCTGATTATGAACATGAATATTCTTTGTGAGTAGTTACGTTTGTTCCTGAGGACATGGACATAGCACTATATGTGGAATAGGGTGGTGGTTGTGAAAACAAAAAGGGAGAAGATAGTCTCACATCAACTAGGCGTATCAACGGGCAATGGAGATGCCCGTTAGTAGATATCAATGTGAGTGAGTAGGGATTGCCATGCAACGGATGCACTAGAGCTATAAATAGATGAAAGCTCAACAAAAGAAACTAAGTGGGTGTGCATCCAACTTGCTTGCTCACGAAGACCTAGGGCATTTTGAGGAAGCCCATCATTGGAATATACAAGCCAAGTTCTATAATGAAAAATTCCCACTAGCATATGAAAGTGACAACATAGGAGACTCTCAATCATGAAGATCATGGTGCTACTTTGAAGCACAAGTGTGGAAAAGAGATAGTAGCATTGTCCCTTCTCTCTTTTCTCTCATTTTTTTCTTCCCTTTTTTCTCCCTTTTTTTCTTTTTTTATTAGGTGGGCTTCTTTGGCCTCCCCTTTTTTTATATGGGCTTCTTTGGCCTCTTTTATTTTTATAAAGTCCGAAGTCTCATCCCGACTTGTGGGGGAATCATAGTCTTCATCATCCTTTCCTCGCTTAGGACAATGCTCTAATAATGAAGATCATCACACTTTTATTGATTTACAACTCAATAATTACAACTCAATACTTCGAACAAAATATGACTCTATGTGAATGCCTCCGGCGGTGTACCGGGATATGCAATGAACCAAAAGTGACATGTATGAAAAATTATGAAGGTGTCCTTGCCACAAATATGATGTCAACTAGATGATCATGCAAAGAACAATATGACATTGATGGGGCGTGTCATAATAAACGGAACGGATGAAAGTTGCATGGCAATATATCTCAGAATGGCTATGGAAATGCCATAATAGGTAGGTATGGTGGCAGTTTTGAGGAAGGTAAATAATGGGTGCAAGATACCGGTGAAAATTGCGCGGCATAATAAAGGCTAGCAATGGTTGAAGGGTGAGAGTGCTTATAATCCATGGACTCACATTAGTCATAAAGAACTCATATACTTATTGCAAAAGTCTACTTGCCCTCGAAGCAAAGTACTACTACGCATGCTCCTAGGGGAAGGGTTGGTAGGAGTTAAACATTGCGCGATCACGACCTCCACACATAAGGAAGACAATTAAAAGAGCACCACATGCAACAAATTTCTTACACAACTTTTACCATATGTGCATGCTACGGGACTTGCCAACTTCAACACAAGTATTTCTCAATTTCATAATTACCCAACTAGCATGACTCTAATATTACCACCTTTACATCTCAAAACAATTATCAAGCATCAAATCGATCATAGTGTTTAATGCACTTTTTATGATAGTTTTTATTATACCCAACTTGGATGCTCATCATTCTAAGACCAAATTTATAACCATAGCAAATACCATGCTGTTCTAAAAGACTCTCAAAATAATACTCCCTCCGTTCCTTGATGTAAGGTGTATAGATTTTTGAGAAAATTCTGAAATATAAGGTATATTGCGTTGCACCACTCGTCTAGATAATGTTTTTAGGGATTTGATTACATTTCCTTATATTAGGCAAGCTCCTCTATTTTCTCATGTCAATTAGTTAGGTGCAATCTCGTCCAAAACTTGTGAAATTTCCCTCCATGTGCGTTCTTTAATTCCCGTGCCAAAAACTATACACCCAATATTTAGGAATGGAGGGAGTATAATTGAAGCATGAGAGATCAACAATTTCTACAAAATCAAGACACCACCATGCTCTAAAAACTATAAGTGAAGCACATAGAGCAAAACTATCTAGCTCAAAAGGTATAACTGAAGCACCTAGAGTATTCTAATAAATTCCAAATCATGTTTGCCTCTCTCAAAGGTGTGTACAGCAGGGATGATTGTGGTAAACTAAAAGGCAAAGACTCATATCATACAAGACGCTCTAAGCAAAACACATATCATGTGGCAAATAAAAATATAGATCCAAGTAAAGTTACCGATAGACGAAGACGAAAGAGGGGATGCCTTCCGGGGCATCCCCAAGCTTAGGCTTTTGGTTGTCCTTGAATATCTTGGGGTTCCATGGGCACCCCCCAAGCTTAGGATCTTGCCACTCTTTATTCCATTGTCCATCAAATCTTTACCCAAAACTTGAAAACTTCACAACACAAAATCCACAGGAAATCTCATGAGCTCCGTTAGTGCAAGAAAGAAAAACCACCACATAAGGTACCACTACTAGGGAAAAGGCTAGCAGCAGCGCGGGTTTTGGGCCTATTAGTAGCTGGTACCAGCAAGCATTAATAAGGCGCTACAGACTAACTTATAGCGAAGAGCTGGTGCAACCCGCGCTACAGCTAACGTATAGCAGAAGCGTGGGTAGAAACCCGCGCTACTACTAATATGTAATCTCTGAAAATTTTTTTGAATTTTTTTGAATTTTTTTCCCTAATTTTCAAATTTCTGAATTATTTTAACCTCAAATCTCTAATCACCCCTCATCACCGCTCAATTTAATCTCTAATCACCCTCATCATTCCAAATCTATTTATAGCGATGAGCGCTGGTGCAACCAGCGCCACAGCTAACGATAGCGTAAGTGGTAGAAACCCGCGCTACTACTAATATGTAATCTCTGAAAAAAATTTTGAATTTTTTTGAATTTTTTTCCCTAATTTTCAAATTTCTGAATTATTTTAACCTCAAATCTCTAATCACCCCTCATCACTGCTCAATTTAATCTCTAATCACCCCTCATCATTCCAAATCATCTAACTTCTCGGACGGTCACCCATCCTCTCACTACTCCACCGAGCACGCTTAACTTCCGGTTCTATTCTCCCTCGCTTCCAAGTCCGCACTTGTTGTTTTCCGACAATAGTAAGATGTCAATCCTATTAACCTCAGGAATTTAGCTTGAGCATGAAGTCACACATTTCACTGTTTGAGTTTGAAACTATTGTTCTAAAAAAATAGTAACACTAATATTTCTTGAATAATTAGTTTGACCATAGTTTGACCAGATTTGACCACAGTTTGACCATAGTTTGACCAGATTTGACCAAAATTCAAAAAAACTAAAATAATTATTTAGTAACACTAATATTCTTGAATAATTAGTTTGACCATAGTTTGACCAGATTTAACAAAAATTAAAAAAAAACTGATTTTTTTTTGAATTTTTTTGCCTCCAGATCTTAAAAGCCCCGTAACTTTTTTCTGTTAGGCTTTTGAGGATTTTAAAAATGTTTAACGGGGTTACCCCGGTTAAATTCGGATGTAACTTTTCGAGTAGATGATTTTTCATATAAAAAACTTTTTCATCCGAGTTCGTATGCAAAAGTTATGGCCATTTTACAATTTTCCAGAGAGATTTTGCAAATAAATTCGAAATTCATATTTGTAAATTTTCCCAACAACTAGACCACATATCACATGGGAAACTTATTTTCTTTTATTTTTTTTTACATTTTTATCATTTTCTTTTATTTTTTTTTAAAACTGAAAAGGCGGTTCACAGGGGGGTAGACTTTGACAAATAGGCCATACCCCGCGCTACTACTATGACAGACGATTAGCAGTAGCGCGGGTTTTTAAACCTCGCTACTACTAAGTTGATAGCAGTAGCGCGGGTTAGTAGTAGCGAGGGTTAAAAACACGCGCTACTGCTATCAACTTAGTAGTAGCGAGGGTTAAAAACCCGCGCTGCTACTATGGCATATCCCGGGGGGCACGGTAGAGACCGCTTAGTAGTAGCGAGGGTTACAAACCCGCGCTGCTGCTATCAACTTAGTAGTAGCGAGGTTTAAAAACCTGCGCTGCTAGTAAGTAGCAGTAGCGAGGGTTTTTAACCCTCGCTGCTGCTAAGATTCTGTGTATAGCCTTTTCCCTAGTAGTGTACTGTAATGAACTCATTCTTTATTTATATTGGTGTTAAACCTACTGTATTCCAACTTCTTTATGGTTTATACCCCCTGATACCAGCCATAGCTGCATCAAAATAAGCAAACAACACACAAAAAATAGAACAGTCTGTAGCAATCTGTAACTTCCGAATACTTCTAGAACTCTAAAACTCCTACCAAAATAGGAAGTCCTGGGAAATTTGTCTGTTGATCTACTAAAAAAAGAATCAACATAAAAGCATGTTTCTGTGATTTATTAAAATTATTATCGTGCGCACAAAAGTTTTTGTTTTTCAGCAGAATCAAATTAACTATCACCATAGGTTATCCTATAGGTTCTACTTGGCACAAACACTAACTAAAACATAAAACCACATCTAAACAGAGGCTAGATGAAATATTTATTACTAAACAGAAGCAAAAAGCAAGAAACAATAATAAAATTGGGTTACCTCCCAACAAACGCTATCGTTTAACGCCCCTAGCTAGGCATAGAAAGCGAGGATAGATCTACGTATTGCCATCTTTGGCATTCATCTTTTTAATGGAGTTATGCTCGGATCCAGGAGGCTCCTTACATTTCCATTCATGCTCGGAGATCTTTTGATCTAAAGCATCCAACCTCTTATTGCAAAGTGCAATCAAATTATTCATGCGGTTGATATCCCCACCAATATTTTTAAGAGGTTCAACAATTTTTTGCAATTCACATAATTTCTCTAGAATTTGGGTTCCTTCTTGAGAAAGGGGTGATCCTTTTTGTAGGGGAAGTACTCCTACTATCCCTCTATAATTTCATAAGCGAAGCTAGGATCAATTTCAATAAAACTCCCTTTGGCGGCAAAATCAAGGAGTTGTCTATGGGGTAGGGTTAGCCCAACGTAAAAATTGCGAAGTAAAATTTTGAAATCTCCTTCTGTATTGCAACTACAATAAGATTCTAGCATCCTAAACCAAGCATCTTTTAAAGTTTCCCCTTGTCTTTGCTTGAAGTGAAGGACTTCAAAGTCGGGAGACGAAGGGATGAAGACCGAGCTGGCCATGACAATGAGCACGCAAGAGGCAAGTGAAAAAGAGAGGCGAACAGGAAAGAGAGGGCGAATAAAACGACAAAGGTGAAGTGGGGGAGAGGAAAACGAGAGGCAAATGGGAAATAATGTAATGCGAGGGAGATGATTTTGTGATTGGTACTTGGTATGTCTTGACTTGAGCGAAGACCTCCCTGGCAACGGCCCCAGAAATCCTTCTTGCTACCTCTTGAGCATTGCGTTGGTTTTCCCTTGAAAAGGAAAGGGTGATGTAGCAAAGTAGCGTAAGCATTTCCCTCAGTTTTGAGAACCATCTAGTAGGAGGCTTCGCAAAAGTCCCACGCACCTACACAAACAAACAGGAACCTCGCAACCAACGCGGTAAAGGGGTTGTCAATCCCTTCACGGTAACTTGCAAAAGTGACATCTGATAGAGATAATAAGATAAGATAGATATTTTTTGTATTTTTATGATATAGATTGGAAAATAAAAGATGCAAATAAAAGTAGATGGAAAACTTATATGATAAAAGATAGACTCGGGGGCCATAGGTTTCACTAGTGGCTTCTCTCAAGATAGCATAAGTATTACGGTGGGTGAACAAATAACTGTTGAGCAATTGATAGAAAAGTGCATAGTTATGAGAATATCTAGGCATGATCATGTATATAGGCATCACGTCCGCAACAAGTAGAAGCGATTCTTCATCTACTACTATTACTCCACACATCGACCAACTCCTGCCTACATCTAGAGTATTAAGTTCATGAAGAATAGAGTAACGCATTAAGAAAGATGACATGATGTAGAGGGATAAACTCATGGAATATGATATAAACCCCATCTTTTTATCCTCGATGGCAACAATACAATACGTGCCTTGCTTCCCCTTCTGTCACTGGGAAAGGAAACCGCAAGATTGAACCCAAAGCTAAGCAATTCTCCCATTGCAAGAAAGATCAATCTAGTAGGCCAAACCAAACTGATAATTCGAAGAGACTTGCAAAGATAACCAATCACACATAAAAGAACTCAGAGAAGATTCAATTATTTCTCATAGATAAACTTGATCATAAACCCACAATTCATCGGATCTCGACGAACACACCGCAAAAAGAGTTACATCGAATAGATCTCTAAGAAGATCGAGGAGAACATAGTATTGAGATTCAAAGAGAGAGAAGAAGCCATCTAGCTAATAACTATGGACCCGAAGGTCTGTGGTAAACTACTCACAACTCATCGGAGAGGCCTTGGAGATGATGTTGAGGCCCTCCATGGTTGATTCCCCCTCCGGCGGAGCACCGGCGAAGGCTCCAAGATGGGATCTCGTGATTACAGAAGGTTGCGGCGGTGGAAATAGTTTTTCGTGGTGCTCCTGGATGTTTTCGAGGAACGTAGATATATATAGGCGAAGGAGGTAGGTTAAGGGAGCCACGAGGGGCCCACGAGGGTGAGGGGCGCGTCGGGCACCCTCGTGGCCTCCTCATTTACTTCTTGACGTCCACTTCAAGTCTCCTGGATTGCGTTTGTTCCAAAAAGATCGCTCCCGAAGGTTTCATTTCGTTTGGACTCCGTTTGATATTCATGTCAGGACCCCGACTCAATGTCACATCGATCTAGTCTGTAACACATCATATCACTTTGCGGCCTCACGCACGGTATCCCAACGGGTGTCGCCTTACCCTAGCCCGGGACCGTTTGCGCCTTTTGGCACGCGTATATGATTGTGTCGCTAGCATCCATATGAAAAGGAGCCCGGGCTGACATGGCTAGTCGTAAACCCAAAGTGGCACAGACTTACAGGGACAGCATCCATGACCCAGATCGAGCGTGTCGGTCATCAGCGAATAAGTTCCGGGCTGTAGCACTGGGCTAGCAGACTCCGTAAACCGGCTGTAGCGGGCTAACAGACTCGGTACTCAACGCGTGACATTTCCCGAAGGGATGTACACAGAACGAAGAAGGACACATGCCGCCAGCCTAAGTGTTCGGAGCAAGAGCAAGCTACCATGGCTCAATGGAAACACTAGGAGACATTTCCCGGTAAGAGAGGCTACTAAAGATAAACAACTAGATAGTCAGATCCCACACATACCAAGCATTTCAATAACATACACACAATATGCTCGATATGTGCAAATACATCATGGCATCACAACATGACTCTACGACTCAAGCATTTAATCAATAGGCTCCGAGGAGCGAGATATTACAAACAGGGTCTCATGACCCAACATTGAGAGCATACAAATCAAAGCACAAAGGAAGCTAATATGTCCGAGTACGACATCTACAAATGAAAAAGGCTTAGAAGCCCGACTATCTACCGAGATCTGCCGAGGGCACAAGATCGTAGCTGAGGTAACAAGCTAAACGTCAAGTCCACGTGGAACTACTAGCGAGACTGAAGTCTCTCTGCAAAAACATAAAATAGGCAAACGTGAGTACAAATGTACCCAGCAAGACTTACATCAGAACTAACTACATATGCATCATTATCAAAAAAAAGGATGGTGGAGTTTAATTGCAGCAAGCCAGCTTTGACTCGGTGGCTATCCTAAACTACGACTGCAAGTAACTCTTTTGAGGTGGCGCACACGAGTCCACATATTCACCATATCAATACACCACTATGGATCCGCTCCGCCTTCCCACGAGAACGCCATCCATAGCACTCACGCTTATCTTGCGCATTTTAGAGTATCCACTTTCACTTGTCTATGAACTGTTATAGGCAACCTGTGAAGTCCTTTTCGCGGACACGGCTATTCAATAGATAATGTTAACCTGCAGGGTGTACTTCTTCATACACGCTCACCACTTATCGCCGCTCACACGACATGTACTGCAACCTTCAAGCGGAAGCCCAACGTGGGTGTCGGCCACGACCTACCTAGACACTCAAATCTCTAGTCCAGGTTTATCGCCTATTTGGGTTCCATCTATGAGGAGTTCCGCCAAGTCTCGCCACAGCCCCAAACGATGTGAACAGGGTTCCCGAGATACCAAACGGGCATCCGTACACCGTGCCACGTACTCTACCGTGATCACAGCCCACCCCTACGGTCAGCGCTGTCCACGGCCTCCAGTAGGCTACAAACACCAGAAACTACTTGCAACTCCTGGACCGAAGACTAGGGTGAATAAGAAGTCGAGAGGGTCCATTGGTTTCGGGCCCAATGCATGGTAGTAGCTGAATCATGGATCACAAACACAGAACTCAGTTCCTGAGGACGGCTGCAATGAGACAACCCACCATGTACTCCTACATGGCCTCTCACCGCTACCTTTACCAATTCGTGTTCACACACTTAGCTCGCACATAGTAGGACATGTTCACACACCTCTGATTCATCCTCGATGAATCAGACCGACTCAACTCTAAGCAGTAGCAGGCATGACAAACAAGCATGTATGAGTAGGCACAACAGGGCTCAAACAACTCCTACTCATGCTAGTGGGTTTCATCTATTTACTGTGGAATGACAGGTCATGCAAAGGATAAAGGGGTTCAGCTACCGCAGCAAGTAACAAATGATTCGTTGTTGTCCTAATGCAGTAAAAGAGAGCAGGAGCGAGAGAGTGGGATTTTATCGAATGAACAAGGGGTTTTGCTTGCTCGGCACTTCAAGATAACATTGAGTCTTCATCGGTGTCAACGATCACATCATCGCATGCAGCGTCTACCGAGAGGGGATGATACCGCAACAGAGAAGAAATACAATCAATGCAATGCACAATATGATGCATGCTCATGACATGGCAATATGAATGTGTTTTGGGCTAATGCAACTAGCAACAAAGTTAAATGAAGTTGGTTTGAACCCTAAGTTCAAATCCAAACTCCATATGTGAAATTCAAATGCCATTTATATGATTTGTCCTAAACAGCAGCCATAAGTTGTTCTAACATGCATGAAAATGGTACAGATGGATTCCTTGAATTTTTCTGATAATTTTTCATATATAACTTGTTTGATTTGGAGTTACGGTTGAATTTATATGAATTTTAGAAGTTTAGGCAATTTTCGAATATATTAAATCATTTAAGATTTATTTAAATTCCGAAAGGAATTATTGCGTCAAGATGACCTCATCATGACGTCAGCAGGTCAATCGGGCGCCAGCCAGGTCAAACTCGACCAGTGGGGTCCACGGTCAATGATCTGGCTGTTTAGTGTCACAGACAAGTGGGCCCAGTCAAAGTCCACGTCAGCTTGGTCAAAGCTGACGTGTGGGGCCACTGTGATCAGTTAAGACTAAACAGGAAACTAACTGTTGTTGATTAAAGGCGTGGGGCCCATATGTAAGTGGGTCAGGGGGTTAAGTGGTGGGGGATTAGCGCCTAACTAAATGGCCACGTTGACAGTCGCCGGAGCGTCGCCGACGGTGACCTCAAACCGCGGCGGAGTTCGCTCGGACCTCGCCAGAGGCGACGGATCGACGCGCCAGGGGCACCAGAAGGTAGCCCGTGCCCGTGCGCATCTGGGGAGACCAACGGGAGGTGCGGGGGTGGCCGGGGTTCGCCGGAGTGGAGCCCGAGGCGGCGGCCGGAGCTCGGGGTTCATGGGACCGCGCTGCGGTGCACGGAGGACGAATGGTTAAATGCTTTGGGTTCCAGAGGTTGCGGTGAGCACGCGGGTGGGCTCGGGAGCGAGCTGCGGTGGCTGTGGCTACGGCCACGCCATGGCCGGGCGGCGAGGAGCAATCGGCTCCGTGAAAGGGCGGCTAGAGTACGGAACGAGCACGAGGAGGAGGGGAATGGAAGAGTAGCTCACAGGCGGATCTGGTGGAGGCAACGGCGAGGCCGGGAGGGGCTGGAGCTCGCGAATCTCGAAAGTTCGCCGGCGGCCAAGGTTGGGGGCGAGCTTGAGGGCGACCAGAGGGCTTCCGGAGGGCCGTGGATCGGTGGGGAGGAAGAGGGGTCGGGCGGAGCTTCTGGGCGTCGGTGAGGCGGGGTGGCGGTGGCCACGGCGGCAACGAACGGCGGCGACGAGCGCGTCGGCCAAAGCGGGGGTGGACGAGGGAGAGAGCAAGGGGGAGAATGGGGTGTCGGCAGGGTCGGGGCGGCGCCGAGGGGTGGCTTCGAGGCGTCGCCACGCTGTCCAGGCGAGGCAGGCAGCCAGGGAGCTGCGTGGCGAGCTCGGCGTGCACGGGCGCGCTCCTCTCTGCCTGCCTGGCGAGAGGAAGCAGGTGGCTGGCACGGGCCAGCACAGTGCTGGGCCGGCCAGTGGGCTGCCAGGTGGGCCGCCAGATGGGCAGGTAGGCGACAGGTAAGCTTCTGTTTTTGTTTTATATTTCTGTTCTGTTCTGTTTTGTTTTGATTTAGTAAAATACCAAACCATTTATAAAATCCTGAAAATAATTATGTGCCTAGAACTAAAATATACCATACCACATAAAATGTTCCAGAATTATTGGACATATATTAACTATATATCCAATGCAAATAGTTATTGAATTTATTTCAAAGGCCCAAAATAATTAACTCTGAGATACCAAAAATATTGTTTTGAGTTTTACCTCTTTGCAATATTTTCAGGGACTAAGAGGAACATTTTCTTGGACTTCTCTGAGAAGATTTAATGCTGATCATTTTTAAAAAGTTTTCTGAGGCTTTGAAGATCCCTCAATTCAAATTTCATTTGAATTAAAACATGATGCCCACATGAGGGTCTAACCTAGTGCATAACAGAACCAGGGATGTGACAACTCACCCCCACTAAACAAAAATCTCGTCCCGAGATTCAAGCGTAGGGTAAGGTGAAGGGGAACATAAACTAGCACAATCTTCACGATCCAGGTTGCACTTCAAATGAACGTTGATTCGATCACCATCATTGTCTCGAGGTTTTGCTCTGAGAACACCATCCCACATGACAACAAGTAGAAAGGGAAAACTCTAGTAGGATCGATCTTCTCGAAGATCAAACAACTTAAGATCAGCTCACGGAGTGAGTCATAAAAACATCTCGCAAGATGAGATACAAGGCACACAACTAGAGGAATGGAGTGGAATAGATGACGAGGGTTCACTAGGTAGACAACAATTCCACACCTAAGAGGGTGGTGAACGGTTGTCAACGTAGCGAGAGTTTGATTTGCCATGATACCACAGCGAGACATTTTAGAGGAAGGCAATTCGTCGAGGGTTTCAAGTAGCGAGGATAAACTGCCAGGATTCCATAACGGGGCACCTTGGGAGAGGAGACTCGTAGAAATATCCCCTTAAGTGGCAAAAAGAATTACATTTGATTCAAAGATCATTGAAACTCTTTATACCAGCCTAAGGCAAATCACAGTCAATCATTTGAAGGAATCCGAAAGAATAACATTCTCGGCCAGAATGGATGATGTGGATTACCTTGTTGAAAAACACACAAGGGATGATTTTAGTAGCTGGGGAGAAGCTCAACGGTAGAGAGTGAGTCTACTGTTTGAAAGGTTATAACATAACCGAGGAAACTGAGAGCAATCCCAGTTAGTGCCGATGATAACACATAGTGCTTGTGCGTGCTCTCAAGAACTTGAGCATTCCCATATTCATCAAGGTTTTACCAACATCCGTGTCAAGGGTGCTGACAACACAACATACTACCATGATGAACAACGATGGACGATGCAGATGTAAAGGAAGATAACACCTTCTCAGATTTCACCTTAGCGAGGCCAAGGAAACAAAATCTGGATGATCGACCGAGAGACATTTAGCACTCCGCTTCTAATGTTCTCCTTGATGTACTAGCATATCCCATCCATAGATATGGTCTGGTATCTAGAACATCAAGTAAAGGTCGGACTTCGGAAGCACAAAAATCGTAAGGCACACAAGTAGGGAATAATTCCTACGAAGTCCTTATGGAGAGGTGGCCAACTTCTCAATCAAGATACTACAATAACAGGTCTTCTGGTTGGGTGTGTTGGCCAGGACATTCACTTTACCGGTTACAGAGAGACCAATATTATAATTCTTGGGAAAACGTTCCAACCATCATATCTGCCTGAGATTCAGATCTGGTTGGTGTCAGAATAATCTAGACTCATCGAGTCTAGAAAGAAAAATGAAAGTTTGCAACACAAACCGACGAGATGACGTTGCGTGACTCTCGGGAAATGAACTACGATAGCAAGCTCCAAAACATGAGCTGGTTCTGCTACAAACCTGTGAACACGCTGTCCAAGACAAGCATGACCACATAGTAGTCTTACAATAAAGCACTAGCGAGTTCCGGTGGGGAACCATCAACGAGGATATCGAAGTCCTTGCATAAGTCTCGAGCCTACGAAGGAACTTCTTCTCCTTGAGCAAATCAATCAGTGGCTTGGTGTGCTAGGAACACATATGGAGTGGAGGTAATTAATCTACCAAACCATAGAATACTTCGTACGTATGCATGACTGACTTGGGATGATTCCAAGGAAGCAACATTGACTTTATCGAATTCATGGCGGCAACTTACATTAAATGTCCATGAACTAGAGGAAGTCACTTCTTACATCCGATCATATGCTTCATGAGCTAGCATGAACAATGCTTTAAAAAGTTTCCAACACTAGCTTAATGTTCAACAAAATTATGGAGAAGACAAGGATGTTGTCGATGGGCTCAACAACAATTCATCCTGGTTTCCCTTGAAGATTGAATTCCATAATTATGAGAACAAGTGATAGCATTGGTCAGACCCAAAAGATATAATGGTGTATGCTCGAGGAAAATCCACGAGTAAGACAACATTACTTAACATCGTTATTCTGATTTGATTTGAGAATAGCCCACACTCAAATCAAAGTTTTGGCAAGACAATAAGTCCAACAGCTGATCACGAGGATCAATCAATGAAGATATTACCTTTCTTCAACAAACACACACAAGGATATCCCTTGGAGATGAACTAAGTCAGGTGAGCTTTTATCTTCCAACTCTCCAAGTTGTTGTTTAGCTTAGCCAACTAGCTCAGGGGTATCCAACACAGATTCTTGGAGAAAGGGGTGGTTTATATGAAACCAACTTGATCACGAACTCAACATAGCGGTCAGGTGACATCCTGGTGATACCTCCGAGAAGACAATCGGAGAATCATGAACCACCGATATGTTACTAAGCTTGAGAACAATCTTGCTTTTCAGGGCAAGACGATATGATCAAATGAGCGAGGACTTAACAAAATCCTAACTCATCAATCGAAGAGTGCACCGGGAACAAGGACTAGGTAGCACAATCAGTCTTAGAATGATGATTCAAGAACCAACACGCTAAGAATGAGGTTAACGTCCAGTTAACCACCAAGCAACGGAGTTGCTAGCAGTATAGATTTCACGCATCACGATTCACTTGTCGGCATTCCGGTTGCAACAACACGGAACCAAGAAATGAATAATGATGGAGAGAGTATCACTAAGTCAAGAATTCATGAGAGATGCTGCGAGTCCTATGACAATCCTGACATAAAGATGGTAACACTCCAAGGTAGAACAGAACAAAAGCTTGATTAGCAATTTGATCTGCGGAGTACAACTGCTTTGACCCAATCCTAGAAATGGACAAGGTACTGGAGTTTGTTTCTCCTAGTCACTCCGAATAGAATGGCTTGACGGACCACAGAAGTAAAAGGCATCGATGAACACGAATGCACGACTACTCCTGACTATCAATCGATAGACGAAAATCAGGATACAACTAAAGGAGGACAACTCAAAAGAACATCTGATTTTCTGAGTTGTGGATACATGGAGTAGTATGTCGAATCAAGTTCAACAGGTTTCTTCCGATAACCCATGCAGAAAGGGTAGAACTGGCAGATTCACAATTATGAATGGAGAACTCCTCAAGAGTACTCTGATTGTGATCCTTTGGTTCCAACAAACTTCTGCCATAAGCGGTTCATAGTATTTGGAAGAAGGAAATACCACGGACCTCGAGGACTAATGCAAAGGGTACTAATATCCTAAAGGTACGAGCAAACACTATCAACACGAGGTAAGTGGAGTGAATCTTGGGTTCAAACCCAGGAATAGAATACCTACGAACTAAATGGCATCACGGGATGCTTCGAGAATGTTGGCCAGAATGATCACACTGGGAACACATAACATAGCTAGATTACTAGATGATCCCCTAAGACACCTAGGGTCATAATAATAATTCCAACATATATGTCGAGGCAATAGAATACCTCAACTCAGCAATTAGTGTGATTAACCTGGCCCAAAGGAACATCAAAACCAGAGGGAAAGAATTTGCAAGTGCATCAGATTGTTTAGAAACCTGGGATGAGTCGGACAGCATAACGGCTGTAAATGCTCAAAAGTTTGGAGACATACTACAGAAATGGTGGCATAGCTACTCCAAAGCACCATATCAAGGTTTCGAGATCAACAGTTATGAACATACGGAAGTAGTAAAACTGAGCTGAGATTTGAAACTAACAATTCTATAAGTCTATGGATTAGTAACACGTCATCCTGATAGGTAGATGAGAAGGCCTAGTTCTTAATCCCCGTAGAAGAGAAGAGGATGACTCAGATCAGAAGGCCATGAGGTATAAGGAGTAAAAAGAGCCTTACGTTCCATCCCACAATCAATTCCCTTACATATAACTAAAGCATTTCTAGACTCAACTTCGACCAGTTTGGCTTGGTAAACCTACAGGCAGTCAAGCTCTGATACCAAAGCTGTCAGGACCCCGACTCAATGTCACATCGATCTAGTCTGTAACACATCATATCACTTTGCGGCCTCACGCACGGTATCCCAACGGGTGTCGCCTTACCCTAGCCCGGGACCGTTTGCGCCTTTTGGCACGCGTATATGATTGTGTCGCTAGCATCCATATGAAAAGGAGCCCGGGCTGACATGGCTAGTCGTAAACCCAAAGTGGCACAGACTTACAGGGACAGGCATCCATGACCCAGCATCGAACGTGTCGGTCATCAGCGAATAAGTTCCGGCTGTAGCACTGGGCTAGCAGACTCGTAAACCGGGCTGTAGCGGGCTAACAGGACTCCGGTACTAACGCGTGACATTTCCCGAAGGGATGTACACAGAACGAAGAAGGACACATGCCGGCCAGCCTAAGTGTTCCGGAGCAAGAGCAAGCTACCATGGCTCAATGGAAACACTAGGAGACATTTCCCGGTAAGAGAGGCTACTAAAGATAAACAACTAGATAGTCAGATCCCACACATACCAAGCATTTCAATAACATACACACAATATGCTCGATATGTGCAAATACATCATGGCATCACAACATGACTCTACGACTCAAGCATTTAATCAATAGGCTCCGAGGAGCGAGATATTACAAACAGGGTCTCATGACCCAACATTGAGCATACAAATCAAAGCACAAAGGAAGCTAATATGTCCGAGTACGAGACATCTACAAATGAAAAAGGCTTAGAAGCGACTATCTACCAGATCTGCCGAGGGCACAAGATCGTAGCTGAGGTAACAAGCTAAACGTCGAAGTCCACGTGGAACTACTAGCGAGACTGAAGTCTCTCTGCAAAAACATAAAATAGGCAAACGTGAGTACAAATGTACCCAGCAAGACTTACATCAGAACTAACTACATATGCATCATTATCAAAAAAAAGGATGGTGGAGTTTAATTGCAGCAAGCCAGCTTTGACTCGGTGGCTATCCTAAACTACGACTGCAAGTAACTCTTTTGAGGTGGCGCACACGAGTCCACATATTCACCATATCAATACACCACTATGGATCCGCTCCGTCTTCCTACGAGAACGCCATCCATAGCACTCACGCTTATCTTGCGCATTTTAGAGTATCCACTTTCACTTGTCTATGAACTGTTATAGGCAACCCAGAAGTCCTTTTCCGCGGACACGGCTATTCGAATAGATAATGTTAACCCTGCAGGGGTGTACTTCTTCATACACGCTCTCACCACTTATCGTCGTCTACACGACATGTACTCGGCAACCTTCAAGCGGAAGCCCAACGTGGGTGTCGGCCACGACCTACCTAGACACTCAAATCTCTAGTCCAGGTTTATCGCCTATTTGGGTTCCATCTATGAGGAGTTCCGGCCGAAGTCTCGCTCACAGCCCCAAACGATGTGAACAGGGTTCCCGAGATACCAAACGGGCATCCGGTACACCGTGCCACGTACCTACCGCATCACAGCCCACCCCTACGGTCAGCGCTGTCCACGGCCTCCAGTAGGCTACAAACACCAGAAACTACTTGCAACTCCTGGACCGAAGACTAGGGTGAATAAGAAGTCGAGAGGGTCCATTGGTTTCGGGCCCAATGCATGGTAGTAGCTGAATCATGGATCACAAACACGTAACTCAGTTCTCGAGGACGGCTGCAATGAGACAACCCACCATGTACTCCTACATGGCCTCTCACCGCTACCTTTACCAATTCGTGTTCACACACTTAGCTCGCACATAGTAGGACATGTTCACACACCTCCGATTCATCCTCGATGAATCGACCGACTCAACTCTAAGCAAGAGCAGTGCATGACAAACAAGCATGTATGAGTAGGCACAACAGGCTCAAACAACTCCTACTCATGCTAGTGGGTTTCATCTATTTCTTGTGGAATGACAGTCATGCAAAGGATAAAGGGGTTCAGCTACCGCAGCAAGTAACAAATGATTCGTTGTTGTCCTAATGCAGTAAAAGAGAGCAGGAGCGAGAGAGTGGGATTTTATCGGAATGAACAAGGGGGTTTTGCTTGCCTGGCACTTCTGAAGATAACATTGAGTCTTCATCAGTGTCAACGATCACATCATCGGTACAGCGTCTACCGAGAGGGGACAGATACCGGCAACAGAGAAGAAATACAATCAATGCAATGCACAATATGATGCATGCTCATGACATGGCAATATGAATGTGTTTTGGGCTAATGCAACTAGCAACAAAGTTAAATGAAGTTGGTTTGAACCCTAAGTTCAAATCCAAACTCCATATGTGAAATTCAAATGCCATTTATATGATTTGTCCTAAACAGCAGCCATAAGTTGTTCTAACATGCATGAAAATGGTACAGATGGATTCCTTGAATTTTTCTGATAATTTTTCATATATAACTTGTTTGATTTGGAGTTACGGTTGAATTTATATGAATTTTAGAAGTTTAGGCAATTTTCTGAATATATTAAATCATTTAAGATTTATTTAAATTCCAGAAAGGAATTATTGCGTCAGCATGACCTCATCATGACGTCAGCAGGTCAACTGGGCGCCAGCCAGGTCAAACCTGACCAGTGGGGTCCACTGGTCAGTGACCCAGGGCTGTTTAGTGTCACAGACAAGTGGGCCCAGTCAAAGTCCACGTCAGCTTGGTCAAAGCTGACGTGTGGGGCCACTGTGATCAGTTAAGACTAAACAGGAAACTAACTGTTGTTGATTAAAGGCGTGGGGCCCATATGTAAGTGGGTCAGGGGGTTAAGTGGTGGGGGATTAGCGCCTAACTAAATGGCCACGTGAGCCGATCGCGGGCGTCGCCGACGGTGACCTCGAACCGCGGCGGAGTTCGCTCGGACCTCGCCAGAGGCGACGGATCGACGCGCCAGGGGCACCAGAAGGTAGCCCGTGCCCGTGCGCATCTGGGGAGACCAACGGGAGGTGCGGGGGTGGCCGGGGTTCGCCGGAGTGGAGCCCGAGGCGGCGGCCGGAGCTCGGGGGTTCGCGGGACCGGCGCTGCGGTGCACGGGAGGACGAATGGTTAAATGCTTTGGGTTCCTGAGGTTGCGGTGAGCACGCGGGTGGGCTCGGGAGCGAGCTGCGGTGGCTGTGGCCACGGCCACGCCATGGCCGGCGGCGAGGAGCAATCGGCTCCGGTGAAAGGGCGGCTAGAGTACGGGAACGAGCACGAGGAGGAGGGGGAATGGAAGAGTAGCTCACAGCGGATCTGGTGGAGGCAACGGCGAGGCCGGGGAGGGGCTGGAGCTCGCGAATCCTCGAAAGTTCGCCGGCGGCCGAAGGTTGGGGGCGAGCTTGAGGGCGACGCTGTAGGGCTTCCGGAGGGCCGTGGATCGGTGGGGAGGAAGAGGGGGTCGGGGCGGAGCTTCCTGGGGCGTCGGTGAGGCGTGGGGTGGCCGGTGGCCACGGCGGCAACGAACGGCAGCGACGAGCGCGTCGGCCAAAGCGGGGGTGGACGAGGGAGAGAGCAAGGGGGGGAGAATGGGGTGTCGGCAGGGTCGGGGCGGCGCCGAGGGGTGGCTTCGAGGCGTCGCCACGCTGTCCAGGCGAGGCAGGCAGCCAGGGAGCTGCGTGGCGAGCTCGGCGTGCACGGGCGCGCTCCTCTCTGCCTGCCTGGCGAGAGGAAGCAGGTGGCTGGCACGGGCCAGATCTTGGGCGGCCGGTGGGCTGCAGTGGGCCGCCAGATGGGCAGGTAGGCGGACAGGTAAGCTTCATTTTTGTTTTATATTTCGCTACATTCATTTTGTTTTGATTTAGTAAAATACCAAACCATTTATAAAATCCTGAAAATAATTATGTGCCTAGAACTAAAATATACCATACCACATAAAATGTTCCAGAATTATTGGACATATATTAACTATATATAAAATTATATATCCAATGCAAATAGTTATTGAATTTATTTCAAAGGCCCAAAATAATTAACTCTGAGATACCAAAAATATTGTTTTGAGTTTTACCTCTTTGCAATATTTTCAGGGACTAAGAGGAACATTTTCTTGGACTTCTCTGAGAAGATTTAATGCTGATCATTTTTAGAAAGTTTTCTGAGGCTTTGAAGATCCCTCAATTCAAATTTCATTTGAATTAAAACATGATGCCCACATGAGGGTCTAACCTAGTGCATAACAGAACCAGGGATGTGACAATTCATTTTCTTCGAAACACTGAAATAGGCAAAAAACAGCAATTCGGGTTGGGCCTCCGGTTAGTACCTTAGTCCCAAAAATGATATAAAAGTGTAGAGTAAAGCCCATAAACATCCAAAATGGGTAATATAATAGCATGGAACAATCAAAAATTATAGATACATTGGAGACGTATCAGAATGCGAGATGGCTTTGATTCGGTCGACCATCTATCAGCAAGATCTGCGTCGATTCCATGCCCAAAATGTCAGAGGTCGAGCGTTCCAGGAAGGAGCCTTGTGCTCCGAGTGGACCAGAAATGGCCTCACAAGCTTGATTCGGCCTGGGAAGGTCCATTCATCATCACCAAGGTGCTCCACAATGGAGCGTATCACATCTACAACGTAGCCAAGAATATGGACGAGCCATGCGCATGGAACGCAGAGCTGCTTCGCCCTTTCTATACCTAAAATCACTCAACCCGACGAGTTGTAATAAGAGTACTTCAGTTTGTTTACCAAAGACAAGATTTTTACAGTATCTTAATGATTGGTTTCCCATAATCATTTGTGTCTGAATCCCCAAGTGGGTGGCTTAGCTGCGAACCTGATTCGCCTAAGTTAAAAACATTCCGAATGGAGAGCAATCCTCCCACTCGGAGGCTAAGCCGCGAACCTGATTTGCCTAAGTTAAAAACATTCCGAGTGGAGAGCAATCCTCTCACTCAGGAGCTTAACTGCGACCCCGTACTCGCCTAAGTTAAAAACATTCCGAGTGGAGAGCAACCCTCCCACTCGGGCGCTTAGCCGTGACCCCGTACTCGCCTAAGTTAAAAAACACTCCGAGTGGAGAGCAATCCTCCCACTCGGAGGCTTAGCTGCGACCCCGTACTCGCCTTAGTTAAAAAAACATTCTGAGTGGAGAGTAATCCTCCCACTCGGAGGCTTAGCCGTGGACCTGATTCACCTAAGTTAAAAACATTCCGAGTGGAGAGCAATCCTCCCACTCGGGGGCTTAGCTACTACCCTGTACTCGCCTAACTTAAAAAACACTCCGAGTGGAGAGCAATCCGCCCACTCGGAGGCTTAGCTGCAACCCTGTACTCGCCTAAGTTAAAAAAACATTCTGAGTGGAGAGCAATCCTCCGACTCGGAGGCTTAGCCGTGAACCTGATTCGCCTAAGTTAAAAACATTCCGAGTGGAGAACAATGCTCCCACTCAGGGGCTTAGCTGCGACCCCGTACTCGCCTAAGTTAAAAAACATTCCAAGTGGAGAGCAATCCTCCCACTCAGGGGCTTAGCCACGACCCCGTACTCGCCTAAGTTAAAAAACACTCCGAGTGGAGAGCAATCCTCCCACTCGGAAGCTTAGCTGCGATCCCGTAGTTGCCTAAGTTAAAAAAACATTCCGAGTGGAGAGTGATGGATTCATGTACCTAGGGTAGGGTCATAGACCTAATCTAAGTGCCCTACCCAAGGACACCCTTAGGAGATATCACCTTCTAGTCGACCAACGAGGAACCCACTCGACTGACTGGAAGGACTCGACCATGAAGACTCACTCGACCACCAGAAGGCCGGGAGGCACTCTGCACTGCAACAGCCTGTAATTGAATAGACTTTATGGTAGTTAAGACACTTTATGTAGGGCGTTACCAGTAACGCCCCGGACTTAATGTACTTTAAACCCTTCATTACGTGGGCTGGCAGGGGTCTTGGCGCACCCTATATAAGCCACCCTCTCCACAGGCAGAAGGGTTCGCACCCCTGTAATGCATACACACATAATCCACTCGACCGCCTCTGGGCTCCAAGACGTAGGGCTTTTACTTCCTCCGAGAAGGGCCTGAACTCGTACATCGCTTGTGTTTACAACCTCTCCATAGCTAGGACCTTGCCTCTCCATACCTACCCCCACTCTACTGTCAGACTTAGAACCACGACAGTTGGCGCCCACCATGGGGCAGGTGTTTTAGCGATTTTGTGGAGAAGTTGCGGTACTTCCGAGTACTTTCATCATGATGACTGCTGGAGTTTTGGTTGAGGGGCGCAAGATCCGTCTCGGCGCTCTCACCTTTGTCGTCGACGACTCCGCGTGGCTCCAGCAGGCTCCACTCGACGTCGATGCGCTCCCCGTCCGCGGTGCGACGCATTTTTGTGCATGTGTCTGCGGCGTTCTGCTGCGGCAACCGTCGACCCCATATCGGTCGACTCCTTTATCGGCCACCCGCCCGGTCTCCCACCAGCGCAAGCGCTCTGGTCGGTTGAGACTCCAGCGGTGGGTGAAGCACGCGGTGGCTCGCCAGACGGCCACCGCCCAGGTCGTGGCAATTGAGCCCGACGAGTCTCTCTACGGCCTGTTCGACCGTCGGTGGCTCTGAGAGACTGCATCCGAAAAGCGATAGCGATGATCCGCGGTAGAAATCCTGATGGTCAACGGACCCCGCAGCCCTCCTGGCTTCGCTCTCGAGGGCGGGGCTGGCGGCGGAGGTGACCCCGTACGAGACCAGGAAGAGTACCAGCCCGAGACACTCGACTCTCTACAGAGGGAGGAGCTTCGCCGCAGGAACATGGATGCCCTGCACACTCCCATCGCGGGAGAAACCCCCGAGGCTCGTGCCTTGGAGGAGGCACATTTGGCCAATCTGGCTGAATGCGCTCGTCTGGAGAACCTCCAGCAAGCACTCGACGAGCGCGCACGGCAATGAGTTCCCGACGCCAATCGACGTCAACTCTTTCCGCCGACTCAGGTATATCGAACCCCAATTCAGAATTTAGCAGCTGCAACCCGTATAGCGAGTCCATCCAGCCCTCTCATCGGAGGTCTGGCAGAGGTTTGATGCAGATCGTGATTTGCTCCGGCAGCAGGAGACGAGAACTCAGCCGTGTCGCGATCGCGCAAGCAGAATTCACAATCGATCCGTTGCTGCGAATACGGTTGATCGGCTCACGCCCCAGATCGCCTCCGCGGCGGAAAGGCGCGACAACCGCGAGATCAGTATGGAGACCGACACGACCGAGATGACAGGCGTCGAGTGCCCGCTTCCCCTCCGAGGGATGGGTCTTACGCTCCTCGGCGACAGGATGAGAGGCGTCAGTTCAGTGCGGGGCGAAGAGTTCCGGTCGACCCCAGGGAACCAGGCTTCGACGCGCGATCCATTATCGTGCAAGGCTTGGTCGACCGGAACAGAGCCTATCGAGGTGGACCCGAGAGAGATGCGCCCACGAGCAGTCGAGTGCATGTTTCTGGTCCAGAGTGTTTTAGCAGGGCTATCAGAGCCGCAGTGATTCCCCCCAATTTCAGGTTGGCAACAGGAGTCAGCAAATTCACTAGGGAGTCCAAGCCTAAAACTTGGCTTGAAGATTACCGAGTGGCTGTTCAGATTGGTGGTGGGAATGACGAGGTGGCCATGAAGCATTTGCCCCTCATGTTGGAAGGTTCTGCCAGAGCATGGTTGAATCAGTTACCTCCTAGCAGTATTTACACTTGGGAAGATTTGTCCCGAGTGTTCGTCAGAACTTTTGAAGGAACTTGCAAGCGACCAGCTGGTTTGACGGAGTTGCAAGTCTGTGTGCAGAAGACCAATGAGACTCTCCGAGAGTACATTCAGAGGTGGATCACTTTGCACCATACCGTGGAAAATGTGTCTGATCATCAGGCAGTCTGCGCCTTCAAGGATGGCGTCAAGAACAGAGAATTGAGTCTGAAATTTGGTCGAACCGGAGACATGACCCTGAGTCGGATGATGGAGATCGCTACCAAGTACGCCAACGGCGAGGAAGAAGACCGACTCCGAAGCGGCAAGTACAAGCCGAGTCAGTCGGAGAAAGGAAATTCCAGTCGGAAACAGAAGCGGAAAGCCGAGCCAGCAGCTCCTGGAGAGGCCCCGCCGTGACTCGTGGAAAGTTCAAGGGAAGCCAAAGGATCACGGAATCCTAAGAAAGTAAAGGATAAAGAAGGAAACGACGTGATGGATATGCCGTGTCACATCCACACGAAGAAAGATGAAAAGGGCAACATCATTTACCCAAAGCACACCACTCGCCAGTGTCGACTCTTGATCCAGCAGTTTCAGGGAAAACAGTCTAAGGACAAGGAGAAGGAGTCAAACAAGGCCGAAGACAAAGAGGACAGTGAGGAAGGATATCCGCATGTCAACTCCACCCTAATGATCTTCGCAGATGTGGAAAGCAAGAGTCGACTGAAAGTCATTAACCGTGAGGTGAACATGGTTGCCCCAGCAAAACGAAGTTATCTGAGATGGTCCCAAACACCCATCACATTCGACCAATCTGATCACCCGACTCATATCGCCACCCCTAGGAGGCAAGCTTTGGTGGTCGATCAAGTTGTCGAAGGCACTCGACCGACGAAAGTCTTGATGGACGGTGGTAGTGGGCTGAACTTGTTGTATGAACACACTGAAAGGAATGGGCATCCCGATGTCCCGACCGAGCACCAGTAACATGACTTTCCACGGAGTCATACCAGGGAAGAAAGCTGAGTCACTCGGCCAAATAGCTCTGGACGTGGTTTTTGGTGACTCAAAGCATTTTCGCCAGGAAAAGTTGACTTTTGAGGTTGTGGATTTTCAGAGTGCGTACCACACCATTTTGGGGAGGCCAGCCTATGCACGGTTCATGGCTCGACCATGTTACGTGTACCTCAAACTGAAAATGCCAGGTCCCAAAGGAGTGATCACTGTCACTGGCGATCGGAAAAAGGCAGAAGAGTGCTTTCAGAAGGGCTCGAAGATTGCCGATTCCCAGGTGACAGCGGTCGAGTTCGAAGAGTACAAGCAAAACGCAGATCTGAGTGATTTGTTACGATCCAAGAAACTTGCCACAGAATCTGCATTTTAGTCGTCTGGTGAGACGAAGCCTGTTCACATTCACCCGACCGACCCCAATGCAGCCCTGACCCACATCTCCACGACACTCGACCCGAAATAGGAAGAAGCGCTCATCCAATTCCTCCATGAGAACTGGGACATTTTTGCATGGAAGCCACCGACATGCGGGTGTTCTGGGGATCGGGTGAGCATCGCCTCTGAGTCGACAAATCAGCATAACCAGTCAAAGAGCATCTTCGGCGGTCCGCCGTCCAGAAGAGAAAGGCTATTGGTGAGGAAGTGGCTCGACTGTTGGCGGTAGGATTTATCCGAGAGATATACCACTCCGAGTGGCTCGCTAATGTCGTCATGGTTCCCAAGAAGGACAAGTCACTCCGCATGTGCATTGATTTCAAGCACATCAATCGGGCCTGCCCGAAAGATCATTTTCCTCTCCCTCGCATAGATCAAATTGTTGACTCGACCGCGGGATGTGAGAGATTGTCTTTTCTAGACGCATATTCCGGGTATCATCAGATCCGTCTGTATGGACCCGACGAAATAAAAACAGCTTTCATCACTCCATTCGGGTGCTTCTGCTATATCACCATGCCATTCGGCCTCAAGAATGCCGGAGCCACATTTATGCGAATGATTCAGAAGTGTCTGCTCACTCAAATCAGTCGAAATGTGGAAGCGTATATGGATGATATCGTCGTCAAGTCGCGAAAAGGTTCCGTCCTGCTTGCTGACCTCGCCGAAACATTTTCCAACCTCAGAAGGTATGATATCAAACTCAATCCGTCAAAGTGCACATTCGGAGTTCCTGGTGGAAAGTTACTCGGTTTTCTCGTTTCCGAGTGAGGGATCGATGCTAATCCAGAGAAGATCGGCATTATTCTCCGAATGAAACGCCCTGTGTGAGTGCACGATGTCCAGAAGCTTACTGGATGCTTGGCCGCATTAAGTCGATTCATCTCACGACTCGGTGAAATGGCATTGCCTCTTTACCGATCGATGAAGAAAGCGGAACAAGTTCGAGTGGACTCGAAGCTGATGCAGCGCTTGCCGAGCTAAAAGCTCGCTCTCCACCCAGCCGGTGCTTGCTGCTCCAATCAGCAAAGAGCCTCTGTTGCTTTATATCGCAGCCACAGGGCAAGTCGTCAATCAAAGGCTTACGGTCGGCGGGAAGAGTAAGGAAAAGCCTTCAAAGTTCAGCGCCGGTGTATTATTTGTCCAAGTCCCGACTCCATCCAAGCAGAGATATCCTCATTACGAAGCTTGTGTATGGAATATACATGACCACGAAGAAGGTTGCTCATTATTTCTCGATCATTCCATCACATCGTCACGACGCCCACTATCGAGATTCTCGCACAACAGAGATGCAACCGGTCGAGTGGCGAAATGGGCGATTGAACTTCTTCCCCTTGATATCAAGTTTGAGGCAAAGAAAGCCATAAAGTCCCAGGCAATAGCAGATTTCCTCGCCGAGTGGATTGAACAACAGCAGCCGACTGAAGTTCACTCGGAGCACTAGACCATGTTCTTTGATGGCTCTAAGATGCTGAATGGTTCTGGCGCTGGGGTTGTTCTGGTTTCCCCCAGAGGAGATAAGCTTAGGTATGTGCTCCAGATTCACTTTGATTCCTCCAACAATGAGGCAGAGTATGAGGCCCTTTTATATGGATTGTGCATGGCCATCTCACTCGGCGTCCGTCGCCTGATGGTCTATGGCGATTCAGATTTAGTGGTCAATCGGTGGTGAAGGAGTGGGGACGTGAGAAGCCCAAAGAATGATCGGATACTGCAATGCAAAGTGAGGAATTTGGAAAAGAAGTTCGAGGGCTTAGAGCTCCATCGCATCCCCGACTGAAAAATCAGCAGCAGATGATCCGCAAAGATAGGTTCCAAAAGAGAAGCCATTCCGAGTGGTGTGTTCTTGGAGCATATACACACTCCGTCAGTCAAAGAAGATCCTTTCACAGAAGAAGCTCCACAGCCCAAGAGTGCCACAGATCCGACTGAAGTTGAGGTCCCAGCTGTGGTCGACTTGGTCATGGAGGTTTTAGTGGTCACTCCCGACTGGACAATTCCCTATATCGCGTATATCCTGAGAAAAGAGCTCCCGGAGGATGAGGAAGAGGCTCGGCAGATCGTCCGTCGATCCAAAGCCTTTACCGTTATCAAAGGACAGCTGTATAGAGAAAGCCCGACTGGAGTTGGTCAAAAATGCATAACGCTAGAAGAAGGTCGAATCATTCTCAATGATATCCACTCGGGGACCTGTGGTCACCATGCTTCCTATCGGACCATTGTAGCCAAAGCATACCGAGCCGGATTTTACTGGCCGAGGGCGAATGAGATGGCGAAGGAAATAGTGGACAAGTGCGAAGGATGTCAGTTCTACTCCAATATGTCACACAAGCCAGCGTCAGCTTTGAAGACCATTCCACTCGTCTGGCCGTTCGCAGTATGGGGGTTGGACATGGTCGGTCCCTTGAGAACAGGTCGAAGTGGTTTCACGCATGTACTGGTAGCAGTCGACAAGTTCACCAAGTGGATTGAGGCTAAACCAATCAAGAATCTTGACGCAGGTACTGCTGTTAGCTTCATCAGAGAGCTGACGTTCAGATATGGAGTCCCGCACAGCATCATTACGGATAATGGGTCGAACTTTGACTCGGAAGAATTCAGGGATTTCTGCAACTCTCAAGGCACATGAGTCGACTACGCTTCAGTCGCTCATCCACAGTCGAATGGACAAGCGGAACGAGCCAATGGCTTAATCCTCAAAGGTTTGAAACCCCGACTGATGCGTGATCTCAAGCATGCGGCTGGAGCATGGGTCGACGAACTCCCTTCGGTGCTTTGGGGGTTGAGGACCACACCCAATCGGTCGACCGGAAGAACTCCATTCTTCTTGGTCTGTGGAGCTGAAGCAGTCTTGCCGAGTGATCTTCTTCACAATGCTCCTCGAGTTGAACTCTACAATGAAGCAGAAGCTGAGCAAGCGCGTCAGGACGCAGTCGACCTCCTAGAGGAAGAAAGGGAGATGGCTCTGATCTGGACGACCATCTACCAACAGGACTTGCGTCGCTTTCACGCCAGAAATGTGAGAGGTTGAGCCTTCCAGGAAGGAGATCTAGTTCTCCGAGTGGATCAGCAGAAATAACATAAGCTCGCTCCTTCTTGGGAAGGACCCTTCGTCGTCACCAAGGTTCTCCACAACGGGGCATACCGTCTTTACAACGTCGAACACAATATCGAAGAGCCCCGAGCTTGGAATGCGGATCTGCTCCGCCCATTTTACACCTAAATTTTTTCACTCGGATGAGTTGTAATAAACTACTTCTGTAGTTCATGGATTTCGAAATAGTAGTGCCATAATTCCTTCATAATTTTGGTCACTTTTTATTTTTGTCCAGTAAAATTTTCCCCCAGTGGGTGGCTTAGCTGCGAATCTGTTTCACCTAAGTTATAAAAATCCTACCGAGTGGTAAGCCAGACTTCCACTAAGGGGCTTAGCTGCAGCCCAGTGCTCGCCTAAGTTATAAAAATCCTACCGAGTGGTAAGCCAGACTTCCACTCGGGGGCTTAGCTGCAGCCCAGTGCTCGCCTAAGTTATTAAAATCCTACCGAGTGGTAAGCCAGACTTCCACTCGGGGGCTTAGCTGCAGTCCAAGTACTCGCCTAAGTTATAAAAATCCTACCGAGTGGTAAGCCAGACTTCCACTCGGCGGCTTAGCTGCAGCCCAGTGCTCGCCTAAGTTATTGAAATCCTACCGAGTGGTAAGCCAAACTTCCACTCGGAGGCTTAGCTGCAGCCCAGTGCTCGCCTAAGTTATTAAAATCCTACCGAGTGGTAAGCCAGACTTCCACTCGGGGGCTTAGCTGCAGTCCAAGTACTCGCCTAAGTTATAAAAATCCTATCGAGTGGTAAGCCAGACTTCCACTCGAGGGCTTAGCTGCAGCCCAGTGCTCGCCTAAGTTATTGAAATCCTACCGAGTGGTAAGCCAGACTTCCACTCGGAGGCTTAGCTGCAGTCCAAGTACTCTCCTAAGTTGTAAAAAATCCTACCGAGTGGTAAGCCAGACTTCCACTCGGAGGCTTAGCTGCAGTCCAAGTACTCGCCTAAGTACAACGTACGCTCGCCAGGAGGACGAGGTGCAGGTCGACTGCGACCCTCTCCTCTGAGCTACGCCATAAGTACAATGTGTGTGCTCACAAGAAGGACGAGGTGCAGGTCGACTGCGACCATCTCCTCTGAGCTACGCCATAAGTATAATGTGTGCTCGCAAGGAGGACGAGGTGCAGGTCGACTACGACCCTCTCCTCTGAGCTTCTCCACAAATACAACGTGAAAATCCTACTGAGTGAAGAGCAAACCTCTCACTCGGGTGCTTAGCTGCAGCCCAGTGCTCGCCTAAGATATAAAAATCCTACCAAGTGAAGAGCAAACCTCTCACTCGGGGGCTTAGCTGCAGCCCAGTGCTCGCCTAAGATATAAAATTCCTACCGAGTGAAGAGGAAACCTCTCACTCGGGGGCTTAGCGCAGCCCAGCGCTCACCTAAGTTATAAAAATCCTACCGAGTGAAGAGCAAACCTCTCACTCGGGGGCTTAGCTGCAGCCCAGCGCTCGCCTAAGTTATAAAAATCCTACCGAGTGAAGAGCAAACCTCTCACTCGGGGGCTTAGCTGCAGCCCGGCGCTCGCCTAAGTTATAAAAATCCTACCGAGTGAAGAGCAAACCTCTCACTCGGAGGCTTAGCTGCGGCTCAATGCTCGCCTAAGGAATAAGTCGACTGCAGAAAGCACCTCGCTGTGAACCTGCAAAGGACAATTCGAGCCAAAAGCAATCATATCCAAACATCAAATCCAAGTTTAGGTCGATATCTAAAGGAACCGAGAGTGCTCAGGCGCTAAGCCTGTTAAGGTTTATCGGTTACAATTCCACTCGGCATACCGAGGCAAATTTAAAGTGTCGGGCTTAAAGGAAGTTTTTTACCCCTCCTGTGGAGGGCTGGAAGGAGCAACGAACTCATCAAGGTCGATTCCGTCTGCGATCTGGGTAGCAGCAGCGATGAAGGTTTCCATGAAGGACCTGAAGTCGTGTTTCTTGGTGTTGGCCACTCGGAGAGCCGCTAGCTTGTCTTGTCGCGCGTGTTTGCAGTGGACTCGGGCCAGACACAGAGCAACATCAGCACCGCAATGAGCCGAGGACTTCTACCACTCTTGCACTTGGTCAGGGACGGCGTTCAGTCGAGCCATCAGCGACTCGAGGTCATTCTGGAGTGTCGCCCTGGGCCAGAGCGTCGAGTCGATGTGGGACGTAGCAACCTTCAGCCTTGCAAGGTAGTCCACGACAGCTGCAACACGGGACTCCAGTCTGAAGACATTCATAGCAACTTCATCATTCACCGGAGAATTGACGGGGTCAAGGTTTGGTTCCAGCTGGCTAGTCTCTTCTTCAAAGTTTCGACAGAATTCTGCAAGGACAAAACGCCGAGTCAAGACAGTGGTCGAATGAAAGCATCACAGTTGAAAATGTTGGTCGAGTATAAAAGGTTACCTTCGAGCATAAGGAACAATTTCTTGGCAAGACCACCCAGGAAGGCTTCCAGGTCATTCTTCTTCCCAGTCAACTGATTGATCTTGTCGGTCAGAGTAGTCTTGTCAGTCTTCAGTCGGTCGACTTCCTTGTTGGCAATCCCAAGAGCAGCTTTCAGATTGGTATTTTCCTGTTCGAGCTTGGTGGCTGAAGCTAACTTCTCGTCAGCAAGCTTGGTCTTCTCAGCTAGCTCAAGGTCTTTTTTCTTCTGGGCCTCCTTCACCTTGCCTGCAAGTTATAGCCAGATCAGATTTTGAAACAAATGGAGGGAAAAAGGACTCTTCGAGGTCTCACCGAACATACCTTTGGTCTCCTCCTTCGCCTTCGTCAGATTCTCCTGCACCAGCTTCAGATCCAGATCGAGCTGAATGTGCTTGTGCTCCAGCTCGGTATAGCAAGCCGCAAGGTCACAGGATTTCTACGAAGGACCAATCGACAAAATATCAAAGATAATTCACTTCCGAGTGGATAAGAGAAAATCATACGTTTCTAAGACCACAGCCGAATGCAAGCATTCGACCGTAGTCTCGGGGACTACACCCAGTTGGTGCACTCAGCGTGCCCCCACTAGTTCTATTAAAGACAGAGTCGACTGGTCGACCCCAAAAAAAAGTACTCTTGATCGTAATCGATCGCCATGAGAGTCCACCACGCCTCGGGACTACACCGATGGGTGCACTCAGCGTGCCCCACCGGTTTTAAATCCATTCGATCCAAATAATGACGAAAAGCCTTTACTTATAAAGCCTAAGGCCGACTGCCAGTAGTCGACCTTAGCCTTGGGGACTACACCCAGCGGGTGCACTCAGCGTGCCCCCGCTAACACGGATTTTTTTATCGACACACCCAGTGGGTGATTGCTATGGATTCCAGAAAGAAAAGTTTTGGTAGCATATCCTAACAGAACAGGCGGTGGTTGACTGACCTGAACATTGCTTTGAAGGGCGGAGCTGGCGTCATAAGCTGCCTGGCTTGCATCCCGGATGGTCTTATCCTGCTCCATCATGATCCCTACTTGGCGTATCGCTTCCTTAGCAGCGCTGGCTTGGTCCTCCGGGACGTGGTGCGTTGTGAAGAGCGAAGGTTGCGCAGCACTCGACGAAGTGGGACGAGCACTCGTCAACGGCACCGCGAAAGACACGGTGTGTCGAGTGGTGTTCTCCCCCTCCGTGGCCACAGTCTTGGGCGCCGTCACATCCTGGGCTGCTTTACCAGTAGACGCCTTCCTGCTCCTCCTATGCTTCAGCGGTTCCTCATCCTCATCATCATCATCAGGAAGGGTGATAACAACATTGGATGGAGCTTCAGAAAAGAATCAGAGTTAGAAATCATGAGTCAGTCGACTAAAGTCAGAATTAAGAGTATAGTACCAGGATTTGAAGTTGCTGCGTCCTCCATCTCATGGTCTTCAGCCTTGCCTGAGGTCTCAGAAGTTGCAGCACTGAAGTTCCAAAGAATCAGTCGAACTAGCTCAAGTATCAACCAGAGATAAAGCTTGTACAAAACAAGGAGACTTAAGTAACATGTTTACCCTGATATGGTGGGGATGGACACCTTCATCTTCGGCAGGAGCTTGGTGGGCTTTGACGGAGCCACCTTCGACTGCTTCGGCGCCTTTTCAGTCGGCGCCGGAGAAGCGGTCCGAGGGCGTTTGGTCGACTGCGGGGCAGTCGCAACCCCCTTACCGCGTTCAGTCGCGGGGTCATGGACAAGTTTCGACCGCCTTTCCGAGCGCGGTGGTGCAACCTCCTCCTCCTCCTCTTCTTCGTCCTCATCATCGTCGTCGTCATCATCGTCATCTTCGGCAGCGTCTGAGTCCCACTCCTCCTGGCTCTCGCCCCCGCTGGCTTCTCCCTCCTCAGTCGGAGCCTGAGCTCCATTGGGCATCGAGTACAGCTCGGTGAGGGCCTAAAAGATGTCAAGCCAGAGATCAGTCGACCAATTTACAGAACATACAGAAACACATACGACAAGTATGCAATGGAAGGCAGAGCAGAAGTACCTTCTCTGGAACGCTGTGATGGTCGAGTGGAGGAATCCTCCTGGATCCACGGGGATTGTCCTTGTTCCCAGTGACCGCGGCCATCCACCTTTCCACCGTGGCGTCGTCGACTGCCTCCGGGTGGACCCGAGTCTCGTCTTCAGTTCCGCAGTACAAACACATACAATGGCTCCGGAACTGAAGAGGCTGGATACGTCGCCGAAGGAAAACTTCCAGAAGGTCCATTCCAGTAACGCCGTCCCGAACCAACTGCACCATGCGATCCATCAGCATCTTCACGTCAGCTCCTCCTCCGGAATCACCTTCAGAGAGGAGGGCTTGTTCACTCGGTCCATGGTGAATTGCGGGAGTCGACTCGACTACCCCGGCGTCAACTCATTCCGGCAGTAGAACCAGGTCAACTGCCAGCCCCTGACCGACTCGGGAAACGTCATGGCTGGGAAGGTGCTCTTTTTCCTCACTTGAATCCCCAGGCCCCCGCACATTTGGACAACTTGGGTTTTCTCATCGCCTGGACTCGCCTTCTTCACGGTCTGAGAGCGACACGTGAAGATGTGCTTGAACAAGCCCCAGTGCGGTCGACAGCCCAGAAAATTCTCACACATGGATACAAACGCAGCAAGATACGCGATGGAGTTCGGGGTGAAGTGGTGGAGTTGGGCTCCAAAGAAGTTCAAAAAACCACGAAAGAAAACACTTGGTGGCAGAGAAAATCCGCGATCGACATGAGTGGCCAGGAGCACGCACTCACCCTCTTCCGGCTGGGGCTGCCACTCTTTCCCTGGAAGCCTTGCGGCGCCGTGGGGGATCAGCCCGTCGTCAGCCATGTCGAGGAGATCCTTCTCCCTGATGGACGACTGGATCCAATCTCCCTGGACCCAGCCCTTCGGCAGGCGAGATCTAGACGAAGACCCACCGCGACTGGTGGATCTCCCCTTCGCCTTCTCCGCCGCCGACGCCTTCTTTGCGCGCTCCAGCACCGCCGTCTTATCCTTTACCATGGCTGCCGGCGAGATGCGCAAAGAGGAGCTTTGCAGAGGTGGAAGCGGCCGCGTTGGGCGGAGACGAGGAAAGCGGAGAAGAAAGAGCACTGTTCAGAAAACCCTCGCTGGTCGCATTTATAACGTCCCTTCCGAGTGGATGACAGGTGGACCCGGTCAATCTAATCATATCCCGAAACAGTTGCATTGACATGATACGTGGCGGAAAAAGTGGCGCGGGGATCGAGGCGTCTATGTCCTATCCTTTCCGAACGCCGCGGTCCGCCCGGCTTCGCGCGCTTCCCCAAATTTCGTATCCATTGGAATCCGTGAACGGCAGATCAGTCTGTCAGACGCGGGATCTCCTGCAATCCATCGCTCGGGAACCGGTGAAGTCCGAAAAGTCACTCGACGAAAGACAAGAATGGATCGAGTCGGCTGAAGAAAAGTTGCTCGTTATCAACAAAGAAGATCTTGATCCAGAACAACACATAGCCAGTATGCAAAAGTCAATCGGAAACAGCGTCAACTCCTTCCTCACTCAAGCCTCAATCCATTCGGGGGCTAATGATGGATTCATGTACCTAGGGTAGGGTCATAGACCTGATCTAAGTGCCCTACCCAAGGACACCCTTAGGAGAGATCACCTTCCAGTCGACCAACGAGGAACCCACTCGACTGACTGGAAGGACTCGACCATGAAGACTCACTCGACCACCAGAAGGCCGGGAGGCACTCTGCACTGCAACGGCCTGTAATTGAATAGACTTTATGGTAGTTAAGACACTTTATGTAGGGCGTTACCAGTAACGCCCCGGACTTAATGTACTTTAAACCCTTCATTACGTGGGCTGGCAGGGGTCCTGGCGCACTCTATATAAGCCACCCCCTCCACAGGCAGAAGGGTTCGCACCCCTGTAACGCATACACACATAATCCACTCGACCGCCTCAGGGCTCCGAGACGTAGGGCTTTTACTTCCTTCGAGAAGGGCCTGAACTCGTACATCGCTTGTGTTTACAACCTCTCCATAGCTAGGACCTTGCCTCTCCATACCTACCCCCCACTCTACTGTCAGACTTAGAACCACGACAGAGAGCAATCCTCCCACTCGGAGGCTTAGCTGCGACCCCGTACTCTCCTAAGTTAAAAAATATTCCGAGTGGAGAGCAATCCTCCCACTAGGGGGTTTAGCTGCGACCCCATACACACCTAAGTTAAAAAACACTCCGAGTAGAGAGCAATCCTCGCACTCGGGGGCTTAGCTGCGACCCCGTATTCGCCTAAGTCACAAATGTCCTGTGAGCTACATCACAAGTACAACATGCACTCCATCCCGGTTCGCAAGGACGACGAGTGTCGATTGAACACAACGTCCTAGCTGCGCCACAAGTACAATGTACGCTCCATCCCGATCTGCAAGGACGATGAGGTGTCGATTGAACACACTGTCTGAGCCATTCGATGAAAGGTGAAAAGATCAAGTTCACTCGGAATTGAAAGACATTCAAAAGCGATAAAGGCAAAGCCATCATATTCTAGGAAAACCAATTTCAGATAAATCCCGCAAAAGTTCAGAACCGCAACAGGCAGAAGTACTCAGACATCAAGCCTGAAAGATTTAACGGTTACATAACCACTCGGCATTCCGAGGCAAATAAAGGTGGAGCATATTGTTTATTCACTCGGCAGGAGGAGGACTTGCTGGATCGCAAAAGCTGTCAGAGTCGATGCTGTCTGCGATGCGAGTGGCCGCGTCTAGGAAGGTGCCCATAAAGGACTGGAAGATGAGCTTCTTGGTGTAGGCAACCTTGAGAGCTTCCAGCTTGTCTTCTCTGACATCCTTGCAGTGCACTTGGACCAACGACAGAGCAACATCAGTGCCACAACGAGGAGATGACTTCTTCCATTCCTGCACTCGACCCGGGATTTGATTCAGTCGAGTCATCAGAGACTCGAGATCCTGTGAGAGTTTCGTCTAAGGCCAGAGTTTAGCATCAATCTGCGTCATTGCCACCTTCAGACGAGCGACATAATCCACAGCACTGTCCATGCAAGACTCCAATCGCAGCACATTCATCGCAACATCATCTTTAACAGGAGAGTTTATGGGGTCAAGACCTGTCTCGACCCGCCCAGTTTCTGCTTCGAAGTCTTGACAAAGTTCTGCACAGTCGAAAAAGCAGCGAGTCGACAGTTTAACAAGGTGTGACAGTCGACATCAACAAATCAGTCGAACAAAAGGAAATACCTTCAAGCTTCAAGACCAACTTTGCAGCGAGTTGCCCCAAATAAGCCTCCAATTCGCCCTTCTTGGCCTTGAGACTTCCAACTTCGTCAGTCAAGATTTCCTTGTCCTTCTTCATCCGCGCAACCTCCTGGTTGGCTTCAGTAACGGCAGTCTTCAACTTGGAGTTCTCCTCTTCCAACTTGTTGAATGAGGCCAACTTCTTGTCAGCGAGTGTCGTTTTCTCTCGCACGGCCTTCTGAGCTGCGGTAAGGTCTTGATCCTTCTTCTCCAGAGCCTGCTTCATTCTTTCTAGAGAAATAACATTCTTCAGACGAGCTTGGAGTTGACGGTTTTCACTACGCACATCTGTTCGAGTGGAGTGACTCGGTTCAAAAAGACTAAAGAAAAAAAGAGTCATAAGGTGGACAATCGACGGATTGTTACCTCCCATGGTAGCCGCTTCGTCCTGGGCCTTCTTGAGATTCTTCTCGGCCAGCTCCAGATCAAAGTTAAGGCTAATCTGCTTCTTCTCCAGTTCAAAAAATTGGGCTCCAAGATCACAAGACTTTTGCAGTCAGCAAATAAGATATGTCAGTCGACGGAAACAAAAGTCAATCACAGCAAAAATTGCTCTAAGACTACCACCGAATCAAACAATCAACAGTAGTCTCGGGGACTACACCCAGTGGGTGCACTTGGCGTGCCCCCACTGGTCTGATTTTACACTCGGCATGGTCTGCCCAGCGTGAGTAAAAAAAAGAGAGATTCTCAAACCCCAGTCGACTACCAGCAGTCGACCGCCGTCTCGGGGACTACACCCAATGGGTGCACTCTGCGTGCCCCCACTGGTCCGGTCTTACACTCGACTCAACCTGGTCGACTCAAGTGGAAGAACTATTCAACACTAAAACAGAATACCCGGTGGGTGATTGGATGTGAAATGCAGACGTATGATAGATGCACATAAAAGGTTCCAAAACGCTCATCCAAGGAGACATTATGGACAATGAAGCAACAGTTGCAACTACCACTAGTCAACAGACCAGTCGGAAACCAACTAACCTTGACGTTGGCTTGCAGAGTGGTGTTGGCATTGTAGGCAACCTGACTGGCCTCATGCACCACCTTCATCTGCTCCATCATGAGGTTTGCCTGGAGAAGGGCCTCCTTGGCGGCACTCGGCGGGTCGTCTGGAGTGTGGTATGCAGCGAAGAGCGATGATGGCAGTACAGCCAGAGCGGTCAAAGGATCTGAAGCATGGAGTTGTGCGGGCGCAGCGGAGACCTGAGCAGTCGACCCCGAAGGACAGTCAGTCGACAGTGGATTGGCAAAGGTAACATTGGCCTGAGCCGGATCTACGGATCGCTGCACCATCGTCTCTGGAGCGGATGTCGACTGAGGCACCTGACCCTCAGCCGTCTCCCTCTTGAGGCCCTGCCCCTCCTTCTCCTCTCTTTCAAAGGCACTTCTTCCTAATCATCCGGAAGCTCAATGACGTTCCGCGGAGCTGCAATAAAAAGCAATCGCAAGAGTTCAGTCGACCGACAACCCTGTCGGCAGAACAAATTCAAGATGGCAAGAGCGTACCAGCTTTGGAAGTAGCCGCGTCATCAGCCTCCTCATCACCCGGGGCCTTGTCAACATCCATGGAGGTCGCGGAAGTTGTAGCACTGAAAAGTTTATAATCCATTCGGTCAAAGCAGAAGTATGAGTCGGTAGAAGAAAACGCAGAAAGATAGAACACTCACCTAGAGGCAACAGGAACATCCATCTTGATCTTGGGCAAGGTCTTCCGAGACTTGGAAGGGGCGTCCTTGGGTTGCTTGGCGACCTTCTCTGTCGGCTCCGGAGTAAAAGTCCGAGTGCGCTTATGTGCTTGTGTACTCAGAGCCACGGTCTTGCCACGCCCGCCCGCTGGATCTTGGAGTTGCTTGGATCGACGCTCTATGCGAGGAGGTGAGTCGACTACTGATACGTCTCCAGCGTATCTATAATTTTTTATTGTTCCATGCTATTATATTACCCCTTTTGGATGTTTATGGGCTTTATTTTACACATTTATATCATTTTTGGGACTAACCTACTAACCGGAGGCCCAGCCCATATTGCTATTTTTTGCCTATTTCGGTATTTCGAAGAAAAGGAATATCAAACGGAGTCCAAACAGAATGAAACCTTCGGGAGCGTGATTTTTGGAAGAAATATGATCCGGAGAGCTTGGAGTGCAAGTCAAGAAGCTCCCGAGGGCCCCACGAGATAGGGGGCCACGCCCCTATCTCGTGGGCCCCTCGGGCGGCCACCGACGTACTTCTTCTTCCTATATATACCTACGTACCCCAAAAACATCCAGGAGCACCACGAAACACAATTTCCACCGCCGTAACCTTCTATATCCGCGAGATCTCATCTTGGAGCCTTCGCCGGCACTCTGCCGGAGGGGGAATCAACCACGGAGGGCTTCTACATCAACATCCTTGCCCCTCCGATGAGTTGTGAGTAGTTATTAGCTAGATGGCTTCTTCTCTCTTTTTGGATCTCAATACAATGTTCTCCCCCTCTCTTGTGGAGATCTATTCGATGTTAACTCTTTTTGTAGTGTGTTTGTCGAGATCCGTTGAATTGTGGGTTTATGATCAAGTTTATCTATGAATAATATTTGAATCTTCTCTGAATTCTTTTATGTATGATTGAGTTATCTTTGCAAGTCTCTTCGAATCATCAGTTTGGTTTGGCCTACTAGATTGATCTTTCTTGCCATGGGAGAAGTGCTTAGCTTTGGGTTCAATCTTGCGGTGTTCAAACCCAGTGACAGAAAGGGTTGCACAACACGTATTGTATTGTTGCCATCGAGGATAACAAGATGGGGTTTATATCATATTGCATGTGTTTATCCCTCTACATCATGTCATTTTGCTTAATGCGTTACTCTGTTCTTATGAACTTAATACTCTCGATGCAGGCAGGAGTCGGTCGATGTGTGGAGTAATAGTAGTAGATGCAGGCAGGAGTCGGTCTACTTGTTATGGACGTGATGCCTATATACATGATCATGCCTAGATAATCTCATAACTATGCGCTTTTCTATCAATTGCTCGACAGTAATTTGTTCACCCACCGTAATACTAATGCTATCTTGAGAGAAGCCTCTAGTGAAACCTATGGCCCCGGGTCTATCTCTTATCATATTTGCTTTCAATCTACCTTTATTTGCATCTTTACTTTTTGCATCTATATTACAAAATACCAAAAATATATTTATCTTATCATACTATCTTTATTAGATCTCACTTTCGCAAGTGGCCGTGAAGGGATTGACAACCCCTTTATTGTGTTGGTTGCGAGTTCTCAGTTTGTTTGTGTAGGTGCGTGGGACTTTTGAGGAGCCTCCTACTGGATTGATAACTTGGTTCTCAAAATTGAGGGTAATACTTATGCTACACTTTGCTGCATCACCCTCTCCTCTTCGAGGAAAACCAACGCAAGCTCAAGACGTAGCAAGAAGGATTGCTGGCGCCGTTGCCGGGGAGGTCTTCGCTCAAGTCAAGACATACCAAGTACCCATCACAAACCCATCTCCCTCGCATTTACATTATTTGCCATGTGCCTCTCGTTTTCCTCTCCCCACTTCACCCTTGCCATTTTATTCGCCCTCTCTTTCCCAATCTCCTCCTCTCTTTTCGCTTGTCGATCTATGGATCCTCATCCGCCTGCTAATCTTTTTAAGAGATCCAATTATGATGAACACATTACTAGTGAGTTTTGTGCACTAGATTATCTTTATGAAGTTTTGCTTGAAATTTGTGAATCTGAAAATTGTGATGAAGAAATTTATGAAGAGATTCATGATGACTCCTTGAATAAAAAGCATGATTGCAATGATTTTACTATAAATTCTCTTGATGTCAATTGTGCTAATAATACGCAAAACCCTAAGCTTGGGGATGCTAGTTTTGCTATGTCTACTACTTGTTGCCATGATCATGATTGGGGTGATTCTTCTTATGATCTTGAAAATTTATTTAAGCCCCATGATGAATATGAGATTGGTAATAGTGTATGCAATAATATTGAAAGTGGGTTTGGAAGAGTGTCAACTTTAGATCCCACATATTTCGAGAATGTTCAATCTTATGATATTTTTGATAAAAGTGGGTTTGGAGAGGTCATGACTTTAGTTAATGATAATCCCACTATTTTGGAAGAGTGTCAACTTTACATGCATGTGGATCGTGTTGAGAATATGTTATGTGATAGCTATTTTGTTGAATTTGCTTATGATCCTACATGTAATTATTATGAGAAAGGAAATTATGGTTGTAGAAGTTTTCATGTTACTAAATTACCTCTCTTCATGTTGAGATTGCTATCATCTCTTTGTTCTTCCTTGCATATGCTAGTTTTTGCTTGCCTAGCAAATTTGTTTGCTTATAATATGCCTATGCATAGGAAGTATGTTAGACTTAGATGTGTTTGTCACATGTTTTATGATGCTCTCTTTGTGCTTCAATTCTTGTCTTTCATGTGAGCATCATTGAAACCTCAATGCCTAGCTAAAAAAGGCTTTAAAGAAAAGCGCTTGTTGGGAGACAAGCCAATATTTTTCCTTGCTGTTATTTAATAAATCTTGCATCTACCTTCTGGATAGATGTGTTTTTATCTTTTAATTAGTGTTTGTGCCAAGTAGAACCTATAGGATAACCTACGATGATAGTTGATTTGATTCTGCTGAAAAACAGAAACTTTGTGCGCACGAATATAACTTTGTTAAATCACAGGAACATGATTTTGCATTGATTCTTTTTGCTGATGTTCAATAGACAAATTATCCAGGACTTCCTATTTTGGTAGGATTTTTAGAGTTCCATAAGTTTGCGTTAGTTACAGATTGCTACAGACTGTTCTGTTTTTGACAGATTCTGCTTTTCGTGTCTTGTTTGCTTATTTCAATGCATCTATGGCTAGTAATTCAGTCTATGAACCATAAAGAAGTTGGAATACAGTAGGTATAACACCAAAATAAATAAGTTCATTGCAGTACCTTATGTGGTGGTTTTGTTTTCTTTCACTAACGGAGCTTATAAGATTTCCTGTTGAGTTTTGTGTTGTGAAGTTTTCAAGTTTTGGGTAAAGCTTTTATGGACTATGGAATAAGGAGTGGCAAGAGTCTAAGCTTGGGGATGCCCATGGCACCCCAAGATATTCAAGGATAGCCAAAAGTCTAAGCTTGGGGATGCCCCGGGAAGGCATCCCTCTTTAAATCTTCGCTCATTGGTAACTTTACTTGGAGCTATATTTTTATTCGCCACATGATATGTGTTTTGCTTGGAGCGTTGTGTATTATATTAGTCTTTGCTTTTTAGTTTACCACAATCATCCTTGCTGTACGCACCTTTTGGGAGAAGCCTATTTGATTAGAATTTGCTAGAATACTCTATGTGCTTCACTTATATCTTTTGAGCTTGATACTTTTGCTCTAGTGCTTCACTTACATCTTTTCGAGCACGGTGGTGTCTTAATTTTGAAGAAATTACTAGTCTATCATGCTTCACTTATATCATTTTGAGAGTCTTTTAGAACAGCATGGTATTTGCTATGATCATAAAGTTGGTCCTAGAATGATGAGCATCCAAGTTGGGTATAATCAAAACTATCATAGAAAGTGAATTGGATGCTATGATCAATTTGATGCTTGATAATTGTTTTGAGATATGGAGGTAGTGATATTAAAGTCATGCTAGTTGGGTGACTATGAATTTAAAGAATGCTTGTGTTGAAGTTTGTGATTCCCGTAGCATGCACGTATGATGAACCCTTTGTGATGAACTTGGAGCACAATTTTATTTATTGATTGTCTTCCTTATGAGTGGCGGTCGGGACGAGCGATGGTCTTTTCCTACCAATCTATCCCCCTAGGAGCATGCGCGTAGTACTTTGGTTTTTGATGACTTCTAAATTTTTGCAACAAGTATATGAGTTCTTTTGATTAATGTTGAGTCCATGGATTATACACACTCTTTCACCCTTCCACCATTGCTAGCCTCTCTTGTATCGTGCAATTTTCGCCAGTACCATACACCCACCATTTACCTTCCTCAAAACAGCCACCATACCTACCTATTATGGCATTTCCATAGCCATTCCGAGATATATTGCCATGCAACTTTCCACTGTTCCATTCATATGACACGCATTACTTTTGTCATATTGCTTTTTGCATGATCATGTAGTTGACATTGTATTTGTGGCAAGGCCACCTTCATAATTTTCATACATGTCGCTCTTGATTCATTGCATATCCCGGTACACCGCCAGAGGCATTCATATAGAGTCATATCTTGTTCTAGCTTTGAGTTGTAAATCCATAAAAGTGTGATGATCTTCATTATTAGAGCATTGTCCTAGTGAGAAAAGGATGATGAAGACTATGATTCCCCCACAAGTCGGGATGAGACTTCGGACTTTACAAAAAGAAAAGAAAAGAAGAAAGAAAAAAAGAGAAAGGCAAAAAGAAAAAAAGATAGGCCAAAGAAAAAAAAAGAGAAAAAATAAAATGAGAGAAAAAGAGAGAAGGGACAATGCTACTATCTCTTTTTCCACACTTGTGCTTCAAAATAGCACCATGATCTTCATGATAGAGACTCTCATATGTTGTCACTTTCATATACTAGTGGGAATTTTTCATTATAGAACTTGGCTTGTATATTCCAATGATGGGCTTCCTCAAACTGCCCTAGGTCTTCGTGAGCAAGCAAGTTGGATGCACCCCACTTAGTTCCTTTTATTGAGCTTTCATATATTTATAGCTCTAGTGCATCCGTTGCATGGCAATCCCTACTCACTCACAATGATATCTATTAATGGGCATCTCCATAGCCCGTTGATACGCCTAGTTGATGTGAGACTATCTTCTCCTTTTTGTCTTCTCCACAACCACCATTCTATTCCACATATAGTGCTATGTCCATGGCTCACGCTCATGTATTGCGTGAAAGTTGAAAAAGTTTGAGATTATTAAAGTATGAAACAATTGCTTGGTTTGTCATCGGGGTTGTGCATGATTAAATACCAAGGTTGAAAAAAGTGTTAGGCGTAAGCAAGGCGGTTGGCCTTCGCCTAGTGCCTAGGTGGTGCTTAGGCGCCCTAGGCGAAGCCTAGGCGGTTATATATTTTTTACTATCTCGGTGTATATGTGGTTATTATATGTGTATTTTATAAATTCAAGGCATATGAGTATGTTAACTACCAGCTATATAATTGAAATATGGCTTTTTGGCATATCAGTACAGTATGCATGATTTCTCGCTTGGTAGACAATTTCTTACTTGCTCTGCCTAGAATTCTGCTTATGCCCTAGGCGAGGCGTTTGGCCATTTCCTAGCGCCTAGGCGTGCCTAAGCGCCTTCTAGGCACTGCCTTTTCCAACAGAGAGTACAGTATGCATGATTTCTCGCTTGGGTAGACAATTTCTTACTTGCTCTGCCTAGAATTCTGCTTATGCCCTAGGCAAGGCGTTTGGCCATTGCCTAGCGCCTAGGCGTGCCTAAGCCCCTTCTAGGCACTGCCTTTTCCAACAGAGTTAAATACTTTGTGTGATGAAGATAGAGCATAGCCAGACTATATGATTTTGTAGGGATAACTTTCTTTAGCCATGTTATTTTGAGAAGACATGATTACTTTGATTAGTATGCTTGAAGTATTACTATTTCTTATGTCAATATGAACTTTTATTTTGTATTCATTTGGGTTTGAACATTCATGCCACAATAAAGAAAATTACATTGAGAAATATGCTAGGTAGCATTCCACATCAAAAATTTATTTTTATCATTTACCTACTCGAGGACGAGCAGGAATTAAGCTTGGGGATGCTTGATACGTCTCCAACGTATCTATAATTTTTCATTGTTCCATGCTATTATATTACCCTTTTTGGATGTTTATGGGCTTTATTTTACACATTTATATCATTTTTGCGACTAACCTACTAACTGGAGGCCCAGCCCATATTGTGTTTTTTTTTCTATTTTAGTATTTCGACGAAAAGGAATATCAAACGGAGTCCAAACGGAATGAAACCTTCGGGGGCGTGATTTTTGGAACAAATCCGATCCGGAGAGCTTGGAGTGCAAGTCAAGAAGCTCACGAGGGCCCCACGAGAAAGGGGGCCGCACCCCCCTATAGGGCGCGCCCCCTGTCTCGTGGGCCCCTCGGGCGGCCACCGACGTACTTCTTCTTCCTATATATACCCACGCACTCGAAAACATCCAGAGCACCACAAAACACAATTTCCTTTATCGTCAGAATACGTATCCGCGAGATCTCATCTTGGAGCCTTCGCGGCACTCACGGGGGGGAATCAACCACGAAGGGCTTCTACATCAACATCCTTGCCCCTCCGATGAGTTGTGAGTAGTTTACCACAGACCTACGGGTCCATAGTTATTAGCTAGATGGCTTCTTCTCTCTTTTTGGATCTCAATACAATGTTCTCCCCCTCTCTTGTGGAGATCTATTCGATGTAAACTCTTTTTGCAGTATGTTTGTCGAGATCCGATGAATTGTGGGTTTATGATCAAGTTTATCTATGAATAATATTTGAATCTTCTCTGAATTCTTTTATGTATGATTGAGTTATCTTTGCAAGTATCTTCGAATTATCAGTTTGGTTTGGCCTACTAGATTGATCTTTCTTGCCATGGGAGAAGTACTTAGCTTTGGGTTCAATCTTGCGCTGTTCTTACCCAGTGACAGAAAGGGTTGCAAGACATGTATTGTATTGTTGCCATCGAGGATAACAAGATGGGGTTTATATCATATTGCATGTGTTTATTCCTCTACATCATGTCATTTTTCTTAATGCGTTACTCTGTTCTTATGAACTTAATACTCTAGATGCAGGCAGGAGTCGGTCGGTGTGTGGAGTAATAGTAGTAGATGCAGGCAGGAGTCGGTCTACTTGTTATGGACGTGATGCCTATATACATGACCATGCCTAGATAATCTCATAACTATGTGCTTTTCTATCAATTGCTCGGCAGTAATTTGTTCACCCACCGTAACACTTATGCTATCTTGAGAGAAGCCTCTAGTGAAACCTATGGCCCCCAGGTCTATCTCTTATCATATTTGCTTTCAATATACCTTTATTTGCTTCTTTACTTTTTGCATCTATATTACAAAATACCAAAAATATATTTATCTTATCATACTATCTTTATTAGATCTCACTTTCGCAAGTGGCCGTGAAGGGATTGACAACCCCTTTATTGCGTTGGTTGCGAGTTCTCAGTTTGTTTGTGTAGGTGCGTGGGACTTTTGAGGAGCCTCCTACTGGATTGATACCTTGGTTCTCAAAACTGAGGGAAATACTTATGCTACACTTTGCTGCATCACCCTCTCCTCTTCGAAGAAAACCAACGCAAGCTCAAGACGTAGCAACTACCTCTTCGTCGTCTGACTCATCACTCTATTCCTCATCGTCATCTTCTGGAGATTTCCACTCGCTGCTCTCTTCTGTGCTATCCTCTCCCTCCTGGTCTTGCTCCAGGGCTTGTTCACCATTGGGCATTGAGTACATCTCAGTATAAACCTACAAGGAAGAAATCAATCAAACATCTGTCGGATTCAGAAATAATTACAAGACAGATTAAATTACACTCGGTAGCAAGGATCAGACCTTGTCCGGCTGGTTGTCAGTGTTGAATGGATCGACTCTCTTGGCTCCCCTGGGGTTGTCCTTGTTCCTGGTAATGCCCTTCAGCCACAGGGCCACCGTCTCATCTGTAAACTCCTCTGGATGACCCCGAGCGGTATCGTTGACACCCGAGTACATCCACATTGGGTGGTCACGAGCTTGGTGCGGCTGGATGCATCGACTGAGAAACACCTCCAACAAGTCCATGCCAGTTACACCCTGAAGGACCAACTGGACTACTCTCTCGACCAACATGTCCGTCTCTACTTTCTCCGCTGCGGTCACGGTCACTGAAGAAGGCTGTTGGGCACAATCTAGGGTGAAAGGGGGAAGACCGTTCGACTGACCGGGGGTCACAACATCCTGGCAGTAGAACCAGGTCGACTGCTAGCCCCTGACCGACTCAGGAAGTGTCATGGTAGGGAAAGTGCTCCTCTTCCTCATCTGGATCCCTAGACCCCCGCACATCTGGATCACGTGCGTCCTCTCGTCACTCGAATTTTCCTTCTTCATGGTCTGGGAGCGAATTGTGAAGATGTGTTTGAAGAGACCCCAGTGCGGTCGATAGCCCAGAAAGTTCTCACACATGGACACAAACGCGGCAAGATACGTGATGGTGTTGGGAGAGAAGTGGTGAAGTTGGGCACTGATACGTCTCCAACGTATCTACTTTTCCAAACACTTTTGCCCTTGTTTTGGACTCTAACTTGCATGATTTGAATGAAACTAACCCGAACTGACGTTGTTTTCAGCAGAACTGCCATGATGTTGTTTTATGTGTAGAAAAGAAAAGTTCTCGGAATGTCCTAGAAATCCACGGAGGAACTTTTCAGAATTAATAAGAATTTTTGGCGAAAGAATGAAGGCCAGGGGGCCCATGGGCTGTCCACGAGACAGGGGGCGCCCCCCCCCAGGGCGCGTCCTCCTATCTCGTGGGCCCCCTGGACACCTCCCGACCTCAACTTCAACTCCATATATGCCGTCTCAGGGACAAAAAATCAGAGAGAAAGTTTCATCGCGTTTTACGACATGGAGCCACCGCCAAGCCCTAATCTCTCTCGGGAGGGCTGATCTGGAGTCCGTTCGGGGCTCCGGAGAGGGGGATTCGTCGCTGTCGTCATCATCAACCGTCCTCCATCACCAATTTCATGATGCTCACCGCCGTGCGTGAGTAATTCCATCGTAGGCTTGCTGGACGGTGATGGGTTGGATGAGATTTACCATGTAATTAAGTTAGTTTTGTTAGGGTTTGATCCCTAGTATCCACTATGTTCTGAGATTGATGTTGCTATGACTTTGCTATGCTTAATGCTTGTCACTAGGGCCCGAGTGCCATGATTTTAGATCTGAACCTATTATGTTTTCATGAATATATGTGTGTTCTTGATCCTATCTTGCAAGTCTATAGTCACCTATTATGTGTTATGATCCGACAACCCCGAAGTGGCAATGACGGGATACTTCTCGGTGATGACCGTAGTTTGAGGAGTTCATGTATTCACTATGTGCTAATGCTTTGTTCCGGTTCTCTATTAAAAGGAGGCCTTAATATCCCTTAGTTTCCGTAAGGACCCCGCTAAACACGGGAGGGTAGGACAAAAGATGTCATGCAAGTTCTTTTCCATAAGCACGTATGACTATTTACGAAATACATGCCTACATTACATTGATGAACTGGAGCTAGTTCTATATCACCCTATGTTATAACTATTGCATGAGGAATCGCATCCGGCATAATTATCCATCATTGGTCCATTGCCTACGAGCTTTTCACATATTGTTCTTTGCTTATTTACTTTTCCGTTGCTACTGTTACAACTACTACAAAAACCAAAAAACATTTATCTTTACTTTTGCTACAGCTACTATTATTATCATACCACTTTTGCTACTAAATGCTTTGCTGCAGATACTAAGTTATCCAGGTGTGGTTGAATTGACAACTCAACTGCTAATACTCAAGAATATTCTTTGGCTCCCCTTGTGTCAAATCAATAAATTTGGGTTGAATACTCTACCCTCAAAAGCTGTTGTGATCCCCTATACTTGCGGGTTATCAGGCACCAAAAAAATTCAAGAAGCCCCGGAAAAAGGATGCGGAGGAAGAGAGAAGCCACGATCGACGTGGGTAGCAAGGAGGACACACTCACCCGACCACGGCTGAGGCTCTCTCTCCCCCTCCGGCAGCCTCGCGGCCCCGACAGCGATCGAACCAGAGGCGGCCAGCTCCTCCAGTTCCTCTGGCCAGAGCGAAGATCGGATCCAATCGCCCTGGATCCAGCCCGGCGGCAACGCGGACCTTGACGACGCCTCTGATTCGTCTTCTTACCTTTCGCCGCCCCCATCGCCTTTTTCGCGCGCTCTAGTGCCACCGTCTTGTCCTTCACCATGGTGGTGGGCTACGCACTGGCGGGGCGGCGGCGTCGAGGGCGGAGGAAGAAGATGCAGTGGAGAAGCGGAGAAGGAAGAAGGAGAATGAAGGCGCACAGTGCAGACGCCTCGTCCCCGACGCCTTTTAAGGACCCACTTCCGAGTGGCTGACGCATGGGCCCAACAAATCCTGTCAAATCCCGCAACAGTCGCACACCGGGTACATGGCGAAAAAGGTGGCACAGAAATCAAGGCACCCCTGTCTATCCGTCCCGCTTACTACGTCGCGCTCCGCCTCGCGCGCTTCCCCAAATTTTCGAATCTCGTGAGATCCGGGATACGCAGTAACCAATCGCGCCAAAGATTTTGCATCAAAGTAACACTCGACGAGTGCCAGTATAAATCCACTCGACAACTTCTGAATCGATCAAGGTGACTAAAATGAAGCCGAAGTTTCAGCGTGGGCCTCCAATCCAGCGTGAGTACTTGTGAAGCACAAGAGTCAAGGCAGGACCAACTTCAACCTTCTTTCCACTCGGACCTCGATCCATTCGGGAGCTAATGACGATGCCATAGACCTAGGGTAGGGTCATAGGCCTGACTGTTGGAAATATGCCCTAGAGGCAATAATAAAAGTATTATTATATTTCCTTGTTCATGATAATTGTCTTTTATTCATGTTATAACTGTATTATTCGGAAATCGTAATACACGTGTGAATACATAGACCACAGTATGTCCCTAGTGAACCTCTAGCTGACTAGCTCGTTGTGATCAACAGATAGTCATGGTTTCCTGGCTATGGACATTGGATGTCGTTGATAATGGGATCACATCATTAGGAGAATGATGTGATTGACAAGACCCAATACTAAGCATAGCACAAAGATCATGTAGTTCGTTTGCTAGAGCTTTTCCAATGTCAAGTATCTCTTCCTTAGACCATGAGATCGTGTAACTCCCAGATACCGTAGGAGTTCTTTGGGTGTATCAAACGTCACAACATAACTGGGTGACTATAAAGGTGCACTACAGGTATCTCCGAAAGTGTCTGTTGGGTTGACACGGATCGAGACTGGGATTTGTCACTCCGTGTAAACGGAGAGGTATCTCTGGGCCCACTCAGTAGGACATCATCATAATGTGCACAATGTGACCAAGGAGTTGATCACGGGATGATGTGTTGTGGAACTTGTAAAGAGACTTGTCGGTAACGAGATTGAACAAGGTATCGGTATATCGACGATCGAATCTCGGGCAAGTACAATGCCGTTGGACAAAGGGAATTGTATACGGGATCGATTGAGTCCTTGACATCATGGTTCATCCGATGAGATCATCGTGGAACATGTGGGAGCCAACATGGGTATCCAGATCCCGCTGTTGGTTATTGACCGGAGAACGTCTCGGTCATGTCTACATGGTTCCCGAACCCGTAGGGTCTACACACTTAAGGTTTGATGACGCTAGGGTTGTAAAGGAAGTTTGTATGTGGTTATAGAATGTTGTTCGGAGTCCCGGATGAGATCCCGGATGTCACGAGCAGTTCCGGAATGGTCCGAAGGTAAAGATTTATATATGGGAAGTCCTGTTTTGGTCACCGGAAAAGTTTCGGTTTTTCCAGTAGCATGTGGGACCACGGAGGGTCCGGGGTCCACCAAGTGGGGCCACCAACCCCGGAGGGCTGCATGGGCCATGTGTGGGAGGGAACCAGCCCCAGGTGGGCTGGTGTGCCCCCCACAAGGGGCCCAAGGCGCAGGGGAGAGTGGGAGGGGGCAAACCCTAGGGCAGATGGGCCCTAAGGCCCACCCCAGGCGCGCCTCCCCTCTCTTCCCCTATGGCCGCCGCCCAGATGGGATCTGGGGGCTGCCGCCACCCCTGGGGAGGGAACCCTAGAGGGGGCGCAGCCCCCTCCCCTTCCCCTATAAATACTTGAGGTTTGGGGGGCTGCCAACACACGAGAACTTCTCCTCTTGGTGCAGCCCTACCTCTCTCCCTTCTCCTCTCCCGCGGTGCTTGGCGAAGCCCTGCTGGACTACCACGCTCCTCCATCACCACCACGCCGTTGTGCTCCTGCTGGATGGAGTCTTCCTCAACCTCTCCCTCTCTTGTTGCTGGATCAAGGTGTGGGAGACGTCACCGGGCTGTACGTGTGTTGAACGCGGAGGTGCCGTCCGTTCGGCACTAGGATCTCCGGTGATTTGAATCACGACGAGTACGACTCCTTCAACCCCGTTCTCTTGAACGCTTCCGCTTAGCGATCTACAAGGGTATGTAGATGCACTCTCCTTCCCCTCGTTGCTGGTTTCTCCATAGATAGATCTTGGTGACACGTAGGAAAATTTTGAATTTCTGCTACGTTCCCCAACAGTGGCATCATGAGCTAGGTCTATTGCGTAGATTCTTTGCACGAGTAGAACACAAAGTAGTTGTGGGCGTTGATGTTGTTCAATATGCTTACCGTTACTAGTCCAATCTTGATTCGGCAGCATCGTGGGATGAAGCGGCCCGGACCGACCATACACGTACTCTTACGTGAGACAGGTTCCACCGATTGACATGCACTTGTTGCATAAGGTGGCTAGCGGGTGCCAGTCTACCCCACTTTAGTCGGATCGGATTCGATGAAAAGGGTCCTTATGAAGGGTAAATAGCAATTGACATATCACGTTGTGGTTTTGCGTAGGTAAGAAACATTCTTGCTAGAAACCCATAGCAGCCACGTAAAACATGCAAACAACAATTAGAGGACGTTTAACTTGTTTTTGCAGGGTATGCTATGTGACGTGATATGGCCAAGAAGAATGTGATGAATGATATGTGATGTATGAGATTGATCATGTTCTTGTAATAGGAATCACGACTTGCATGTCGATGAGTATGACAACCGGCAGGAGCCTTAGGAGTTGTCTTTATTTATTGTATGACCTGCGTGTCATTGAACAACGGCATGTAATTACTTTACTTTATTGATAACCGGTAGCCATAGTAGTAGAAGTAACAAGTTGGCGAGACAACTTCATGGAGACATGATGATGGAGATCATGGTGTCATGCCGGTGACGATGATGATCATGGAGCCCCGAAGATGGAGATCAAAAGGAGCAAAATGATATTGGCCATATCATGTCACTATTTGATTGCATGTGATGTTTATCATGTTTATGCATCTTGTTTACTTAGAACGACGGTAGTAAATAAGATGATCCTTACAACAATTTCAAGAAGTGTTCTCCCTAAGCGTGCACCGTTGCTAAAGTTCGTCGCTTCTAAGCACCACGTGATGATCGGGTGTGATGGATTCTTACGCTCACATACGACGGGTGTAAGACAGATTTACACATGCGAAACACTCGGGGTTAACTTGACGAGCCTAGCATGTACGGACATGGCCTCGGAACACGAGACCGAAAGGTCGAGCATGAGTCGTATAGTAGATCGATCAACATGAAGATGTTCACCGATGATGACTAGTCCGTCTAACGTGATGATCGGACACGGCCTAGTTGACTCGGATCATGTAATCACTTAGATGACTAGAGGGATGTCTATCTGAGTGGGAGTTCATAAGATGAACTTAATTATCCTGAACATAGTCAAAAGATCTTTGCAAATTATGTCGTAAGCTCGCGCTTTAGTTCCACTGTTTAGATATGTTCCTAGAGAAAATATAGTTGAAAGTTGACAATAGCGATTATGCGGACAGTAGAAAGCTTATGTCCTTAATGCACCGCTCAGTGTGCTGAACTCCAAACGTCGTTTGTGGATGTTGCGAACATTAGACATACACGTTTTGATAACTACGTGATAGTTCAGTTAAATGGTTTAGAGTTGAGGCACCAAAGACGTTTTTCGAAATGTCGCGGAACATATGAGATGTTTCGAGGGCTGAAATTGAGATTTCAGGATCGTGCCCACGTCAAGAGGTATGAGACCTCCGACGATTTTCTTAGCCTGCAAACTAAGGGAGAAAAGCTCAATCGTTGAGCTTGTGCTCAGATTGTCTGAGTGCAACAATCACTTGAATTGAGTGGGAGTTGATCTTCCAGATGAGATAGTGATGTTTCTCCAAAGTCATTGCCACCAAGCTGCTAGAGCATCGTGATGAGCTATAACATATCAGGGATAGATATGATGATCCTTGAGGTATTCGCGATGTTTGACACCGCGAAAGTAGAAATCAAGGAGCATAAATTGTTGATGGTTGGTGAAACCACTAGTTTCAAGAAGGGCAAGGGCAAGAAGGGATACTTCATGAAACGGCAAATCAGCTGCTGCTCTAGTGAAGAAACCCAAGGTTGAACCCAAACCCGAGTGAGGGAGTCCTGGACTAGGGGGTGTCCGGACAGCCGGACTATCATCGTCCGCCGGACTCCAAGACTACGAAGATACAAGATTGAAGACTCCGTCCCGTGTCCAGATGGGACTTTCCTTGGCGTGGAAGGCAAGCTTGGCAATACGGATATGTAGATCTCCTACCATTGTAACCGACTCTGTGTAACCCTAGCCTCCTCCGGTGTCTATATAAACCGGAGGGCTTTAGTCCATAGGACAACATACATTACAACAATCATACCATAGGATAGCTTTAGGGTTTAGCCTCCTTGATCTCGTGGTACATCCACTCTTGTACTACCCATATCATCAATATTAATCAAGCAGGACGTAGGGTTTTACCTCCATCGAGAGGGCCCAAACCTGGGTAAAACATCGTGTCCCTCGTCTCCTGTAACCATCCGCCTAGACGCACAGTTCGGGACCCCCTACCCGAGATCCGTCGGTTTTGACACCGACATTGGTACTTTCATTGAGAGTTCCTCTGTGTCGTCACCGATAGGGAGGATGCCTCTACCCATCTTCAAAGACGGTGTTTTCGCTGAAGGGGCCTTGGCCGCCGGCCAAACTATCCGGCTAGGCGGTTTTCTTATGACCGCCTGTCCGGCCGCCGCTTCGACAGTGACCTCTCAAGTCGTCAGAAGCAATCTTCGCGTCAGCTCGAAAGCTGTCGAACAGTTGGATCCAATAGAGCTCTCGTCTGTTAACGAGCTCTTGGATCGCATTGCCGCCCTGGGAGTCGCTACGGACTACAACCAGATTGGGCTTAAAACCGATCTGAGAGAGATTAACTCTCCCCAGGCCACCCACCACGTCGCAGTGGTAGAGGAGCAATACGGCAACTCGCCGCCTGTATTGAAAACTATACATGTCCGGATTCCCGAACCCTCCATGCCGGATTCCCGCGGAGGGACGGACTTCGATCAAGCATTGAACTTAAAACCATGCATCGCTCCGGACTCGCTGGATCATGTCCAGCAACCCAAGCTTCCAAATTCAGAAACTCCTCGGCCTTTGAGCCCCAAGATGGGCAGGGATCCGGACTTTAGTCCACCCACCCGCCCAGACATATGCGATCTATCTCTAATACGGCAAGAGCCCGCTGAAACAGTACATCACTACTTGGCCAGATTTCTCCTAGTTATGGACAGGATAAAGGACTGCCGAGAGGAAAACGCAATCTCAATCTTCTGCAATAATTGCAAGGACAAGGGAATATTAAACGCCATTGATCGTCGCAAAATTACACGTTTCGCCGATCTGGCGTCCATAGTACGAAAGTACTGTGCGATGGAGAGTTTTCGGAAAATCGAAAACCAATTTTGGGATAATCCGGCCCCAACCCCAGCCCGCAACAAAAGGGTGCCTCACACTCAGGCCCCAGATGCAAAAAAGAAAAAGCAAAAACCCAATAAGGGGCACGGAACCGTACTGGAGGGATGGCTTAATGGACCCTGTAAGCTTCATAGTACAGGAGGAGCCGTCCCAACACATAGCCTTCGAGCATGTTGGGTATTACGGCAGGTGGCCAAAAGTGGCGAGGAGCTGCTAGCCCCGGAAAACCATCCCGACAACACCAGTACGGTATCAACAGTCTTCGAGACCTTCGCATCAACAATATGCGAAAGCGAACAATCCGCGGACTTGCCGAAGTCTACCAAGTAGCAACAGCAAATCCATGGAGCGACACAGCTATTACCTTCAACGCCAGCGACGAGCCTAAAGTCCGAACAGCCAGAGCACCAGCCGCACTGGTGCTTAGTCCCATAGTGGACGGCTTTTGACTGACAAAAGTCCTCATAGATGGCGGCAGCGGACTAAACCTCATTTACGAGGAAACTCTGCGAAAAATGGAAATCGATTGGAGCCGTATCGAGCGAAGCAGCACAACCTTCAGAGGAATAATCCCTAGCCGGGAAGCGCGCTGCACCGGGAAAATCACACTCGATGTGGTGTTTGGCTCGCCGGACAATTACAGATCCGAAGAAGTCACGTTCCAAGTGGCCCCGTTCAGCAGCGGATATCACGCTATATTAGGACGAGAGGCATTCACAATTTTTCAAGCAGTACCTCATTACGGGTACATGAAGCTCAAAATGCATGGGCCCAGCGGAATAATCACTCTCGTTAGTGATCCGGACATAGCACTCCGCGCCAAAAACAAGATAGCCGCACTAGCCCTCGAGGCACTATCCGAAGCCTTAGCGGCAGAAGAACTCACCGCGCTGCGCTCTACGGTGAACAGGGACGATGTGATACTCGATAAAAGATCCAAGTCCACCTCCTTCAAACCAGCAGATGAAATAACAAAATTCCAGGTCCATCCAACGGACCCAACAAAGACGGCCTCCATTGGGGCACAATTGAACCCCGAAGTAGACGCCACACTGCGCGAATTCCTTCGGGAAAATTGGGACATTTTCGCCTGGCATCCTTCGGATATGCCCGGAATCCCACGCAGATTGGCAGAACACAGCCTAAACATCCTAAAAGGATTCAAGCCAGTCAAACAGGCTCTTTGACGATTTTCCGAACCCAAAAGACAGGCAATGGGAGAAGAGCTAGCCAAACTATTGGAAGCCGGATTCATCAGAGATATCAAACATCCGGATTGGCTAGCAAATCTGGTAATGGTACCAACGAAGGACAAATCCTGGCGCCTTTGTGTCGATTTTAAAGACCTCAATAAGGCTTGCCCAAAGGATCCCTTCCCTCTCCCCCGCATCGAGCAAATTATCGATACTACCGCAGGGCACGATTCATTGTGTTTCCTCGACGCATACTCTGGCTACCATCAAATCAAGATGGCAGAAGCAGACCAAGCTGCCACGGCATTCATCACCCCTTACGGACCATTCTGCTTCAACACGATGCCCTTCGGACTTAAAAACGCCGGCGCAACATATCAGCGCATGATTCAAACATGTCCGCTACCCAGATCGGCAAAACGATCGAGGCATACGTGAGCGGCGAGTCGTCAAAACAAAACACGCCGAAACTCTAGTAGGCGATCTAAGGCTCATGTTCGACAACCTCGGAGCATATGACATCAAGTTGAATCCGGAAAAATGTGTTTTGGCGTACCAGCCGGAAAGCTGCCGGGCTTCATCGTGTCCGTAGAGGAATCAAGCAAACCGGCTAAAATCCGAGCTCACACAGTTGGACATTCCAAAAGACCTCAAACAAATACAAAAATTAACAGGATGCGTGGCAGCTCTAAGCCGCTTTATCTCCCGTCTAGGAGAAAAGGCGTTGCCCCTCTATCGCCTCCTCAGGCGCACCGAACACTTCGAGTGGACGGATGCTGCCACTGCCGGACTCAAAGAGATAAAGGCCATATTGGCAACAAATCTGGTCCCGACTGCGCCCAATCTGGGCGAGCCAATGTTGTTATACATTGCAGCAACGCATCAAGTTGTAAGCGTGGTCCTCGTCGTCGAACGAGAGACAGAAGGGCACAAATTCCCTCTTCAAAAACCAGTGTATTATCTATCCACTGTGTTAACCCCCTGCAAGTCCCGTTACCCGCACTATCAGAAGATAGCATATGCGGTGTTCATGGTGTCCCGGAAGCTCCGGCACTACTTTCAAGAGTGTTCGATAACAGTGGCCTCTGAAGTACCACTCAATGACATTATAAATAACCGCGACGCAACGGGCAGGGTTGCAAAATGGGCCATTGAGCTCTTACCATTCGATATAACTTACAAACCTCGGCGAGCTATAAAGTCACAAGTTTTGGCGAACTTTGTCACCGAATGGACCGAAGCCGAACTCCCTAAAGAGTACGGCACATACTCCAATTGGACTATGCATTTCGACGGCTCTAAAATGTTGGCCGGACTGGGGGCTGGCGTCGTATTGACGTCCCCAACCGGAGACCTGATCCAAGATGTACTTCAAATAATGTACGGAATCCAACAATGCAGCCGAATACGAGGCCTTGTTACATGGTCTCCGGATGGCAGTCTCCATGGGCATTCAACGCCTAGAGGTGCGCGGGGATTCAAACCTTGCAATATCCCAAATAAACGGAAACTTTGATGCCAAGGATCCAAAAATGGCAGCATATCGCAACGCTGTCCTAAAAATGTCAGCTCGGTTTGAAGGACTCGAATTCCATCACATAGCCCGAGATAATAACCAAGCGGCCGACGTCTTCGCGCGATCGGTGCCAAACGTGATCTGTCCTCCAAATATCTTCCCGAACGGCTCTTCAAGCCATCCGTACTATGGGAAGAGGAGCCCGGAAGTGACAAACCGGAAAAAACCGCGCCAATCGGCGATCCAGCCGATGACATAACACCTTCAGCCCACGTCATAATGGCAGTAATCACCCCGTGGACAGAACCATTCCTAGCCTACTTGCTTAGGCAGGAACTCCCAAGACCAAAGCGAGGCCCGCTGCATAGTCCGCGATCGAAAGCCTACAAGGTCCATGAGGGAGAACTTTATAAGAAAAGTACAACCGGAGTCCTTCAAAGGTGTATCTCCGAAGAGCAAGGGCGAAACCTCCTGGCTGAAATTCATGCCGGACTAGGCGGACACCATGTAGCAGCCCGGGCCCTTGTAGGAAAGGCATTCCGTACAGGATTTTATTGGCCGACGGCCCGGGCAGATGCCCAGGACTTAGTCCAGGAATGCGTTGGTTGTCAGCTCTTTGCTAATCAGAGCCACATGCCGCCCACCGCCCTCAAAACTATACCCATTACCTGGTCGTTCACGGTCTGGTGGCTTGATATGGTTGGACCCCTTAAAGGGGGAACCCACAAGCAAAGATACCTATTGGTCATGGTGGATAAATTCACCAAATGGATAGAGGCTAAACCGGTGAAAACGGCATAGTCCGGACCAGTGATAGACTTTATATCCGGGGTAGTACACCGTTACGGAGTCCCCCACAGCATCATCACCGACAACGACACGAACTTCACAGCCGACGAGGTTAAGTCATGGTGCAAGAATATGGGCATCAAGCTCGACTACGCTTCAGTCTATCACCCTCAAACCAACGGTCAAGTAGATCGAGCAAATGGTCTAATAATGAGCGGCATTAAACCCAGACTAGTGGGGTCACTTACTAAATCTGACACGCATTGGGTCGAGGAGCTCGACTCCGTACTCTGGGGGCTGCGGACAACGCCTAACCGCACTACTGGATTCACACCATTTTTTATGGTATACGGCGCAGAGGCAGTCTTGCCCTGCGACATTATTCATGATTCACCTCGAGTGCGCATGTACGAGGAAAGAGAGGCCGAGCTTGATCGGCAGGACAGCTTGGACACATTGGAGGAAGAACGCGACGTCACCAAGGCTCGTTCCGCATTCTATCAGCAGCAGGCCCGAAGATATCAAAGCAGAGAAGTACGAGCCAAGACTTACAACGTTGGTGAACTAGTTCTACGCCTACCGGACAAGAAAAAGGACAAGCTCAAGCCCAAATGGGAGGGTCCCTTCATTATCGATCAAGTCCTGACCGGCGGAGCATACCGTCTACGAAATGCGTCGGATAACCGACTCGAGCCGGACCCATGGAACGCAGCCCGCCTCCGACGATTCTATGCCTAGCGCCGGACTAAGAGTTCGTCCCCTTCCCCCGTCCAAACTTTTACACTTCGGCTGTCTTTTGTTTCTCTTTTCATACCTTTTTATTCACAAGCCCTTATGGGCCTATTTTCGCATTTTTCGCATACACGTGATGTGCCATCCGCACTCATTATTCCTGGGGGCTTCTTTTACAGAAGCTCAATTATAAGGGTTTCATACCCAGCACATGTGTCAAGCTTCCACATGTACCTTTTACTCACCATTATATGCATCGATATGACTTAAGTTTTGGCCAAGCTGGGTTGCCTGGCTCCTGTGCTTACCCCTACGTTCCCGATTGTTCGGCTAGGAGGTAAAGGAGCACCTCTGCGATTATTCTTGCGGGTCAGCCGGATGTGTACCTCAGGTGGGTGAAGCCAAAGCTAGCATTCTTAAGGGAATATTCGATCGGTGACTTAAAAGATGACTTTTACCTATTTATTTATCCGCCCCGGATGTTTTTGCTTTCTTTGCAGTCCGGACATGCACTTTAGGGCATGCCTCCCAGGGAATGGAACCCTTAACGGAACTATTCTCCCTGGAAGATGTTTCTTACTAACCATGTAATATAACATAACTAGTTGGGCACTTTTCTGATAAAGCACTAATGACCCCTACGCCTGGTGTCCATGCATACCACGGTTGTTTCTTAACCAAAGAGGTATTCGGACACACTCCGGACTCTAGGGTCCCGAGGTTGAAGTGAAAAGGTCGGCAAAGACAAACTATCTACAATCCGGCTAGAAGGCATTTCACATGTCACTTTAAAGGAAAACATACATTGTCAAATTTACTGATTGTATTCCTCCTCAATCCTGTCTAACAGGCTGTCTAACTTACAGTCCCGTTGGGAAAATTTAGCAGCCAACTCTACTTGGTTGTATACTAAACTCACAGGGATCTCCTTCCCATCGGGCCCCACCGGTCCAACTTTGGCCATGTGGTTGGGATCCGCCTTCTTGTAACGCGTCTTCACCATGGCCCAAGCCTCCCTGGCACCTTGACGGCAAGCCGAAATCTTCCATAAACGGAAGCGCTGCTGCACTCCCCGAAGCTTCTCCGCAAGCTCCCCAAGGCCCTCGGGTAGGGAGAGGGCTGGCCATAAAGCCTGGACGACGCCGCTCATTGCCTGCCGAACTCGTTCGAGCAGTTGCAATAGCTCGGGAAGTTGATCACCCGTTGATATGGGCATCTCCTCCGCAGGGCGACCTGTGAGTATACCTACAAGACATATTATGTCAATTGACTTCCTCGCCGAACTCTTCTTTTCAAAAGAGTCCGCTTAAGCACTTACTATAAATGCCACGACGAAGCCGCTGATTCTCCTTAACAGAGCTGGACAGCCGGCTTGAGCGCCTTTCAGCTCTTCTCCGAGCTTGGCGTTGGCATCTTGGAGCTTGTTCCTTTCTTGCTGCACCCTGTTCAGCACCCTCTCGCCGCCTTTAGTCTGGCGCGATGGTCTTACTGTCCGGATCTTGTCCAGCGGCACCTACAATGTCACTATTAGACTTGCGCGCGAGCCGCACAGCGCTTATATTTATTAATAAAAATGTGTTACCGGGAGGGGTCTGCGTCTCCTCTCTGCGGCGCAAGTGCGGCCTCCAGTTGGGCCTTGCATTCTTGCAACTCCCGAGACATTGGGCATTCTTCTCGGTAAGAGCTGCGTTTCAAATGATCCTTAAATCAGTTAACATAAGCGCTTTAAGTCTCGAGGCTCTTGGCATATATAACCATTAAAAATCCTTTACCCGTATGTCTTTCACATCTTGCTCTGGCTCGTAAAACCATCTTGAGCGGCACGGAGATGTGCGTCCCCTGCGTTAAAGGCGTCCAATGCCTCGAGGGAGAAGCACGCTTCACGAAATATTGTCCGGCGGCGCCTATGGTTCATGGCGCTCTCCACCTCAGACTTGGTGGCGGACAGTCTGTCGGTGTCCTCCGTTGGAGAAGGATCCGGCCCGCGTCTTGCGCTTGCCTCCCCCTCCAGGCTGGGCGCTGGAGCCTGGCCGGTGTAGGTTGGATCAGCAACTTCCGCGCCCGCAGTCCGGCGAGCACTTTTTCTCCTATAAAGATCATGAGCACTCGGACGCTTCCTAGGAACGTTGCTCCGAAAATTCAAATACGAGCTATACCTTTGCGGCGATGTTTCCGTCCGCACCGCGCTCCTTTTCCGCCTGCTGGTCCGGACTGACCTCTGTTGGTCAGCCGCCGCGGGCTCGGCTTCCCGCCGTGAAGGCGCTTCCTGTAAAATACCATCGTTCGCGAAGGTTAGAAATGGGCAAGGAAGAGATAATGGTGTCCGGACCTCGGTCACAGTCACCTGGGAAGCCGGATACAGTCCGGGGTAGTCTGCCATAATGGCAACCAAAGCGTTATCCATGCTGAGCTGGTGAAATACCCCGTCGATCAGCTCCACCTTGATGTCCGGATCTTCTTCGGAGGCCGGATCCAGGGATCTTTATGGATCCTCGGGTTGCGGAGGAGGACTTACCATGTCCTCCACAGTCCGGCGTAGATCCTGCGCCGAAGACATAATGTAAGAAGCCTAAGCTTCGAAAGCATGGGTTGAGCCCTTAAAAGTGTTCGCTTACCCATCCTCTAGGGTTGTTCATGGAGAACCCATTTAAAGGGTTCGTTCGAAGGAAGTCCTCCTTCTCCCCCTTGTACAGACTGGACAAGATCTTTACCAGGTCCTCGGTCGAATCCGCCCCTTTGCGGCCATGACGGGTAGCATCGTCTTCCCCGTTGAAATCCCACATAGGGTGGCCTCTATATTGCAATGGCTGTACCCCTCGCGTGATGCATATCGCCATGACTCCAATCATGGTCAACCCAGAATGGGCCAGTAATCTTATTCGGCCCATCAAGTAATGGATGCTCTTGTCTTCCTCCAAACGGGGGCTCCGTGGGCGCCAGCTGAGGCGTTTCTTCAGAGGAGCAGCACTAAACTCCGGGAGGCCAATCCGGACTGGGTCCGCAATGAGCTTCTCCTATGTAAAACCACTCAAGGCCAGTCTTGGACGCCTTCTGGGAGTACCGGATGGGTATCCGTCCCGGCGATGCGCCATATTTGGTGCCGCCCACTTGATATATGGACCCCTCGTGAGAACGAAGTGCGAGGCGTAACAACCTCTTCCACAATGCAAAATGGGGCTCAATGCCCAGAACAGCTCAAGAAGAGCTACGAGCCCATGATATGCAAGGCAGGCGGGTGTGAGGTGGTGGAGCTGGAGTCCGTAGAACTCCAGGAGCCCGCGGAGGAACGGATGTATTGGGAATCCGAGTCCCCTTATCACATAAGGGACGAAGCATACTCGCTCCCCCTTATTGGGGCTTGGGGTAGCCTCCGCTTGCCTCCCACCTTGATAAGTGACCAGCCCGGCTCGAATCGGGACCATGAAGGCCGAAGGGAGGTATCCCCCCGCTTGGAGCTTCACTAGCTCGTTGTGCAGAACAGAGCACCTCCTCCAATCCCCTGGCGGTGGGCTGGGAGCGCAAGAAGAGGAGCCGCGTCGACAGTCCATGATGGAATGGATTTTTAGGTCAAAGGCGCTCCGATGAAGTATTCGCGGGAGGAAGATGGTGTGATTTGGATCTAGATTTTTGCCTCTTTTGTAGGCGGATGACTCTCACGACTAGGGGGTGAAATGTAAAAGACACCCTGGCTTTTCGCATTCGTGCGACGCGTGGTAAAGGGCCATTATTTGACGTAGAAGCCGAGGAACATAGTATTTATGATGAGGCCGGACACTGTTCGGCAGGTACATGGAACTTGAAGGGAGAACCCGCCTTGCAACGCCGAAGACTATATACGCGCTGGACTTATCGTCATTGAAGCCTGGTTCGGGGGCTACTGAGGGAGTCCTGGACAAGGGGGTGTCCGGACAGCCGGACTATCATCGTCCGCCGGACTCCAAGACTACGAAGATACAAGATTGAAGACTCCGTCCCATGTCCGGATGGGACTTTCCTTGGCGTGGAAGGCAAGCTTGGCAATACGGATATGTAGATCTCCTACCATTGTAACCGACTCTGTGTAACCCTAGCCTCCTCCGGTGTCTATATAAACCAGAGGGCTTTAGTCCGTAGGACAACATACATTACAACAATCATACCATAGGCTAGCTTTAGGGTTTAGCCTCCTTGATCTCGTGGTAGATCCACTCTTGTATTACCCATATCATTAATATTAATCAAGCAGGACGTAGGGTTTTACCTCCATCGAGAGGGCCCGAACCTGGGTAAAACATCGTGTCCCTCGTCTCCTGTAACCATCCGCCTAGACGCACAGTTCGGGACCCCCTACCCGAGATCCGCCGGTTTTGACACCGACACCGAGACTAAGTGCTTCTGTAATAAGGGGAACAACCACTGGAGCGGAATTACCCTAGATACTTGGTAGATGAGAAGGCTGGCAAGGTCGATAGAAGTATATTGGATATACATTATGTTAATGTGTACTTTACTAGTACTCCTAGTAGCACTAGGGTATTAGATACCGGTTCGGTTGCTAAGTGTTAGTAACTCGAAATAAAAGCTACAGAATGAACGGAGACTAGCTAAAGGTGAGCTGACGATATGTGTTGAAAGTGTTTCCAAGGTTGATGTGATCAAGCATCGCACGCTCCCTCTACCATCGAGATTTGGTGTTTTGCGTTGAGCATAGACATGATTGGATTATGTCTATCGCAATACGGTTATTCATTTAAGGAGAATAATGGTTACTCTATTTATTTGAATAATACCTTCAATGGTCTTGCACCTAAAGGAATGGTTTATTGAATCTCGATCGTAGTGATACACATTTTCATGCCAAAAGATATAAGATAGTAATGATAGTACCACTTACTTGTGGCACTGCCATGTAAGTCATATTGGTGTAAAACGCATGAAGAAGCTCCATGTTGATGGATCTTTGGACTCACTCGTTTTGAAAAGTTTGAGACATGCGAACCATGTCTATTGGTGTATACGCATGAAGAAACTCCATGCAGATGGATCGTTTGGACTCACTTGATTTTGAATCACTTGAGATATGCAAATCATACCACATGGGCAAGATGACTGAAAAGCATCGTTTTCAGTAAGATGGAACAAGATAGCAACTTGTTGAAAGTAACACACTTTGATGTGTGCAGTCCAATGAGTGCTGAGGCATGCATTGAATATCGTTATGTTCTTACTTCACGGATGATTCGAGTAGATGTTGAGTATATTTACTTGATGAGACACAAGTCTGAATTATTGAATGGTTCAAGTAATTTCGGAGTGAAGTTGAAGATCGTCGTGACAAGAGGATAAAATGTCTATGATATGATCATAGAGATGAATATCTGAGTTACGAGCTTTGGCACACAATTAAGACATTGTGGAAATTGTATCACAATTAATACCGCTTGGAACACCATAGTTTGATGGTGTGTCCGAACATCATAGTTGCACCCTATTGGATATGACGCGTACCATGATGTCTCTTATCGAATTACCACTATCGTTTATGGGTTAGGCATTAGAGACAACCACATTCACTTTAAATAGGGCACCACGTAATTCCGTTGAGATGACACCGTATGAACTATGGTTTAGAGAAACCTAAGCTGTCATTTCTTAAAGGTTTGGGGCTGCGACGCTTATGTGAAAAAGTTTTAGGTTGATAAGCTCGAACCCAAATCGGATAAAATGCATCTTCATAGGACACCCAAAACAGTTGGGTATACCTCCTAATTCAGATCCGAAAGCAATAGGGATTGTTTCTTGAATAGGGTCCTTTCTTGAGGTAAAGTTTGTCTCGAAAAGCTGAGTGGGAGGATGGTGGAGACTTGATATGGTTATTGAACCGTCACTACAACTAGTGTGTAGCAGGGCACAGGAAGTTGTTCCTGTGGCACCCACACCAATTGAAGTAGAAGCTTATGATAGTGATCATGAAACTTCGGATTAAGTCACTACCGTACCTCGTAGGGTGACAAGGATGCGTACTGCTTCAGAGTGGTACAGTAATCCTGTCTTGAAGGTCATGTTGCTAGACAACAATGAACCTACGAGCTATGGAGAAGCAATGGTGGGCCCAAATTCGGACAAATGGTTAGAAGCCATGAAATCCGAGATAGGATCCATGTATCGGAATAAATCATGGACTTTGGTGGACTTGCCTGATGATCGGCAAGCCATTGAGATAAATAGATCTTTAAGAAGAAGACGGACGTGGACGGTGATGTCACCGTCTATGAAGCTCGACTTGTGGCGAAGAGTTTTTCACAAGTTCAAGGAGTTGACTACGATGAGATTTTCTCATCCGTATAGATGCTTAAGTCCGTCGAAATCATGTTATCATTAGCTGCATTTATGAAATCTGGCAGATGGATGTCAAAACGAGTTTCCTTACCAGTCTTCGTAAGGAAAGGTTGTATGTGATACAATCAGAAAGGTTTTGTCGATCCTAAGGATGCTAAAAGGTATGCTAGCTCCAGTGATCCTTCCATGGACTGGAGTAAGCATCTCGGAGTTGGAATGTACGCTTTGATGAGATGATCAAATATTTTGGGTTTATACAAAAGTTTATGAGAAACTTGTATTTCCAAAGAAGTGAGTGGGAGCGCTACAGAATTTCTGATGAGTATATGTTGTTGACATATTGTTGATCAGAAATGATGTAGAATTTCGAAAAAGCATATAGGGTTATTTGAAAAGTATTTTTCAAGGGAAAACCTTGATTAAGCTACTTGAACATTGAGCATCAAGATCTATGAGGATAGATCAAAACCGCTTAATGGTACTTTCAAATGAGCATAAGGACGAAGGAGTTCATGATGGATCAGTCAAAGAAGGAGTTCTTGCCTGAGATGTAAGGTACGAAGTTAAGACTTAAAGCTCGACCACGGCAGAATAGAGAGAAAGGACGAAGGTCATCCCCTATGCTTCAGACGTAGGCTCTATAGTATGCTATGCTGTGTACCGCACCGGAAGTGTGCCTTGCCATGAGTCAGTCAAGGGGTACAAGAATGATCCAGGAATGGATCATTGGACAGCGGTCAAAATTGTCCTTGGAGTAAATAAGGACATGTTTCTCTATTATGGAGGTGATAAAGAGTTCGGCGTAAAGGGTTACGTCGATGCAAGCTTTAACACCTATCCGAGTGATTCTGAGTAGCAAACCGGATACGTATAGTGGAGCAACCATTTGGAATAGCTTCAACTGGAGCGTGGAAGCAGCATTTACAATATGACCTAGAGATTTGCGAAGTACATACGGATCTGAATGTTGCAGACCCATTGACTAAAACCTCTCTTACAAGCAAAACATGATCAAACCCCAGAACTCATTGAGTATTAATCACATGATGATGTGAACTAGTTTAATGACACTAGTAAACTCTTTGGATGTTGGTCACATGGCGATGTGACCTGTCAGTGTTAATCACATGGCGATGTGAACTAGATTATTGACTCTAGTGCAAGTGGGAGACAGTTGGAAATATGCCCTAGAGGCAATAATAAAAGTATTATTATATTTCCTTGTTCATGATAATTGTCTTTTATTCATGCGATAACTGTATTATCCGGAAATCGTAATACACGTGTGAATACATAGACCACAATATGTCCCTAGTGAGCCTCTAGTTGACTAGCTCGTTGTGATCAACAGATAGTCATGGTTTCCTGGCTATGGACATTGGATGTCGTTGATAACGGGATCACATCATTAGGAGAATGATGTGATGGACAAGACCCAATCCTAAGCATAGCACAAAGATCGTTTAGTTCGTTTGCTAGAGCTTTTCCAATGTCAAGTATCTCTTCCTTAGACCATGAGATCGTGTTACTCCCGGATACCGTAGGAGTGCTTTGGGTGTATCAAACGTCACAACGTAACTGGGTGACTATAAAGGTGCACTATAGGTATCTCCGAAAGTGTCTGTTGGGTTGACACAGATCGAGACTGGGATTTGTCACTCCGTGTAAACGGAGAGGTATCTCTGGGCCCACTCGGTAGGACATCATCATAATGTGCACAATGTGACCAAGGGGTTGATCACGGAATGATGTGTTGTGGAACGAGTAAAGAGACTTGCCGGTAACGAGATTGAACAAGGTATCGGTATACCGACGATCGAATCTCGGGCAAGTACAATACCGTTGGACAAAGGGAATTGTATACGGGATCGATTGAGTCCTTGACATCATGGTTCATCCAATGAGATCATCGTGGAACATGTGGGAGCCAACATGGGTATCCAGATCCCGCTGTTGTTTATTGACCGGAGAACGTCTCGGTCATGTCTGCATGGTTCCCGAACCCGTAGGGTCTACACACTTAAGGTTCGATGACGCTAGGGTTGTAAAGGAAGTTTGTATGTGGTTAAAGAATGTTATTCGGAGTCCCGGATGAGATCACGGACGTCACGAGGAGTTCTGGAATGGTCCGGAGGTAAAGATTTATATATGGGAAGTCCTGTTTTGGTCACTGGAAAAGTTTCGGGTTTTTCCAGTAACGTACCGGGACCACCGGGAGGGTCCCGGGGGTCCACCAAGTGGGGCCACCAACCCCGGAGGGCTGCATGGGCCATGTGTGGGAGGGAACCAGCCCCAGGTGGGCTGGTGCACCCCCAACAAGGGGCCCAAGGCGCAGGGGAGAGTGGGAGGGGGCAAACCCTAGGGCAGATGGGCCCTAAGGCCCACCCCAGGCGCGCCTCCCCTCTCTTCCCCTCTGGCCGCCACCCAGATGGGATCTGGGGGCTGCCGCCACCCCTGGGGAGGGAACCCTAGAGGGGGCGCAACCCCCTCCCCTTCCCCTATAAATACTTGAGGTCTGGGGGGCTGCCAACACACGAGAACTTCTCCTCTTGGTGCAGCCCTACCTCTCTCCCTTCTCCTCTCCCGCGGTGCTTGGCGAAGCCCTGCTGGACTACCATGCTCCTCCATCACCACCACACCGTTGTGCTGCTGCTGGATGGAGTCTTCCTCAACCTCTACCTCTCTCCTTGCTGGATCAAGGCGTGGGAGAGTCACCGGGCTGTACGTGTGTTGAACGCGCAGGTGCCGTCCGTTCGGCACTAGGATCTCCGGTGATTTTAATCACGACGAGTACGACTCCTTCAACCCCGTTCTCTTGAACGCTTCCTCTTAGCGATCTACAAGGGTATGTATATGCACTCTCCTTCCCCTCGTTGCTGGTTTCTCCATAGATAGATCTTGGTGACACGTAGGAAAATTTTGAATTTCTGCTACGTTCCCCAACACTGACCTATACGCCCTACCCAAGGTCACTACCCTAGAAGCAAAGACATTCAAAGAACAACAGAGAGTATCAATTGAAGTCATCGAGTGCAATCCACTCGACCAGTCATCTCACTTGGATACCCCTCCCTCCTGATATCACTCGGCCAAGACGAAGCCATTTGACTATACGAGAAACCACTCGACCTACAGAAGACCAGGAGTCACTCAGGACGGCAACGGTCAGGCATTCACTCCGTAGTCTTAAAGGTCATTAAATACACTTTATAGTTGGCGTTATCAGTAATGCCCTATCTTAATGTACATTGAACCCCTGTAACGGAGGTGGCTGGGGTCCTGGCGCACTCTATATAATCCACCCCCCTCCTCCGGGATAAGGGTTCGCACCCCCTGTAACACACACACACCCATATTCCAGTCGACCGCCTCAGGGCACCGAGACGTAGGGCTTTCACCTCCTCCGAGAGGGGCCTGAACTCGTAAAACTCGTGTGTACAATCTCGCCGTAGATAGGGCCTCGCCTCCTCATACGTACCCCTATTCTTACTGTCAGACTTAGTACCACGAAAAATGGGTCGCCCGCGGACGAAAAGCAGACGCGCGTCCGTTTGGGTCGGCGCGTTGGGCCACCTTTTGTGTCCGCGTCGACCTAAACGAACGGCGGCAGACGAAATGGATCGCCCCGTTGGAGTTGCTCTTAGTCTGCATATAAGTCTTACTTCAGACAAAACTTATATGTAGACTAAAATGGACCAGAAGCAAAACGTACATAAATTTTTCCGAGAAGCAGGAATCTCTATCTCTACTACCTAAAAGAAATGGAACGTTCCGTTTCCCCTCTTACGTCGTCGTGCGATGCCCAGCCTTCGTTAGCCTCCTTCGTTTGCCTCTCCCACCGATTTTCCCCACCTCCCTCATGTTTATGGTTTATTTTCCACCGGTTTAGACATAACTAAATCAGTACCCACACAGCCATGCAAACATCTGAAGTCCCGATGTCTCCCCCCCCCCCGCTCCAAATCACCGCCGCTGCCATTGCCCACGGCTCCGATTCCGGTCAACGCAGGCCATCTTCTGCGCCGCTATCCACTGATCTGACCTAGCTGTACTCAACAAATTTCTCAGCAAGACGACAATAGTGATGCGTGGTCGAGTTGTGGCTCTTGACAGCGGCATTGGCGTGATCCGGCATGGTGAACTTCAACGGTGGCCTGACCTGAGAGAAGAGGATGTCGTGGCATCATCTTGGACGGGGTGGGTGATTTTTTTCTAGGTTTTCTATAGGAATCTTTGAGTTTGGTTTGAGGGTGGCGATGTCCCCATCTAGGAATAATGTTCTCCCCGCTATTTCTCTGTTTAGTTGGTATGTTTATCACTGACGAAGTGAGTCATGTCTCTGATGTTCCTTCTGGGATCCGGTTGATTTAGGTTGTGGTGGATTCGTCTGGATTCGGACGTTCGTAATCTTTGAAGTTTCTACAGGGTCCTATCGGCGCTTTATTCTCGGAGGTGGCGATTTGCTTTGCAGATCACAGCCGCCCACATTTTCTAGTTTGCACTCACGACTTCTCGGTCGTCGCTTCTATGGGCTTCTGAGTTTTAAAAAGTTTGCTCTGCTGAGGCAGAGTTTCAGACCAGCTTGGACCTATGCTCACGATGCGCCACCAATTGAGACACGTGGAAGTAAATTTCGACGCCCCAAAGATTTGAATGTAATTTTATTTTCTGTATGGTTTTGTTTGTAATGAATGTGTGATATTTAATACTCCGTATATGACCTTGAAATTTTTTGCTTCAGCCTTTTGGAACTCGGTGCATCAGTTGAGCGCACGACATTCATCAATTCGACGGGACAGGGTGTGCTCCTGCTGATCGGCTTCTCCCCCATCTCTCCTCTCTCTCTCTCCCTCGTCCACCTCCACTGCCGCTCTGGTCGAGTTCCTCTCTAGGGCCCAGTTCTTTTGGCTCGATTCTGGACAATCTTGGTTTGGAAAATTAAAAGCTCAAAAGAACTCAATCTAATTGCCCCAAATCATCTGAGATTCGCTAGAATTGGTAGTGCAATGTAAAATCATCTGGAACCTCGCTTGTGGGCGCTCCCTCAAAACAAGACGTTTCATTTTTAGGGCCCCTTTGATTCAAAGAAATTGCATAGGATTTTTGAAGGATTTGAACCCTTAGGAACTTTTCCTGTGACGCTCGTTTGATTCGTAGGATTGGCATCCTTAGGAATTTTTTCATATGATCCATTTGTACTACATTTTGGAGAAAAATTTTCATCCACTCAAACCTCTTTGTATATTTTCTTTGTTTTTTCTGCGCTATCAAATATTCTTTCAAATCCTGGAGCATACTATGGGACGTTCCATTTTATTCCTGCATTTTTTCTATTCCTTCATTTTGACAATCCTGCGAATCAAAGAGACCCTTGTTTGAGAGGCAAATAGCGAAGAAACTGCCACTGGAGGCCGGCCGCACCAAACGAGTCGCTCGACTCGTCCTCTCTGTCGCTCGATCCCCCAACTCCCCTGCTAGGGTTGCAGGGCCGCCGCCGCCGCGTCGCCCGACAGCCCGCCTCGCCCCCTCCGGCCAGGCCGCTGGCTTCCACGCCCGACGCCGCCTCGCCCCACTCCGGCCCGGCCGCTGACCTCGAAGCCCGTCGTCGCCGCAGGTGAGCTCTCTCCTCTCTGCTTTGTCTCCTAGATGCATGGATGAATGGATGAACTGGCTGTATGTTTCCTCTCTGCTCTGTCCCCTAAATGGATGGATGAATGGATGAATGGATGAATGAACGTATGTTTGTTTGGTAGGAGTAGATGATTTGGTTGATGTCTGAATGGATGGTGCTAGCTTTTTCCTAGATGGATGGACGAATTTTGGAACTCTGAATGCTCAATGCTACAGTGATTACAAGTTATAGTGAAGGAAACTTGAAACCTTCTTTATTGTTAATATTTAGCAATCTAAGATATTCATAAATTGCTTTAATGCTCATATTCGACAATAAATTGCTCGAAACAACTTAGTGTTAGCAATGCAGCAGTCGGTTTCAATTCAGGGACATTACAGACATATCAGCACACAACTCATCCTATAATCTCATACCACAATCACAGAAAAGAACTCGATGGCTGATTCTGTGGGAAGCTTCCCAAAAGCTGATTTTGGAGAATCAAAAGCTGAAAAGAACTGGGCTAACCAAATCCTGCTCAAGTTCGTCGTTTCTTGATACGATTTGGTGTGCTTTTCAGTTTCCCTTACAAATCTGCATCTTCTGTTTTTACAGCGAGGATCACGGCATTGGATTTCCTGACTAGAAGTGCCGTGTTCATGTCGCAAGAATTGGAGCGTGGGGCAATGGCGGCCGCGCCCCGTGAGGTTCCGACGCCCTTGGCCTCCGCTATTCTTCTTCTGCCGACCAAAAGGGTGAAGCAAGATCCGAGTTGTCCGGAACCCTCGTCCGCGGTTTCGGCCATGGAGGCCGCACGCTGGTCCACGCTCTCAGGCGACCTCGTCCGCCGCATCGCCGACTCCTTCCTCGCCAACAACGACCTGGACTACTACATGTCCGTCCGCGGCGTCTGCCCCAGCTGGCGCGCTGCCACCGACGTCCCCAGCAGCGACGCCGGGGACTCCCGCTTCCATCCGCGCGGGTGGATCGTCCTGGACGAGGACTTCCAGGGCGACGGCAGGCGGGTCTTGCTCAACACCCTCACCGGCCGCTTCCTCCGCAAGAAGCTGCCGGTGCTGCTCGATTACTACGTCATCGGCACCAGTCGCGGCTTCTTCGTCCTGGCAGACAGGAGCCCTCCTCACGCCGCTCGTGTCTTCAATCCTCTCACCGGCTGCGTGGTTCGTTTTGCGGCGCCCGTGCCCCGCGAGGTGGGGCACTCTGAAGTTGACTCCTCGCTGTCGCTCGCCTTGTTCTGCGACTCGTCTCGCACCATTTACAAGGCCGCGCCTGACAGCGAACGTTTCGTCGCGGTCAAGACGATGAGTAAAAAGCCGGCAGTTTACGATTGCTTCCGCAAGGCGGCCGTAGGTGGTGTCTATGCAGAAATCAGTGCCTTGAAATCAATTGCAGTAGCTGAGATGATTACATTTTTACCCATGTTTAATGCGATAGCTGCACAGATGCAAAATAGAGGATATCCAGAGTTCCCCAGCGATCTTCCTAGAGATGTGAAGGATATCCAGAGTTCCCTGGTGGTTTTATCTGGACAGATGTTGATCGTCTTGGGTGCACCGTTTCCCTTTGTTTGCCAAGTGGACGTCGATGCAACTGAGTTGGAGCCTTTGGTGAGCATCGGCAGATTTGCCATCTTCATCAGTAATCGGAGGTGCCTAGCTGTGGATACTCACATGTTCCCATCGATTGAGGCAAACTGTGTCTACTTCATTCAGCTTCTGGGTTCATCTGCATATATCTGCAAGTCCAACATAGAAGACAGGAAAGTAGAGAGGATCTCCGAAAGTCCAGATTTCGTGAAGCGGGGCAAGCGGTTTGTCCTCGTCGCTTGCCGTCCTTTTACGGTCATCCAGCTTCTATCGAGCTACACCATCAACATCCAGGATTCTCAGTTGGCACTGCAACAGATGCCATAAGGCACCAGTCAGATCTTCATTCAGCTCTTGGGATAGTGATCTCGATGACCAAGACCAACTGACAAGGCTATGCTTTTGCGAAGAAACTGCTCCTGTCTTTTTTTGTTTTGTTATGTTGGACATGCCTTGCCTTGTCATGGTTAAGAAACAGATCTATTCAAGGTTAGATCACCTGTAGTGGAACTACTGTTTGGTATCTTAATTAGTACGTACTTGGTATCAACCTAATGCTACACATACTGTGCTTGATGCTATCTTTTGTCCGTGTGTCCACTTGTTCTTGACTTGTATTATTATTACTTCCTCGCAATGCGTTGTGGTGCTTAATTTCTGGCAGTAGTAACTGAGGGAGTAGTACTTATTAGGCAAGAAGTGGTTTGTAGAGCTGTTGTATGATGCGGCATGGGCTTACAACAGGGTATGGAAGTATCGTTTGATCTATTTTCCTAATACTCTCATGCACCTATGCTTCAGCCTCTTGAACTAGTTGCATTTGCAGAATTTATAAATATTTGTGACATGGTTGACAGTTGCTGTCTCTAAAGGGGAATGCTAGATTCTTTACATACTTTTGCCCGGCAGGTGTTGCACATTTACAAGTTTTTATCCTATTTAGAGAATGCATGTGTTCTGAACTGTTTTTATCCTATTTAGTGCCACAAAAGTTAGCACAGAACAGCTATTTAGTGCTGTCTGGGGTCTATTTTTCAATCCCTAGTACTAGTTGCATTTTTAGCATGCTCCTTGTATTTCTCGGAAGTACTGCAGGGACGCAATCTGCAGCACCATTGATATACATATTTCGGACACACTTTGCTGTTGCTGTCTCTAAATGGCTTATGTAGTTTTTTACATATTTTGCCTGGCAGGTGCTGTACATTTACATAGTTATCATGTTCATTCGACCGTACTAGGAAACAAGTTAAAAGTATGCAGAGAACAGTGGCTGAAACTAACATAGGTAAGTGGATGAACTATTGAACAGCAGGTACAAAATTTGAGATCATCAAATGTTTGCCAACTAATCTGCATCATGTGTCTATTCTACTGGGCTGAGGAATTGACTTTGCTTTGTCTTATTTTATTTATCAGTTGGTTCTTATTCTTAGTACTCAAATGTTTGTAACTTATATGTCTCATGTCCCTGATCCTCGAATTGAAGAATTGACTTTACCTTATCTAGTAGTCTTAATAGTCCGTATTTAGGGTGTTCCTTTTTATACCCTCTGTTGTAACTGACGATGAAACGAGCTAGACTCTCCCCTCTGTTGCCTTGCAAGCTCTATCTGATTTTTCAAGCAGCTTGGAGAAGTGCTCATTAACCTCCATCCTAAAACAACAGGTTAACTTGTTATCCCTTCCTGTTGTTTCAACTGCATGGATTGAGCTAATGCTGATATTCAGAAGCTGCTGACACTAACAAGGGCTAATAATTAAGAAAGCTAAACTGGATATTCTCAATAACCTATCTCAAAACACACTGGGAAAACTCCCTTTCCCAGTGTGTATATAGTGAACGCCTTTTCAGTCTTGCCTCATGCAGTGTAACGGTTCAAGCCATGGATCAAGCTTATTCTCCAGACTCCGGCTATAGCTGAGCTAGAGCATTGCATCTAGCTACTGTCATTGCTAGGAAACCCAACATTCAGAGACCTATCTTTGGCCAAGGCTGCTACTGCTAACGACATCAATTCTGTTCTTACTTGTCGACCAGCTGCCGGGGAGAATCATCTTGGCGACCCAACAAACCCTCATGCTGCCGGGGAGAATCATCCTGGCGACACGACGAATAATCTTGCAGTTGGGTGAATCATCATGCCGCCGGGGAGAATCATCCTCGCGACACGGCGAGTCGTCAGTCCGCCGTCTACTATACCGACTAGATTATGACAAACTGACCATGTCCGCGCGACTGAGTTAAACCGGATGCCCAAATCTTTGTGGAGCAGGAGGCCAACCGGTCACGCGACTGATAATAAATCGCGTTGTTCTTCTCTAGTGCTGCCTTTCACTGCCGTCTATCACTCGGTGGTCGCATGGTGTTTACATGTCTCGTGGCTGCTGCCACTTTTTGCAATGGAGTACGAAGTACATGAAAATCACCTGAGCCCCAAGTGGTGAGTAGTCGTGAATATTACGGTCGTGCCTGACCAACGATGGGGAAGGTTGTCTATGACACCGGTTGGTACCGGCCGCCTCATGGTCCCGAGTCTCTAGGGGGTGCTCCAGTCGGGCCAGGTGATCACGCTCAAGTAAAATCGCTAAACGCGCAGCCTCCAACTTCCATCCGGAGTATCGATGGGGATCGGTGTGTTCAGAAGTTGTTCGGCCTCTCAGGCCGCGACTATCGGGGCCACCGTGCGCTACCACCACTAGTGTTTCGAGTGGCGTCTGAAGTAGGATCTACCAGTGGTGGCGTGTTTGCCATGTAAACCCCCTCCGTAGGGGCGCGTCACTCATAGCTCCCTCCTCAGAGCTGGACTCAAGAAGAGGGTACATCGAGTTGGAATGCACCATGTCGACCAGATATGGAGTAGAAGGTTTGTAAGGACGGGACCTCTGGGAGCGTGTCCGACACGCCCGCCCGACTAGCCAATACGGAACGGGCTCTACTGTCGTTGACACGGAAATGCACACCACCACGTGCCGGCTGCGTGACATCAGCCAGCGGAGCATCGGGATGCAATTCTAAGTCATCGGTGGAGAAGTTGAGTGAACCGAAGCAAATGAACTGCCTTGGATCTAGTCCCCCGCCTGTCGCCGATGAAGAAGAAACCATCCACACCATATCTTGACAAATGCTAGGTTCCAAGGTGGCACTAACTGTTATGGATAAAATCCTGACAATGAGTATAGGGGTATGAATGGTGGAGTGTAGAGACTATCGAGGTGCAAATGAGTGTACACACAAGGATGTATACATGTCCATCACATCGATAGTGGAGGTAATACCCTATTTCGTGTTGGTGTTATTTTCTCTTGTGTATAGGATCTAAAAGGATTACATAGTATTGCGAACCATCGGGCCGGTACCCCAGGGATGGCTTTGTATAGAGTGCGCCATGTTGGGGTTGATCGACCATGGTCAGGAGACACACCATCGACCCGTGAACCTGGCTACTATGCTTCAACCTTTTTTATGGATAAAGCTAAGCTTTATTGATTATAGTCCACATGAAGTGGTATAAAGAAGGATCTTGGTGATGGATCAACCAAAGTTGTCGCCCTTGATCAAGAGTGTTTGTAAACTTAGCTAACCTATTTGCATCAATGTTTGATGCGCGACTTCAAAAATAAACGTGCAAATAACTAAACTAGCTCACTGCTTTATCTCGCTAATGATACAAGCATAAGTACTACTAGTTCCTTTGCATCAATGTCATTCACCATCTAGTTTGAGTCGGAGGCCATTATAATGTTTTGAATCATCAAGTCTTCTGCAAGAGGCAATACTTCTCTAAATGCTATCGCCTCGAGTGTAGCTGCATAAATGATCTCGGGACAAAAGGAGAGGAGCTGCCCAAATATCGTACAACACCATCTCGGCACACCGCGGATTGTTAGAATAAATCCAAGGCTCTCCGTCGATCTACCGAGAACCAAGCAATCATGCGAGGCACGACATCAAGATTTGTTAACAAGGTTCACCATCATGGCTACATCCCCGGGGCCTGACTATGGGCGCTCCTCCCCACGACACCGCTACAATACCGCACCTTGGCCGCCCGGGCGCCGGCACACACCGTCAGCTCCCCTGCGTGCCTGTGCTATTATGTTGGCATAGGTTACATCGTGTGTCTACCCCCGCTATATAAGAGAGGCCTATGATACAAGTGTCCTACTAGGACACAACTCCTACGCTGTCTACACACAGTCGAAAATCAAGTCCAACTGTAACCTACCTTATACAATAATATTCGACACAACTCTAACACGGATGCTGCTCCTCTCATTCCGGACTTTGCCATACTTCCATCAACATGGATTTTTGCAAAACCCTGAGGTGGCGCCCTTGGCCTTGCCACTATTCTTCTAATCTGAGGTGGCGCCTTTGTCTTCTTTTGTGTTGTCATCTCCGGTTCTACTATAAATCTTTTTATAATGAACTCATGCTTTTTTTTCATAATGAACTCATGAGTATTTTTTTTGTGCGGGAAGAACTCATGAGTAGTTGAGTAGGAGAGGTCACCCCTCCATTGTTGGTGTTGTTTGATCCTTAGCATTCATGGGCCTGGGCCTCTGGCTGGACCAGTGGTGAAGCTTGACAGAGATTGTTGAGGGGGCAAAGAAGAGTTTAGGGGGGGCAAAGGACATATTCTGTTTAAACTATGATAAATTTCTAAATTTTAGCTTATCAATTAATAGTATTTCATATACTTGCTCTAGGGTATTTGATTTCATTTGTAGCTTATGCAAGAAATCCGAGTACGTTGGTCAATAAAAGTATGTGAACATCATCAGAAATATTAGAGTACATGAACGCTAATCCATGCATCCACTTCAAACCGTAACTATACATACATTTCAAATTGCATGATCCCAGATAAACTTTTAAATAGCGGCCGCTACCTCTGCAAGCTTTTGCGGCCGCTCCACCCTGCAGCTATTATTCTGTGACTGTATATTGTTCAGTTATAGTCTGTACTTACATAAACCACCATTTCTTAAATTATACCCCCTTCGGCCCATAGTATGAGAGCGTTTTTGACACTAGTATGGGACTGAGGGAGTTCATCATATTTGTTGCCAATGGTCTAGAAATATATGCAATTTATTTTGGATCGGCGGGAGTATATAATATCTCAAATTTACGAGGGTTTTTCCAAATTCCTTATGCGGGCATAGCACTTGTAAAATCGCCCGTAATCCACATTTTGCAATGCCAACCCCAATCTGCAATCGCTCCCAATCCGCTATTTAAAAGCTTGATCCCCAGACAAAAATATCAAGTGTTACATAGCATGAGAGGATCATTTTTGGTACATCACAGGCCAAGACTAAATATGATGGACTGGAATAATGACCGTTCAACAAGCATTGCCACTAGAAAATGCATCTACTTTTGGTACTTGATGGTACACAACAGAAAAGCTATAGCCTTTTTTTGGCCAAATAGAAAAGCTATAGGCTTTGCCTCTATTACTAGTGCTTATTGTTCATCGAGCTTCTTGTGCTGGGAGAGATCAGGCCTAATAACAAATAAGATTCAGTTAGCACACGTTGTCATGCATTCATACTTAATCTTATCACTCATGATCTAATCGAATGAATATGCATCAACAGGGTAGGTCCGCCAGTGACGAGATGGTCAGGAGCTGGATCTGGATCTCCACTGGACGCAATCGCCCAGCTAGGCACTGGATCTGGCCCGCCTCCACCGACGGCAAGCTTGAGAAAGTCAAGAGTGATCCAAGAGGCGGCTGCTACACGATGGCGTGATTTGGCTAGTTGTTGCGTTCCTAGGAAGGAGAAGGTGATTCTAAAAGCAAAATGACTAGAACCAAGGGAGCTTTGTGCAAAGAACCAAGCACCTGTGCGCTCAGATCCATCCGATGGAATCTGGACCATTCACCCCGGATCTGATGGCCCAACTGGATCTTTTTTCTATTTTTGCACCCATGGCTCTTCTTCTATTGTAGTCGCTCCCTGTTGTTTCAACTCCCTGAATTGAGTTGTTGCTGATATTCATTACAACTCATACAAGGACCTTTATCCCTTTGATACTGAAAGTAGCATAGCCCCTTTTTGTTTTCTGAGAAAAGATAACGTCAGTATATGCTGAGCTCTTATGAAGCAGTAGTTTCGCAGGACGCAATGCAGTGTTTTTTTAGTATAGCAACAGTGAGATTCGCGTGATGGATCTGCATTGACCATCCCCAGCTTACAGAAGTTTGCATCCAGCTAGTGAGATCTTCAATTCATTCAGTAGCATGTTATTTAAAAAAAAAATCAGCTTGTCTGTTTGGTAGATGATCAGTGGTCAAGTCTACAATTTTCAGCACAAACTCAAAGTTTGATTCCAAGCATTGGGGCACATGCTAGTGTTACCTCTGAAACCCTCTTTTTTTGTCTCAGATGGATACATTTGAAACTCGGAATGAATGCTTCTTCTCCCTCTGAATGATTGCTTCTTCTGCAACTTCTACCTCGGATAGTTTGCGGTATGCACGGCAACAAACAGGGGTTACAATATCTCAGCTAAGCATTCGCTGGTCTTATTATCTCTTGGAGATCATTGTCATATCAGTGAACCAGGGCCCTACGTCTGTACTTGGTGGCTGCATTGCACTGGTCAGCATGTGAGATCAACCACACCCTCCTACTAGTTCACAGGCTAACACCAAGAAGGGTTAATAATGCAGAATAACTGCACTGGATGTTCTCAATAACCTATCTCGATACACACTGTGAAAACTCCCTGTAGGCTAGGGGCAGGGTCGCAAGGCGGCAAACACTTAGAACAGTCCGATGAAGAGCGTGCTTGGGATTCATCCTAATGGCTCTTCCGGCATGGGGCGGTGGGGTGACAACCCTCCCTCCATGCTCCAGTGGTGGCGCCCTTCGGCAGTGGCCGGAGCGTCAGGATACATAACAGTGGCAGTGCGGTTGTGGATGATCGCCAGATCTGGGCGGCCAGCTCCGAGGCTTTGAAGGTGATCTTGCAGATGCACAGTGGCCGGAGCGTCAGGATACACAGTAGTGGCAGTGCGGTTGTGCATATCTCCAGATCTGGGCGGCCAGCTTCGAGGCTTTGAAGGTGGTCTTGCAGATGCACAAGTTGGATGTTTTTGGGATGGATCCAGGTGAAAACTTGGTCTTCGGCCGGTGGTCGGGGCCGGTTATGGTGACGCCCTTGGCATCGTTTCCTTGGATCGGTGAAAGACGGTGGCGATGACCTCTGAGAGTGCGTCAGACCAGTGTGTTCCACAGACCCGGCAAGAGGCTTGGTTTGTGCATCCAGTTTTACATGTTAGGCTTTGGTGCGAGGTCTATTTAGTATTCTGTTTGGACAATCGGTACCCCTTCATCAAGTGACTAGGAATAGTGATACAAGTTGCCAAAATGATGGCTTCAGTCTTTTTTGCGAGAAAACTTCCAATCTATTCATCTTTAATCTGGCAATACAATGAACATCAGAAATAATAAAAATTATATCTTGATCCACAGACCATCTAGCGGCGACTACAAGCACTGAAGCGAGCTGAAGGCGCACCACCTTCATCTCCCCTGCCTCGCCGGAGTCGGGCACAACTTGTTGTAGTAGATACTCCGGAAGTCATCGTGCTAAGGCCCCATAAGACTAGCGCACCAGAATAGCAACCGCTAGCGATGAAGAATAACGTAGATCGAAAGGATCCACCCCGAAGACACACGAACATAGACGAACAATAACCAGATCCGAGCAAATCCACCGAGAATAGATCTACCGGAGACACACCTCCACACGCCCACTAACTATTCTAGACGCATCATCGGAATGAGGGCTAGGCGGGGAGACCTTTATTTAAACTTCAGGAAGCCGCTGTCGTCTCGCCTTCCTGAGCAGAACACAAACCCTAACAAAAATCAAAAGAATGACAAATAACGGAGCCCTCCCACCGGCCCTAGCCAAGATCCACCACGCTCCATGACCCTAGGGCCACCGGAGGCGAGGCAGACATGTGGCGGCACCGGCGAGAGGCACGAGCCCTAGCTTTTTTTTTAGGACGAGGAGGCGGCGGCTGCGTTATGGCAGGGCTTCTAGGTTTTTTATAAATAATTAATAAAATGGCTACATGCATGACCTAGATGCAGAGGCCAGGGTCATCCTCCTTTTCAAAAAAAAGACAGGCAATGTTCTTTTGACTAGTAAGTAGTAGCTTTATCATATGTTCAGACTTTAGAACTGTCTGAACTTCTCTCTATGTCTCACAATATAAGATATTTTTGCTTGTAAAAGCGTCTTATATTATGTACCACAGGAAGTATTAATTATGACGATCATAGTCCTTTCAGTCTTGCACCCGGCAAGCTTGCGGATTTGGAACTCATATATAGGCACAAGAGGAGATAAATACATCCATGGTCATTGTACTTGCGATGAAAGCACAATACGGTCACTAAACTTTGAAATACGCTTGTTACGGTCACTGAATACGATGGGACGTGAAAATATAGTCAATGTAGCGCGTTTGCGGTGCGTATAGGAACTTTGACCACATGTTGACCGCTCGTGACTGTGGAAACATGCGAAGAGCCTCTCGGGCATCACCTAATCCCCATTCATCCCTCCTCCAGCACGTGGCCTCTTCGTCTTCGGCCAGAGAAAGGGGAGTCGCTGCATAGGCCATGTCGCCCCGGTGATCATCGGCGGTATAGTCGTGACGAGGGGCTGATTTCGTGCGTGGTTGATGAGGCGCCACTGCCGCGCGTGTTCTTCCTGTTGGAGGCGGCGGCGATGGCCCCTGTTCGTCATGCAGAAGGGGCGGCGGCCCTCGTGTACAGTAAGTCCTCTTTTCTCAAGAATCCGAGCGTTTTGATGTTCAGAAACCATCCTTTTAGAGCCGCATTGCCTTTCTAGATGTGTTAGTTGCTAGTAAGGACATATTGTCACTACTAGGGAAAACCCTAGTAGTAGCGCGGGTTTAAAGTCCACTAGTAGCGCGTGCTGCCGCACTACTAATAAGGTGCTACAACTATTACTTAGCAGTAGCGCGTGTGACACGCGCTACTGCTAAGAGACATAGCGGCAGTGCTTGTTCACACCCGCGCTGCTGCTAATCTAGCTACTTGCAGCGTGTTTACTGTCCATCGCTACTAGTATTCTTTTTTTAGTGTATTTATCCGCCGTTATACAAATTTTTATACAATACCAATTATGAGGTTTATACCATTATGTCCATAATAGTGTGTCAAATGAAGGTGGATTAGGTTTAAGTGGAGGCAATATGTGGTGTATGTCAAAAGTATACTACTAATCCAAACTTGCTCTAGTTTGGACTAGTAGTACTTTCGATGTGCACCACATGTTGCCTCCACTTGAATCTAAATCCGCCAACACAAGCTATTTAATCATCATCATAGTCATTAGCACCAACAGTATTTATTTAATCACCACTAACACTAGCTCATAATAATCATCATAGTCATTACCACCAACACTAGCTATTTAATCATCATAGTCATAGTGTAGCACATCATCATCTTTAAACTCATTTCTAGCTAGCTAATCACTCCCGCTGCTCTCTCTCAGGTAAAATAACATAAAACATGTGTAGCTCTCCTCATTCATCAAGTTGGAGCATGCAGATGAACCTGTCTCTTAATCGTGGGCTGCGCTTCTGATTGATGCCCCCTAGTACTTGTCTGTGCTCCTCCATCACAGATTTGGTCCAGTCTTTCACTATTAAGAATTCGTCGCTAATCCTGAATGCACTATAGTGATTTGTAGGATATCTTGGCTGTAAGCTAACAATACTCGTGGTAGCTTCAGTCTCGATCACATAAGGCATAACATTCATCGGGAGTCCCTGCTAAAGAACATCGTATGGTAATATACTTAGAAATGAAGTTTAGCTTAAAAATAATGTATGGAAAAGATGCACTGATGACAAATAGTAAAAAACTTATCATCTTTCCTAAATAGATGTGACCATAGTTCGTTAAGAACACTACTGGTCGCACGGTTTCAGTACTAACATTTCTAAATCCAGGAAGAAAATTTGTCTTGACAGTATCAAGATCCGCAAGCCATGAAACATAATGACTTAGCTCCTCGCAGTTTAATTCAGCCCCGGGACAGTAGTAGGTCCTGTCTACCAAGCGCTGGACATGTTTGCTTGAACGGAAATAAGCTGACAATATAAATTAGTTGTCAACTATTTTTAAATAAACAATATCAAAGACATAAATATGGTTGAGAAACTCACATAATGGTATAACTGGAAGTGTCTGCACATCGACCCAGATGTCGGTATTACCTTCAATATCATCTTTCGGACGAATATCAAAGGTGATAACCATATCAGGCTCAAATGCAAAAGTCTTGCATAGTGCTCTCCATGTTTTGCATCCAAAATAGGTGTCGTCTGAATTGTATAATTTTGTGTGGAAAATATAACCATGCTCGGTCTTCAAGTAAACTTTCTTTAGCTCCATAGTACGACTGAAACATATCTTATCCAATACAAAAACTCTTGCATGGCAGGGGATACGCTAGTAGAATAGTAAAAAAATTATAAGTTGAAGCAAATAAAGCAGATGTCATGCTTAATTACGAAAAAAGACTTGTTGTTGTGACTTACTGTATCCACTTCGAAGTTCTTGTCCAGCTTGATGCTGAAGCGCCTATCATCATTTAGGAAGATTCTGTCGCACAGGCCGCGCTCGACTTCGCAGTATTTGCAAATACCGAAATCTTTTTCGTCGTCAGACATTTCCTATGTTCATAGTTAAAACATTAATTGAAAATCGATCGAAGACAACTACCAGGATACTCAACACACAAATCCGAGGCACTCGATATTTCCTACATATTCTGGCACAAGTCATGCCCAAATTCACGGAAAAATCCGGCCTGACCTTTGCTAAAATAGGACATATCGAGCGCTTGAAATTTGCCGGAACGGAAATGAATCAACACTCCGGCAAAACATAGGCCACTCGGAGGTGTAACCTGCAAACATGACCGGCCACTTGAGCAAGCACATATTCTATTTGAGCAACACAAGATATACATTTCAAAATATCTTATAGGACTCAAATTAGCATGCATTCAATAAGCAAAAGTAAATCATCTCATGCGTCCGTACATCGTCGAATATTATCACTAATACATGCCGAATAGTATCATACATATAACATCACTAATACAACTAAAACCCTAGCACACGACGGGTATCGGCGCGGGCGGTGGACACCCACAGAGAAGGAACCATCACGGGGTCATAGCTCTAGTGAGATCCCTAGAGAACCTACCAGGTATTAAAGAACCTGTGCTCCAACGCAAACAAGTAGTGACGAACGTGCGCGTCCTCCTCACTAACACGGTGATGCACCACCTCCGCGGGGTCCTCGAGCCTCTGGACCGTCACTGGCACACGCGACCGCCACCAAAGAAGGTTCGGGTCAACGACAGGCTGGCTCCTCACCAACCTGCGCCCCCGGTAGGTAGCGCCCCAGACCACCCGGCGGAGCCAGGTCCGGACATGGCCCATCTGGTCAAGCAGGTGTCGTCCTCCGCCGACTCGATGACGAGGATGCGGGATAGGCATCGTCCACGTCGATGCGGGAAAAATTGCTTTAACTAAAAAAAATAGCAATAACTTCTTACTAACTAGTTCTATTAATTCAACTAGTTCTTACTAAAAATAAACTTACTATAAATAAAAATAAACTTACTAGTACCTAGTTCTTACTAACTAATTAGTACCTAGGAACTACTGACCTAATTACCATCTAATTTGATGAACCTAGGGGTGGAAAGTGGTAGCCGATATTCCAATTATCCAACTTAAAAGTGAAATAAGTGGTCAAATTTTACTGGTTTTATTATGCATTACACTAGTGTTTATTCATCATCTAAGAAAACATCATCTAAGAAAACATCCCATCCGCATCTGTATCCAATTCATTTCCACCCATAGATGGACCCTAACTAATTTGATGCAATTAAAATTTGAAGAACCCTATCTAGGCAGAGGTAGAGGAGGGGGAGGAGCAGGCGTGCTCACCTCGGGTGCCTGTGGCGAGAGAGGGGCAGGCGGCGTCGAGGTCGGGGTCGAGGCTCGGGCGCGCGACGGAGGGCAGCATCGAGGTCGGGGTCGGGGGCGGCGTCCGGGGCGGCGTTGAATCCGGGGTCGGGGGCGGCGTAGAGGGTGTGCGGAGAGCGCGCGGCGGCCGACGGGCGACGGCGGCGGCAAGAGCGGAGGAGTTCGATTTGGGGGAAGTGGCCGCGGGGGAGGATGAACTCGGTGGTTAAGTCAGAAGTAGCAGTAGCGCGTTCCAGAAAGCGTGCTACTGCTACTTTAGCTACAGCGCGTTCTGCGATGCGCGCTACTGCTACTCCTTTCTCTTTTTTCCCCTTTTTCATTTATTTTTCTTCACATTTTTTTCCTTTCACCTTCGTCTATTTCTTTCATTTTCAATTACCTTTCTATTTGCTTTTAATTTAATTTTATATCCTTTAGCAGTAGCGAGTTTAGAATAAAATGCGCTGCTACAAAGAAAGTAGCGGTAGTGCGGTTCCACATAGATCGCTACTACTATGTGTAGCCTATCAGCTAAGCCGTGAGAATTTTAGTAGTAACGTGTTTACAGCAAGACGCGCTACTGCTAGGAAATTATCTGCAGCGCGGTTTGCACAAGCGCGCTACTGCTACTTAGCACCAGCGTGCTTTTTTGACCCACGCTACTGCTAAAGTTCTGTCTATAAGGTTTTCCCTAGTAGTGTGTTCTAGGGTTTTGGCATGGGATTTGGGGGTAGGAGAATTGGGGCTTAGGGTTTTATCTCTTTAAATAAAATGATGGTCCAGTCGATTCTGATGCATGTTGTATATGTGTTGGTGTATCAAGTCGTCGAAGCAACAATTTATCCACTGAAATCAGTCATGGTGGATTTTTTTTTGGGCATGGAAGGAACCGTGCTTATTTTAATGCTCGTGCCATTTGGTATGATCATGTGGAGAAGGTCACTTGGTCACCAATTCTCATTGAAAGCCTAGTTGAGGAAATTGGTTATGAGATGGCAGGGAGGTTCAAGGTATTCTACTGTGTACCCATCCTTACAACCAGTACTAATGGTCTTAGGGAAATTAGTGATGATGAGCAGACAGATAGAATGATGGTCTTTGTTGATATTGGCAACCACTTCTTTAGTATCTACCTGGATCATGATGAAAGCTTCCAGGCAAATCCAAATGAAGAAGATGTTGTGCACTATCCAAGAGCACATTTGCCTCTAGTCTTGAGCCCTGCAAAGAGAATTCCCAGCAGTAGTGTAAACAATGAAGAATTTTAGCTAGAAATAGAGCAAGCAGAGGCAGGGGCAGAAACAGAGCCAGCAGAGGCAGGGGCAGATGCAGAGGCAGAGACAGGGGCACCAATTCCTCTGCAGGTTATATTCCCTAATGTTGATGCACATGATGATGTGAATTAGCTTTAGTTTGTCAGGAGGCCATCGACACAGCAACATGTGGGGCAATGATATGGAAGAGGAAGAGCCAGTTGTAGTGCAACAACCCAGTCATCACATTGATACTGAAATGCAAGCACATGATGTTGGAGGAAGCACATCAATGAGGAGGAGTGCTAGGCAGACCAAATGCACTTATGCAATGGAAGAAGAGGATGCAGATAGTGACACAGATGATGAGGATTATGACCCTGGTCTACTTGTGGACAGTGACAATGAGATAGGCAATGATGATGATCACTTGTATGCAGATAATGTAGATGAGGATGAACCAGAACAGAAACGCCACAACAAATCTAATGAGAGAGCAAAGCAGAAAGGTAATCAAGTGCAACCTAAAGCTCAAGACAAAGGCAAAAAGAAGTATGATTCAGATGAAGATTTGTCTGAAGGTGAAGATTTGTGGGCACCTAATTCAGATGATGAAGAGCTGCACTTGAAGTTCAAAAATTCCAGACCAGAGGATTTACATAGGCCAGGTTTTTGAGAGTGTAGAACTACTAAGGACGACAACTAAAGAGTATTGATACGTCTCCAACATATCTATAATTTTTTATTGTTCCATGCTATTATATTACCCCTTTTGGATGTTTATGGGCTTTATTTTAAACATTTATATCATTTTTGGGACTAACCTACTAACCGGAGGCCCAGCCCGTATTGCTGTTGTTGTTTTTTTTTGCCTATTTCAGTATTTCAAAGAAAAGGAATATCAAACGGAGTCCAAACAGAATGAAACCTTTGGGAGCGTGATTTTTGGAACGAACGTGATCTAGAGGACTTGGAGTGCAAGTCAAGAAGCAGCCGAGGCCTCCACGAGATAGGAGGGCGCCCCCCTATAGGGCGCCCCCTGTCTCGTGGGCCCCTCGGGCGTCCACCGACGTACTTCTTCCTCCTATATAAGCCTACGTACCCCAAAAACATCCAGGGAGCCAATGAAACACAATTTCCACCGCCGTAACCTTCTGTATCCGCGAGATCCCATCTTGGAGCCTTCGCCGGCGCTCCGCCGGAGGGGGAATCGACCATGGAGGGCTTCTACATCAACACCATGGCCCCTCCGATGAGTTGTGAGTAGTTTACCACAGACCTACGGGTCCATAGTTATTAGCTAGATGGCTTCTTCTCTCTTTTTGGATCTCAATACAATGTTCTCCCCTCTCTTGTGGAGATCTATTCGATGTAAACTCTTTTTGCGGTGTGTTTGTCGAGATCCGATGAATTGTGGGTTTATGATCAAGTTTATCTATGAATAATATTTGAATCTTCTCTGAATTCTTTTATGTATGATTGAGTTATCTTTGCAAGTCTCTTCGAATTATCAGTTTGGTTTGGCCTACTAGATTGATGTTTCTTGCCATGGGATAAGTGCTTAGCTTTGGGTTCAATCTTGCTGTGTCCTTTCCCAGTGACAGCAGGGGCAGCAAGGCACATATTGTATTGTTTCCATCGAGGATAAAAAGATGAGTTTATATCATATTACTTGAGTTTATCCCTCTACATCATGTCATCTTGCTTAATGCGTTACTCTTTTCTTTATGAACTTAATACTCTAGATGGAGGCGGGAGTCGGTCGATGTGTGGAGTAATAGTAGTAGATGCAGGCAGGAGTCGGTCTACTTGTCACGGACGTGATGCCTATATACATGATCATGCCTAGATAATCTCATAATTATTCGCTTTTCTATCAATTGCTCGACAGTAATTTGTTCACCCACCGTAATACTTATGCTATCTTGAGAGAAGCCTCTAGTGAAACCTATGGCCCCCGGGTCTATCTCTTATCATATTTTCTTCCAATCTACTTTTATTTGCATCTTTACTTTTTGCATCTATATTATAAAATACCAAAAATATATTTATCTTATCATACTATCTCTATTAGATCTCACTTTCGTAAGTGGCCGTGAAGGGATTGACAACCCCTTTATTGCATTGGTTGCGAGTTCTTTGTTTGTTTGTGTAGGTGCGTGGGACTTTTGAGGAGCCTCCTACTGGATTGATACCTTGGTTCTCAAAAACCGAGGGAAATACTTACGCTACTATTGCTGCATCACCCTTTCCTCTTCAAGGAAAACCAATGCAAGCTCAAGACATAGCAAGTACTCATGTCAAAACAGAGTTGATGGCAAGCTACCTGTCAATGATAGGAAAAGAGTGAAAGCCAAGTGTGATGATGAATGCACATGGTACTTGTAGGCATCATATGATAACAGAACTAAGGCTTTCATGGTGAAGAGATGTGTCCATGAGCACACATGCAACAAGAAGTGGAAGGTCAGGGCTTTCGCATCTAAGTTCCTAGCAATAAAGTATTTAGAGAGCTTTAGAGCTGATCAAGATATGAACCTAATGAATTTCTCAAGGGTTGTTCAGAAACAATGGCACATGACACCTGGTAGGATGAAACTTCAGAGGGCAGGGAGAATGGCTATGAGAATAATTTATGGTGATGGAGAAGGGCAGTACAAGCTTCTCTGAAATTATGCACATGAGGTTAGAAGAAGAAACTCTAGCTCATCTTTCTATGTATCACTTGGTGATAATGCAAGGTTCAGCAAGTTGTACATGTGCCTAGATGCTTGTAAGAGAGGATTCCTGCAAGGTTGTAGACATGTTGTCTTTCTTGATGGTTTTCACGTTAAGACTAGATACAGAGGTCAACTGCTTGCGGTTGTTGGAGTAGATCCAAACAACTGCATTTTCTCAATAGCAATAGTTGTGGTTGAAGTTGAGGACACCCCTAACTGGGCATGGTTTCTTGACACACTGAAAATATATCTAGGCATCATAAATATTGAACCTTGTACTATATTGTCAGACAAACAAAAGGTAATTCTAGTTATATGTGACTGTTTCTGTTTCATAAGTATGTGAATGCCTTATATAGCTTCTAATTGTTTGTGTTGTTCTTGTATGCAATGTTAAGGGGCTCATCAATAGAGTTGAAGAATTGTTCCCTCATTCAGAACACAGATTTTGTGTTAGGCACATGTGGAAAAAAACTTTCAGCAATCTTTCATGGGTGATATATTGAAGAATCAGCTGTGGAAGATAGCAAGGAGCAACACAGTTCAACTGTATGAAGAAGGCATGCAGGAAATGAAGCTACTCAATGTTGATGCCCACAAGTGGTTGCATGAGCTAGAGCGTGAAACTTGGATTAAAGCTTTTCAAAGTGACTTGCCAAAATGTGATATTCTGCTAAACAACATATGTGAAGTTTTCAACACGCAAGAGCATCGGCTAGTGATGTACATTTACATAACTACATCTACTAGTGGTTGCTGCATCCTAATCTGATCAACATGTTAATTGCAAGTACATTCTGGAGGCTAGGGAGCTGCCAATACTTAGCATGGTTGATAGGATTTATAGGCAGCTGATGACAAGGCATTACAACAAGCAGATGGAGTCAGATAAATAGCCTGGTGATATATTCCCAAAGATCAGGAAGAAGGTTGAGAAGGAAACAGAATTTGCAAACACATGCTATGTGGAGGGATCAGGAGATGGCCTTTTTCTAGTTGGTTATAGAGGGATTGATTACATAGTAGACATGCATAAGAAAACATGCACCTGCAGAACGATATAGAAAGCAAGGGTTCCATGCTCTCATGTCATAGCCTGCTGCGGGAATGACAGAATTGATCCTCTTCTGATGGTTGACCCTTGCTACTCAAAGGACATGTTCAAAAAGGCATATGGTAACATTATATATACTTGCAAAGATAGGAGAGAGTGGCAGGATTTACATGGCCCCCAATTGAGCCACCATTGTACCAGAAGCATGTGGGTAGGCCATGTACAACAAGAATACAAGTACCTGGAGAGGTTGATCATAGAAGAGGAGCGAAGAAAATAACAAGGCATGGTGTCATCATGCACTGTTCATACTATGGTGAGGCAGACCACAACAGGAAGGGTTGCAAGCACTTGAAGGTTGGACTGCCACCACCAAGTGTTGGCAATGTGCCAAATCCAGAAGTAGGTGTTGGCAATGTACTAAATCTAGAAGCAGGTGCTGGCAATGTGCCACCTGTAGAACAAGGTGCTATTGGTGCAGAACAAGGAGCTACTGGTGCTACATCCACTAAAGCTGATCCAATTTTAACACATGTAACACTTTTATGATAGTTAGGTAGGCACTTCCATGCTCCCATGTTTGGCATTTATCTAACACAAACTATTGCATATGAGCAGGACCATCAAGAACCTTCAACAACATATGATGATCTCATGGTGGACAACATGATTGCCCAGGTAACATAACTACTCCATACCCAATAACACAACTACTATTGTTGTATTAATTATATTGATTTCACACTGGACACTTGTGAATATTTTTTATGGATGCCACCACCTAAAGTTGTGGAACAAAGGCGACTACCAGCTTCTAGTTTCCTCAGTGTTGCCCAAGTATTGCTCAACCAGTCTCATGGTAGCCAAGGCAGCCAAGCAAGTTCAAGTACCATCAGGCCTGGTGAGTTGGCACAAAAATTGGAGGCCATGAAGATACAGAGAGATAGAAAACTAGAGGAGAGGAAGCAGGCCATTCTAGCATCTAGAAGAGAAGAGGAATTGAGGAGAGCTGAAGAGGTGGCAAGTAAGAAACATGAGGTTGCACAGAAGAAAGCTGAACTAGCAGAGAGAAGATTGGCTATTGCACAAACAACTGCCAAAAAGAAAGAAGCAACAGAAATCAACAAGAAAGCTCAAGCTGAGACCAGACAGATTATTCAAGACACAATGAAAACAATAGTTGCTAAGAAGAAGGCAAGGCAAGAAGCAGAGAGGAGAGCTGCTGCTAAGAAGAAGGATGAATAAAAGAGAGTACGGAGGGAAACAACTGCTGCAAAAAGAGAAGAAGAGAAGAGAATTGTTGTCGCAAAAAGAGAAGAAGAGAAGAAGCTAGCTGCTGCAAAGAGAGGAGAAGAGAAGAAGCTAGCCACTGCAAGAAGAAAAGAGGAGAAGATGGTTACTGATGCAAAAAGAGAAGCTGACAAGAGGCTTGCTGCAGCACACAAGAAGATGAAGGCTGCTGCACAAAAAGCAAGGGAGCAAAGCATGACTACTGCAAAAAGGAAATCAAGTTGAGTTGACAATCAAGCTGGCTATCCAAATAAGGCTCCAAGATCTTCAATGTTTGATGTCTTTAGGTAGGCTGTAAGACATGCAGTGTTTGGTACCTTCCTGATCATTTAACCTGTGTTGGCATGATAATGTATGGTACCAATTTGCTAATTTTGCTTATGCTGATGCATATTGATTGCAACAATCTCCTGCAAGAAACAAGGCTATTTTGTTTTGTATGTGGATGATGGGCAAGACTTATTTGGTTATCACTACAAGTTATCTCTCCTCTAGTTTTTACAAATATTTGTCAAGTTTTAATGCAAGATATTTGGTCAGTTTGGCATGTCTGTCAAGCTTGGCATGATATTTGTCAAGTTTTGATGCAAGAAATTTGGTCAGCTTGGCATGTCTCTCAAGTTTGGCATGATATTTGTCAAGTTTTGATGCAATTCTAATGCTGGATGCAAATTTGTTCAGTTTGGCCTTTTATTGCTAAATACAATTTTGGCCAGCTATTTTGTAGACAAACAAGAGACAAGTAGATTCCAAAGGGAAGATATAAGGACTGCATATTGATCAAACATAACACAGGGTTGAACATAGTATTGTCACTTCAATTTTCAAACAATTACATCAGACTAAACCAAACTAAACAGGGTTCAGCATAGCATTTCCAGTTCAACATTGACACCATTACATGACACTGAACCAAAATAAACTAGGAGTGCCCCAGATGAACTAGGACACTACTAATTAGCACCAATGCAGCAGCATTATAACAGGGTTCAGCATAGCATTTCCAGTTCAACATTGACACCATTACATGACATTGACACCATTATAACATCACTTGTTCAACATCTTCACTTCTTCACCATGAATACCACCAATGCAGCAGCACCTAACATCAACACAACAGCAAGCGGCATCTTCATGAGCATCACCAATTCTCTCCCAAGCTTCATTAGTGCGGCAACTTGCTGCCTGGTGATGACATTGTCACTCTCACTCTTCACAAACTTCGTAGACCAGCTGGTTGATCCATTCATGTAGGTAATCTTTTGTGCTTTCAGAAGTTCCTCCCCGCGTTCCTCCGCCGCACCAATAGCATCCATAGCGGCATCGCCGACCAGATAGTGCTGGTCAACGAGGTACTCGACGTACTCCAATTCCCAAAACCAGAAATTACAACTCACCTATCCCAAAAAGACATGCCAAGGTCAAAAACTTCAATCTTTGGATCCAAAAAGTAAGAGAATCCATGCAAAGCAGATAAATCAAACAGCTAACTCCATGATTATGGCACTTGTAGAAGACCCACCCGTCGTGCTTCTCAGTGGTGGAGACAAACACACGCCGTTGGAAGCTTGAGGAGGGGAGTCGTATACGTGTGCTCCTGCACCACCGCTCGCCTTGTCCCCGCGCGCGTATCATGTTTTCTGAATGAGCCGAGCTAAGCTCATATCTATGCTTGTGTAAAAAGTCACTAACAGATGTGCCATTGTCCGGGACGTTGGATTGTGGGCCGTTTACCGACTTGGTTGTTGGCCTAACCCAGGCCCATGATGCTACATCCCCTACATACTCTTTTATGCGCTAGTCGTATATGATGTCTTCATAGATGTTTCGATTATGTGTTGTACGTGCTCACATGTTTTAGAAACCTTTCAATTCAAGGCTTTGTGGCAACACTGAAACCAGTCCCATTTACGTGGACACATTTCAAGCATTGCCAGAGTAAGACCACCTTGTACCTCACAATAATGAATGTGTTCTGGGTCGGTGGTATTACTCCCGTAGGAGTGATTGCTTTTGATCAGGAGAAGATGTTCAGGGAAGCAACCACCATCTTTGTTGGAACCATTCTGAGTGTGATTAGAGACAAGTTGGTTGATGCATATCTCTATATGCAGGTTACAAAATAACTTGTGGGATGCGCTCGAAGCTAAGTTCAAGGCAACTGATGCTGGAAGCGAGTTGTATGCTATGGAGTAGTATGGTGATTACAAGATGGTTGATGACTATTATGTATTGGACCAGGTTAATAAGATAAAGTGCATCGCTAAGGAGCTAGAGATCCTAAAGTGTGAGTTACCGGACAAGTTTGTCGTGGGATGCATTATTGCTAAAATCCCTCCTTCTTGGAGAAACTTTGTTACGTCTCTCAAGCACTTAGACGTGAATTCTCTGTTCAGGACGTCATCGGTCATCTAAGTTTTGAGAAAAACTTGAGAGCAAAAGACTCACACGTGAAAGGGGCAGAAGGATCTTCTAGCGTCAATGTGGTTTGGAGAAATTTCCGCAAGTTCAAGGGAAAGGAAACTATCCAGTAGATTAGTACCTTCAAGAAGAAGAATAAGCAGAAACACAAGAAGAAATATGGATGCTTTACTTGTGGTTTAGATAAACATTGAGCAAACAAGTGCCCGAACAATTACAAGAAGTCAGGACATGACTCAAGCTTCCAATGTGACTATGAGGAACAATGATAATGGGGCATCTGGGTATGGTAAATTGTTTACTATACTTTCAGTTTTTCAATCCACCAATTGACGGGTTGATACAAGTGTTAATATTCATGTGTGTCCTCACTTGTCTTTGTTCTCTTCTTATCTGGTTGCACGGTTGTTCCGTCCTAATGGGGAATGGCTTGCATACTTCTGTTCATGGTGTTGGCACAACAGATCTGAAGTTTACTTCAAGAAGGATCATGCAACTTCGAGAAAGTTCATGAGCCAAGTCGAGCTCAGTCAACCTATGCTTGCGCTTTGCCTATCAGGAACGGTTAATTGACCACAGCTTAATTAACGAAGAGGCATTGTCCAGTGCAGCTAACACACTCCCGCCTCGCGTAACACTAGCCGTCATCAACTGTTCCCCTCGCTATGTTGCCTCCGGCGATCCCATCCCGTCGACCGCATGCATGACCATTGGGAGAGCAGGCCTTCGAAACCCCGTACTTCAAGATCCTGCATAGGGAGAAGGGTGCTAAGGTTTTTGGCAGGCAACTCGGCGTGACTGCACCCAGTTCTTCCTCATCTCCATCCTCTGGTTTGACTACTTCCCCAGCACTGACCGCATGGCTGAAGAGGAAGCTAAAGCCGTTGTCACCGTTGTGGCCCTAGCCTGGCCTATCGAAGAGTATGATTTATTCATCCCCTACATACTCGTTCATGTGCTACCCGTATATGCTTTGGTAATTGATGTTTCGATTCTATGCCTTGTATGTGCTCACATGTTTGGTTATTGGTATGAGTTACATACTGTGGATGCCATGTTTATGATCTACTCGTGGATTGGATTGATAAAAAATGTGTTAATTTTGTCTTGCAGGGAGGACATAGACAAAAAATAACCATGTGTGTCATGTGATTAATTGGATTTCGGATGGAGTGGGGAAAGTATCTGATTTCCATTGATTAACCGATCGTGAAGATTGATTACCTAATTCGTGAAGATTGGTTACCCATTATGATTTTATTGGGTTACCAGAATATTGATTGCCAAGATATTTGGAAAGAAAGTAGAGATTGATTCGTGAAGATTGATTACCGATCGTGATTTTAATGGGCTCCCAAATATTGATTGGTGAGATATTCAGAAAGAAAGGAGAGATTGATTTGTTAAGATTGATTATCGATCATGATTTTAATGAGCTCCCAAATATTGATTGCAGAGAATGAGGGTTACCAGATATTGGGCCATCAGATGAAAACCTTGTTAAATAGAAAACGAGAGAGTGAAAGAAAACCAGAGCAGGACGAACGAAGAGTTGGGACGACGTAAGTCAGACCAAGGGTTTGATGTAAGAGGGGAGAATACTTTATTTTTAATTAAGAATAAGAAGAGATGGATATTTTCGCTTCAGCTTTTTCAAACAGGACCAATAATTGGTGGACTGGTTTGTACTAGTACTACTATACTAGTTTGGGCATACAGTTTGGTTGACTTCCACAAAAGCTGTTTTTCTCAGACACCATTCTCAGGCGTTGGATTTTGTGGCATGAGGTCAAGATTGCTGCCTGACTGAGGAGCTGCTTGTCAAGACCTCATCCACACAACCGCTGAATTCAACTGAACTGGCCGTGTGGTAGCTTCTCGGCTTCTAGAAGGCAGGCAGGCACCATAGCTTCTCGGCTTCTCCCTCCTCCCCCTATCCATTCGGTTGCTATCCTCCTCCGTTTGTATCTCATCTACTCTGCTGCCACTCTGGTATGTAGATTTGGTAACCCAATCCTGCTCTGGTTCTTCCTTTATTGTGCGATTCTGTGATAATTTTTAGTTTTATTTACAAATTTGCGCCTTTTGTTCACAGGGAGGATTAGAGGCAGACATTGGGGTTTTGTAACTAGACTAGAACAGGCACATTAATATCGCACGAACTTGTGCACGCGGCAATGGCGGCCACGCCCGGTGACATTCTGCCGCCATTGGCCACCCCTGCTCTTCTTCCGCCGACCAAAAGGGTGAATGAAGACCCAAGTTCCCCCCAAGCCATGTCGGTGGTTCCATCCATGATGGCGGAAGACTGGTCCAAATGGTCAACGCTTCCGCCTGACCTTGTCCGCCGCGTTGCCGACTCTCTACTGTCCACCAATGACCTCATCTGCTACATTCACTTCCGTGCCGTGAACCCCAGCTGGCGCGCCGCCACCGATGACCCATGAGCAACACCTCCGACCCTCGCTTCCGCCCTTACCGGTGGATCATCCTCGACGAGCACTTCCAGAGTGAAGGGAAGTTTCTCCTTCTGAACACTCACAGCGGACGCTTCCTCCATAGGAATCTCCCGCTGCTCAGCGACCACTATGTCGTAGCTACCACTCGCAATGGCTACTTGGTTCTGGCGGACAAAAGCCCTCCTCATGCGGCCAGCATCCTCAACCCTCTCACGGGTGTTGTCATCCGTTTCGTGGCGCCTGTGCCCCCCAAAGTGGGATCCGCTGCTGTCGTCACCCTTGCCTGCTCCGCGCTCGGGCTCACCTTGTTCAGTGACTCATCTCACAAGACTTACACTGCTTACCCCGACGATGAGAGTTTCGTAGTCCATGAGGTTCCACAAGTAGCTTATGGCAGCCTCCGTAAGGCGGTTGTAGGCGGTGTCTACTCAGACACTATAGGTCACGCCATGATTGCTCGGTTATGCTGTTCGCTCATGTCTCCACATGCAGATGACCTTTGTTTTCCGGTGGGTTTGGCTACCGAAACGCTGCTCATCAGGAGTGTAGAGGGATTGATCTTGGTTTTTAAAGCAGACATCAAGTTAGGTAAGCTTGTGGCTTTGGACAACATCAACAACTATGCCATCTTCATGGGTCATCAGAGGTGCCTGGCTGTCGATGCTGATAAGTTCCCAGGCATTGAGGCAAACTACATCTACTTCACTGAACAATTGGGTTCGTCCGCTCATATCTTCAAGTGCAACAACAAGGACAGGAAAGTAGAGAGGACCTCTGAAGCTGCCAATTTCGTGAAGCAGGACAAGAAATTTTTCCTCGTTGCTGACCGTCCTTTGACGATCATCCACCTACTCTCCAGCTACACCATCAACATCCCGGACTCTCAGCTGGCCTTGCAACAGATCCCATAAGGCACCATCAGATCTTCGTTCGACTCTGGGGATGTTGATGACCGACCAACAAGGCTATGCTTTCGCTAAGTAATTGCTCCTAATTACATTCTAGTCATCTGCTTTGTCATATTGGATATGCCTTGCCTTGTAATAGTTAAGAGCTTGTTCCTAGGTTAGTTCACCTTTAGTCGAACTACCGCTTGCTGTCTTACTACTTAGCCATGCAATCTGGTCCTTAATTTCCAGTGGTGCTAAATGTTGGCCCAATTTTTGCAAAATTTTGAATTCAGCTCCGGCAATTAGACCATTAAACTTACTACTGCCCATTGTTGTCTCTTTAAGCTTTAATTAATTTGCATTGTCATGCACTGGGCAGAAAAATGGTTTTCGATTTGCTTAATGACGGCAAGTCGAGCATGGTTCTTCTTAGTACCTTGAACAGGGTCTAGGGTTAGAACAGGGTATGAAAGTGAGCTCCCTAGGTTCTATTCTTGAAACCCTTGAACTAACCACATTTCTAATATGTTCCTTGTATTTCTTGGAATTAGTGTGGAAACACATTCTGCAGCTCCATCACTTGCCAATCCTCAGGTTACTTTTAGTCTAGGTTGAATTCTTAGCTAAGTGATGGAAAACTTGAGACCATCAAATGTTTGCCAACTAATCTGCATCATGTGTCCATTCTATTGGGATGAGGAATTGCACTTTGCTTTATTTTATTCATCTCTTGGTTCTTCTTAGTGCTCAATTCATATGCCTCATGTCCCTCTGTGCCTCTGTTTTAACTGACGATCAATTCATGATGCAAGATGCAACAGACAGTACTTACGCGTGATTTCTATACCTACTAATAAAGTAAGGTGCGTTTCTCCGATTTTTTCATCCATTCACCGACGATTTTTTTTTTCATCCGAGGTGGTACTAAATTTTTTGTGCAAAAGAAAAACGATTTGTCCAGGATTTCTTACTTGGGCCGTGCATTGAGGCCCAGCCAAGCCAGACCGCTTATTTTCCAGCTCATACAGCTCGTACAAACCTATTTGCCGCACGGAGCGTCAAATACCCAAAGCTTCGCACACAACGCCCACTACTGGGCCGTCCCAGTTTCGTGATTTATCCTGTGGCTTCTTTTTTTCTGTTCATTTCTCTTTTTCTTTCCTATTTATTTTTACAACTTTCCGCTTCCAAGTTTAATTTCATTTTTTTCCTTTTTAGTAAATTTGAATTTTCCAAAAAAAACCTGAAAATCAATTTTTTTTGTTCAAGTTTTAGGTAAATGTTTCAAATTCTAAAAAAAATTCTACTTTCAAAATGTTCAGGACTTTAATTTGTTTTAAAAAATTCAAATAAACAAATGTTCCCAATTTTCAGAAATTATTTTTATTTTCCACAGTTATTCATTATTTCCAATATATTTTTTTGCAGTTGAAAAAATGTTTCAAATTTGAAAATATTGTTATTTTAGTGAAATGTTTATGAAATTAAAATAATTTTATTAATTTAAAAATTCAAATTTGTTCTGAATATTCAAACATTTTACCATTTTAAAATATTGTTTGCTAATTCAAAAAATATTCAAGTTATTATAAAAGGTTCATGTTTTCAGAAAATGTTGGGGAATTTCAAAAAATATTCCAATTCAAAATTTTGTTCATGTTTTTCGAAATATTCAGCATTTTCAAAAAGTTGGTTCAAATTTGAAAAATTGTTCATGTTTCAAAGAATATATGCAAATTCATTATTATTTTTGATGATAAGTTCGAAAAACATAAAAAAAATGTTTCAAAACTGATACTGCCTTACATTTTTAAATATTCACGCTGGCCATTGGTTATTAGGACGTGTTTCTTCGACTAGCTAACAGCACATCGTCGGGTCTTTAATTTATGTACTGCAATTAGTAATGCATCCAGTTACGTCGTGATAGGAGACGCCAACAAACCCCACCACTATCAAGATCTCGTATGCCAAACATGACCCACGAGAAGATCGGAGCTCCTACCTCCGTCGGCCAACGATGCAGAGACTATTTTCGGAGGACACATCATTTCTCTCCCATTGTTTCTCTTAATAAATATCTCTTCCGTTGCAACGCACAGGCAATATGTGCTAGTAATTGATAATGCGGCGAAGCCACTCAAGACACAACTCCTAGTTGGACCCAGGTGACGTACGTGGCCTGACCGGAGTCGGGTACGCGCTGGCCTCCGATACATGGCCGGCTTAGGAGTGGCCCTAGATAGCTACGTCTTATATACATGGCCGGCTTGCTCGTTCACTCGCTCGCATAACCACCGATTCATTACCACGCAAGACTAAGAAGACGCCATGGGAGCAGTCTTGTCCTCCGCCGATGCCGACGCCGTCGTCGGCGCCCTAGTCAGCTTGTTGGCCATCAAGAACCACGCGCCCCAACGACATCGGTTATCGATCGCTCCACCGGATGCTACCGGCGACGACGAGGACCATTGGTTTGGCCTGCCAAGGACCTCCTGCGGTCTGCGCGTCCTGGTGCGACGCCTACGCTAGCTTCGGCTCCGCGCCGTGCTAGAGCAGGCGCCCAACGACTACGCCCTACTGCCCCTCCGTCGGCGGCACCTTGGCAGTCCCTTCTCCGGCCCTCCGCACTATAAGTGGGGCTTCACCTTCTCCTGCCACGGCGGGTGGGTGTTCACCAACGACGAGGCCGGCAACCCGTACCTCCTCAACCCCATCACCGGCGCCCAGGCTGCGCTCCCGCCGGTCAAGACGACCTACCAGAGCGATGCCTTCTACGACGATGACGGGAAACACGTCTATAAGCCGCGTAAAAAACGTGACGTTCCTTGGATCAGCTGGGCACGACATATGGAGTATACTCGGGTGGCCATGTCCACCGCGGCTGACGTGAGGGCGTGCACCATCGTTATCGTGCACATGCAAATGCTCAAGGTTTCTTTTGCCAGGCCAGGAGACAAGCGCTGGACATTGCTCCCAGAACTTAAAAATCATGTTTACGAGACAAGCGCTGGACATTGCTCCCAGAACTTAAAAATCATGTTTACGACATTCTTGACAAGGATGGTTTATTCTACCTTCTATATTTCGATGGTTCCGTATGTACTTTGGATCTTAATGGGCCTTCACCAATGGTGACCACGATCATGCGCGGCGTGACAGATGGCTGGGAAGTTGTGCATAACATGCACCTCGTCCTCATGCCATCAGGTGAACTACTGCAGGTCTGGAGGAACTGGGAACACATGGATACTCCACTCAAGTATCACAAGACTTACAAAAAAATTGTGAACCATATATGCCATGATGGAGCAGATTTGGTTGGCGAAGATAACAACGACAAGCTAATTGATGAGCTAGAGACAAACCATGAAGAGGACGAGCTCCCTCAAGTCGGCGCCGATGACCAAGATGAGCCCACTGAGGCCGAAAACAATGAAGACGAAGATCTTTCTGAAGCCAACTGCAAAGACCACAACATTGCACTATCGCAGCTGCTCCGGCGAAGGTGTTGACATGCCTCATCAACTTGTTGACGAGGTCAACACGAATGAGGTCCTGGTCTTCAAGGTTGACATTAGGCCCCTCCCAATGCTCCACCTTGTACAGGTGCTAAGGTTGCCAACTAAGCAAAAAATCTGATGTGGCATGCTAGTTAAGAAGAGAGAGAGTAGTATGGTGACCCCAGGAAGAAACGGTGCTAAGCACGTGTACCTAGGTGGAAGCACAATTCTGAGTCTACAGCTAATTAAATGCATGAAGCTTAGCACCCACAAGCTTAGCACCTTTGCATTGGGGACTTGAGTTGCTAAGGCATTTAATATACTTAGCACCATATCTAAGCACCTTTGCATTGGGAGAGGTCTTAAGATGCAGAAGCTGGTGGAGCTAAGTGACATTGGAGACCACGCGCTCTTCCTCGGTCTCAACGCTGTCGTATGCGTTCCGACAAAGGACTTTCCAGTGTTCAAACCAAAGTGCGCCTACCTCACAAACGAGGCTTCCTTGTGCAACCCGATGTTACAGAAAGATCTTGGTGGAACATCAAGAAGAGGAGTATGCAAAACCTTGGCGAAGCCTGGCCGAATCTGTCTTCTTGGCTACATTTACCGGCTCCAATTTGGATCACGCCAAGATTTTAGCTATTGGTTTAGTCGTTCAAAAGCTACTGCTTTAGGAAGGGGGTAGGGAGGCCAACAGGGTTGTCTTGGTTATGGGCAAGGTGATCGGATTTTACCTTAGAAAAAATCCAACATAATTCAAATTTACCAAGATTTTGTCAAATTTCAATGAATGTACTCAAACAACGTTCGATACCGGTCTCCTTTTTTTTTGCTTTCGTTGAGCAATACAGCAATTTCATTGATCATTTAGAAAGGTACAATTAACCGCTTAGGCACACTCCGACAACTGGACAGGACCATGGCCAAACCACCTCTTAGGACAATGTTTGCCCTATGTGCATGCATTCATACATATCTTGTATCCATTTTACTTTCATTTGTCGATCTATTCCGGTACTCTTCAATGCGTATTTTTTTTGCGTAATCTTTTGAATGTAATTAAGTTGTTCATAAGTTCTCTTGTTCAAGTTGTATGAAATTGGTGTCAAGATTAATCTGGCGGCACACTTATAGTTAGGATGTGTCTAGGGCTGATCTACATGTGACATAACTATCTCACATCTAAGTATGACACCAGCACCACCACATCCTAGCACAAGTCCACCTCCGCTCGTTTGTTTGATTGTTTGTTTTTCTTTTTAATTTGAAACAAGTCTATTGTTGTTTTTTATACCTGCAAGTTTTCTCGTCATAACAATGAAATCCGTTACAGTGCCCATGAAGGTTTACCTTTTCTTGTTCGATCCATTTTCGTAAGTACGCTTTTTCAGTTGACATGCAGGAATTCCACACAAGCATCGTCTATCCATGGCTTAGGCTGGTGGTACTTACTAGCATCGTAACATCACATGCGTCATTATCTCTAAACAAGTCGTCCAACCAAAATCTTGTCCTCCGATTGCCGTCGTCGGTGAAGCCTGGCCGAATCTGTTTTCTTGGCTACATTTACCGACTCCAATTTGGACCACTCCAAGGATTTAGCTATTGGTTAAGCTGTACAAAAGCTACTGCGCGCTGCTGGGGTCTTATACGTCAAGACCATTCTTGTAATACTCGTTTAACATTTGTTAATAGATGGTCAACATTTTCTCTTTACAAATTTCTCACTTTTTTATTTAAATGCTTGATTAACATTTCCAAATACAATATTATTATTTTTGAATTCATGGTAACATTTTTTAATATACACATTTTGAAATTTTCAAATGCTTTATTAAAAAAATTCAGATATATCATTACACTTTTTAAATACATGGTCAACATTTTTCTATACACAATTAATATTTTTCAAATGATTCATTAACACTTTCCAAATGATTGATTAACATTTTAAAATACTTGTTGAACATTTTTTTCAAATGCTTGATTAACATTTCTTAAATAGATGACACCTTGTATATTTTTGGTAGACATGAGAACATTGCCATTATACACATTAACATTTTTCTAATTTTCTTAACATTTTTGAATAGATGGTCAATTTTTATATACAAATTTAAAAGAATCTTTATTAAAAATTTTAAATAAAATATTAATAAATATTCAACATTTTTCCTACACATTCTAACATTTTCAAGTGCTTGATTACAATTTTTCAAGTACAAGTTTGATACTTTTTAATACATCATCAACATTTTTATATATATTTTTTAACATTTTTCATATGCTTGATTAAAAAATTAAAATGTTTTTTTCAAATTCTTGATTAACATTTTTTGAATACATGATCAATTTGATTGGCACATATTGTATATTCTTGATATACATTTTTGGTAATACATGAGAAACATTTTTTAATAGAATTTAATATATTTCAAACCCTTGATTAACTTTTTGAAATATTTTACTTTAAGTGTTTTTTCTAATCTATATTTGGAAGTATAAACGAAAGTAATAGAAAATGAGAACAAAAAACATGAAAAAAATAGGCCTTGACTTCCGTGCACCTGGGCCGGCCCATTTAGGAAGGTCAATGACATGAGGGGCATGGTAGGTCTCGGGAGCAACTAATCATGCGTCACTTCGGTGGGCTAAGAGCACTTCAGTTAGTACGCTCTCAGCCCTTGCCACATGCCGTATGATAGGCGCTACCTCCAGTTTTTATTTTTTGTACACATTTTCGGGTATTAGCTTTTTCGGTTTTCCTAGGTTTTTGAGAGAAAAAAATTCCATCAAAAAATATATTTTTCTTTCAATGGAGGAACAAATTTGTCCGCGAGAGGCACAACTGTGGCTCTCCAAAAAGAAACAAAAAGTGTTTTATTTTTTCTTGCTTCCACAGGAAGCGCAGATTTGCTTCTGCATTGTGCCTCTCGACAAAGGAAAAATTATGTTTTCTTTTTTCCTTCTCCAGCATGGAAATGGAATGATGTGTTTTTTTCTGGGCCACGAGACGCACATATTTGCTTCTCGTGAAGGCACAAAAAATACATTTTACTTTCTTCTTTCGTGAGAAGTATAAATTTGCTTCTCGTGGAGACACATATTTGCTACCGTGAGAGGCACAAGGGACCAAAAAAGGTGCTTCCGGCTTTTTTTTCTTCCATTTTTTAGAAAAGAAGTTCGTCGAAACCTATTAACCTGCCCTAGTTTCAAATAACTTGACACCAGTAATCCAATAGTGAAACGGTTCAGAGTTTAGACGCACGGTTTATATTAAGAGACAAAACGTTCTGAATATATGAATTAAAAAAAGAAAGCTCCTAGGTTTAGATGAAAAGTTGAAAAGGAAACTCCCAGATTGATAGGGTGGATGGCTCCTATTTGGCGCATCAAGCGCTGTCTAACACACTAGCGCGTAACCCCATGTTGAATCATACGTGCATTCTCGCCTGGTTTTGGGAAGGTTCTACAACCTTCCCTGAACTAGGATTTTTTTCTGGCGTTTTTGTTACTGCATTTTGTTTCTATTATTTTGTTTTTTTCAGTTACTCCTTTTTTCTCCTTCAGTTATTCTCTTTTCTCCTTCAGTTTTTCACCTTGTTTGCCAATTTATATATTTTAAAATTTGCGAACACTATTTTATTCATCAGATTCAAAAATTTGTCAACAATGTAGAAAAAATGTTCATCAAATTCAAATTTTGTTCATCGAATTTCCAAACTATTCATCGAAATAAAAAAAATTCATCTAATTCGAAAACAAATCATCATTTTTACGCTAAATTTTAACCTAATTAAAATTTTATTTATTTATCTTTCAAAAAATTCAATTTGAATACCAAATTTATTCAGGTATTTTTCAAAACCGATTTCTTCAATATAATTATTTTCATTAAATTTAAAAATGTTCCTCAAATTAAATTAACGAATTTTTTTTAAAATTGACGAACATTTTTTGAATTCGTGAAAAAAATGATACGCGAACATTATTTTTGAAAATCAGGATAGTTTTTTTAAACCACGAACATTTTATGATTCTAGAACAACTTCCAAAAATTCATTATCTTCATTAAATTTTGATTTTTTTCACATTCCGAATTTTTGAAAGATGAGAAAACATGAAAAAAATTCACGAAATATGTAATAAAAAAATGGGGCGCCGAACCCCGCTTATGCTACGGCTCATGTGGGGCTCGTGGGAGGGCACTGGGTGGGAAAACCCTTTTCACAGCTCGTTGCGTCGAACTACCGATGCAACTCGCAGGCGAAACACAAGATCGCTAGCAACGCACTGGTTTTCCCGTCTTCTTCTTGGAATTTTTTGTTTTCCGTTTTTTCTCGTTTTTTCCGTTTTCCATTTTCTGTTTTCTATTTCTTTTTTCGTCTTCTGTTTCTTTTTTCGTCTTCTTTTTCTTTTTTGGATTGTTTCTTTTTCAATTTCCCCCTTTTTTAATGGTTCATCTTTCAGAAATTTCAAATAATGTTCGGGTTTTTAGAAAACGTTCAATTTTTTTCTTCAAAAAACCGTGTTTTAGAAAATTGTTCATAAATACAAGAAATGTTCACATTTTGGAAAATTGTTCAGAAATTTTACAAAAGTTGTACTACAAAAATTTTTCGGAGTGTTTTTGTTCAAAATTCTCAAAAAATGTTCCTATTTCTAAACGTTGCTCTCGTATTCATTTTTTCTGGAGTTTCAAAAACTATCCCAATTTCATAAATTGTTCACAATTTTCAAAAAATGATTGTGTTTTCAAATTTTGTTCATTATTTTCAAAATATGTTCGCATTTCCAAATTTTGTTTGGAACGTGGAAAAATGTTCTCGTTTAATAAAAAAAAAACTTCATGATTTACAATTTCGAAGATGTTATGTTTTTGTAAATTTTGTTCTCAAATTTGGAAAGTGTTCCTTTTTCATAGAACATTCCATTTTTGAAAAAAATTGCTTTTGAAATTCCTAAAATAATTTGGATCTGCGCAGCGTGTTGGTTCTTTAGGTGTGATGCTACTATGTTTTTAGATGCTGCTAGGTCAGCAGGTTGTAGCACGTCGTGGAAAGCATTCGATCCTTTGTTCGAATTCCTGCGGCAGCAAAAAAAGTTGCACTACAATGCGCGTTCGATGTCGGTCTACATCTTCATGGGCCGGCCCAGTCGACGAGTCCTCTGTGCCAAACGGCGACTATTTGCCACAGAGAGCAGCATATAGGAGGTCCCAGTGGGTGTGCGTTTGCATGTTCGCCAGTGCCCCACTCGCGAAATAGGAGCTCCTGAGTTGAAGCGAGATATAGCGCTTCCTCTCTGACCGTCACCCGGGACCCCCTATTGATTATCTCATTCGTGATTTTATTCGTGAAGATTGATCACCTAATTCGTGAAGATTGATTACCCATTGTGATTTTATTGGGTTCCAAAAATATTGATTGTCGAGATATTCAGAAACAAAGTAGAGATTGATTCGTGAAGATGGATTACCGATCTAATTTAAATGGGCTCCCAAATTTTGATTGCTGAGATATTCAGAAAGAAAGTTGTCGGTGTCAAAACCGGCGGATCTCGGGTAGGGGGTCCCGAACTGTGCTTCTAGGCGGATGGTAACAGGAGACGAGGGACACAATGTTTTTACCCGGGTTCAGGCCCTCTCGATGGAGGTAAAACCCTACGTCCTGCTTGATTAATATTGATGATATGGGTAGTACAAGAGTAGATCTACCACGAGATCAAGGCGGCTAAACCCTAGAAGCTAGCCTATGGTATGATTGTTGAGATGTAATGTTGTGTCCTACGGACTAAAGCCCTCCGGTTTATATAGACACCGGAGAGGCTAGGGTTACACAGAGTCAGTTATAATGGTAGGAGATCTACATATCCGTATTGCCAAGCTTGCCTTCCACGCCAAGTAAAGTACCTTCCGGACACGAGCCGGAGTCTTCAATCTTGTATCTTCGTAGTCTTGGAGTCCGGCGGGTATTGATAGTCCGGCTATCCGGACACACCTAGTCCAGGACTCCCTCAGTAGCCCCTGAACCAGTCTTCAATGACGATAAGTCCGGCGTGCATAATGTTCGGCATTGCAAGGCGGGTTCCTCCCTTGAATAATCCGGAGAAGATAATGAACACCAGGATAATGTCCGGCTCTACAAAATAATTTCCACAAACCAACGTAGAGAGAATAAAACATATACACCGATCCAATCTGCTGACGTATTATGCGGCATGACATCACACCGCAGCCAAGCCCTCGTTTGAATCGTTTTTATTATTCCGCCTCAGCACATTTAGCGAAGCGGCTTCCTTGGCACGTCCTGTCGAAGTAGAGATCGTGTTCCCTTTTATTCCGGGATCCTCATCAATACGTGCGTGGGTAACCCAACCGTTCCCGTCGCCACGCCTCCTCTATCGAAGGGGAATCTCAAACGGTCACGGAGACGGCCCTTGGTATTATTTCCCCTTTATAGGAGGACCAAGGCCTGTCCTTGTCTTTCAACCTCGCATCGAATCTTTCCTCTGCTCCCAGTTCCAACACCAAGAGCTTCAGACTCGAGCGCTTCGGATCCATAGCAATGTCCGGCTCCGACCTCCAGGGCCGGTGGGTGCCCTCCTCCGTCACGGAGGAGGACATATTGACGTTGCGTGAGGCCAAGCACTGCCCACGAAGTCAAGACAGTTGCCTGCCCCTGGCAGGCCGTGCCAGCCCCGAGCCCGGCGAATATGTCATTTTCAAGATCTCACCTCCGTCTGGGATTAGGCTTCCCACGGATCCTTTCGTGAGGGGGCTTGTTCTTCTACGGGCTGGACTTCCACGACTTGGCTCGAGTCCATCCTCCATATCTCCGCATTCATTATTGTCTGCGAAGCCTTCCTCCGCGTCATCCCCACTTCGCCTGTGGCTGAAAACATTCAAGGTGTAGCCAAGATGATCGGGGCGTCGGCGGAGTGTGGCGGGCGACCATAAGCAAGAAGGTCGATGCCCGTGGCTTGAAGGTTCCTTCCAAGAGGAACAGGATTGTGGCAGCAGGAGTGGTTCTACATCACCGCCCAAGGGCGCAAGCGAAGCCGCCGCCTCCTTCCGCCGGGACCTCCACAAAGAATCGATGTCGTGGGTCAACCAAGGGCTCAACTGGGGCCGTCCGAGGACGTGCCCGCACTGCAGGCCGGATTCGGGACCTCCAAACAAGGGAGATTGATCTGGTCAAGGTGATGCGAGTCATGCTAACTAGGCACCTCCTACCCCGCAAACGCCGTCCTCTCCGTTTATGGGAGTTCAATCCGAGGGACCTCAGATCCTCCGGCATTTCATGGGTGTGACACCCTTGGAGATGTCTGAGCTGTTCTTCGGACCGCAAGTGGCGGTCCGGATTCGCCGAGGATCTTGGACTAAGCCGCGATCATCCGGATACTTAGGTAAATAGCTCAAAGCCCGGACATCCTGTTTTGTATGCCTTTCAAGAGATCGTCTCCTGACCCTTTGTTCTTTTACAGGAACGGGTGGCGCAATCAAGGCTGATAAGGTGTCCGGCCCCCCTCCCAGAGACCGTGACTTGGAGCCCGTGGCTGGTCGAATGTTGGAGGTTGCGCCCAGAGGAGGGGGCGACGGGGAGATAAAGGAGCTAATACTTCGTCCAAAGGCGATCAAGAGGAGGGAACCAAGGATCCCTCCTTCGGGGAGAAGAGGACCGCCTCAGAAGATCTGGAGGTCCCAGCCCTAAGCGTGGGAAGAAATCCCATCTTTGGGGTCCGGCGCCCGAGAGAATCCGGACGCGCAATCATCGCCCAAGGACCAGCCTCCAACGAGCCGTGAGTATGAAAGAAGAAGTTTAATAAAAAGTACCTCCGTTTATGCTTCAGAGGTAACCGAAATATTTATGTCGCATTCGGATCTGCAGCCGCCTCGAGATGAGTTCGTCCTCGGGGATCTTTTTCGGAGATGATGGAGAGCGTCGCCTCGTCCGACGCGCGCCGGGTGAGGCAAAGCGAGCCCAAGTGTAATCACGGAGGGCGCCCCAGTCCGGAGGGGTCGAAGAGTTCAACACCCACCGAGCCCGCCGAGAATCAAGAGTTTGCTTGAGAGGCGTCCATTTCGAAGATCACCGCGTTAATGCGCACGGTGGTTGAAGGATTTAAATCGAAAGCGGATTGCGTGATGCTGCCATGAGCTTATGGCGGGATTTGAGGTATCCGAAAATAGCGCACCTTTGTTTTTAACAGTTGTGCATATAAAAATGCGGCCCTGTATAGATAGTAGCCCCTGAGACTCGGTAGGTTGTCGAAGACGACAGCGTGTCGAGGATCGAAAATCTAAATATCTCAGGTAATAAATATCGCCGCTCGACTGGTGGCGGATAGTCCGGGGCCAGCCGGATCGATCGGTTCTTAATCGAAGTCGGCAACTGGACATGGCAGATGCTGACATAGCACTTGTCAATCAGCGACTTGACGAGTCGCAAGGTAAATAAATTCTCCATAGCCGCTTTATTGAGTGGGTTAAAGCCCTCCTCTGATAAGTTATATGCTGTTTGTACAGATAGTGCTCCTGCTGTGGAGAGACTTCGGGCCGAGCTTGCACATACCAAGGAGCAAGCCCGAAGGAGTGATGCGGCTGCCGCGAGGGCGGCCGAGGAGTTGAAGGCCGAAAAGGCTGCGCACTGCCTAAGCAGGGCGGAGGTGGCTGGATTGGCCAAGAAATTAAAGGATGCTACCGACCGTAGCGAGGCTCTTGAAAAGGAGCGCCTATTGGAGCGGGAAGACCTGAAGAAGGCCACCGCCGAGACCAAGGATGCCCGCTCTGCAATGCGGGCTATGAAGGAGGAGTTGCGCCAAGCCGGAGAAATCACGGCTGGCAAGCCGTTTCTTATGCGTCGCCGGTTTATGGATGCCAAGTATGCCAAATTTGAAAAGCAGTGGAGTTCGGAGGATCCTTACATGGACTTGGCTGCGAGTGCGGCGGACGGCGTTAAGCACTTCCGGAGCCAGGGGGATCACGAGGTGGAAGAGTAATATTGGACTCAATTCCACAGTCTGGATCGCCCTCTTCCACTGTCGGACAGGTAGGCCGAATGGGCCGAACTGAATAGACTGTCCGGGCTGGCTATGACTGACATCGTGGCCCATGTGTGGCCAGAGAGGTCCAAGGCGACGAGCTATTTTGGCATACTGCAGCAGTTCCTTGGGGCGGTGCCGCATATCAAGGAGATGAAGCGGTCGGCCTGCATCGAGGGCGCGATGGATGGCTCGCCCGTAAAGGCGCGATGTCCGGAGATGGATGCCACCGCTGTTGCTGCCAGGTTCGATGGTAACGGCTTCTGCCGAACATTATTTCGGGGAAGTTATGCGTGGCGCTCGTATAATAGAGTCGTAGTGCTCGAAGAATGTAACGTTCAATTGAACGCATTAACTTGTTTATCAATGATTATAGTATGAATGCTTTTTATACTTGTGCTTCCAAGTAGTAATACTTCTCCTTGCGGCCGTTTAAGTATACTTGTGTATAACTTTGAAAGATGCATCTTGACTTCAGCCCCTTGCACAAGGTGCTGGGGTGTTCGCAAAATAGCGCTTTTCACACTTTAATCCGACGTCTCGGTCCTGTTATAAGGAGGTGGTAGCGTAGCGAACGAGGCAATCCGGACTATAATGCTTTATCTCTTTCACTTAGCCAATGGAGCTCGAGGGTGGGGCTACGATATAGCCCCTAATGGCACCGCACATCTCCGGATTCGAGTGCGTATGTGCCTGACCGGGAAGCGGCCCTTCACAAAGCGGAATTCTAAACATTCCGTGGTCGATCAAGTGGTGACCAGACTCTCGCTATATCATGACAATCAGTTTTGGCTTTCTCTCGAGGTGCTCGCCCAGCCGAACCGGGCACAATTGCAGATAGTTCTCCGGTGCGCGTTAGCGGGTGATACTGAGCGTAAGGCAGCAAAACACGAGCCGGGCAAACCCAACATTTGACCAAAGACATGATTCGAGCTGATGCATATAGTGCCCAATCTTGAGACGCCGAACACTCCACGAGGTGTTCGGACTTTATGATGACGGGCAGAATTATGCCCTAAGCCCCTTGTGTCCGTGCACGGGCATTGTCTTTCGACGCGCCGATGCCAAAGCGTCCAGCTCCGCCTCGGCTATAGGACGAAGCGAGGTGATTTAGCAACAAGAGACAGAATAAAAGGTCTACGAGGGTCTTAATCTGAAAAGAATCCTTGCGACGGGTCCCTACCGCACGTCTGCGCTGTGTCTCCGCAGCCGTTATCACGGGGTACGCACGTTGTTCATCTGTAGAAAAGAGAGGAACATTTCAAAAACAGTTCGTGCGAAAATAATGCAAAAGAATAAGCGTAAATAATTAAGGCTAGGTTTATATGAAACCGATGTTAGTTGTGCGCGCAGCCCTTGTGAAAGGGTATGCGGCTAGGGAGCCCTAGTCGCTGAGTCCGGATTCGTCTATCCGAATCCGGGGTCTTTAAGTGACCCTCGACTTTGAAATGGTGCCATGTGGACCGGGCATCTTAAGTGTAAGAGGCGCGAATGCGGTATGGCGTTGAAGCGGACAAAAGCCTTCGCCCTAATAGTGCTTGATGTTCACTTTTAAATGGGACGATATGGAAAATTAACTTTTCTCGTCGGAAATTGTTCGGTGATCCGAACACGACTTCGAGTAATATCGAGCCTGTGCACTTGGCGTAAGGGCCTGGCGTAACTCCTTTGAAGGAAGTGCGGCTGTGTTGAATTTTGGTAGGGTCTATCCCCATCCGACGGATTCTGTTTGAATATAGCAGGTTTAGGTCACTGCCTCCGTCCATTAGGACGTTTGTGAATTGCAGTCCGTCTATTATCGGATTCAATATCAGGGGAGTCCGTCCCGCGGTTCAACACTTTTGAATAATCCGGTGGTCGAAAGTGATTGATTTTGATATCCAATCTCTATGGTTTTGGGCGGACCGTGCGAAGCTCTTTTAGAAAGTGCCGACTGTTTTTCCGTGTCCTCACATGAAGTGAGTTTATCGCTTTGACCCCTTGTGGGAAAGTCTTTTGTTTTCCGGTGCTCTCTTGGCGGGGTTTATCTTCTTCGCTGACGCGTCGAGCCCCTTGCGTTCGGCGTTTAGTCGGCGGACTGTTTGAAAACCCAACAATCCTCGTGGGTGTGATTTGCGAGCCTTCCGGGTACTGTGGATTTGACAGATCCGACCCGAGATTTTGTGTAGGTTAGACAGCAGTTCGTTCTTTGTCGTCCTTGATGGGTTGAGCTTTATTATTCGCCGTGAGCTTTTAAATCCAGCGTTGATTGCCGTGCTCTTTGGGCTTTTCTCTTTATTCCGCGCTGATCTTTTCTGCGCCGTGATTTTCCGTTCCATCTCTTATCTCGGATGTACTTGGGTCGCTGGTGCTGCTTCTTGCCAACCAGCTGTCCTCTCTCGCAAAAGCGGGTCATGGGGCTTGTTAATGCGGTCATTGTCCTCGGTTTCTCTTGACCGAGGTGTCTGGCGAGCCATTCGTCTCGGACATTGTGCTTAAAAGCTGCTAAGGCTTGGCGTCCGGACATCGACTATTTGGTTCTTTTGGTAAGGAACATGTTCCGAAATTCCGCTACCGACTCTCCGGGCTGTTGAGTTATGTGACTTAGGTCGTCGCATCCGGAGGCCGGACATAAGTCCCTTGAAAATTTGCTCTAAACGCTTCCTCGAGCTCTTCCCAACTTCCAACATGTTTTCGGGAGGCTTTTGAGCCAATGACGAGCCGCCCTTTGATCTTGAGGGTAGATATTTTATGGCGTGGAGATCGCCTCCTCCGCCATATGTATATGCATATATAGTCTTCTATCCAGACTGTGGTCTGTTGTTCCATCGTAGGCTTCTATGTTGATGGGTTTAAACCTGCTGGGAATTCATGTTCCAAAGACCTTGTCTGTGAAGCATAGTGGGTGTGCGGCTCCCCTGCACTTTGTATGCGTTGCTATCGTCGGACACTTGACGTGTTCCTTTGCTTATTGGGGCTTTCCTTTTGGGTCAGTAGATGGACTGGCTGGGCCATTTGACGGTGGAGGCTTTATGGCCTCTTCGTCAATTCTCGGGAGCAGCTTGCGCGGGTAGCTCTTCAATTGGTGGCTGTTGCCTTGTTTGTGCGTGGTTTTGAGAACTTTGCTCCATCTTATCCGGGCGCGTCTTCCGCTGTGTTGAGCTTCCGCTTTTCCTTCTTGAGCTTCTTGTTGTAGCGATGAGCCTGCGTTTGCAAAGATCTTGTTCGACGGGCTCTTCGAGTTCGCGTCATCGGGCTTGATTCGTCCTCGGAGGGAGGTACATAGTTGTGATCCTCAACCTTTTCTTCCGCCGCCCTTTCGTGAGGGCTTGCTTCTACATCCTCCTTCGCTGAGTCTTCTTTGGAGGGTTTGTCTTCGCACTCTCCAGTGTTATTATCTCCGTGCGGATTCTCCATTCTTGTTGTGGCGGATTTAGAGCGGCGCCACGACGCCGGGCGTTTAGTCCGCTTCTTCAAAGAATCTTCCTCCGCTGCTTTTTCGCCATCCCTTCCTTTGGGGTATCCACCATGTAGACGTCAGATGACGAGGTGGCCTTCCGGTGTCCCGTGGGCGCTGGGTTCGATCGTCTCGGCATCATCGTCCGTAGCGCCGATGTCCTCGGAGTCGTAGTCTAGCATGTCGGTTAGATCCTCGGCGATGGCTACAATGTGGGTGGTGGGTGGGCTCAATTTCTTCGTCGTCCGAACTCCAACCGCCCCGCCATAATCCGCCAGATTCTCTGATAGCGAGAGATGCTTCAGGGGATTCAGGATATCGCCAAAAGGCGAGTGTTGAAAGATGTCCGCGGCGGTGAATTCCATAACCGGCGCCCAATCTGGCTTAATTGGCGGGGGCGCGGGAGGCTCAGAGTCCGGCGAGGAGTCCGGCGCCTCGGGATCATGAGTTTCGCAAGGGACGAAATCGGTATTCGGCTCCATCGCCGTAGATGTTGAAGCCCCCGGGGCGGCGTCTATCCACCGACCCTCGTCATGGGCAATCGGCTCCGGATAAGTAGCCGGGGTGGATTCAAGTGCGGCCACCAAAGCACTGTCCGGCGGCAGAGCTAAATCATGCCCATCGTCGCAGTGCGGCGCGCTTGGCTGTGGCTCGAATCCGTCGAAGATCAAGTTTCCGTGGTCATCGGCCGTGAAGTTTAGGCTTCCGAATCTGACCTGACGGCCAGGGGGTAGCTTTCGATCTGCTCCAGATGGCCGAGAGAGTTGGCCCGCAGTGCAAAGCCGCCGAATATGAAGATCTGTCCAGGGAGAAAAGTCCCACCCTGGACAGCGTTGAAGGTTGAAGATGCCATCGAGCCTATCGGTGGCGACACGAGGAACTCTCAATGAAAGCACCAATGTCGTGTCAAACCGCGGATCTCGGGTAGGGGTCCCGAACTGTGCGTCTAGGCGGATGGTAACAGGAGATGAGGGACACAATGTTTTTACCCGGTTCAGGCCCTCTCGATGGAGGTAATACCCTACGCCCCGCTTGATTAATATTGATGATATGGGTAGTACAAGAGTAGATCTACCACGAGATCAATGAGGCTAAACCCTAGAAGCTAGCCTATGGTATGATTGTTGAGATGTAATGTTGTGTCCTACGGACTAAAGCCCTCCGGTTTATATAGACACCGGAGAGGCTAGGGTTACAGAGTCGGTTACAATGGTAGGAGATCTACATATCCGTATTGCCAAGCTTGCCTTCCACGCCAAGTAAAGTACCTTCCGGACACGGCAGAGTCTTCAATCTTCTATCTTCGTAGTCTAGGAGTCCGGCGGATATTGATAGTCGGCTATCCGGACACCCCTAGTCCAGACTCCTCACTGCATGATTGGCTTCCACTGGGATGACACCTTTAAAGGTTGTCTTTGTAGGTTTAATCCTTGATGGGTCTATGCCCATTTTTGCGCAGATCCTCGATAAAGCAGGTTCAGCTGCTACCGCCGTCCATCGGGACTCTCGTGAGGTGGAACCCATCGGCGATTGGGTCTAAAACCAATGCGGTGAATCCGCCATGGCGTATGCTGGTCGGATGGTCTCTTCGATCGAAAGTGATCGGGCAAGAGGACCATGGGTTGAACTTTGGGGCGATCGCTCCATCGCATAGATGTCCCGTAGTGCGCGTTTCCTCTCCCTCTTGGGTATATGGGTCGCGTATATCATATTCACCGTCCGTACTTGTGGGGGGAAACCCTTCTGTCCTCTATTGTTTGGCGGCCGAGTCTCTTCCTCGTCGTCGCTATTTAGCCCCTTGTCATTGTTTTCGGCAATTAACTTGCCGGCCTGCTTGAACACCCAACAATCTCTATTGGTGTGATTAGCTGGCTTTTTAGAGGTGCCGTGTATCTGGCATGAGCGGTCGAGTATTCGGTCCAGATTGGACGGACCCGGAGTGGTTCTTTTAAATGGCTTCTTCCGCTGACCGGGTTTAGAGCCTCGGAATCCGGCATTGACTGCTGTATCCTCCTTATCGTCGCCGTTAATGCGGCGCTTGTTTTTGATTCGACGTGACTTGTCGTTGTTGTCCTTAGTATCCGGTCTGCCAGAATTTTTATGGAGATTGTCGCTGCGGGCTAGCCAGCTGTCCTCTCCCGCACAAAAGCGGGTCATTAACGATGTGAGGGCTGCCATAGATTTCGGCTTTTCCTGCCCCAGGTGCCGGGCTAGCCATTTGTCCCGGATGTTATGTTTGAAGGCTGCAAGGGCCTCTGCATCCGGACAATCGACGATTTGATTTTTCTTCGTCAAGAACCGTGTCCGGAATTGTCTAGCCGATTAAATCGGCTGCTGAATGATGTGGCTTAGGTCATCGGCGTCTGGTGGTCACACATATGTGCCTTGGAAGTTATCAAGGAATGCGGCCTCCAGGTCTTCCCAACATCCAATTGACTCTGCGGGCAAGCTGTTAAGCCAATGCCGAGCTGGTCCTTTAAGCTTGAGTGGGAGGTACTTGATGGCGTGTAGATCATCGCCGCGGGCCATATGGATGTGGAGAAGATAGTCTTCGATCCACACCGCGGGGTCTGTTGTGCCATCGTAACATTCGATGTTTACGGGTTTAAACCCTTCGGGGATCTGATGATCCATTACTTCGTCGATGAAGCGTAAGCGGTGTGCGGCGCTCAGATTGAGCGATATCGCGACGCAGCTCGAAGAGCGCTATCTGCTGTGTTCGCCCGCCAGGTTATTGTATCCGCACGACGGTATTCGCCGTGGGTCGAGGGCGCCCACGTGATCCATAAATGGATCTGGTTTGCCTTGCCTTGTCCTCCAATATGTCTCGCAAGTCCCGCGTTCCCTCTTGGCCGTACTTTTGGAGCGATCTTTCAGTACGGTCTTGGCTGGGGCTTGAATGCTCTCTGTCACGACCACGGGTGGTCGGTCAGCCATATCGTCTTGTTGGTGATGAAGGTATGTATGCTTCCTCCTCTAATCGGGGAGCAGCTTGCGTCTTAGGTAACTTTTGGAGGGCGTTGAGTTTATACTCTTGACGCGAGGACCTCGGTCCATCGATCGGCCAGCAGGTCTTGATCAGCTTGGAGCTGCTGCTGCTTTTCTTTAGGCTGTTTGCTGTGGCGATAAGCCTGCGCTTGAAGCGCTCTTGTTCGACGGGATCCTCAGGCACGACGAATTCATCATCGTTGAGGCTTGCTTCGTCTTGGAGGAGGCATATAGTTATCATCCTCAACCCGTTAAATGCGCGCCCTCTCGTGAGGGCTTGCTTCGCATCCTCCTGCGCTGAGTCTTGCTGGAGGGGATTGTCTTCGGCACTCTCCGAGTATTATTATATCCGTGCGGAATCTCCATTCTTCTTGTGGCGGGATTTAGGCGGCGCGCCGACGCCAGCGTTTGGGTTGCTTCTTTAGAGAGTCCGCCTCCGCCGCTTCTTCGCCATCCCTTCTTTTGGGGTGTCCACCATGTATATGTCATATGACGAGGTGGTCTTCCAAAGCCCCTCGTAGGCGCTGGCTCTTGTAAATCTCCGACATCGCCGCCCATCGCATCGATGTCGCCGAGTCGAAGTCTAGCATGTCGGTTAAATCCTCGGCGGTGGCTACAAAGTGGGTGGTGGGTGGGCTCAATTTCTTCGCTGCTCAGATCTCAACCATCCCGCCATAGTCCGCCAGACTCTCCGATAGCGAGAGATGCTTTAGTGAATTCAGAATATCGCCAAAAGGCGAGTGTTGGAAGATGTCATGGTGGTGAATTCCATAACCGCGCCTAACTGGATCGTCGGTAGGGGCGCTGGAGGTTCAGAGTCCGCAAGGAGTCCGCGCCTCGGAATCACGGGTTTCATGGGGACAAGATTGGTGTTCGCTCCATCGCCATGGATGTTGAAGCCCCGTGGCGGCGTCTATCCACCGCCTCGATCTGGGCGATCGGCTTCGCCTTGGCGAAGCTGATCCATCTTGCGCCACCAAGGCACTGCTCGGCGGCGGAGCTAGATCATGCCCATCGTTATAAAGGCGGTGCGCTGGCGTGGCTCGAGTCCGTCGAAGATCAAGTCTCCGCGGACATCGCCATGAAGTTTAAGCTTCAAATCTGACTGACGGCGGGCGTAGCTTCGATCTGCTCCGGATGGCCAAGACAATTGGCCCGCGATGCAAAGCCGCCGAATCTGAAGATCTGTCCAGGAGAAAAGTCTCACTCGACAGCGTTGCTGGTTGAAGATGCCATCAAGCCTATCGTGACGGCTACGGAGGAACTCTCAATGAAAGCACCAATGTCGGTGTCAAAACCGGCGGATCTCGGTAGGGGGTCCCGAGCTGTGCGTCTAGGCGGATGGTAACAGGAGACGAGGGACACAATGTTTTTACCTGTGTTGGGCCCTCTCAATGGAGGTAAAACCCACGTCCTGCTTGATTAATATTGATGATATGGGTAGTACAAGAGTAGATCTACCACGAGATCAAGGAGGCTAAACCCTAGAAGCTAGCCTATGGTATGATTGTTGAGATGTATGTTGTCCTACGGACTAAAGCCCTCTGGTTTATATAGATACCGGAGAGGCTAGGGTTACATAGAGTCGGTTACAATGGTAGGAGATCTACATATCCGTATTGCCAAGCTTGCCTTCCACGCCAAGGAAAGTACCATCCGGACACGAGCCGGAGTCTTCAATCTTGTATCTTCGTAGTCTTGGAGTCCGGCGGATATTGATAGTCCGGCTATCCGGACACCCCCTAGTCCAGGACTCCCTCAAAAGTAGAGATTGATTCTTGAAGATTGATTACCGATCGTGATATTCATGGGCTTCGAAATTTTGATTGTTGAGATATTCAGAAAGAAAGTAGAGATTAATTCGTGAGGATTGATTACCGATCATGATTTTCATGGGCTCTGAAATTTTGATTTCTGAGATATTCAGAAAGAAAGTAGAGATTAATTCGTGAAGATTGATTACCCATCGTGATTTCAATGGGCTCCCAAATATTTTTTGCCGAGAATGAGGAGGATTACCAAATATTGGGCCATCAGATAAAAACTTTGTTAAATAGAAAACGAGAGGGTGAAAGAAAACAAGAGGGTGTAAATCGTTCGAAGGGGTGGGGAAGGATGGAAAGGTCCTAGTGGGTGCCTTAAGCGCCCCCGCAGCTAACCCGCGCTCATAGGAGAACCTTAGTGGGCCGGCCCATGAACGCGTTGTTGGGAAATGTTGCATGGAAAACAAAACAAAAAATCTACGCACACGCACGATCTATCAAGGAGATGCATAGCAACGAAAGGGGAGAGTGTGTCTATGTACCCTCACAGATCGTAAGTGGAAGCATTTAGTAACGCGGTTGATGTAGTCGAACTTCTTCGCGCCCCAACCGATCTAAACCGAACGTACGACACCTCCGCGTTCAGCACACTTTCAGCTCGGTGACGTCCTCCGCCTTCTTGATCCAGCAAGATGGCGAGGTAGTGGATGAGTTCCGGCAGCACGACGACGTGGTGGGTAGGGAGGAGCTGCCAGGGAGGCACCCCAAGTAGGCCGAATCCTACTTGGGGTCTCTCCCAAGCCACGCCCCCCTTTCCTTATTTGAGTGCGGGAGGAAGGAAGGAGGTTCCTCCCCCTTTCCTTTCTCTCACGAGGAGGGGAAGGCAGGAGGGGTCACCCCTCCCCTTACATTCCCCTAGGGCCGGCCGGCCATGTAGAGGGGCGCACCAGCCCCCTAGAGGGCTGGTCTATCCCCTACTTTCGCTCATTAAGAGCATCTCCAGCCGCGCCCCCAACAAGGCCCCCCCAGGCGACTTTTCGGTCGCCGACGCCAAAAAATCGGCCAAGTCACGCCCCCAGGGGCCCATTTTTCGCCGGCTCGGGCCCAAATTGGCACCGGCGGACCCAACCGGAACTCGGCGCGTTGTGGGGGCGCTCGGGGGCGCCGGGCGAATCGTTTTTGGCGCGAAAGCGCCGTGGGGCAGCCGCGTCAGCGACACCGCCCGCCTCGTCTTCCCGACGCCTCGGTTTCCCACGGGGAATCAATGGCAAGGCTGCTGCCGGTCAGCTTTGCCATTGATTCCTCACGGGCGGCGCGTCACGGGGCGGCGCACTGACGCCTCCCCTCCCTCGGACACGTACACACGGACGCGGCGCGGCTATATATGGTCTTGCTTGCCTGCGTTGGAGTGCCACCTTTCCACACCTCTCTCGAGCGCCGTCGCCGAGCTCTTCTCCCCACCCCAGCCCTTCCTCTCCTGCCGATCTCTTCTCCCCAGCCACTCCCTCTCCCCGATGGCCGAGCGTTTCCCTGGACACGAGGCGGCGGCCAACGGCTTTAGCCGCCGTTCGCTCCTGAAGGAAATATGCCCTAGAGGCAATAATAAAGTTATTATTTATTTCCTTATTTCATGATAAATGTTTATTATTCATGCTAGAATTGTATTAACCGGAAACATAATACATGTGTGAATACATAGACAAACATAGTGTCACTAGTATGCCTCTACTTGACTAGCTCGTTTATCAGAGATGGTTATGTTTCCTAGCCATGGACAAAAGAGTTGTCATTTGATTAACGGGATCACATCATTAGGAGAATGATGTGATTGACTTGACCCATTCCGTTAGCTTAGCACTTGATCGCTTAGTATGTTGCTATTGCTTTCTTCATGACTTATACATGTTCCTGTAACTATGAGATTATGCAACTCCGTTTACGGAGGAACACTTTGGGTACTACCAAACGTCACAACGTGAATCGGGTGATTATAAAGGAGTACTACAGGTGTCTCCGAAGGTACATGTTGAGTTGGCGATTTAGAGATTAGGTTTTGTCACTCCGATTGTCGGAGAGGTATCTCTGGGCCCTCTCGGTAATGCACATCATTATAAGCCTTGCAAGCAATGTGACCAATGAGTTGGTTACGGATGATGCATTACGAGCGAGTAAAGAGACTTGCGGTGACGAGATTGAACTAGGTATTGGATACCGACGATCGAATCTCGGGCAAGTAACATACCGATGACAAAGGGAACAACATATGTTGTTATGCGGTTTGACCGATAAAGATCTTCGTAGAATATGTAGGAGCCAATATGGGCATCCAGGTCCCGCTATTGGTTATTGACCAAGAATAGTTCTAGGTCATGTCTACATAGTTCTCGAACCCGTAGGGTCCGCACGCTTAAGGTTTCGATGATGTTATATTATGAGTTTATGAGTTTTGATGTACGAAGGAGTTGAGTCCGGATGAGATCGGGGACATGACGAGGAGTCTCGAAATGGTCGAGACGTAAAGATCGATATATTGGACGACTATATTCGAGTTCGGAAAGGTTCCGAGTGATTCGGTATTTTTGAGTGGGAGAGTTACGGGAATTCGTATTGGGCCTTAATGGGCCATACGGGAAAGGAGAAAAAGGGCCAAAAGGGTGGCCGCCGCCCTTCCCTTGGACTAGTCCGAATTGGACTAGGGAGGGGGGGGGCGCACCCTTCCTTCCTTCTCCTCTCTCTTCCCTTTCCTTCTCTCCTACTCCTAATACATGGAAGGGTTCCTAGTTGGACTAGGAAAGGGGAATCCTACTCGGTGGGAGTAGGACTCCCTAGGGCGCGCCATAGAGAGGGCCGCCCCCCTCCTCCACTCCTTTATATACGGGGGCAGGGGGCACCCCATAGACACACAAGTTGATCTACGGATCGTTCCTTAGCCGTGTGCGGTGCCCCCTTCCACCATATTCCACCTCGGTCATATCGTTGCAGTGCTTAGGCGAAGCCCTGCGTCGGTAAAACATCATCATCGTCACCACGCCGTCGTGCTGACGGAACTCATCCCCGACACCCTGCTGGATCGGAGTCCGGGAATCGTCATCGAGCTGAACGTGTGCAGAACTCGGAGGTGCCGTACGTTCGGTGCTTGGATCGGTCGGATCGTGAAGACGTACGACTACATCAGCCGCGTTGTCATAACGCTTCCGCTTACGGTCTACGAGGGTACGTGGACATACACTCTCCCCTCTCGTTGCTATGCATCACCATGATCTTGCGTGTGCGTAGGATTTTTTTTTGAAATTACTACGTTCCCCAACAGTGGCATCCGAGCCTAGGTTTTATGCGTTGATGTTATATGCACGAGTAGAACACAAGTGAGTTGTGGACGATATAAGTCATACTGCCTACCAGCATGTCATACTTTGGTTGGCGGTATTGTTGGATGAAGCGGCCGGACCGACATTACGCAGACGCTACGCGAGACTGGTTCTACCGACGTGCTTTGCACACAGGTGGCTGGCGGGTGTCAGTTTCTCCAACTTTAGTTGAACCGAGTGTGACTACGCCCGGTCCTTGCGAAGGTTAAAATGGAGTCTATTTGACAAACTATCGTTGTGGTTTTTATGCGTAGGTAAGAACGGTTCTTGCTAAGCCCGTAGCAGCCACGTAAAATTTGCAACAACAAAGTAGAGGACGTCTAACTTGTTTTTGCAGGGCATGTTGTGATGTGATACGGTCAAGACGTGATGAGATATAAGTTGTTGTATGAGATGATCATGTTTTGTTGAAGTCATCGGTAACTGGCAGAAGCTCTATGGTTGTCTCTTTGTTGCATAAGATGCAAGTGCCAAATAATTGCTTTACTTTATCGCTATGCGATAGCAATAGTTGCAAGAGCAATAGTTGGCGAGACGACCATGTGACGACACATTGATATAGATCAAGATGATGAAGATCATGGTGTCATGCCGGTAACGATAAAGATCATGACAGTACTTTGGAGATGGAGATCAAAGGCGCAAGATGATCATGGCCATATCATGTCACATATTTTGATTGCATATGATGTTTATCTGTTATACATCTTATTCTTGCTTTGATTGACGGTAGCTTTTTAAGATGATCTCTCACTAATTATCAAGAAGTGTTCTCCCGAGTATGCACCGTTATGAAAGTTCTTCGTCTTTGAGACACCACGTGATGATCGGGTGTGATAGGCTCTACGTTCAAATACAACGGGTGCAAAACAGTTGCACACGCGGAATACTCAGGTTATACTTGACGAGCCTAGCATATACAGATATGGCCTCGGAACACGGAGACCGAAAGGTCGAGCGTGAATCATATAGTAGATATGATCAACATAGTGATGTTCACCATTGAAAACTACTCCATCTCACGTGATGATCGGACATGGTTTAGTTGATTTGGATCACGTGATCACTTAGAGGATTAGAGGGATGTCTATCTAAGTGGGAGTTCTTAAGTAATATGATTAATTGAACTTAAATTTATCATGAACTTAGTCCTGGTAGTATTTTGCAAATTATGTTGTAGATCAATAGCTCGCGTTGTTGCTTTCATATGTTTATTTTGATATGTTCCTAGAGAAAACTGTGTTGAAAAATGTTAGTAGCAATGTTGCGGATTTGATCCGTGATCTGAGGTTAATCCTCATTGCTGCACAGAAGAATTATGTCCTTGATGCACCGCTAGGTGACAGACCTATTGCAAGAGCAGATGTAGACGTTATGAACGTTTGACTAGATCAATATGATGACTACTTGATAGTTTAGTGCACCATGCTTAACGGCTTAGAATCGGGACTTCAAAGACGTTTTGAACGTCATGGACCATATGAGATGTTCCAGGAATTGAAGTTAATATTTCAAGCAAATACCCGAGTTGAGAGATATGAAGTCTCCAACAAGTTCTATAGCTAAAAGATGGAGGAGAATCGCTCAACTAGTGAGCATGTGCTCAGATTGCGGGTACTTCAATCGCTTGAATCAAGTTGGAGTTAATCTTCCGATAAGATAGTGATTGACAGAATTCTCTAGTCACCATCACTAAGTTACTAGAACTTCGTGATGAACTATAGTATGCAAGGGATGACGAAAACGATTCCCAAGCTCTTCGTGATGCTGAAATCAACGAAGGTAGAAATCAAGAAAGAGCATCAAGTGTTGATGGTTAACAAGATCACTAGTTTCAAGAAAAGGGCAAAGGAAAGAAAGGAACTTCAAGAGGAAAGACAAGCAAGTTGTCACTCCCGTGAAGAAGACCAAAGCTGGACCAAAGCCTGAAACCGAGTGCTTACATCGCAAAGGAAATGGTCCCGAAGCGGAAATGCCACGAATATTTGGTGGGTAAGAAGGATGGCAAAGTGAACAAGTGTATATTTGATATACAGGTTACTGATGTGTGCCTTACTAGTGTTTATAGTAGCCGCTGAGTATTTGATACTTGTTCGGTTGCTAAGATTAGTAATTCAAAACGGGAGTTGCAGAATAAACAGAGACTAGTTAAAGGGTGAAGTGACGATGTGTGTTGGAAATAGTTCCAAGATTGATATGATCATCATCGCACACTCCCTATACTTTCGGGATTTGTGTTGAACCTAAATAAGTGTTATTTGGTGTTTGCGTTGAGCATGAATATGATTTGATCATGTTTATTGCAATACGGTTATTCATTTAAGTTAGAGAACAATTGTTGTTCTGTTTACATGAATAAAACCTTCTATGGTCATACACCCAATGAAAATGGTTTGTTGGATCTCGATTGTGTGATACACATATTCGTAATATTGAAGCCAAAAGATGAAAAGCTAATAATGATAGTGCAACTTATTTGTGGCACTGCTGTTTGGGTCATATCGGTGTAAAGCGCATGAAGAAACTCCACAAAGATGGATTTTTGGAATCACTTGGTTATGAATCATTTGATGCTTGCGAACCGTGCCTTTTGGGCAAGATGACTAAAACTCCGTTCTTGAACAATGGAACGAAGCTCTTGACTTATTGGAAATAATACATACTGATGTATGCAGACCAATGAGTATGAAGGCTCGTGGCATGTATCGTTATTTTCTGACCTTCACAAGATGATTTGAGCAGATATGGGTATATCTACTTGATGAAACATGTCTGAAATAGTTGAAAGGTTCAAAGAATTTCAGAGTGAAGTGGAAAAATCATCGTAACAAGAAAATAAAGTTTCTGCGATCTGATCGCAAAGACGAATATTTGAGTTAAGAGTTTGGTCTTCAACTAAAACAATGTGAAATAGTTTCACAGTTCACGCCACCTGGAACACCACAACATTATGGTGTGTCTGAACGTTGTAATCGTACTTTATTGGATATGGTGCGATCTATGATGTTTCTTACTGATTTACCATTGTCGTTTTGGGGTTATGCATTAGAGACAGCTGCATTCACGTTAAAAGGGCACCATCTAAATCCGTTGAGACGACACTATATGAACTGTGGTTTAGCAAGAAACCCAAGTTGTCGTTTTTTAAAGTTTGGGGCTGCGATGCTTATGTGAAAAAGTTTCATCTCGACAAGCTCGAACCCAAATCGGAGAAGTGCGTCTTCATAGAATACCCAAAGGAAATTGTTGGGTACACCTTCTATCACAGATCCGAAGGCAAGATATTCGTTGCTAAAAATGGATCCTTTCTAGAGAGGAGTTTCTCGAAAGAAGTGAGTGGGAGGAAAGTAGAACTTGATGAGGTAATCTGTACTGCTCCCTTATTGGAAAGTAGTTCATCACGAAATCAGCCCCGTGACAAATACACCAATTAGTGAGGAAGCTAATGATATTGATCATGAAACTTCAGATCAAGTTACTCTGAGAACCTCGTAGGTATTCCGAGTAAGATCCGCACTGAGTGGTGTAGTAATCATGTTGTGGAAATCATGTTACTAGACCATGATGAACCTACGAACTATGAGGAAGCGATGATGAGCCCAGATTCCGCGAGATGGCTTGAGGCCATAAAATCTGAGATATGATCCATGTATGACAACAAAGTATGGACTTTGATTGACTTGCGATGATCGCAAGCCATGTTAAATGAATGGATCTTCAAGAGGAAGACGGACACTGATAGTAGTGTTACTATCTACCAAGCTCGACTTGTTGCGAAAGGTTTTCAACAAGTTCAAGGTGTTGAATACGATGAGATTTTCTCACTCGATCGATGCTTAAGTCTGTCTCGAATCATGTTAGCAATTGCCACATTTTATGAAATCGGCAAATGGATGTCAAAACTGCATTCCTTAATGGATTTATTAAAGAAGAGTTGTATATGATGCAACCGGAAGGTTTTGTCAATCCTAAAGGTGCTAACAAAATGTGCAAGCTCCAGCGATCCATCTATGGACTGGTGCAAGCATCTCGGAGTTGGAATATACGCTTTGATAAGTTGATCAAAGCATATAGTTTTATATGGACTTACGATGAAGCCTGTATTTACAATAAAGTGAGTGAGAGCACTACAGCCTTTCTGATTAGTATATGTGAGTGACATGTTGTTGATCAGAAATGATGTAGAATTTTCCTGCAAAGCATAAAGGAGTGTTTTAAAGGAGTTCTTTAAAAGGAAAAGACCTCAGTAAAAGCTACTTACATATTGAGCATCAAGATCTATTGAGATAGATCAAGACGCTTGATAAGATTTTCAATGAGTACATACCTTGGCAAGATTTTGAAATAGTTCAAAATGGAGCAGTCAAAGAAAGAGTTCTTGCACTGTGTTGCAAAGGTATGAAATTGAGTAAGACTCAAATCCGACCACAAGCAGAAAATAGAAAGAGAATGAAAAGTCATTCCCTATGCCTCAGTCATAGGTTCTATAAAGTATGCTATGCTATGTACTGCACCTATTGTATACCTTGCTTTGAATTTGGCAAGAGTACAATAGTGATCTAGGAGTAGATCATCGACATTGGTCAAGAATATCCTTAGTAAGGACTAAGGAGATGTTTCTCGATTATGGAGGTGATAAAAGAGTTTGTTGTAAAAGTTACATCGGTGCAAACTTTTACACCGATCCGATGACTCTAAGTCTCAACCTGGATACATATTGAAAGTGGGAGCAATTAGCTAGAGTAGCTCCGTGCGAGCATTGTGGACATAAAATATTTGCAAAATACATACGGCTCTGAATGTGACAGACCCGTTGACTAAGCTTCTCTCACGAGCAAAACATGATCACACCTTAGTACTCTTTGGGTGTTAATCACATAGCGATGTGAACTAGATTATTGACTCTAGTAAGCCCTTTGGATGTTGGTCACATGATGATGTGAACTATGGGTGTTAATCATATGAGATATGAATATTGGTGTTAAATCACATGGCGATGTGAACTAGATTATTGACTCTAGTGCAAGTGGGAGACTGAAGGAAATATGCCCTAGAGGCAATAATAAAGTTATTATTTATTTCCTTATTTCATGATAAATGTTTATTAGTCATGCTAGAATTGTATTAACCGGAAACATAATACATGTGTGAATACATAGACAAACATAGTGTCACTAGTATGCCTCTACTTGACTAGCTCGTTTATCGAGATGGTTATGTTTCCTAGCCATGGACAAAAGAGTTGTCATTTGATTAACGGGATCACATCATTAGGAGAATGATGTGATTGACTTGACCCATTCCGTTAGCTTAGCACTTGATCGCTTAGTATGTTGCTATTGCTTTCTTCATGACTTATACATGTTCCTGTAACTATGAGATTATGCAACTCCGTTTACGGAGGAACACTTTGGTACTACCAAACGTCACAACGTAATCGGGTGATTATAAAGGAGTACTACAGGTGTCTCCGAAGGTACATGTTGAGTTGGCGTATTTCGAGATTAGGTTTTGTCACTCCGATTGTCGGAGAGGTATCTCTGGGCCCTCTCGGTAATGCACATCATTATAAGCCTTGCAAGCAATGTGACCAATGAGTTTGTTACGGGATGATGCATTACAGAACGAGTAAAGAGACTTGCCGGTGACGAGATTGAACTAGGTATTGGATACCGACGATCGAATCTCGGGCAAGTAACATACCGACGACAAAGGGAACAACGTATGTTGTTATGCGGTTTGACCGATAAAGATCTTCGTAGAATATGTAGGAGCCAATATGGGCATCCAGGTCCCGCTATTGGTTATTCACCAAGAATAGTTCTAGGTCATGTCTACATAGTTCTCGAACCCGTAGGGTCCGCACGCTTAAGGTTTCGATGACAGTTATATTATGAGTTTATGAGTTTTGATGTAACGAAGGAGTTCGGAGTCCCGGATGAGATCGGGGACATGACGAGGAGTCTCGAAATGGTCGAGACGTAAAGATCGATATATTGGACGACTATATTCGGAGTTCAGAAAGGTTCCGAGTGATTCGGATATTTTTCGGAGTACCGGAGAGTTACGGGAATTCGTATTGGGCCTTAATGGGCCATACGGGAAAGGAGAAAAAGGGCCAAAGGGTGGCCGCCCTCCCTTGGACTAGTCCGAATTGGACTAGGAGGGGGGGGCACCTTCCTTCCTTCTCCTCTCTCTTCCCTTTCCTTCTCTCCTACTCCTAATACATGGAAGGGTTCCTAGTTCTACTAGGAAGGGGGAATCCTACTCCCGGTGGGAGTAGGACTCCCCTAGGGCGCGCCATAGAGAGGGCCGGCCCTCCCCCTCCTCCACTCCTTTATATACGGGGGCAGGGGCACCCCATAGACACACAAGTTGATCTACGGATCGTTCCTTAGCCGTGTGCGGTGCCCCCTTCCACCATATTCCACCTCGGTCATATCGTTGCGGTGCTTAGGCGAAGCCCTGCGTCGGTAAAACATCATCATCGTCACCACGCCGTCGTGCTGACGGAACTCATCCCCGACACCCTGCTGGATCGGAGTCCGGGGATCGTCATCGAGCTGAACGTGTGCAGAACTCGGAGGTGCCGTACGTTCGGTGCTTGGATCGGTCGGATCGTGAAGACGTACGACTACATCAACCGTGTTTTCATAACGCTTCCGCTTACGGTCTACGAGGGTACGTGGACATACACTCTCCCCTCTCGTTGCTATGCATCACCATGATCTTGCGTGTGCGTAGGATTTTTTTTTGAAATTACTACGTTCCCCAACAGCTCCGCGAACAGGAGTCCTGGCTCCTGTTCCAGGCGAACATCCCGGCGCTGCCGGACACGCACGCCAGGCCGATGGGCTGGAGGCTCAGCAATGGGGGAGTGCCCATTCCCCCGTTGCCCGACGCCGTCACCAAGCCATCGTACTTCGTCGACGAGGTCGAGATCGCGCGCGCCTCTCTCACCGACGCCGAGCGCTCCCTTCCCCAGTACGCCGCCGACAACAACGCGGCTTGGGCGGCATACTTCGAGCGCCGACAGCAGCAGCGGCTAGGGTCCACCAACGGGGCGCCGGTGGTTGGCGGCATCAAGAATAGCGAGGGGCGCCACCTCTGGTGGGGCGTCCCCGGCCGCACCCTCGACGGCGTGCTGACGCACCTCGAGGGCGGCAACAACCCACCGTTGGCGTACCCCCCCCCCCCCGGCGAGGACGGCCGCCCCGGCGCACCGCCGATGCGACGGGTAATGGGCGCCAAGGAGGTTCGGCTCCTCCTCCTCTTCCTCCTCGTCGCGTTCTTCCTCCCAATCCTCCGGCACTCCATCGCAGCTCGGCGTCAAGGCAGAGCCCGCGGCGGAGACACCGCTCGGCCGGCGTACACGCAGCACCGGCATCGTCATCAGCGAGGGCGGCCGACGCGCCTCCTCGCCGGCTCCTTCCCCGCGCTTCGTCAAGCCGAAGAGGGAGCCGGGTCTCGCGCCGGTGAAGACGGAGCCGGGGCTGGCTCCGGTGAAGACGGAGCCGGGGCTGCTGGCCCCGGTGAAGGCGGAGCACGGCGAGGTCGAGCTGGACGACAATGCGGCCCTTGAATGGGCACGCCAAGACTCCCTGAAGATGGCGAGGGAGCGCCAGCGCGCCGCCCTACAGCACTTCGCGTAGCGCCGCCGAGGCCGCGATGAAGGCGGCGTCGTCATCATCTACGACAGCGACGACGACGACGACGCGCCGCTGCCACCGCCACCAGCCGGGGAGGGGTCCAGCAGGGGCGCCCGAGTCAAGGAGGAGAAGGCCGATTATGGCGGCGACGACGACGACTTCTCAGCCTTCAGCAGGTTTTTTGACTAGTTTTTATATGTAATGACGTGTTTTAGCCCAAGTTTGTGAATATAAAAGCCCAAGTTTGCTGAATATTGGTGTGTTTCAGCCCAATTTTGTTTAATTTTTTTCCCACGCCTAGGGCCAGCCCTGGGGGCGGCGGCTGGGGGCCAACTCGCCCCCAGGCCCACTTTTTGCGCCGGGTCACACCCGGGCAGCGATTTTAGGCGCCCTCTGGGGGCCAACGGCTGGAGATGCTCTAAGCCCATACACTTACTGGGGAGTCCGGAACCACTTCTGGTGACCCGATAACTACCCGGTGCACTCCGAAATTATTCCGGTGTCCGAATACCATCGTCCTATATATCAATCTTTACCTCTTGACTATTCCGAGCTCCTCGTCATGTCTGTGATCTCATCTGGGACTCCGAACAACATTCGGTCACCAAATCATATAACTCATATAACATTATATCGTCAATGAACGTTAAGCATGCAGACCCTACGGGTTCGAGAACTATGTAGATATGACCGAGACACCTCTCTAGTCAATAACCAGTAGTGGAACATGGATGCCCATATTGGCTCCTACATATTCTACGAGTATCTTTATCAGTCGAATCGTTATGACAACATACGTGTTTCCCTTTGTCCGTCGGTATGTTAATTGCCCGAGATTCGAGCGTTGGTATCTTCATACCTAGTTCAATCTCGTTACCGGCAAGTCTCTTTACTCGTTCCGTAATACATCATCTCGTAATTAACTCCTTAGTCATTTTCTTGCAAGCTTATGATGTGTATTACTGAGAGGGCCCAGAGATACCTCTCCGATACTCGAAGTGACAAATCCTAATCTTGATCTATGCCAACTCAACAAATACCTCCGGATATACCTGTAGAGCATCTTTATGATCATCCAGTTATGTTGTGACATTTGATAGCACACAAGGTATTCCTCAGGTATTCAGGAGTTGCATAATCTCATAGTCGAAGGATTATGTGTTTGACATGAAGAAAGCAATAGCAATAAACTGGACGACCTTTATGCTAAGCTAACGGATGGGTCTTGTCCATCACATCATTCTCCTAATGACGTGATCCTGTTATCAAATGACAACACATGTTTATGGTTAGAAACCTTAATGATCTTTGATCAACGAGCTAGTCTAATAGAGGCTTACTAGGGACACGATATTTGTTTATGTATTCACACATGTATTTAAGTTTTTGATCAATAGAATTCTAGCATGAATAATAAACCTTTATCATGAATAAGAAAATATAAAATAACAACTTTATTATTGCCTTTAGGGAATATTTCCTTCACACGTAGCATATTGAAACCGTAGCGCGAAAATCCCACCAAAAAAATGGTGCGTGGGGAATCAAACTGACGCCGCAACTATCCTACAATAGACTTGCTACCCCTATGCCATCAGGCTGCTAGTGATTGAATGCAGCGCACACATTTTAAGAACTATTCTAGCCATGCTATTTGAACTAAAACCAATTCACTAATTTGAGCAAGAAAGTTCACTAATTGACCGGTCTGATCAATTGACCATTGACTGTTCAAAAAGTATGTGTATGTTTTCTGAAAAATCAGGAATTATAAAAACGTTCACGGGTTAAAAAAAAGGTTGAGGAATTTAACAGAAAAACTCACAAAAATGGGAAAAGTTCATCGATCTACAAAAATAGTTCATTAATTTTGGAAAAAGTACATTTGATTTGAAAAAATGTTCATTGATTTTGGAAAAAGTTCATTCGATTTGAAAAAAGTTCATCGATTTTGGGAACAAGTTAGTCGATTTTGGAAAAAAGTTCATCAAATTTGAGAAAAAGTTCATCGGATTTGGAAAACTTTATCGAATTTGAAAATGAATCATTGAATTTGAAAAAAGTTCATCAAATTTGGGAAGAAAGTTCGTCAATTAAGCAAAAAGGTTCCGAATTTTATAAAAAAACTTGCATTATAATGAAACAAAAAAGATGAGAAAAACTGAAAGAAAAAATAAACCAAACTAAAGGAAGAAATAAAAGAGAAAAAACGAAGTATTTATGCACCAGCGTTGTGATCGTTTGGTGGTTAGAGCTGTGCTCTAGCGACGAAGAAGTCGCAGGTTTGAACATTGTGCTCGCATCTTTTTTGGTGTTTCTAAAAACAGGAAAGAAAAGAGGATGGGCCGGCCCAATTTGGACTGCTTCAGGCGGCCGTTTGCAAAATGCATTGTAACGGGCGTCTGAAGCGCCGAATAGGATTCGCCCGAAGGATGGACATATGACGATTTTGGATAACAAAGTCAAACAAAGGTTTTGACGTAAGAGGGGGCAATACTTTCTTTTTAAGTAAAACAAGTAGAGATAGAGATTTTTGCTTTAGCATTTTGAAATCAGACCAATAATTGATTGACTAGTACGTACAAGTGCTAGTTTGGGCGCACAGTTTGGTTCACTTCTACATAAAAGTGCTAGTTTGGGCGCACAGTTTGGTTGACTTCCACATAAACTGTTTGACTCGGGCACCATTCTTAGATTTTGAGGCCGGAGGTCGGGATTGCTGCCTGGCCGTGGAGCTACTTGTTAAGACTTCATCCAAACAACCCTTGAATTCGACTGACTGGGCGTGCTACAGCTTCTCGACTTGGAGAGTCGAGATAACTAGCAGGCAGGCACACCGGCTTCTCGGCTTCCCCCACCTTCTCTCCATTCCATCACTGTGCGGAGCTAGACTCACGGGCCCTTTATGGAGGATTAACGGGGTGGTTAGTACCTGATTAGCTGGAATTGAATAAGCGGGCCCCCTGGTGAAAATCGGGGGCGGGTGGCAATTAGATGAGGGCATACACGGGAGGTCCGTAGAGTCCGTTGTTTCTTATCCATGAGTGTAGTATTATCGATTCTCCTCCGTTTATATGTCATTTGCACCTTTGCCGCTCTGGTCTATAGATCTGGTAACTTAATCCTGGTCTAGTTCTTCCTCTATTCTGCGAGTGTGTGCTAATTTTTAGTTCTATTTTCAAATTTGCGCCTTTTGTTCACAGAAGTATTAGTCAGACATTGGGGTTTTGTAACTAGACTAGAAGAGGCACGTTAATGTCTCAAGAACTGGTGCTTGCGGCAATGGCGGCCGCGCCCGGTGACATTCTACCTCCCTTGGCCACCCCTGCTCTTCTTCCACTAGTCAAAAGGGTGAATGAAGAGCCGAGTTTTCCCCAAGCCTCGCCAGTGATTCCGGCCATGACGGTGGAAGACTGGTCCAAATGGTCCACGCTTCCGCCGGACCTCGTCCGCCGCATCGCTGACTCCCTACTATCGACCAACGACCTCGACTACTACATTCACTTTCACGCTGTGAGCCCCAGCTCACGCACCGCTACAGATGTCCCCATGAGCAACACCTTCGACCCTCGCCTCCGCCCGCACCGGTGGATTGTCCTTGATGAGGACTTCCAGAGCAAAGGGAAGTTGCTCCTTTTGAACACTCAGAGCGGCCGCTTCCTTCATAGGAATATCCAGCTGCTTAGCGACCACTATGTCGTAGCCACCACTCGCAATGGCTACTTGGTTCTGGCGAACAAAATGCCTCCTCACGTGGCCAACATCCTCAACCAGACCTCTCACGGGCGTCATCATCCGTTTCGTGGCACCTGTGCCCCCAGAGGTGGGATCTGCTGTTGTCGTTTCCTTTGCCGGCTCTGCTTTCGGGCTCAGCTTGTTCAACGACTCATCTCACACGATTTACATGGCCTACCCCGACAGTGAGAGTTTTGTCGTCCACGAGGTTCAACAAGTAGCTTATGATGGCCTCCATAAGGCGGTCGTAGGCGGTGTCTACTCAGACACTATAGGTCACGCCATGATTGCTCAGTTATGTTGTTTGCTCATGTCTCCAGATGCGAACGACCTTTGTTTTCCAGTGGCTTTGGCTACCGAAATGCTGCTCGTTGGGAGTGCAGAGGGATCGATCTTTTCTTTTAAAACAGACACCAAGTTAAGTATGCTCGTGGATTTGTACACTATCAACAACTATGCCATCTTCATCGGTCATCAGAGGTGTGTGGTTGTGGCTGTCGATGATGATAAGTTCCCAGGCATCGAGGTAAACTGCGTCTACTTCACTAAACAACTGGGTTCGTCCGCACATATCTTCAAGTGCAACATCAAAGATAGGAAAGTAGAGAGGATCTCTGAAGCTGTCGATTTCGTGAACCAGGACAAGAAGTTTGTCCTTATTGCTGACCGTCCTTTGACGATCATCCACCTTCTCTCCAACTACACCATCAACATCCCGGACTCTCAGCTGGCCTTGCAACAGATTCCATAAGGCGTGGGCAGATCTTCATTCAACTCTGGGGATCTCGATGACCAACCAACAAGCCTATGCGTTCACTAAGTAATTGCTCCTAATTACTCTATAGTCATCTGCTTTGTCATATTGGATATGCCTTGCCTTGTACTCCATCTGTAAATAGTGATCTAAACGCTCTTATATTTCTTTACAGACGGAGTAATAGATAAGAAACAACTTGATCCTAAGGTTAGATCACCTTTAGCCGAACTACCGCTTGTTGTCTTCATACTTAGCAATGCAAACTGGTGCTCAATTTCCAGCCGTGCTAAAGGTTGGCCCAGTTTTTCGCAAAGTTTTGAATTCAACTCCTGCAATTGGACCATTGAACTTACTACTGCCCATTGTTGTCTCTGTAATGAGATCTAAATTTTGTTTCCTAAAACCACACGTTAATCTCTTCTCCATCCATGTTGTTTCAACTGCCTGAATGATCTATTGCTGATATTTATTACAACTCGTATAAAAAATTTCATTCCTTTGATACTGATTATAATTGATAGCGTGGTGAATGACCGTTTTACAATTGTCTCAATAGCGTGGGTCAATTAGCACACTACTAGTGAGCGATTGTCGATAAGCTTTTCCGTAGTAGTTTCCGCTGCGCCAACCGTGCCTGGATTTGTCCTTCAGGGCTCTCCGTCAGAGTCAGAGTTGTGTTGTCTTGCCGCGGGTGGCTGCGCATATCTTCATAAGCATCTTCAAGCGTCCGCTACAATGTGGGTTGAGTCCGCGATCGCGTAAGGCGAAGTCGGAGATGTTTGCTCAGAGTGTTGGGATGGCGATGACGCCTCTAGGGAAGGAGTGATGATGATGAAGTCTGCATGCTGTCTAGCTGAGGCCCTCTGTTGGTGTCAAAACCGGCGGATCTCGGGTAGGGGGTCCCGAACTGTGCGTCTAGGCGGATGGTAATAGGAGACAAGGGACACAATATTTTTACCCAGGTTCGGGCCCTCTCGCTGGAGGTAAAACCCTACTCCTGCTTGATTAATATTGATGATATGGGTAGTACAAGAGTAGATCTACCACGAGATCAAGGAGGCTAAACCCTAGAATTAGCCTATGGTATGATTGTTGTTCGTCCTACGGACTAAAACCCTCCGGTTTATATAGACACTAGAGAGGGCTAGGGTTACACAGAGTCGGTTACAACGGTAGGAAATCTACATATCCGTATCGCCAAGCTTGCCTTCCACGCCAAGGAAAGTCCCATCCGGACACGGGAAGAAGTCTTCAATCTTGTATCTTCATAGTCTTGGAGTCCGGCCGACGGTGATAGTTCGCTATCCGACACCCCTAGTCCAGACTCCTCGGTAGCCCCTAACCAGGCTTCAATGACGACGAGTCCGGCGCGCATATTGTCTTCAGCATTGCAAGGTGGGTTCTTCTCCAAATTCCATGTACTTGCCGAATGGTGTCCGGCTTCTTATGAATGCTGCGCTTCTTGGCTTCCACGTCCAATAATGGCCATCTTCCACGTGTCGTACGAATGCGAAAAGCCAGGGTATTTTTACACTTTACCCCCTAGCTGCGCGAATGAGCTGCCTATAAAGAGAGACGAGGATCTAGATCCGAATCACACCATCCTCCTTCCGCAAGTATTCATCAGAGCGCCTCTGACAAAAATCAATTCCATCATGGACAGTCGACGCGGCTCTTCCTCTCGCGCTCCCAGCCCTCAGCCAGGAGATTGGGGGAGATGCTCAGTCCCGCATAGTGAGCTAGTGACGCTCCAAGCCGAGGGATTTCTTCCCCCAGCCTTTATGGTTCCGGTTCGAGCCGGACTCGCCACCTACAAGGGCGGAAAGCAGGCGGAGAGCGTCCCCAATCCCTCCAAAGGAGAGCGGGTATGCTTCGTCCCTTATCTAATAAGAGGACTCGGATTTCCCATACATCCGTTTCTCCGGGGGCTCCTAGAGTTCTATGGGCTCCAGCTTCACCACCTTACGCCTGCCTCCATCCTGCACATCGCGGGCTTCGTGGCCCTTTGCGAGCTGTTCTTGGGCGTCGAGGCCCATTTTGCGCTGTGGAAGAGATTATTCTGCCTCGTACCCCGTTCTCATGAGGGGTCGATATATCAAGTGGGCGGAGCCGAACTATGGTGCATCGCCGGGACCAGATTTCTATCCGGAACCCCGAAGAAGGCGTCTGAAGACTGGCCTTCAGAATGGTTTCATATGGAAGACGCCCCGCTACCGGATCCAGTTCGGATCAGCAACGCTCCTCTGAAGAAACGCCTAAGTTGGCGCCCGCGGAGCCCTCAACGGGAGAATGATAGGGACGTCCAATACCTGATGGGCCGAATAAGGTTATTGGCTCATTCCGGATTGACCATGATTGGGGTCATGGCCACATGCATTATGCGATGGGTGCAGCCGCTCCCGTATAGGGGCCATCCCATGTGGGATTCCAACGGGGAGGATGATGCCACCCGTCATGGCCGCAAGGGGCCGGGATCGGTCTCCGATCTGGTGAAGATCCTGTCCGGCCTGTACAAAGGGGAGAAGGAGGACTTCCTCTGTGCTAGTCCATTGAACGGATTTTCCATGAACAACCCTCGAAGCTGGGTAAGCGGACGTTTGTCTATCCAATCCATATTCCTAAAGTTAAGTGTCTCATTTTGTGATTTCGACGGAGGAACTGGGCCGGGCTGTAGAGGATATACACAGCCTGGCTCCACAACCCGAGGATCCGGAACGGTCCCTCGATCCGGCCTCCGAAGAGGATCCGGACATAAAGGTGTAGCTGATCGATGGGGTGTTCCACCAACTTAGCATCGACAATGCTTTGATCGCCATTACGGCCGACTACCCCGGAATATCTCCGGTTTCCCAGGTAACTGTGACCAGAGTCCTGATACCATTACCCATCCATGCTTATCTCTGATCACCATATACCAATGGTGTTCCGCAGGAGGTGCCATTGAGGCGGGAAGCCGAGCCTGCGACGGCCGTCCAGCAAGGGGCAGCTCGGCCCAGTAGGCGGAAAAGAAGTGCGCTGCGAATTGAGACGTCGCCGCAACGGTATGGCGCGCCACCGTGTTTAAAGGAAAGATTCCTGGGAGGCATATTAACGCTCGTGATTTTTCCAGGAGAAAGAGTGCTCGCCAAACTGTGTCCGGAGAGGTTGCCAATCGAGCCCCCGCCAGCCAGGATCCAACGCCAGGTCCAGAGGGGGAGGCAAACACAAGGCGTGCGCCAGATGCTCCTCCAACGGAGGATGCCGACAGGCTGTCCGCCACTAGATCTGAGGTGGAGAGTGCCATGAATCACAGGTGCCGCCGGACAGTTCTTCGTGACGCGTGTTTCTCCCCGGAGGCATTGAATGCCTTCTGTCGTGGATTTGTCACGGCAGATGTCCTAGCATAAGGACTTAGTCGTGGAGCCATCGCTACGGGTTTACTTGCAGGGGTTAAAACGGACACAAAGACACGAGGGTTTTATACTAGTTCGGCCCCTTCGATGAAGGTAAAAGCCTACGTCTAGTTGTGATGGAATTGATGTAGTCTCGATGGCTAGGGAGCAAATAAGCTTCGCCTAGGCTCGAGTTGTGGTTGTCTCTCTTGAACCGCCGCCGGGTCGTCCCCTTATATACACGAGTGACGCCCGTCGGTTTGCAGAGTCCCAACCGTTCATACTGTATCCCGGTTGGTATCTCCCTATTCCTAACTTACAATACAAGTCATACATCAGGCCGGTTTACGGCTATAAGTTCTAAACCGACTATAGGCCTTGGGCCTTTCCGTGACTACACCACTAGCAGAGCTAACCCGGCCCAAACTTGGCCGGTTTACACCTAGTGGTAATATCCCCAACATTAGGCCCCGATTGATTTGAACTGGTTCATGTCAATTCTTCATAAAACCTGCATCTTGGATATCTTCTTTGTGTAATAAATCGTCACGTCGTCATCGCTGTAAACCGCATGACATCATTGCTTCGTCATCAGAACCGCATGACGTCATCTTGAAGTTTATCCTTTATAACGCCTTCTTTAATGACCGTCCCTCGATTCACGCTTGACCTAGTTTTCTTGCCTTATAAATAAGACCGAAGGGTCATTCTATTCCTTCCTTCGCTTCCTCTTCTTCTTCTTCCTTGCGCGCTGCCTTTGGAGCTCCGTCGTCGTCATCAACGCTCGCTTCGACCTTGGCGCTGATCAACCTGTTCGACCAGAATATTGCGTCTTTCTCCGCATCTCCTCCGTTTCCGGTAAATCTCTTACCCTTCTTCAGTCTGTTCGTCATCTTAGATCTGTTTCTAGGGTTCAAGCTTCATACCACGTTCTTCGTATGCTCTCACCTTTCTAGCTTTTGAACCATGCTATGAATCCTGTTCTGTACCAAACGAAGATTCCTGCTTATCCGCTGCACTTTCTTATCTGAATCCCATAGATCTTCTACATATATATATATCTTATGGTGCATCCCTGTTTCTTCTTTACTTTCGCGACGCTTTTCCTGTTTTCTGAAAACTCGCTTTTGATCCATAATAAACATGAACCCTTGTGAAACCTGTTTTTGTCCATTTCCTTTGAAGCCACGATTAGGCGGTTTAACTCACCATAGTATCAAAAATTGCTAAACCGGCATCGGCACACCATTAGTCCCCGTGTTGAACCGCCAACATATATCTGACATCATATCATATCGAACTGATTCGTCGGAACCTCCTCCGGTTTATCATAACTTAGATCAATTACTCTGTAATGAGTACTTTCTTAGACAGGATTCTTCTCCTTGTAGACCTCATGATGGCCAAACAGGTGTATGAATGCAACTGGGTCCCTTCCCGCGTCTCTGAGACGCAACTGAATGAGTTAGTGTCGATTGGCGCTTTGGATGACCGAAATACCATCCATTGGAGGGTTCCTGGAGAGGAATGTCCTCCCACACCTCAGGAAGGTGAAGTTATAGTTTTCGCGGATCACCTGTTCCGGGGTTTCAAACCGCCCGGGTCAAAGTTTTATCGGGACGTAATGGCCAACTTTCAACTCCGTCCCCAAGATATCGGCCCCAATTCTGTTACCAACTTGTGCCATTTTCAAGTGCTGTCCGAAGCATATCTGCAAGAGGAGCCTTCTGTTGAGCTCTTCCGGGATCTCTTCCACCTAAACCGTCGTACCGAATTCACCGATGGCCCCAATACCGAATTGGGTGGTATGGCTATCCAGAAGAGGAAGGAGATCACTTATCCCCACGTCAAACTCCACACTCATCCCAAAGAGTGGAACGCGACTTGGTTCTACTGCAAAGACACTTCTCCTGAAGGCGAAAATCCTTTACCTGGTTTCCTTCCAGAGCGGCTCAGCAACACTCATCCCTTCCCGCAATGATTGACTGCCAAAGAGAGAAGCAAATATGCTCCACAATTATCCAAGCTTCGGGCCTTCATGGCCAACGGTTTGACCGGGATCGATCTGGCATGCTGCTGGTTATCTTGGGGCATATTGCCTCTGAGCCGACGTTCGGTTTGATGTGCCAAGATACCGGCAGCGTCGATGACCCACTCCGACACACCAAATCGAACTGTTCAAGATGAAGTCACAGATTGATGAGGAAGATCTTTGAATGAACCGGAGCACCTTTGTGCCCAAACCGCTTGGCTCTCATCGCACCTTCAACGCACCTCCTGCAGTAAGTCTCTAACTGTGTCATCATTAAATACTGCTATTGCTTTCATACTTCCAATTCTCAATTATTTGTGATCCAGGGTGATAATCCGTTTTGGAGTAAAAAACTCTCTCAATACAAAGCGGACAAGGCTGGGCGGCAAACCCGGCCCAAAACAAAGGTTGTCAAGAAATCCGCCCACAAGAGGAAAACCACGGCTTGTCTCGATCCGCCATCGATGATGATGTGGGTAATCCGAACTTGATTCTCTTGGCTTGTTTTTACACGCCTTATTGATGACGATGCTTGTCGGGATGACGCTGGCCAAGAACGCTGGATTTGCCGAGGTAACCATTCTTTCTTCCGATTCAACAAACTTACCTTCACCAAAATTTCGCCGGGCAAACCGGAAAGTTAACTTTTCTCACCCTCTTGCTCACTTGGATCCCAAACTTCTTATGAAGACACAGCAGCACGAGGCCCGCCAGACAACCCGGCAGACAAATGACAGGTAGTTACTTCGCGGTTTACCAAACAGCCCGGCTCGAAAGCGCCGCACCGAGGTTTCCAACCATTTTATTACCTTGAATTCCAAAGCGGGTTTATTCCGTCAACCTCTTAATCCGTCCGACTCCGATTATCTGGTCACCTCTCATTCATCATCTGGCGAATCATCAGCCACTCAGCTTCCACCATTGAAGATAGCTGTTGGGTAAGTCAAAATGGCCATATGCTTGTCAATTTCTTCTGTAATGTATGTGCCTTACTTCTGAAATTTTTTTTGCTTCTTCAGAACCAAACCGAAACCCAGCAAGAAAGCTCGCTTGGAGAAAACAGCTGAAGAGGCTGCCGCTTCAGATCATGAACAGGCGCCAGATCTCGAAAATGTTGCTTTTGAAGACATTCCGAGTGATCCCCCGGTTCAAGAAGATGTGATTCCTGAGGAGAGGCCTGCGACTGCTTCAATGTCTGTTGATCCAGTCGCCCGTACTGTCCGGTTTGAAAATCCTCACAATCCAACTGAAACAGGTGCGCCCACACGATCCGTCGAATCGAAGGATGACGACGTTGTAATCACTGGAACGGGTCACTCTGAACCGGGGAATGCTGCAACTCTAACCCGTCATACCGTGAAAGAGGACTCTTCCACTTTTAACAAGGGAAAGTGGAATGTAGAGCTGGAAACATACGCCGCTATGAGCGCCCAAGACCTTCATTCCGGATATCTAAACCGGCTTTACAGTAGCCGTGATTATGAAGCTGGCTTGGTGAAACTGATGAGAGACAAGTTTGAGGTAACGCTCCTTTCCTTATTACCGATATAGTAATCCTTGTAGCCCCCAAGGGCCGGTTTGCTATCGTTGATCAAACTGGTACTTGATAACTTTCTTTGATAGACTTTGCAATCTTCCCTCATAACCAGCAGGGCCGGTTTAATTTTGCATACTTAAACCGGCACTCCAAAAACTTCCTAACGACACTTTAATAAAATCAAATAGCCATTAGCCCCCAAGTGCTGAGTTGAATACTCGTATTGAACTTGGGACTTTTCCATGTATTAGTAGTAGAAAAATTGAAGGTACATTAGCCCCCAAGTGTCAAGCATATAACGGTGTTGTGTGGTTGAGACTTGAACTTTAATTGCTGGCTGATGATACTATCAATATGCAGGCTGAGGTGAAAATCAAGGATGATCGGATTGCCGATTTACAGGCAGCATTGGTGTTGGGGATATTACCACTAGGTGTAAACCGGCCAAGATTGGGCCGGGTTAGCTCTGCTAGTGGTGTAGTTATGAAAAGGCCCAAGGCCTATAGTCGGTTTAGAGCTTGTAGCCGTAAACCGGCCTGATGTATAACTTGTATTGTAAGTTAGGAATAGAGAGATACCAACCGGGATACGAGTATGAACCGGTTGGGACTCGCAAACCGACAGGCGTCACTTTCGTGTATATAAGGGGCGACCGGCGGCGGTTCAAAGACGACAACCACAACTCGAGCCTAAGCGGCTTGTTTGCTCCCTAGCCATCGAGACCATATCAATTCCATCACAACTAGACGTAGGCTTTTACCTTCATCGAAGGGGCGAACTAGTATAAACCCCGTGTCTTTGTGTCCGTTTTAACCCCGCAAGTAAACCCGTTGCGATGGCTCCACGACTAAGTCCTAGGACATCCGCCGTGACAAATCCACGACGCTTGGCGCCACCGTGGGGCTATCGCGACGATGGTTTGACGATCTTGGAGGGCAAGCTCAAAGGACTCGAAGGCTACGTCGAGGTCGGATGACCAAGAGTCGTCGTGGCGGATCTACATCGACAATGCTGGATGGGGTCCCGAGGCCGATTCAATCGAGTATGGATACGGGTCCCCTTCGCGGCATACACGCCTTCATCGGCAAGATCGAGGGCTCGAGCGGACATCTGCACCGACCTCGTCGAGACGGCTCAGTGCGCGCAACCAGCCCGAGCTAAACCGGCTGCGAAGCATGTCTTCGTTGGAGTTACCCATGGAGGGGAATATGATGCCGGTTCAGAGTACGGTAGCGAGACCGTCGTTTATTCCGGCGATGAATCTTCAGCAGGAGAGACAGAGTCATTGTACCAGCTGCAGGATGGTATGATCAGGGGCTATTCCGATGGTGACAGTATTCCGGACCCCCCAGGCCAGCTGAACCGGATCGGTGTATTCATGGCGCACGCAGGTCGCAAACCTTTCTTCAACCGGCAGCAATGCTTTCCGGTTCAGCAGCGGCAGCAGGGGCAGGAGGCCCGGTGCGACCGCCGGTTCAAGTTTTGTCAGATCTGTTTGATACACTAGCAGCGCTCATGGCGGAGGATAACCCAGCAGATCAAGAGGCTCATAACGCAGAGATTGCAAAGGTGAGAGAGCAGATCACGCAAGCCAAAGCGGATCTAGCGGCAGAGAAGGAGCGCATGGCCGCAGAACGGGCCGCTTTAGATGCACAAGCTTACAGACTCATGCTTGACCAGAGCGCGTCGCAGGAGGTGCTAAGGCGGAAGTACAGATCGCGCCTACCATCCGGTTTTGACCCTAGAAACCTTTTCCAGACACCCGAAGCTGGACCCAGCAACCCGCCCCGGCACAGGGAGGTAAACCGGATTGAGATACCAGGAGCGGGAGCGACGGTCCAACCACGCCAGATGGAGCCCCCACAGCAGAATACGGTGATTCCTCCGCAGGTACAGACGCCCCCGGGGCATTACTCTAATCCTATGGACAACCTTGTTGCGGCTGCCGCACGATTGAGGCGATCGATCGAAGGAGATTCCCCAAGCGCTTGAGACACGCCGGGTCAAGGAGCTTCCGGACTGCACTAATCCAAAGAGAAGCGTATTCATATAGCCGCGATCGGATTCACTACGCCCGCCCAAGCCGGGCTACAGCAGGCGCATGGATGAACCGGCCCTATCAAGTAACGCGCGGGACCGTGAAGCGGCCCGAGGCAACAACCCGATAGGCAGCGCTCGTAATGCTCGGAGGTGGTAGGCCGGCCCGCACGCAGGAGGCGAGTTAGCAAGACAGGTGATGCGGATCAGCACACGCCGGTTCGCCCTACCTCCTTCACTGGACCAGGAGTCTCCTCCGCTTTGGGAGTGCCCTGTTTAATCCCCGCTTTGCGCAATGTGCGTCTGCCTAAGGATTTCAAGGGCCCGCGTAAGGTGCCAAATTACACTGCAGATCTATCCCCTGAGGCGTGGGTTGAGAGTTACGAGATGGCCATGGAGATGCTTGATGTTGATGAAGCGGCATGTGCCAAATACTTCACCATGATGATGGAGGGCACAGCCCGTACCTGGTTGAAAAGCTTGCCGCCCAATTCTATCAGTTCATGGGGTCAGTTACGGACCCAGTTCATCCAGAATTTCAAGGATACATGTAAACAGCCAAAGTCTATAGTAGACCTGGCGGCTTGCGTTCAGGAAGAAGGGGAGTCAACAACCCGTTGGGTACGCCGTGTGTCTGAGATTTTGCACTCCTCTGACCGGATCAATGCTGACTCAGCGATCATCACATTGGAAAGCAACTGCCGGTTTGAGCCTCTGAAATTTAAGCTGGGACGTATGAAGCGGTTCTGCAATGATATGGGAACCCTCATGTCCGCTTTGGTAAAATATGCCGATTCAGACAGTACCAAGGATCCTGAAGCAGATGATGATGAAGCGAGGAAGGAAAGAAGAATGGCAATTCCAAGCAGCGAGATGTCAAACCGCAGGTCATGGAAGCGGGGCAAGCGCAAGGTCGATGATTTCGTAGCTAACACTAATGTGCGGTGACAGAGGTCCATGGCGTAGAGGCAAGGCGAATCGGGGTCCAAATGATGGTGCGGGCCGTTTGAATTACTTGTTGAATCAGCCTTGTCCCAAACACGGACTAAAGAAAACCCATCGAATCATCTTTGGAAAGACTGTTCTATTATGCAAGCGTTCAAAAATTCGATGCTTTCCGATATGACCGGGATCGGTGGCGGTTCAGATCCGGTTTTCATGGGCGGTCGGGGACGGAGCTTCGGTTCAGGCACAACCAGGCAATTTCAGCAACAGAATAATCAAGGTAGCCAAGCAGCAGCAGCAGCAGTCGAGCTATCGAGCCAGCCAAAGCAGTTGAGCGGCGAGGCGGTATCATGTTTTACAACCAGTTTGGACAAGCGGGATCGAAAGCTTCACAAACGGGCTGTAAATTCTGTTGAACCGACTGTGCCACGGTATTTGCGTTGGTCAGAGCGGCCTATCGTATGGAGCAGAGAGGACCATCCCCCCCGGGTTGATAATCCGGGTCAGCTGGCTTTGGTGGTAGACCCCCAAGTTGGGGGCTATAAATTTACTAAGGTGCTTATGGATGGAGGAAGCAGCATCAATATATTGTATTATGACACTTTCCGTCGCATGGGTCTCACAGATAAAGATCTCAGGCCGTCCAATACGGTGTTCCATGGTGTAGTGCCAGGCAAATCTGCTTATCCTATTGGCAAGATAGCCTTGGATGTGGCCTTTGGAGATGAGCATGACTCCCGGTCTGAAAAGCTAACCTTTGAAGTGGTAAAAATCCGGAGCCCATATCATGCCCTGTTTGGACGGCCGGCTTATGCTAAGTTCATGGCGCGACCTTGTTATATCTACTTGCAACTTAAGATGCCGGGTTACAAAGGAACAATAACGGTGCATGGAAGCCGCCGAGTCGCTTTGGAATGTGAGGAAGGAGATGCGACTTCTGAGAATCGGTGCGTGCTACGAGGAGTTGAAATTCTATAAGGATAATGTTGATCCGGCGGATATGACCCCTCTGAAGAAGCCTACTACGGAGCATGAATCGGATCTGAAATTCAAATCGGCGGCCGAAACCAAGCTTGTTGACTTTGTGCCAGGCGATTCATCCAAGCAGTTTACTGTCAGTGCCAACCTGGATCCCAAATAGGAAGGCGCGCTCATCGAGTTCATCCGTGAGAACCGGGACATCTTTGCATGGAAGCCATCTGACATGCCAGGTGTACCGAGGGAACTCGCTGAGCACACACTTAATGTGGATCCTAAGTATAAACCGGTGAAACAGTTCCTCCGCCGGTTTAATGAAGAAAGACGCAAGGCCATTGGAGAAGAAGTAGCCAGGCTTCTGGCAGCTGGTTTTATCATCGAGGTGTTTCATCCAGAGTGGCTCGCTAATCCGGTGCTGGTCCTTAAGAAAAACGGCACCTGGCGTATGTGTGTGGACTACACGGATCTTAATAAAGCTTGTCCAGCAGATCCTTTTGCTCTCCCCCGCATTGATCAGATTATTGATGCCACGGCAGGATGTGAGCGTTTAAGTTTTTGGGCGATACTCGGATATCATCGATCAAGATGGCGATCAAGGACCAGGAGAAAGCGGCGTTTATAACTCCATTTGGAGCCTTACGCTATGTATCTATGCCTTTTGGGCTCAAGAGCGCCAAGCTACTTATCAGCGGTGTGTACTGTAATTGCTTGCATACACAGATCGGCGCAATGTGCATGCCTATGTCGATGACATTGTGGTGAAATCAAGATGAAGGAGACGCTGGTGGGCGATTTGAAGGAGACCTTCGACAACTGCGCATTTACAAGATGATGCTTAATCCGGCCAAGTGTGTTTTTGGCGTTCCGGCTGGCAAGTTATTGGGGTTCCTGGTGTCTAACAGGGGAATCGAGGCCAATCCGGAGAAAATTAAAGCAATCACCTCTTTGGCTAAACCGAAGTGTATCAACGATGTTCAACGCTTGGCGGGCCGGATTGCGGCATTGAGCCGGTTTATCAGCCGCCTCGGAGAGAAGGCTATTCCTTTATACCGAATCCGAGGAAGACATATCATTTAAATGCGAGTCCGCTTGACGAAGCTTTCGAGGACCTAAAGCGGCAATTGGCCAATCCGCCTGTCCTTGCGGCTCCGGTCGACAAGGAACCGCTGTTATTATATGTGGCAGCCAATGCACGAGCGGTGAGCGTAGCCATTGTGGTAGAGCGCAAGGAGGCAGGAAAGGAATATCCGGTTCAACGGCCGGTTTATTACATCAGTGAGGTACTCATCGAGTCCAAGCAGAGGTATCCGCATTGGCAGAAACTAGTCTATGGTGTTTTTATGGCTAGCCGGAAGCTGAAACAATATTTCCAAGGGCACCCTATTACAGTGGTTAGTTCAGCTCCTTTGGGTGATATCATACAAAACCGGGAGGCGACTGGCCGGATTGCAAAATGGGCCATCGAGCTTGGGCCACATGGGCTCAAGTATACACCACGCACAGCAGTGAAATCACAGGCACTTGTTGATTTCATTAATGACTGGACGGAGTTGCAAGCACCAGAGGAGAAGCCAGATCATACGTACTGGACTATCCACTTTGATGGATCCAGGCAGTTGGAAGGCTCGGGGGCTGGAGTCGTGTTAACTTCCCCACGAGGTGATAAGTTTTGTTACGTTCTCCGTCTAATGTTCCCTTGTACTAATAATGCAGCTGAGTACGAAGCCTTGCTCCATGGTCTACGGATGGCTAAGGAGATGAACTTAAGCCGGGTTAAGTGTTTTGGTGACTCGGACCTGGTGGCGCAGCAAGTATCTGGCACTTGGGATTCCAAGGACCCCCTCATGGCTGCATATCGTCGAGAGGTGGATAATATTGCAGGTTGCTTCAAAGGCTATCAAGTGGATCATGTGGATCGTCGCAAGAACGAAGCGGCACACGCTTTAAGCCGTTTGGGTTCTCAGCGTAAACCGGTGCCGCCCAATGTCTTCCTGGACGTCTTGCACAACCCGTCGGTACAGCTCCCTGGTGAAGCGGATTTGGCGATTCCTGATCCGGAGGCTCAGTTGGTGGCGGCATTACATGCTATTCCGGATTGGACGATGCCTTATCTTGCGTATATGACTCGAGGAGAATTGCCAGACGATGAGGTTCTGGCCAGGCAGGTAATCCGGCGCTCCAAGTCCATGTCGATTATTAATGGTGAGTTGCATCATCGCAGCGTTTCAGGGGCGTTTCAACGCTGTGTTTCCCCTGAGGAAGGTGGCGAAATTTTACGAGAAATCCACGAAGGGGATTGCGGGCATCATGCCGGTTCAAAGTCCCTGGTGGCAAAGGCATTCCGTCATGGATTCTACTGGTTAACTGCTCATGCTGATGCGGAGGACTTGGTCAAACACTGCGATGGGTGTCAGAAATTCTCCAGGCGTGCCCATATACCGGCACAGGAGTTGAGGATGATCCCAATAACGTGGCCGTTTGCGACATGGGGGCTGGATATGGTCGGGCCTTTTAAGCGATCCAAAGATAAGAAGACCCACCTGTTGGTGGCAGTGGACAAATTCACCAAGTGGGTTGAAGCGGAACCTGTCAGTAAGTGTGATGCAGCAACAGCGGTGCAGTTCATCAAAAAGGTGATTTTCCGGTTTGGCTTTCCGACAAGTATCATTACTGACAATGGCACTAATTTGTCCAAGGGGGCTATGAAAGAATTCTGTGAACGTGAGCATATCCGACTTGATATATCATCAGTGGCGCACCCCCAGTCCAACGGGCAGGCAGAGCGTGCTAATCAGGAAATCTTGCGAGGTATCAAACCACGGCTTTTGGTTCCGTTGCAGCGAACACCAGGGTGCTGGGTTGAAGAGCTCCCATCGGTGCTATGGAGTATCAATACTACGCCAAACCGGTCTACTGGCTATACGCCTTTCTTCATGGTTTATGGAGCGGAAGCAGTTCTCCCCAGTGATATCAGGCACGATTCGCCTCGTGTAGCGGCTTATGTTGAAGCGGACAATGAAGCGGCACGACAGGACGCTTTGGACCTATTGGATGAGGAGCGTGATATGGCAGCCGCTCGGTCGGCGATTTACCAGCAAGATCTTCGTCGTTATCACAGCCGTCGGGTTAAAACCAGAGCCTTTCAGGAAGGAGATTTGGTGCTGCGTCTCATCCAAGACCAGACAGATATGCACAAGTTATCCCCGCCTTGGGAAGGGCCCTTTGTGGTCAGCAAGAATCTGCTCAACGGTTCCTACTATCTAGTTGATATTCGAGAGCGCAAAGACTCCCGTACATCAGAGGAGGAGACCAACAGGCCGTGGAATATAGCTCATCTTCGGCCTTACTACACATGATTCATCGGCTCAGTTTATGTACATAGCATAACAATGTATATATTATCTTTGATATAATAAAAATCAGGGCCTCAGCCAAAGCGGGGTCTCTGTCTTTCTTCTCATGCGTGGTTACATGGAGCGTCTCTGTTTTTTAAAGCGGCCTCCGGTTTACCCCTTGACAGTCATATTTATCACTTGGGGGCTTGGTCGTATCCGAACCAATGCAAGACCTCTTGATAGGCGAAAGCCACCAGATCATTTGGGGACACGGTCACGTCTGAACCGGTCACGCCTCTTGGTCGGCCAATAGGGCCAGCGCCACTTGGGGGCTTGGTCGAACCTCAACCAATGTCACGCCACTTGGCGGCGTACGCCACGAGTCTTTTGGGGACCTGGCTGACTAGCACCATCGCTAGACCTTCGGGGGGCTTGGTTGCATCTGACCATGGTAATGCCATCTGACCAGCTCCATGCAGCTTTTCTTTTGCAAAGCGTTATTGCCTTTGTTGCCATATTTGGTATTCGATTTTTGTTGCGTTTTTAACTCGACGAATATTTCTATCCGGTTTAGCTGTCAACAGCAAGCTGACAGTACACGGTTTGGTTTTGCACCGACGTACCCTTTCCGGTTTAACTTTTTCCGGTTCATCTTTATGGAGAAACTTGGGGGCTTGTGCTGATTCAGCACGTCTATGTGGGGGTTATTGTTTCCCCAGACGGTTATGGTTTTTCACAAGAAAGCCTCCGCTTCAAGATTGGCTACGCCAGCTTTATGCCCAGATATGGCAGGTATTTGTATCACATACTAATTGATTTTCAATACATAAAGATATATTGGATGCCATAAACCGGCGGGCGGTATCACCGCCGCCGAAGTTCAATCTTTTGGTTGCAGGAACTGTGAATCAAACAAAAGTTTACTCGATGCACGAAGGCATACCCAGGCAAAAAAGTTTGACTAAAGCTATTACAAGGCAACACAGTGCCCAAATGATCATTGTTTTCTAAACCGGCTACCGGTTCACGACTGTTCTTCGTCCTCCTCCGCTTCAGCATCCTCCTCTCTACCCATTGGCGGAAATCCACGAAGTCGATCGATGCCCATCGATGCTTGAAAACAGCTTCTTCATGAATCAAAGATGACGGCTCGATGTCGAGCGTAAGTGTGCTTACGGATTGGAGGGATCAAGTTTTCCGGTTCAAAAGTTGGAGCGGACACACGTTTGTTCTGGTCGTTGTATTGGGCTTGGTAGTGCTCCAAATTGGCTTCTTCCGCCAATTGACACGCAAGTGGGCGTACTGCACGGTTTATTGCACGCAAGTCCTCTTCATTAAAGTCTGAGCCGTCTTCCTTCACACTGGGATAGCCCTGGGCTGCTTCCACTGGATCAAATCGCACCCAAAGCCGCCGGATCAAGGCGTTGATGGCTCTGGTTCGTGCAGCAGATTTCTTTACCTCCACAATCCGGGAAGGTAGGATGGATAGCCGGTTCAACGTGTCTTGGATCAGGGACGGCGCCGGGTTGTTATGTGACAGTGTGGTAATCACACGTTGGGCTCCGGTATACAGCTGCTCCACTAAGGTGTAAACAGCCTTTAGTTTTTTCCGCACGCCGTTCCCCAAGTGCCCAACGCTGTGCTCGCATTGCATAACAGACAGTTTTAAATCGGAATACTGGAGCAACAAGACAAGTAAGTTATACTTATTCACAGGGGACTTACCGAAGATGGCTGCTGTCATAGAATGCACTTGCCGCTTCACGGTTGTCAGATCATCTACCACCGGTTTAAGGGCGGCTTCAGCATTTTCCGCCCGTTTGAGCAAGTTGGCCTTTTCAGTGGCCCAGACAGCCTGTTCCTTCTTCATGTTATCCTTTGTTTCTTCTGCAGCGGCCAGAGCAATAGTTAGCTCCTTCTTGGCCTTATCTGTCTCAGCCTGCTGGGTCGCCAATGCTGCCTGTAAATCGACAATCCGATCATCCTTGATCGCCACCTCACCGCAAGATATTGACACATCATCACCAAAGCAATTAAAGTGCAAGTCTCAACCACACAACATCGTTATATGCTTGATACTTGGGGGTAATGTACCTTCAATTTTTCTATTACTAATACATGCAAAAGTCCCAAGTTCAATACGCGTATTCAACTCGGCACTTGGGGGCTAATGGCTATTTGATTTTACTCAAGTGTTGACAAGCAGTTTTTGGAGTACCGGTTTAGGTTTACATACTTAAACCGGCCTTGGTGGTCATGAGGGAAGATTGCAAAGTCTATCAAAGAAAATTATCAAGTACCAGTTTGATCAAAGAGTGCAAACCGGCCCTTGGGGGCTACAAGGATTACTATATCGATAATAAGGAAAGGGCGTTACCTCAAACTTATCTCTCATCGGTTTCACCAAGCCAGCTTCATAATCACGGCTCTTTGTAAAGCGGTTCAGATATCCGAATGAAGGTCTTGGGCGCTCATAGCGGCATATGTTTCCAGCTCTACATTCCACTTTCCTTTCTTAAAAGTGGCAGAGTCCTCTTTCACAGTGTGCCGGGTTAGAGTTGCGGCGTTTCCCGGTTCAGAGTGGCCTGTTCCAGTAATTACCACGTCGTCGTCTTTCGATTCGACGGACCGTGTGGGCACAGTGGTTTTGGCAGGGTTGTGAGGTTTTTCAGACCGGATATTACTAGCAGGTGGATCAACAGACATTGAGACATCCTTAGGTCTCTCCTCAGGAATAACATCTTCTTGAACCGGAGGATCAGTTGGAATATCTTCGGCGGCAACATTTTCAAGATCCGGTGCCCGCTCATGATCTGAAGCGGCAGCCTCTTCAGCTGTTTTCTCCAAACGAGTTTTCTTGCTGGGTTTCGGTTTGGTTCTGAAGAAACATAAGACTCAGAAATAAGACATATACATTACGGAAGAAATTAACAAACATATGGACATATCGACTTACCCGACAGCTATCTTCAGTGGCGGCAGCTGAGTGGCTGACGATTCGCCAGAGGATGAATGAGAGGTGACCTGATAATCGGAGTCGGACGGATTAAGAGGTTGACGGAATAAACCCGCTTTGGAATTCAAGGTAATAAAATGGTTGGAAACCTCGGTGCGGCGCTTTCGAGCGGGCTGTTTGGTAAACCGCAGAGGTAACTACCGTCCATCTTGCCGGGTTGTGCGGCGGGCCTCGTCTGCTGCGTCTTCATAAGTTTGGGATCCAAGTGAGCAAGAGGATGAGAAAAGTTAACTTTCCGGTTTGCCGACGAAATTTTGGTGAAGGTAAGCTTGTTGAATCGGAAGAGAATGGTTACCTCGGCAAATCCAGCGTTCTCGGGCTTCAGCGTCATCGACAAGCATCGTCATCAATAAGACGGTAAAAACAAGCCAAGAGAATCAAGTTCGGATTACCCACATCATCATCGATGGCGGATCGACGAAGCCGTGGCTTTCCTCTTGTGGGCGGATTTCTTGACAATTTTCGTTTTGGGCCGGTTTTGCCGCCCAGCATTGTCTGCTTTATCTTGCGAGAGTTTCTTGCTCCAAAACGGATCATCACCCTGGATCGGAAATAATTAAGAATTGAAGGTATGAAAGTAATGATAATAGTTAATGATGGCACAGTCAGAGACTTACCGCAGGAGGTGCGTTGAAGGTACAGTAAGGAGCCAGGCCGGTTTGGGCACAGAGGTGCTCCGGTTCATTCAAAGATCTTCCGCGACCGAATCTGTGACTTCATCTTCGACAATTCCAGTTTGGTGTGTCGGAGTGGGTCATCGACACCGCCGGTATATCGGCACATCAAACCGAACGCCGCTCAGAGGCAATATGCCCCAAGATAACCAGCAGCGTGCGGATCGATCCTATCAAACCGTTGGCCATAAAGGCTCAAGCTTAGATAGTTGGGGAGCATATTTGCTTCTCTCTCTCGCGGTCAATCGTTGTGGAAAGGGATGTGTGTTGCTGAGCCGCTCTGGACGAAAACCAGGTAAAGGATTTTCGCCTTCAGGGGAGGTGTCCTTGCAGTAGAACCAAGTTGCATTCCATTCTTTGGGATGAGAGTGGAGCTTCACGTGGGGATAAGTAATCTCTTTCCTCTTCTGGATAGCCATACCGCCCAGTTCGGTATTGGGGCCATCGGTGAATTCGGTACGACGGTTTAGGTGGAAGAGATCTCGGAACAGCTCAACAGAAGGCTCCTCTTGCAGATAAGCTTCGGACAGCACTTGAAAATGGCACAAGTTGGTAACAGAATTGGGACCGATGTCTTGGGGACGGAGTTGAAAGTTGGCCATTACGTCCCGGTAAAATTTTGACCCGGGCGGTTTGAAACCCCGGAACAAGTGATCTGCGAAAACTACAACTTCACCTTCCTGGGGAGTGGGAGGACATTCCTCACCAGGAACCCTCCAATGGATGGTGTTTTGGTTATCCAAAGCGCCAATGGACGCTAACTCATTTAGTTGTGTCTCAGAGACGCGAAGGACCCATTGCATTCATACACTGTTTGGCCATCAGGAGGTCTACAAGGAGAAGAATCCGGTTTAAGAAAGTACCTATTACAGAGTAATTGATCCAAGATATGATAAACCGGAGGATGTTCCGATAAGTCAGTTCGGTATGATATGATGTCAGATATATGTTGGCGGTTCAACACGGGGACTAATGGTGTGCCGATGCCGGTTTAGCAGTTTTTAATACTATGGTGAGTTAAACCGCCTAATCTTGGCTTCAGGGGAAATCGACAGAAACAGGTTTCACAAAAGTTCATGTTTATTATGGATCAAACGTGAGTTTTCAGAAAACAGGAAACAAATCGCGAAAGTAAGGAAGAGGCAAGAAATGCACTATGAGGTATATGTATATATATATGCGGAAGATCTATGGGATTTAGATGAGAAAGTGCAACGGATACGCACGAGTCTTCGTTTGGTACAAAACAGGGATCATAATATTGCTCAGAGGCTAGAAAAGTGAAAGCATATGAAGAACACGGATGAAGCTTGAACCCTAGAACAGATCTAAAGATGATGAACAGATTAAAGAAGAATAAGAGTTTTACCGGAAACAGACGAGATGAGGCGAAAGGCCACAGTACTCTGGTCCGAACAGGTTGATGCAGCGGCCACTGACGAAGCAGATGTCGATGACGACGACGGAGCTCCAGAGGCAGCGGCGCAAGGAAGAAGAAGAAGAGGAAGCGAAGGGAGAAACCGAATGACCCTTCGGTCTTATTTATAAGGCAGTAAAGCTAGGTCAAGCGCGCGAATCCAGGACGGTCATTAAAGAAGGCGCTATAAAGGATAAGCTCCAAGATGACGTCATGCCGGTTTACAGTGACCGGAAGCGATGATGTCATGCCGGTTTACAGCAATGACAAGGTGACGACTTATTACACAAAGAAGATATCCAAGACGCAGGTTTTTATGAAGGATTGACATGAACCAGTTCAAATCAATCTGGGGCCTAATGTTGGGGATATTACCACTAGGTGTAAACCGGCCAAGATTGGGCCGGGTTAGCTCTGCTAGTGGTGTAGTTATGAAAAGGCCCAAGGCCTATAGTCGGTTTAGAGCTTGTAGCCGTAAACCGGCCTGATGTATAACTTGTATTGTAAGTTAGGAATAGAGAGATACCAACCGGGATACGAGTATGAACCGGTTGGGACTCTGCAAACCGACGGGCGTCACTCGTGTATATAAGGGGACGACCCGGCGGCGGTTCAAAGACAGACAACCACAACTCGAGCCTAGGCGAAGCTTGTTTGCTCCCTAGCCATCGAGACCATATCAATTCCATCACAACTAGACGTAGGCTTTTACCTTCATCGAAGGGGCCGAACTAGTATAAACCCCCGTGTCTTTGTGTCCGTTTTAACCCCTGCAAGTAAACCCGTTGCGATGGCTCCACGACTAAGTCCTTATGCTAGGACATCTGCCGTGACAAATCCACGACAATTGGCGACCCAGCAGGCCGAGACAGACAAAGCCAAGAAGGAGCTAACTATTGCCCTGACTGCTGCAGAACAAGCAAAGGATAACATGAAGAAGGAACAGGCTGTCTGGGCCACTGAAAAGGCCAACTTGCTCAAACGGGCAGAAAATGCTGAAGCCGCCCTTAAACCGGTGGTAGATGATCTGACAGCCGTGAAGCGGCAAGTGCATTCTATGACAGCAGCCATCTTCGGTAAGTCCCCTGTGAATAAGTGTAATTTACTTTTCCTGCTGCTCCAGTATTCCGGTTTAAAACTGTCCTGTTATGAAATGCAGGCACACGCGTTGGGCACTTGGGGAACGACGTGCGGAAAAAACTAAAGGCTGTCTACACTTTAGTGGAGCAGCTGTATACCGGAGCCCAGCGTGTGATTACCACAATGTCACATAACAACCCGGCGCCGTCCCTGATCCAAGACACCTTGAACCGGCTATCCATCCTGCCTTCCCGGATTGAGGAGGTAAAGAAGTCTGCTGCACGAACCGGAGCCATCAACGCCTTGATCCGGGCCAAAGCCTGGGTGCCAGATTTTGATCCCGTGGAAGCAGCTCAGGGCTATCCCAGTGTGAAGGAAGACGGCTCGGACTTTAGTGAAGAGGACTGGCGTGCAATAAACCGTGCAGTACGCCCGCTTGCTTGTCAATTGGCGGAAGAAGCCGATTTGGAGCACTACCAAGCCCAATACAATGGTCGAACAAGCGTGTGTCCGCCCAACTTTTGAACCGAAAACTTGATCCCTCAATCCGTAAGCACACCCACGCCCCGACATTGAGCCGTCGTCTTTGATTCATGAGGAAGCTGTTTTCAAGCGCTGATGGGCATCGATCGACTTCGTGGATTTCCAGCCAATGGGTAGAGAGGAGGATGCTGAAGCGGCGGAGGATGAAGAACAATCGTGAACCGGTAGCCGGTTTAGAAAACACTGATCATTTGGGCACTGTGTTGCCTTGTAATAATCTTAGTCAACAACTTTGCTGTCTGGGTATGCCTTCGCGCATCGAGGAAACTTTTGTTTAAGTCATACTCCCTGCAACCAAAAAATTGAACCTCGGCGGCGGTGATACCGCCAGCCGGTTTATGGCATCCCATAGATTTTGTGTATGAAAAATCAATTACTTTGTGATACAAATACCTGCCATACTTGGGCATGAAGCTGGCGTAGCCAATCTTGAAGCGGAGGCCTTTAAGCAACCATGACCATTTGGGGAAACAATAACTCCCTCATAAGCGTCTTTGAATCAGCACAAGCCCCATGTTTCTCCATAAGGATGAACCGGAAGATGGTAAACCGGAAAAATAAAAACTTCGTGTAATACTAAACCGTGTACTATCAGCTTGTTACTGATAGCTAAACCGGATAAAAATATTCGTCGAGTTGAAAATGCAACAAAAATCGAATACCAAATATGGCAACAAAGGCAATAACTCTTTGTAAAAGGAAAGCTTCATGGAGCTGGTCGATGGCATTACCATGGTCGACGCAACCAAGCCCCCAAAGGCGTAGCGATGGTGCTAGTCGGCCAGGTCCCCAAAGACTCGTGGCGAGTACGCCGCCAAGTGGCATGACATTGGTTCGGGTTCACCAAGCCTCCAAGTGACGCTGGCCCTATTGGCCGACCAAGAGGCGTGACGGTTCAGACGTGACCGTGTCCCCAAATGATCTGGTGGCTTACGCTGTCAAGAGGTGTTGCGTTGGTTCGGATCGACCAAGCCCCCAAGTGATCTGGTGGCTTACGCCTATCAAGAGGTGTTGCGTTGGTTCGGATACGACCAAGCCCCCAAGTGATAAATAGAACTGTCAAGGGTAAACGGAGGCCGCTTTAAAAATGAAGCACTCCATGTAACCACACATGAAAAGAAAAGCAGAGACCCCGCTTTAGCTGAGGCCCTGATTTTTATTATATCGAAGATAATATATACATTGTTATGCTATGTACATAAACCGAGCCGATGACTCGGGTGTAGTAAGGTCGAAGATGAGCTATATTCCACGGCCTATTGGTCTCCTCCTCGGCGACGTGAGTCTTTATGCTCTCGAATATCAACCAGATAGTAGGAACCATTGTGTAGATTCTTCGACCACAAAGGGCCCTTCCCAAGGCGGGATAACTTGTGTATATCTGTGCGGTCTTGGATGAGACGAAGCACCAAATCTCCTTCTGAAAGGCTCTGGTCTTAACCCGCGGCTGTGATAACGACGGAGATCCTGCTGGTAAATAGCCGACCGGCGGCTGCCATATCACGCTCCTCATCCAAGAGGTCCAAAGCGTCTGTCGTGCCAGCTCATTGTTCGCTTCAACATAAGCCGCTACACGGGCGAATCGTGCTCGACATCGCCGGGGAGAACCGCTACGCTCCATAAACCATGAAGAAAGGCGTAGTAGCGAGACCGGTTTGGCGAGTATTGATACTCCATAGTACCGATGGGAGCTCTTCAACCCAGCACCCGGTGTTCTCGTAATGGAACGAAGTCGGGTTTGATACCTCGCAAGATTTCCTAATTAGCACGTTACGCCGCCCGTTGGATGGGGTGCGCCATCGACGATACATCAAGCGGATATGCTCACGTTCACGAATTCTTTCATAGCTCCCTTGGATAGATTAGTGCCATTGTCGATAATGATTGTGTGGAAAGCCAAACCGAAAATCACCTTTTGATGAACTGCACCGCATTGTTGCGCATCACACTTATCGACGTGTTCCGCTTCAACCCACTTGGTGAACTTGTCCACTGCCACTAACGGTGGGTCTTCTTATCCTTGGATCGCTTAAAGGGCCCGACCATATCCAGCCCCAGTCGCAAACAGCCACGTTATTGGGATCATCGCAATTCTGCGCGGTACATGAGCACGCTGGAGAATTTCGACATCCATCGCACCGTTTGACCAAGTCCTCTCGCATCGGCATGAGCAGTTAACGATAAAACCCATGACGGAATGCCTTCGCCACTGGGGACTTTGAACCGGCGTGATGCCCACAATCCCTTCATGAATTTCGTAGAATTTCACAACCTTCCTCGGGGAAACGCAGCGTTGAAACGCCTCAAACACCGCAATGATGCAACTCACCATTAAGAATCGCATAGACTTGGGCGCGGATTATCTGCCTGGCTAGAACTTCATCGTCTGGCAACTCTCCTCGAGTCATATACGCAAGGTAAGGAACCGTCCAATCCGGAATAGTATGTAATGCTGCCACCAACTGAGACTCCGGATCAGGAATTGCCAAATCCGCTTCACCAGGGATCTGAACCGACGGATTGTACAAGACGTCGAGGAAGACATTAGGGGGAACCGGTTTACGCTAAGAACCCAAACGGCTTAAAGCGTCGGCCGCTTCGTTCTTCCGGCGATCCACATGATCCACTTGATAGCCCTTGAAACAACCTGCAATATTATCCACTGCTCGACGATATGCAGCCATGAGGGGGTCCTTAGAATCCCAAGTGCCAGACACTTGCTGAGCCACCAGGTCCGAGTCACCAAAGCACTTAACCCGGCTTAAGTTCATCTCCTTAGCCATCCGGAGGCCATGGAGCAAGGCTTCGTACTCAGCTGCATTATTAGTACAAGGGAACATTAAACGGAGAACGTAACAAAACTTATCACCTCGTGGGGAAGTTAAAACGACCCCAGCCCCCGAGCCTTCCAATTGCCTGGACCCGTCAAAATGAATAGTCCAGTATGTGTGATCCGGCTTCTCCTCTGGTGCTTGTAACTCCGTCCAGTCGTTAATGAAGTCAACAAGGGCTTGTGACTTCACTGCTGTGTGCGGTATATACCTTAGCCCATGTGGCCCAAGCTCGATGGCCCATTTCGCAATCCGGCCAGTCGCCTCCCGGTTTTGTATGATATCACCCAAAGGAGCTGAACTAACCACTGTAATAGGATGCCCTTGGAAATATTGTTTCAGCTTCCGGCTGGCCATAAAAACACCATAGACTAGCTTCTGCCAATGCGGATACCTCTGCTAGGACTCGATAAGTACTTCACTGATATAATAAACCGGCCGTTGAACCGGATATTCCTTTCCTGCCTCCTTGCGCTCTACCACAATGGTTACGCTCACCGCTCGTGCATTTGCTGCCACATATAATAACAGCGGTTCCTTGTCAACCGGAGCCGCAAGGACGGGCGGGTTGGCCAATTGCCGCTTTAGGTCCTCGAGAGCTTCGTCAGCAGCTGGACTCCAGACAAAATGATCTGTCTTTCTTAGCATCTGGTATAAAGGAATGGCCTTCTCTCCGAGGCGGCTGATAAACCGGCTCAATGCCGCAATCCGGCCCGCCAAGCGTTGAACATCGTTGATACACTTTGGTTTAGCCAAGGAGGTGATGGCTTTAATTTTCTCCGGATTGGCCTCGATTCCTCTGTTGGACACCAGGAACCCCAATAACTTGCCAGCCGGAACACCAAACACACACTTGGCCGGATTAAGCATCATCTTATAAATGCGCAAGTTGTCGAAAGTTTCCTTCAAATCTTCCACCAGTGTCTCCTTTTGTCTTGATTTCACCATGATGTCATCTACATAAGCGTGCACATTGTGGCCAATCTGCGTATGCAAGCAATTCTGTACACACCTCTGATAAGTAGCCTGGGCACTCTTGAGCCCAAAAGGCATAGATACATAGCAGAAGGCTCCAAAAGGAGTTATAAACGCCGTCTTCTCCTGGTCCTTAACTGCCATTTTGATCTGATGATATCCAGAGTATGCGTCCAAAAAACTTAAACGCTCACATCCTGCCGTGGCATCAATAATCTGATCGATGCGGGGGAGAGCAAAAGGATCTACTGGACAGGCCTTGTTGAGATCTGTGTAATCCACACACATACGCCAGTGCCGTTTTCTTAAGGACCAGCACCGGATTAGCAAGCCACTCGATGAAACACTTCAATGATAAAGCCAGCCGCCAGGAGCCTGGCTACCTCTTCCCCAATGGCCTTGCGTCTCTCTTCATTAAACCGGCGGAGGAACTGTTTCACCGGTTTATACTTAGGATCCACATTAAGTGTGTGCTCAGCGAGTTCCCTCGGTACACCTGGCATGTCAGATGGCTTCCATGCAAAGATATCCCGGTTCTCACGGATGAACTCGATGAGCGCGCCTTCCTATTTAGGATCCAGGTTGGCACTGACAGTGAACTGCTTGGACGGATCGCCTGGCACAAAGTCAACAAGCTTGGTTTCAGCCGCCGATTTGAATTTCAGATCCGATTCATGCTCTGTAGTAGGCTTCTTCAAAGGGGTCATATCTGCCGGATCAACATTGTCCTTATAAAATTTCAACTCCTCCGTGGCACAGACCGCCTCTGCATAAGCTGCATCTCCTTCCTCACATTCCAAAGCGACTCGTCGACTTCCATGCACCGTTATTGTTCCTTTATAACCCGGCATTTTGAGCTGCAAGTAGATATAACAAGGTCGTGCCATGAACTTAGCATAAGCCGGCCGTCCAAACAAGGCATGGTATGGGCTCCGGATTTTCACCACTTCAAAAGTTAGCTTTTCAGACCGGGAATCATGCTCATCTCCAAAGGCCACATCCAGAACTATCTTGCCAACAGGATAAGCAGATTTGCCTGGCACTACACCATGGAACACCGTATTGACGGTTCGAGATCTTTATCCGTGAGACCCATGCGACGGAAAGTGTCATAATACAATATATTGATCTCGCTTCCTCCATCCATAAGTACCTTAGTAAACTTATAACCCCCAACCCGGGATCTACTACCAAAGCCGGTGACCGGATTATCAACCCGGGGATGGTCCTCTCTGCTCCATACGATAGGCTGCTCTGACCAACGCAAATACCGTGGCAAAGCCGGTTCAATAGAATTTACTGCCCATTTGTGAAGCTTCCGATCCCGCTTGTCCAAGCTGGTTGTGAAAACATGATACTGCCCGCCATTCAACTACTTTGGCTGGCTCGATAGCTCGATTATTTGCTGCTGCTGCTTCTTTGGCTACCTTGATTACTCGTTATTGAAATTGCCTGGTTATGTCTCGAACCGGAAGCTCCGGCCCTGACCCGCCCATGAAAACCGGATCTGAACCACCACCGATCCTGGTCATATCGAAAGCATCGAAATTTTGAACTCTTGCATAATAGAACAGTCTTTCCAAAGATGATTCGATGGGTTTTCCTTCGTCCGTGTTTGGGACAAGGCTGATTCAACAAGTAATTCAAGCGGCTTGCACCAGCATTTGGACCCGATTCGCCTTGCCTCTGCGCGCTGGCCTCATCCTGCGCATTAGTGTTGGCTACTGAAATCATCACCTTGCGCTTGCCCCGTTCCGTGACCTGCCGGTTTGAAATGCTGCTGCTTGGAGTTGCCATTCTTCTTTCCCTTCCCTGCTTCGTCATCATCTGCTTCAGGATCCTTGGTACTGTCTGAATCGGCATATTTTACCAAAGCGGTCATGAGGGTTCCCGTATCATTGCAGAACCGCTTCATACGTCCCAGCTTAAGTTTCAGAGGCTCAAACCGGCAGTTGCTTTCCAATGTGATGATCGCCGAGTCAGCATTGATCCGATCCGAGGAGTGCAAAATCTCAGACACACGGCGTACCCAACGGGTTGTTGACTCCCCTTCTTCCTGAACGCAAGCCGCCAGGTCTACTATGGACTTGGGCTGCTTACATGTATCCTTGAAATTCTGGATAAACTGGCCCCCGAATCAACCCCTGAACTGATAGAGTTGGGCGGCAAGCTTTTCAACCAAGTACGGGCTGTGCCCTCCATCATCATGGTGAAGTACTTTGCACACGCTGCTTCATCAACATCTAGCATCTCCATGGCCATCTCATAACTCTCAATCCACGCTTCAGGGGATAGATCTGCGGTGTAATTTGGCACCTTGCGCGGGCCCTTAAAATCCTTAGGCAGACGCACATTGCGTAGAGCGGGGATTAAACAGGGCACTCCCAGAGCGGATGCGACTCCTGGACCGGTGACGGTGGTAGGGCGAACCGGTGTGTGTTGACCCGCATCATCCTGTGCTGCTAACTCGGCTTCCCTGCGTGCCCGGGCCCGATCCACCACCTCCTGAGCATTACGAGCGCTGCCTACCTGGTGATTGCCTCGGGCCGCTTCACGGTCCCGCGCGTTACTTGATAGGGCCGGTTCATCCATGCGCCTGCTGTAGCTCCGGCTTGGACGGGGCGTAGAGTGAATCCGATCGCGGCTGTATGAATACGCTTCCTGCTGGATTAGTGCAGTCCGGAGAAGCTCCTTAACCCGGCGTGTCTCAACTGCTTGTGGGGAATCTCCTTCGACTGGGATCGCCTCCAATCGTGCGGCAGCTGCGACAAGGTTGTCCATAGGGTTAGAGTAATGGCCCGGGGGCGTCTGTACCGGCGGAGGAATCACCGTATTCTGCTGTGGGGGCTCCATCGGGCGCGGTTGGACCGTCGCTCCTGCTCCTGGTGCCTCAATCCGGTTCACCTCCTGTCTTTGGGGCGGGTTATCGGGTCCGCCCGGGTGCGAAAGAGGTTTCTAGGGTCAAATCCTGATGGCAGACGCGATCTGTACTTCCGCTTTAACACCTCCTGCGACGCGCTCTGGTCAAGCATGAGTTTGTAAGCTTGTGCATCTAAAGCGGCCCGCTCTGCGGCCATGCGCTCCTTTTCTGCCGCTAGATCCGCTTTGGCTTGCGTGATCTGCTCTCTCACCTTCACGATTTCTGCGTTATGAGCCTCCTGATCTGCTGGGTTATCCTCCGCCATGAGCGCTGCTAGCGCATCAAACAGATCTGACAAAACTTGAACCGGCGGTCGCACCGGGCCTCCTGCCCCCGCTGCCGCTGCTGAACCGGAAAGCATGGCTGCTGCGGTTGAAGAGAGGTTTGCGGCCTGCGTACCGGCCATGAATACACCGATCCGGTTTAGCCGGCTTGGGGGTCCGAATCTCGTCACCATCGAACACCCTCGATCATACCATCCTGCAGCTGGTACAATGACTCGGTCTCTCCTTCTGAAGATTCATCGCCGGAGTAAACGACGGTCTCGCTACCGTGCTCTGAACCGGCATCATACTCCCCTCCATAGGTAGCTCCAACAAAGACATGCTTCACGGCCGGTTTAGCCCGGGCTGGTCGCGCGCGATGAGCCGTCTCGATGAAGTCGGTGCAGGTGTCTGGCTCCGGTCCAGGCCCTCCGGTCTTGCCGATGAAAACGTGTATGCCGCCGAACGGCACCCGGTATCCATATTCGATTGAATCGGCCTCGGGACCCCATCCAGCATCGTCGATGTATATCCGACCGCGACAACTCTTGGTCATCCGGCCCACGACGTAGCCTTCGAGTCCTTTGAGCTTGCCCTCCAAGATCGTCAAACCATCGTGGCGATAGCCCCACGGTGGGCGCCAAGCTGTAAATGGATTTGTCACGGCAGATGTCCTAGCATAAGGACTTAGTCGTGGAGCCATCGCTACGGGTTTACTTGCGGGGTTAAAACGGACACAAAGACACGAGGGTTTTATACTAGTTCGCCCCTTCGATGAAGGTAAAAGCCTACGCCTAGTTGTGATGGAATTGATGTAGTCTCGATGGCTAGAGCAAATAAGCCGCCTAGGCTCGAGTTGTGGTTGTCTCTCTTGAACCGCCGGTCGCCCCTTATATACACGAGTGACGCCCGTCGGTTTGCAGAGTCCCAACCGGTTCATACTCGTATCCCGGTTGGTATCTCCCTATTCCTAACTTACAATACAAGTCATACATCAGGCCGGTTTACGGCTATAAGTTCTAAACCGACTATAGGCCTTGGGCCTTTCCGTGACTACACCACTAGCAGAGCTAACCCGGCCCAAACTTGGCCGATTTACACCTAGTGGTAATATCCCCAACACCTTCAATGCGGGAGATGCGCACCTCTGTGCCGCTCAAGATGGTCTAGCCAGAGCCACTGAGCAGTATGTGAAAGACATACGGGTGAGTGAATTTTGACAGTTATATATGCCAGTAGCCCCCGAGACTTAAAATAGTTAGAATAACTGATTTAAGGATCATTTGTTATGTAGGATCTTTCAGGAAAGAATACCCAACTTTCCCAGGAGCTTCAAGAGTGCAAGGCCCAACTTGAGGCCGCACTAGCCTCCACAGGGGGAGCCACAGAGACCCCCTCCGGTAATATATACTTCGAAATATAAGTAGTTTGTGAAGTGCGGCGTGTGTAAGTCTGACAATAATATTGCAGATGGCGCCGGACTAGATCCGGACAAGCAACAGCTACTACGCCAGCTAAAGGCCGGCGAGAAGGTGCTTACAAGGGTGCGGCAGGAGAAAAATAAGCTCCAAGATGCCAACACCCAGCTGGACGAGGAACTAAAAGATGTTCGGGCCCAGCTGTCTGACTCCGTGACGGAGAATCGGCGGCTTCATCGCGGCATTTATAGTAAGTGCTTGAGCGAACTTTTGAAAAGAAGAGTTCGGCGAGGAAGTCGATTGACAGAAGTATGTCTGTAGGCATGCTCACAGGTCGTCCTGCGGAGGAAATGCCCGGTTCAACGGGTGACCTACTTCCCGAGCTGCTGCAACTGCACGAACGAGTTCGGCAGGTGATGAGCGGAGTCGCCCAGGCCTTGTGGCCATCCATGTCCCTACCCGAAGGTCTTGGAGAGCTTGTGGAGAAGCTTCAGGGAGCACGGCGGCGCTTCCGGTTATGGAAGACATCGGCCTGCCGTCAAGGCGCCAGGGAGGCCTGGGCCATGGTGAAGACACGGTATGCGATGGCTGACCCAAACCACATGGCCGAGGTCGGGCCTGTGGGGCCCGATGGGAAGGAGATCCCTGTGAGCTTAGTGTACGACCAAGTAGAGTTGGCCGCAAAGTATTCACAGCGGGACTGTAAACTAGAAAGTTTATTAGATGGTATCGAAGAGGAATACCATCAGTCAGCTTGACTATGTAATTTAAAATGACATGTAAAATGCCTTCTAGCCGGATTGTAGATCGTTTGTCGTTGCGGACCTTTTCGCTTCAACCTCGGGACCCGACAGTCCGGAGTGTGTCCGAATACCCTCACGGTTATGTAAAAAACCGGGGCATGCATGGAGACCAGGCGTAGGGGTCATTAGTGCTTTATCAGACAAGTGCCCAACTAGTTATGTTATATTACATGGTTAGTAAGAAACATCTTTCAGGGAGAATAGTTCCGTTAGGGGTTCCTTTCCCTGGGAGGCATGCCCTAAAGTGCATGTCCGGACTGCTAAAAAAGCAGGAAAGCATATGGGGCAAATAAATAGATAGGTAAGAAATCATCTTTCAATTCACCGACCGAATATTCCCTTAAGAACGCTAACTTTCGGCTTCACCCAGTCTGAGGTATACATCCGGCTGACCCGGCAGTAACAATCGCAGAGGTGCTCCCTTTACCTCCTAGCCGAACAATCGGGAATGTAGGGGTAAGCACAGGAGCCAGACAACCCAGCTTGGCCAAAACTTAAGTCATATCGATGCATATAATGGTGGATAAAAGGTACATGCGGAAGTGAGACACATGTGTTGGACACAAAGCCCGTATAAATAAGCTTCTGTTAAAGAAGCCCCCAGGTATAATGAGTGCAAGTAGCACGTCAAGTGTGTGCGAACAATGCGCAGGCGAGCCTCCAAAGGCTTGTGAGAAAAAAGGAAAAGAGAAAAAAAAGGGGGGAAGAAGGGGAGAAATCTTATATTTACTAATTGGAGGCACCATTCAAGCCTTCACGTTAATCCTCAGAAACTAAGATAATTAGCCATTCGATCTTCGTATTAACTAACTACAACCGTTAGATCAAATAACTAAGAGTCCTCAACAAATATCCCACCTACACGCAGAATTTTTTTTCCAAAATTATGACGTAAACAACTCCCCTAGCCCATGCAAATTCCTTCCTCCACCGATCAGAACGCTACGAGGAGACATCGATCTAACATGAAAAAACCTTCCGCCTCCTCCTCTTGCAATCTTTCAATCTACAGCCCAAGAACGCCCATCCCTAACCTGAAGCAGCACCGTGAGAGGAGGAGGCAACGACCTGTCATCAACAAACCCTATTGGCCGCACCTCATCACCCTACTCTTGCAACCTCTCAATCTGCAACCCTATGAACGCTGCCCATCCGTAACCTGCAGCAGCACGGCATTGTGGGCATGCGGCAGGCAGTGCGGCATAAGGGGCAGAACTGTGATAGCAGTAAGCCGCATGGCAGAGGCGAGTTGCACTGCTGGGATGCCCCGTCCTCCCATGATTCAAAACAAGCAAGGGTAGGTGCCAGGCTTCTTCTATTTGTCTTGACCTAATAATTAAAGAAAAGATGTATTGGGCTCTGCCTTATCCTTTGTTATTTGTTGTATGTATTTTATACTGCAGTAAATTAGCATTATTTATTGAAAAATACTTGCACTATGGTGTGGGAGATGGGACTAACGTATGAGAAATACGATACACAAGCACCAATTCATATTTGCATGTAGACTGTACAAATCCGTTCATCACTTATATATATATATATATATATATATATATATATATATATATATATATATATATATATATAGACACACACACACACACACACACACACATGAGCAAATAGGGTTTCTGAAAATTTACATACTGTAAAAGTACACTGGTGTTTTCTGAAGCTTTAACCAAATTAGTTGGGTTCTACATGTTGATTCTCCAGGTTATGAATATTTGTCCATCCGGTCAACCCAGGGTCCAAGTTTAGCCATAGGATGAAGTAGCATAATGACGCCCTCCTGTCACACTGGTGTGAGGTACATGAAAATTGTCCTTTTTGCGACAGGACAAAAAGGACAGTTTTCCGAATTATGCACCATGCCTAATGCAGAGTAATCCATTGGAGTTTTTGTGATACGTGCTCTATTTGGCTCTGAGTTCGAGTTCGCTAATCTCCTATTTTGTTTTCTCTGTATTAAATAAAGTGGTTGAGGATATTCAGCAAATTGGTGTCAAGGGTTCTCAGTTAATGGAATCGCTGTTTCGATCTTCTTCCAATGCCACAACATGTGGATGCACACTCTGTTGAAGAATTTGTGAGGCGCTGTGCTGCAGTCTATCCATACTGCCCAGTGCATGCTGTAAGTGAAGTTTCCTCTGTGATTGCTGACAGCTTAGTGAACATAATAAACCCAGTTTATTCTGTCCTTAACAGTTGTTGATGAAGAATATGTTGTTGCAGATCAGATAGATAAAGTGGTGTTGTAGTCTAAAAGCAGACACATAGTCCACGATAATCATATTAATTTTTCCTTAAAAACATTGCAAGTGTTATCTAGATTGGGAAAAAAATCCGACTTGATACTAACTCCATCCTTGGTTTCATGATATATGTTTAGGTGTTTACTTTTTTTTTCTACAGCCACCAGAGCTCAAATTTCCCATCTAGACATGTGTGTACTCCATGTTTCATTGAACAAACAAGAGAAGATCCATAGACTAACTGGCAGGTTCCTTATCTTTCTTTTTGTTGAGAAGGGTCCATGCGTCTGACAGAACTTTGCGAGCTTCATTGATAATGACAATTAGTATTAGATGCAATTCAGAAATATATATCTTGACGGACTGAATTTTCTTAGATTATGGCATTATGCCCTCCTATACTTTTGAGGATTTGGTTTTCCCAACATTACACGCTATACATGCATGTTTGTCACCTGCATCTAATTTTTACATATTGTATGCGTCGCCACTTAGAACATCTACCCTTTTCTATTCTCCATATCGTGTAGCTACTGTTTTCTAAATTTGTCCATGTATGCAGATAGCAGCCAATAAATAGAAGCTATAACTATCTTAAGTAACAGCAGCCTGTTGGTACTCTTTTATGATGTCTACTTCTGACTGAATATTGGTAGGCATTACAGAGCTAGGTAATTAGCATTTGTATCTTCACTACTCACATGATTTTTAATATATATACATCAAATATTTGTGGATCTCAAATTGCTCTTAGCTTATATGTACATATACTTCTAAAAAAAGTCTTCTCTTTCTTGCTATGCATCTTGTGACACCATGAAAATTGATCCCTGCTACAAATCTGTTCATATCTGAGCTCTTTGTTTGCCGAATTTGGCAGCAGATAGTGCAAAAAAAAGATGGTGTGAATATTTTCCAAGTTTTCTTATAGTACTTTCCCTTGGCCGAGTTAGGAGAAATACATAGCTGCTGGACTAAAGGAGTAGATAATTCTTGCATAAGTTTGTATTTTGCACTCCAGATTTTGATATCTGTTTCAGTTTCAGAAAACAAAATGTACCAGTTCAGTTAACTTTTTTGATTCAAAGGTAACATTATGAAAGCTGAATGAATAAGTCAATCTACCTGTATAAAAAAAATCTGAAACTCATAGTGTTCATGACGTTCAGTCTGTACTATCGCGCATGAAATCCATCTACTGGGAAAATATTGTTCATTTGTTGGCATGGTTTACATATCTTTTCGTACTATACCAGTCATTATAGTTATGCACAATATATCTTTAAAAACTTTAGCCCGATATTGTTTTCGATAGTAATATCTAAATACTACAGCCACCCCAAAAACATAAGATGTATAGGTTTTTGTCCTAAATCAAAGATGTTTTTTAATAAAGTTTAGCAAAGAAATATTAACATATATAGTACTCCCTCCGTGCCATATTTACTGTTGTTCAAACGAATGTATCTAGCATTAAAATACGTCTAGATCTATCTGTTTTCGGTGACAAGATATATGGATAGAGGGAGTATGAAATAAATATCAGTAGAAGAACCATGGTGAAATATGTATTTTTCTGTGAAGTTGATGTCCAATATGTGGGGAAGGACGGAGTATTTATTTCCCGACAAATTATTACAGACACTAATAAAACTGTGTTTCTTTCTTTGCAAAACTTGCTTATATAATCAGTGCACCTACTACGAAAGTGAACAAATGCAGGAACAAATTTTAAAGTCTAAGAAACTTGAACTTTTTCACTTTAGCGTATGCTTTCGCCAAGTACAAGGAAATATTATGCTTTAAGCATGTAATTTTGTCACATGTAGAAGGAAAATAAGATGGTTTCTTCTGTGCCAACTATATCTATTTGTAAATGCGCATATACAAAATGTTTTCCAAAAGTGTTTTTATTAGTCTACTGTCCAAAAGACTAGCCCGTGCAGACGCACGGGTTGATGACTAGTGAAAGATAGTTAAAGTATAAAGTATGGACGGGGGAAGGAGACAAACTCAGAGTCCGGCGCTAGGCTTAGAATCTTCGGAGACGGGCTGCATTCCATGGGTTTGGCTCGAGTCGGTTATCCGATGCGTTTCGCAGGCGGTACGCTCCGCCGGCCAGGACTTGGTCGATGATGAAGGGACCTTCCCATTTGGGCTTGAGTTTGTCCTTTTTCTTGTCTGGCAGGCGTCGAACTAGTTCGCCAACATTGTAAGTTTTGGCCCGCACCTCTCTGCTTTGATATCTTCGGGCCTGCTGTTGATAGAATGCGGAACGAGCTTTTGCCACGTCGCGCTCCTCCTCTAAGGCGTCCAAACTGTCCTGCCGATCCAGCTCGGCTTCTCGTTCTTCGTACATGCGCACGCGAGGTGAGTCATGAATTATGTCGCAGGGCAAAACTGCCTCTGCGCCGTATACCATAAAAAAGGGTGTGAATCCGGTCTTGCGATTTGGCGTGGTCCGCAGCTCCCAGAGTACGGAGTCGAGCTCCTCTACCCAGTGCGTGTTAGATTCCTTAAGGGGCCGCACTAGTCTAGGTTTGATGCCGCTCCTGATTAGACAATTTGCGCGCTCCACTTGACCGTTGGTTTGAGGGTGATAGACCGAAGCGCAGTCGAGCTTGACGCCCATGTTTTTGCATCAGAGTTTAACCTCGTCGGCTATGAAGTTCGTGCCGTTATCAGTGATGATGCTGTGGGGGATGCCGTAATGGTGTACTATCCCCGATATGAAGTCTATCACGGGTCCGGATTCGGCCGTCTTAACTGGCTTGGCCTCTATCCATTTGGTGAATTTATCCACCATGACCAACAGGTATTTTTGCTTGTGGGTTCCCCCTTTAAGGGGTCCAACCATGTCAAGCCCCCAGACCGCGAACAGCCAGGTGATGGGTATAGTTTTGAGGGCGGTGGGTGGCATGTGGCTTTAATTAGCAAAGAGCTGGCAACCGACGCATCGTTGGACTAAGTCCTGCGCATCTGCCCGGGCCGTCGGCCAATAAAATCCTGTACGGAAGGCCTTGCCTACAAGGGCCCGGGCTGCGGCGTGGTGCCCACCGAGTCCGGCATGAATTTCGGCCAGAAGTTTTCGCCCCTCCTCTTCGGAGATACACCTTTGAAGGACTCTGGTTGTGCTTTTCTTATAAAGCTCTCCCTCATGGACCTTATCGGCTTTAGATCGCCATACTATGCAGCGGGCCTCGTTTTGGTCCTCAGGAAGTTCCTGCCTAGTTAAGTAGTCTAGGAATGGCTCGGTCCACGGGGCAATGACTGCCATTACGTCGTGGGCTGAAGGTGTTATTTCGTTGGCAGAACCACCGATTGTGTCAGAATGTTCGGTGTCGGGCGGTGCGGTTGGGTCCGGATTGTTGTTTCCGGACTCCCCTTCCCATAGTACGGATGGCTTGAAAAGCCGCTCTAGGAAGATGTTAGAAGGGACGGCATCGCGCTTTGCGCCGATGCGTGCCAATACATCCGCCGCCTGGTTATTATCCCGGGCTATATGATGAAATTCGAGCCCTTCGAACCGAGCTGACATTTTTAAGACGGCATTGTGGTAAGTTGCCATTTTCGTGTCCTTGGCGTCAAAGTCTCCATTTATTTGGGATATTGCGAGGTTTGAATCCCCGCGGACCTCTAGGCGCTGGATGCCCATGGAGACTGCCATCTGGAGACCATGTAGAAGGGCCTCGTATTCGGCTGCGTTGTTGGAGTCCGTGTACATAATCTGTAGTACGTATTGGACTGTGTCTCCGGTTGGGAACGTCAGGACGACGCCAGCCCCCAGGCCGGCCAGCATTTTGGAGCCATCGAAGTGCATGATCCAATTGGAATATGCGTCGTACTCTTTAGGGAGTTCGGGTTCATTCCATTCAGCGATGAAGTCAGCCAAAACTTGCAATTTGATAGCTCGCCGTGGCTTATAGGTTATGTCGAATGGGAGGAGCTTGATGGCCCATTTTGCAATCCGTCCAGTCGCGTCGCGGTTGTTTATGATGTCATTAAGGGGCACTTCGGAGGCTACCGTTATCGAGCACTCTTGAAAGTAGTGTCGCAGCTTCCAGGATGCCATGAACACCGCGTATGCTATCTTTTGATAATGTGGGTACCGGGACTTGCATGGAGTTAAGACAGTGGACACGTAGTAGACTGTCTTTTGAAGAGGGAACTTGTGTTCCTCCGTCTCTCGTTCGACGACGAGCACCGCGCTTACAACTTGATGTGTTGCTGCGATATATAATAACATCGGTTCGCCCACATTGGGCGCGGCCAGGACCGGATTTGTTGCCAATATGGCTTTGATTTCTTTGAGTCCAGCCGTGGCGGCATCCGTCCACTCGAAGTGTTCGGAGCGCCGGAGGAGGCGATAAAGGGGTAATGCCTTTTCTCCTAAGCAGGAGATAAAGCGGCTTAAAGCCGCCACACATCTCGATGGAACACTTTGAAAATCCTGTGGAGGAGAACAATAAAGTTCCTACTAGGAGCAAGAGACAGAGGACTGCAAAGTCCTTTGGTGATGATTTTCTTGTGTATTTCATAGATGACACTCCCAGTTCTATTTCAGAGGCCTATGCATCTGAAGATGTTGACTACTGGAAGGAAGCGCTTCGTAGCGAGATGGATTCCATCTTGGCGAATGAAACTTGGGAGATAATTGATCATCCTTATGGGTGCAAACCTATAGGATGCAAATGGGTATTCAAGAAGAAGCTTAGGCCTGATGGTACTATTGAAAAGTACAAGGCTCGGCTCGTGGCTAAGGGTTATACCCAAAAGGAAGGTGAAGACTTCTTTGATACTTACTCACCTATGGCTCGACTGCCCACTATTCGAGTTCTACTTTCACTAGCTGCCTCACATGGTCTTCTCGTTCATCAAATGGATGTTAAGACTGCTTTCCTAAATGGAGAGTTGGACGAGGAAATTTATATGGAACAACCAGATGGGTTTGTACTAGATGGTCAGGAAGGAAAAATGTGCAAGTTGCTGAAGTCTTTGTATGGACTCAATCAAGCACCCAAACAGTGGCATGAGAAGTTTGAAAGAACTTTAACAGCTATAGGCTTTGTTGTAAACGAAGCTGACAAATGTGTGTACTATCGCCATGGTGGGGGCGAGGGAGTTATCCTTTGTTTGTATGTTGATGACATACTGATTTTCGGAACAAATCTGAATGTTATTAAGGATGTCAAGGATTTCCTATCTCGCTGTTTTGAGATGAAGGATTTAGGAGTGGCTGATGTCATTCTGAACATCAAGTTGTTGAGAGACGATGATGGTGGGTTTACATTGCTTCAATCTTACTATGTGGAAAAGATCTTGAGTTGCTTTGGCTATAGTAACTGCAAGCCCTCTCCAACACCATATGATGCGAGTGTGTTACTTCGAAAGAATCGAAGAATTGCTAGAGATCAATTGAATTATTCTTAGATTCTTCGCTCGCTTATGTACTTAGCCAGTGCTACAAGACCTGACATCTCTTTTGCTGTTAGCAAATTGAGTTAGTTTGTCTCAAAACCAGGAGATGTGCATTGGAAAGCTCTAGAGAGAGTTTTGCGTTATTTGAAAGGCACTGCGAATTATGGAATTCACTACACCGGGCACCCAAAGTGTTGGGGAACGTAGTAATTTCAAAAAAATTCCTACACACACGCAAGATCATGGTGATGATATAGCAACGAGAGGGGAGAGTGTTCGTCCATGTACCCTCGTAGACCGTAAGCGGAAGCGTTAGCACAACGCGGTTGATGTAGTCGTACATCTTCACGATCCGACCGATCCAAGCACCGAACGTACGGGGCCTCTGAGTTCAGCACATGTTCAGCTCGATGACGATCTCCGGCCCTCCGATCCAGCAAAGGCTCCGGAGATGAGTTCCTTCAGCATGACGGCGTGGTGACGATGATGATGCTCTACCGGCGTAGGGCTTCGCCTAAACTCCGCGACGATATGACCGAGGTGGAATATGGTGGAAGGGGGCACCGCACACGGCTAAGGAACGATCCGTAGATCAACTTGTGTGTCTATGGGGTGCCCCTGCCCTGATACAAAGGAGGGAGGGAGGAGGAGGCCGCCCTAGGAGGGGCACGCCATGGGGAGTCCTACTCCCACGGGAGTAGGATTCCCTTCCTAGTCCAACTAGGAGTCCTTCCATGTAGTAGGAGTAGGAGACGAGGAAGGGAAGAGAGAAGGAAGGAAGGAGGGGTGCGGCCCTCCCTAGTCCAATTCGGACTAGGCCTTGGGGCGCGCCTGCCCTAGGCAGCCCTCTCTCTTTCCCCGATAGCCCAATAAGGCCCAATACTTCTCCCCGCGAATTCCGTAACTCTCGGTACTCCGAAAAATACCGAATCACTGAACCTTTCCGACCAATATAGTCGTCCAATATATCGATATTTACGTCTCGACCATTTCGAGACTCCTCGTCATGTCCCCGATCTCATCCGGGACTCCGAACTCCTTCGGTACATCAAAACTCATAAACTCATAATATAAATGTCATCGAAACGTTAAGCGTGCGGACCCTACGGGTTTGAGAACTATGTAGACATGACCTAAAACCATTCTCGGTCAATAACCAATAGCGGGACCTGGATGCCCATATTGGTTCCTACATATTCTACGAAGATCTTTATCGGTCAAACTGCATAACAACATACGTTGTTCCCTTTGTCATCGGTATGTTACTTGCCCGAGATTTGATCGTCGGTATCCAATACCTAGTTCAATCTCGTTACCGGCAAGTCTCTTTACTCGTTCTGTAATACGTCATCTCATTGTTGGGGAACGTAGTAATTTCAGAAATTTTCCTACGCACACGCAAGATCATGGTGATGCATATCAACGAGAGGGGAGAGTGTTGTCTACGTACCCTCGAGACCAAGCGAAGCGTTGATGCAACATAGAGGAAGTAGTCGACGCCTTCCCGGTCCAACCGATCCAAGCACCGTTACACCGCACCTCCGAAGTTCTTGACACACGACAGCTCGATGACGCACCCGGGCCCGATCCAACAAAGCTTCGGGAGGAGTTTTGTCAAGACGACGGCGCAGGACGATCTTGATGTTCAATCGCCGCAGGCTTCGCCTAAGCACCGCTACAATATGACCGAGGTGTAATATCGTGGAGGGGGGCACCGCACACGGCTAAGGAATGATCTCAATGATCAACTTATGTGTTCAGGGTGCCCCGCCTCAGATATAAAGGAGGGAGGGAGGAGGAGGCCGGCCTAGGAGGAGGCGCACATAGGGGGGCAAACCTACTCCAAGTAGGTTTGGCCCCTTTCCTATTAGGAGTAGGAGAAGGAAGGAAGAGGGGAGGAGAGAAGGAAAGGGGGGGCGCCCCTTCCCAATTTGATTGGGCTTGGGGGCTCCCCTCCCTTGCTCCTTCTCCTCCCTTCCACTAAAGCCCAATAAGGCCCATATACTTACCGGGGTTCCGTAACCTCTCGGAACTCCAGATATTTCAATCTCACCCGAACCTTTCCGTGTCCAAATATATCCGTCCAATATATCAATTTTATGTCTCGACCATTTCGAGACTCCTCGTCATGTCCGTGATCACATCCGGACTCAACAACCTTCGTACATCAAAATACATAAACTCATAATGAAATTGTCATCGAAACCTTAAGCGTGCGGACCCTACGGTTCGAGAACAATGTAGACATGACCGAGACACGTCTTCGGTCAATAACCAATAGCGGGACCTGAATGCCCATATTGGTTCCTACATATTCTAAGAAGATCTTTATCGGTCAAACCGCACAACATCATACGCTGTTCCCTTTGTCATCGGTATGTTACTTGCCCGAGATTCGATCGTCGGTATCCAATACCTAGTTCAATCTCATTACCGGCAAGTCTCTTTACTCGTTCCGTAATACATCATCTCACAACTAACTCATTAGTTGAAATGCTTGCAAGGCTTAAGTGATGTGTATTTTCGAGAGGGGCCAGAGATACCTCTCCGACATTCGGAGTGACAAATCCTAATCTCGAAATACGCCAACTCAACAAGTACCTTCGGAGACACCTGTAGAGCAACTTTATAATCACCCAGTTACGTTGTGATGTTTGGTAGCAGACAAAGTGTTCCTCCGGTAAACGGGAGTTGCATAATCTCATAGTCATAGGAACATGTATAAGTCATGAAGGAAGCAATAGCAACATACTAAACGATCGGGTGCTAAGCTAACGGAATGGGTCATGTCAATTAGATCATTCGACTAATGATGTGATCCCGTTAATCAAATAACAACTCTATGTACATGGTTAGGAAACATAACCATCTTTGATTAACAAGCTAGTCAAGTAGAGGCATACTAGTGACACTCTGTTTGTCTATATATTCACACATGTATTATGTTTCCGGTTAATACAATTCTAGCATGAATAATAAACATTTATCATGATATAAGGAAATATAATAACATTATTATTACCTCTAGGGCATATTTCCTTCAGTCTCCCACTTGCACTAGAGTCAATAATCTAGATCACATCACCATGTGATTCACATCGATAGTTCACATCATCATGTGATTAACACCCATAGTTCACATCGCCATGTGACCAACATCCAAAGGGTTTACTAGATTCAGTAATCTAGTTCACATCGCTATGTGATTAACACCCAAAGAGTACTTAGGTGTGATCATGTTTTGCTTGTGAGAGAATCTTAGTCAACAGGTCTTTCACATTCAGATCCGTTATGTATTTTGCAGTTTTCTATGTCTACAATGCTCTGCACGGAGCTACTCTAGCTAATTGATCCCACTTTCAATATGTATCTAGATCGAGACTTAGAGTCATCCAGATCGGTGTCAAAACTTGCATCGACGTAACCCTTACGATTTAACTTTTGTCACTTCCATAATCGAGAAACATATCCTTATTCCATCGAGGATAATTTTGACCGCCGTCGATGATCTACTCCTAGATCACTATTGTACTCCCTTGCCAAACTCAGTGTAGGGTATACAATAGATCTGGTACACAACATGGCATACTTTATAGAACCTATGCCCAAGGCATAGGGAATGACTTTCATTCTCTTTCTATCTTCTGCCGTGGTCGGGTTTTGAGTCTTACTCAATTTCACACCTTGTTACACAGGCAAGAACTCTTTCTTTGACTGTTCCATTTTGAACTATTTCAAAATCTTGTCAAGGTATGTACTCATTGAAAAAACTTTATCAAGCGTCTTGATCTATCTCTATAGATCTTGATGCTCAATATGTAAGCAGCTTCATCGAGGTTTTTCTTTGAAAAACTCCTTTCAAATATTCCTTTATGCGTTGCAAAATAATTCTACATTATTTCTGATCAACAATATGTCATTCACATATACTTATCAGAAATGCTATAGTGCTCCCACTCACTTTCTTGTAAATACAGGCTTCTCCAAAAGTCTGTATAAACACAAATGCTTTGATCACACTATCAAAACGTTTATTCCAACTCCGAGAGGCTTGCACCAGTCCATAAATGGATCGCTGGAGCTTGCACACTTTGTTAGCTCCCTTTGGATCGATAAAACCTTCTGGTTGCATCATATACAACTCTTCCTCCAGATCCATTCAGGAATGCAGTTTTTACATCCATTTGCCAAATTTCATAATCATAAAATGCGGCAATTGCTAACATGATTCGAACAGACTTAAGCATCACTACGGGTGAGAAGGTCTCATCGTAGTCAACCCCTTGAACTGTGTCAAAAACCTTTTTCGACAAGTCTAGCTTTGTAGATAGTAACACTACTATCAACGTCCGTCTTCCTCTTGAAGATCCATTTATTTTCTATGGTTTGCCGATCATCGGGCAAATCCATCAAAGTCCATACTTTGTTCTCATACATGGATCATATCTCAGATTTCATGGCCTCAAACCATTTTGCGGAATCTGGGCTCATCATCGCTTCCTCATAGTTCGTAGGTTCGTCATGGTCAAGTAACATGACCTCCAGAACAGGATTATCGTACCACTCTGGTGCGGATCTCACTCTGGTCTACCTACGAGGTTTGGTAGTAACTTGATCTGAAGTTACGTGATCATCATCATTAGCTTCCTCACTAATTGGTGTAGTAGTCACAGGAACAGATTTCTGTGATGAACTACTTTCCAATAAGGGAGCAGGTACAGTTACCTCATCAAGTTCTACTTTCCTCCCACTCACTTCTTTCGAGAGAAACTCCTTCTCTAGAAAGGATCCAGTTTAGCAACGAATATCTTGCCTTCGGATCTGTGATAGAAGGTGTACCCAATAGTTACCTTTGGGTATTCTATGAAGACGCACTTCTCCGATTTGGGTTCGAGCTTATCAGGTTGAGACTTTTTCACATAAGCATTGCAGCCCCAAACTTTAAGAAACGACAACTTTTGGTTTCTCGCCAAACCACAGTTCATAAGGCGTCATCTCAACGGATTTCGATGGCGCCCTATTTAAAATGAATGCAGCTGTCTCTAATGTATAACCCCAAAACGATAGTGGTAAATCGGTAAGAGACATCATAGATCGCACCATATCAAATAAAGTGCGGTTATGACGTTCGGACACACCATAACGTTGTGGTGTTCCAGGTGGCATGGGCTGTGAAAGTATTCCACATTGTTTTAATTGAAGACCAAACTCGTAACTCAAATATTCATCTCCACAATCAGATCGCAGAAACTTTATTTTCTTGTTACGATGATTTTCCACTTCACTCTGAAATTCTTTGAACCTTTCAACTATTTCAGACTTATGTTTCATCAAGTAGATATACCCATATCTGCTCAAATCATCTGTGAAGGTCAGAAAATAACGATACCCACCGCGAGCCTCAACACTCATCGGATCACATACATCAGTATGTATTATTTCCAATAAGTCAGTCGCTCGCTCCATTGTTCCGGAGAGCAGAGTCTTAGTCATCTTGCCCATGAGGCATGGTTCGCAAGCATCAAGTGATTCATAATCACGTGATTCCAAAATCCCATCAGCATGGAGTTTCTTCGTGCGCTTTACACCAATATGACCAAAACGGCAGTGCCACAAATAAGTTGCACTATCATTATTAACTTTGCATCTTTTTGGCTTCAATATTATGAATATGTGTATTACTACGATCGAGATCCAACAAACCATTTTCGTTGGTGTGTACGACCATAGAAGGTTTTATTCATGTAAACAGAACAACAATTGTTCTCTAACTTAAATGAATAACCGTATTGCAATAAACATGATCAAATCATATTCATGCTCAACGCAAACACCAAATAACACTTATTTAGGTTCAACACAAATCCCGAAAGTATAGGGAGTGTGCGATGAAGATCATATCAATCTTGGAACCACTTCCAACACACATCGTCACTTCACCATTAACTAGTCTCTGTTTATTCTGCAACTCCCGTTTCGAGTTACTAATCTTAGCAACCGAACAAGTATCAAATACTCAGGGGCTACTATAAACACTAGTAAGGTAACCTGTATATCAAATATACCCTTGTTCACTTTGCCATCCTTTTTATCCACCAAATATTCAGGGCATTTCCGCTTCCAGTGACCATTTCCTTTGCAGTGTAAGAACTTAGTTTCAGGCTTTGGTCCAGCTTGGAGCTTCTTCGCGGGAGTGACAACTTGCTTTTCATTCTACTTGAAGTTTCCTTTTCTTTCCCTTTGCCCTTTTCTTGAAACTAGTGGTCTTGTCAATCATCAACACTTGATGCTCTTTCTTGATTTCTACCTTCGTTGATTTCAACATCACGAAGAGCTCGGGAATTGTTTACGTCATCCCTTGCATACTATAGTTCATCACAAAGTTCTACTAACTTGGTGATGGTGACTAGAGAATTCTGTCAATCACTATTTTATCTGGAAGATTAACTCCCACTTGATTCAAGCGATTGTAGTACCCAGACAATCTGAGCACATGCTCACTTCTTGAGCGATTCTCCTCCATCTTTTTAGCTATAGAACTTGTTGGAGACTTCATATCTCTCAACTCGGGTATTTGCTTGAAATATTAACTTCAACTCCTGGAACATCTCATATGGTCCATGACGTTCAAAACGTCTTTGAAGTCCCGATTCTAAGCCGTTAAGCATGGTGCACTAAACTATCAAGTAGTCATCATATTGAGCTAGCCAAACGTTCATAACGTCTGCATCTGCTCCTACAATAGGTCTGTCACCTAGCGGTGCATCAAGGACATAATTCTTCTGTGCCGCAATGAGGATAAACCTCATGTCACGGATCTAATCCGCATCATTGCTACTAACATCTTTCAACACAGTTTTCTCTAGGAACATTTGAAAGCAACAACACGAGCTATTGATCTATAACATAATTTGCAAAATACTACCAGGACTAAGTTCATGATAAATTTAAGTTCAATTAATCATATTACTTAAGAACTCCCACATAGACAGACATCTCTCTAGTCATCTAAGTGATCACGTGATCCAAATCAACTAAACCATAACCGATCATCACGTGAGATGGAGTAGTTTTCAAGGGTGAACATCTTATGTTGATCATATCTACTATATGATTCACGCCGACCTTTTGGTCTCCGTGTTCGAGGCCATATCTCGCATATGCTAGGCTCGTCAAGTTTAACCTGAGTATTCTGCGTGTGCAAAACTGGCTTGCACCCGTTGTAGATGGACGAGAGCTTATCACACCCGATCATCACGTGGTGTCCGGGCACGATTTAACTTTGGCAACGGTGCATACTCAGGAGAACACTTCTTGATAATTTTTTTAGTGAGAGATCATCTTAAAATGGTACCATCAATCAAAGCAAGATAAGATGCATAAAAGAAAAACATCACATGCAATCAATATAAGTGATATGATATAGCCATCATCATCTTGTGCTCGTGATCTCCATCTCCGAAGCACCATCATGATCACCATCGCCACCGGCGCAACACCTTGATCTCCATCGTAGCATCGTTGTCGCTACGCCATCTATTGCTTTACGACTATCGCTACCGCTTAGTGATAAAGAAAAGCAATTACAGAGGCGCTTGCATTTCATACAATAAAGCGACAACCATATGGCTCCTGCCATTGCCGATAACCGGTTACAAAACATGATCATCTCATACAATAAAATATAGCATCATGTCTTGGCCATATCACATCACAACATGCCCTGCAAAAACAAGTTAGACGCCCTCTACTTTGTTTTTGCAAGTTTTACGTGGCTGCTACGGGCTTAAGCAAGAACCAATCTCACCTACGCATCAAAACCACAATGATAGTTTGTCAAGTTGATGCTGTTTTAACCTTCGCAAGGACCGGGCGTAGCCACACTCGGTTCAACTAAAATTGGAGAAACTGACACCCGCTAGTCACCTGTGTGCAAAGCACGGCGGTAAAACCAGTCTCACGTAAGCGTACGCGTAATGTCGGTCCGGGCTGCTTTATCCAACAATACCGCCGAACCAAAGTATCACATGCTGGTAAGCAGTATGACTTATATCGCCCACAACTCACTTGTGTTCTACTCGTGCATATAACATCAAACCATAAAACCTAGGCTCGGATGCCACTGTTGGGGAACGTAGTAATTTCAAAAAAATTCCTACGCACACGCAAGATCATGGTGATGCATAGCAACGAGAGGGGAGAGTGTTGTCTACGTACCCTCGAGACCGAAGCGAAGCGTTGATGCAACGAGAGGAAGTAGTCGACGTCTTCCGGTCCAACCGATCCAAGCACCATTACTCCGCACCTCCGAGTTCTTGACACACGTACAGCTCGATGACGCACCCCGGGCTCCGATCCAGCAAAGCTTCGGGGAGGAGTTTTGTCAGCACGACGGCGTGGTGACGATCTTGATGTTCAACTGTCGCAGGGCTTCGCCTAAGCACCGCTACAATATGACCGAGGTGTAATATCATGGAGGGGGGCACCACACACGGCTAAGGAACGATCTCAATGATCAACTTATGTGTCTAGGGTGCCCCCCCCGCCCCTCTATATAAAGGAGGGAGGGATGAGGAGGCCGGCCTAGGGAGGAGGCGCGCCATAGGGGGGTCAAACCTACTCCAAGTAGGTTTGGCCCCCCTTTCCTATTAGGAGTAGGAGAAGGAAGGAAGAGGGGCGAGGAGAGAAGGAAAGGGGGGCCGGCCCCCTTCCCAATTCGGATTGGGCTTGGGGCGCCCCCTCCCTTGCTCCTTCTCCCTCCCTTCCACTAAAGCCCAATAAGGCCAATATACTTACCGGGGGGTTCCGGTAACCTCCCGGAACTCCGATATATTTCCAATCTCACCCAGAACCTTTCCGGTGTCCAAATATATCCGTCCAATATATCAATTTGTATGTCTCGACCATTTCGAGACTCCTCGTCATGTCCGTGATCACATCCGGGACTCCGAACAACCTTCGGTACATCAAAATACATAAACTCATAATGAAATTGTCATCGAAACCTTAAGCGTGCGGACCCTACGGTTCGAGAACAATGTAGACATGACCGAGACACGTCTCCGGTCAATAACCAATAGCGGGACCTGGATGCCCATATTGGTTCCTACATATTCTACGAAGATCTTTATCGGTCAAACCGCACAACAACATACGTTGTTCCCTTTGTCATCGGTATGTTACTTGCCCGAGTTTCGATCGTCGGTATCCAATACCTAGTTCAATCTCGTTACCGGCAAGTCAATTTACTCGTTCTGTAATACATCATCTCACAACAAACTCATTAGTTGAAATGCTTGCAAGGCTTAAGTGATGTGTATTACCGAGAGGGGCCAGAGATACCTCTCCGACATTCGGAGTGACAAATCCTAATCTCGAAATAAGCCAACTCAACAAGTACCTTCGGAGACACCTGTAGAGCACCTTTATAATCACCCAGTTACGTTGTGACGTTTGGTAGCACACAAAGTGTTCCTCCGATAAACGGGAGTTGCATAATCTCATAGTCATAGGAACATGTATAAGTCATGAAGGAAGCAATAGCAACATACTAAACGATCGGGTGCTAAGCTAACGGAATGGGTCATGTCAATCAGATCATTCGACTAATAATGTGATCCCGTTAATCAAATAACAACTCTTTGTCCATGGTTAGGAAACATAACCATCTTTGATTAACAAGCTAGTCAAGTAGAGGCATACTAGTGACACTCTGTTTGTCTATATATTCACACATGTATTATGTTTCCGGTTAATACAATTCTAGCATGAATAATAAACATTTATCATGATATAAGAAAATATAATAACTTTATTATTGCCTCTAGGGCATATTTCCTTCACTCATAACTAACTCATTAGTTATAATGCTTGCAAGGCTTAAGTGATGAGTATTACCGAGAGGGCCCAGAGATACCTCTCCGACAATCGGAGTGACAAAACCTAATCTCGAAATACGCCAACCCAACATGTACCTTTGGAGACACCTGTAGTACTCCTTTATAATCACCCAGTTATGGTGTGACGTTTGGTAGCACCCAAAGTGTTCCTCCGGCAAACGGGAGTTGCATAATCTCATAGTTACAGGAACATGTATAAGTCATGAAGAAAGCAATAGCAACATACTAAACGATCAAGTGCTAGGCTAACGGAATGGGTCATGTCAATCACATCATTCTCCTAATGATGTGATCCCGTTAATCAAATGACAACTCATTTGTCCATGGCTAAGAAACTTAACCATCTTTGATTCACGAGCTAGTCAAGTAGAGGCATACTAGTGACACTATGTTTGTCTATGTATTCACACATGTATTATGTTTCCGGTTAATACAATTCTAGCATGAATAATAAACATTTATCATGAAATAAGGAAATAAATAATAACTTTATTATTGCCTCTAGGGCATATTTCCTTCACAAAGGTGCTTGAAGGGTATAGTGACTCAAACTGGATCTCAGATGCTGATGAGATAAAGGCCACGAGTGGATGTGTATTCACTCATGGAGGTGGTGTTGTTTTCTTGGAAGTCTTGCAAGCAGACCATCTTAACGAGGTCAACAATGGAAGCAGAACTCACAACACTAGATACAGCTACAGTCGAAGTAGATTGGCTTCGTCGGCTCTTGAATGACTTGCCGGTTGTTGAGAAACCTGTACCGGGTATCCTTATGAACTGCGACAATCAAACTGTAATCACGAAAGTGAGCAGCTCAAAGGATAACATGAAGTCATCGAGGCACGTTTAGAGAAGGTTAAAGTCTGTCAGGAAAATGAAAAACTCCGGAGTTATTGCATTGGATTATATCCAAACGTCTAAAAATCTGCCAGATCCTTTCACTAAGGGTCTATCACGTAATGTGATAGATAATGCATCAAGGGAGATGGGTATGAGACCCACAATATGAGTTGTTCATAGTGGTAACCTAGTCTATGTGATCGAAGATGCCGTGAATTAGATGTGGAAGACAAGCTGTTGGTCAACTGAGTGGAGAGTATCCTTACTATTAACAATACCACTCCATGAAGATGCAATACTCTCCTAATCTGCATGGCAGGTTGATGCATATCTTAATGTGTTCTAAGTGGCTCATTGAAGTAGAGATGTCGTCCTACAGAACATCTTTTGAAGAAGGCACCTATATGAGTCTGATTGTTAAACGTCGCAATTTATGAGAGTAGGGTTCTCTCTAGTAAACTCACGAAAGGTCTCGGAGTATGATGCATAAGCTCCACCCGCGGGGAAGACCCACGGTAGCCACGTATTGGTCAAGGCTTTATGTGAATCTAGATTCGCAGGAAACTTGCAGTTCAAAGCCCAGTCCACTGTTCAAGTTGCTTACTAGTGTAGCATAGAGTTCTAGGTGGAAGTTCAACTTAACAGACTCCACTACAGTACCGGTATATAAAACAGTGTTTTGGAACCAAAGCAAATTTTGTGTGCCTCTAGGATCTGGTGGGGGATTGCTGGAATTTTGTCTATTTTGGGCCTAGCCCAATAGCAGTTTCAGAAACTCCTAATAAATCCTAGAGGCCCACGCAGCCCATTCGTGCAAGGCAAGAGGTGGAACTAAAGTTTAGTCCCACATTGCTAGTTTAGAGGGAGTTGGACCTCTTTATAAGGGAGGCTCTTTCTCCACATGTATGAATGCTATGTCTTGAGCTTGCGTTGGTTTACCTCGAAGAGGAGAGGGTGATGCAGCAACTGTAGCGTAAGTATTTCCCTCAGTTTTTGAGAACCAAGGTATCAATCCAGTAGGAGGCTCCTCAAAAGTCCCACGCACCTACACAAACAAACTGAGAACTCGCAACCAAAGCAATAAAGGGGTTGTCAATTCCATCAGGGCCACTTGCAAAAGTGAGATCTAATAAAGATAGTAAGATAAGATAAATATATTTTTGGTATTTTATAATATAGATGCAAAAAGTAAAGATGCAAATAAAAGTAGATTGGAAGCAAATATGATAAGATATAGACCCGGGGGCCATAGATTTCACTAGTGGATTCTCTCAAGATAGCATAAGTATTACGGTGGGGTGAACAAATTACTGTCGAGCAATTGATAGAAAAGCGAATAATTATGAGATTATCTAGGCATGATCATGTATATAGGCATCACGTCCGCAACAAGTAGACCGACTCCTGCCTGCATCTACTACTATTACTCCACACATCGACCGACTCCTGCCTGCATCTAGAGTATTAAGTTCATAAGAACAGAGTAACGCATTAAGCAAGATGACTTGATGTAGAGGGATAAATTCAAGCAATATGATATAAACCCCATCTTGTTATCCTCGATGGCAACAATACAATACGTGCCTTGCAACCCTATCTGTCACTGGGTAAGGACACTGCAAGATTGAACCCAAAGCTAAGCACTTCTCCCATGGCAAGAAAGATTAATCTAGTAGGCCAAACCAAACTGATAATTCATAGAGACTTGCAAAGATAACTCAATCATACATAAAAGAATATAGAGAAGATTCAAATATTATTCATAGATAAACTTGATCATAAACCCACAATTCATCGAATCTCGACAAACACACCGCAAAAAGAGTTTACATCGAATAGATCTCCACAAGAGAGGGGGAGAACATTGTATTGAGATCCAAAAAGAGAGAAGCACTACAGGAATCCAGTACTTTGCCATCTGCCATGGCGGACGACAAAGGCAGGGACGGCTGACGGTAAAGCACTTTGCCGTCCACCGCGGACAGCAAACTCGGACGACAAAGATAGGGTCAGCAAACAGGTACTTTGCCGTCTGCTTTCCACGGCGGACAGCAAAGAGCCCTTTGCCTACAGCGGCGGACGGCAAAGAGGGGGGACGGCAAAATGTGGCACGTCCGCCATTGTCACTCCGTTAGGCGGCTAACGGCGGCCTTTGCCGTCCACCAGCGGACGGCAAATTAGTGCGCCTCTTTGCCGTCCGCCAGGTGACATCAGCAATACCTCAGCGCCCGCTTTTTTGCCGTCAGCCCGGCGGACGGCAAAGTCGAAGCCTTTGCCGTTAGCGAGTGAGGGAGTCCTGGGCTAGGGGGTGTCCGAACAGCCGGACTATCATCGTCCACCGGACTCCAAGACTACGAAGATACAAGATTGAAGACTCCGTCCCGTGTCCGGATGGGACTTTCCTTGGCGTGGAAGGCAAGCTTGGCGATACGGATATGTAGATCTCCTACCATTGTAACCGACTCTGTGTAACCCTAGCCTCCTCCGGTGTCTATATAAACCGGAGGGCTTTAGTCCGTAGGACACAACATACATTACAACAATCATACCATAGGCTAGCTTTAGAGTTTAGCCTCCTTGATCTCGTGGTAGATCCACTCTTGTACTACCCATATCATCAATATTAATCAAGCAGGGCGTGGGTTTTACCTCCATCGAGAGGGCGAACACAGGTAAAACATCGTGTCCCTTGTCTCCTGTTACCATCCGCCTAGACGCACAGTTCGGGACCCCCTACCCGAGATCCGCCGGTTTTGACACCGACATTGGTGCTTTCATTGAGAGTTCCTCTGTGTCGTCACCGATAGGCTAGATGGAATCTTCAATCAAAAACACTATCCAGGGTGAGACTTTTCTCCCCGGACAGATCTTCGTATTCGGCGGCTTTGCACTGCGGGCTAATTCTCTTGGCCATCTGGAGCAGATCGAAAGCTACGCCCCTGGCCATCAGGTCAGATTCGGAAGCCTAAACTTCACAGCCGACATCCGCGGGGACTTGATCTTCGACGGGCTCGAGCCAAAGCCAAGCGCGCCGCACTATTGCGATGGGCATGATCTAGCTCTGCCGCCGAACAGTGCCTTGGTGGCCGCATACGAATCCGCTTCGGCCCTTAGTCCGGAGCCGATCGCCTAGATCGAGGATCGGTGGATGGACACCACCTCGGTGGCTTCAACTTCCACGACGATGGAGCCGAACACTAACCTTGTTCCTCGCGAAACTCGTGATTCCGAGGTGCCGGACTTCTTGCCGGACTCCGGACCTCCCGCGCCCCTACCAATCGAATCGGATTGGGCGCCGGTTATGGAATTCACCACCGCGGACATCTTCCAATGCTCGCCCTTTGGCGACATCCTAAATTCGCTAAAGCATCTCTCGCTATCAGGAGAGTCCTGGCCGGACTATGGCCAGGATGGTTGGGATACGGACGACGAAGAAATTCAGAGCCCACCCACCACCCACTTGGTAGCCACTGTCGACGATCTTACCGACATGCTAGACTACGACTCCAAGACATCGACGCTATGGGCGGCGATGCCGAGATTTAACAGAACCAGCGCCTACAGGGCACTGGAAGACCACCTCGTCATACGACATATACATGGTGGACACCCCAAAGGACGGGGACAGCGAAGAAGTAGCGGAGGCAGATTCCTTAAAGAAACAACCCAAGCGCCGACATCAGCAGCGCCGCTCTAAATCCCGCCACAGAAAGAATGGAGATTCCGGCATAGGAGATAATAATACCCCCAGAGAGTGCCGAAGATAATCCCCTCCAGCAAGACTCAGCGCAAGAGGACGCAGAAGCAAGCCCCCACGAGAGGGCGGCAGACGAAGAGGTCAAGGATTATAACTATATACCTCCCTCCGAAGACGAGGCAAGCCTCAACGACGACGAATTCGTCGTGCCCGAGGATCCCGTCGAACAAGAGTGTTTTAAACGCAGGCTTATCGCCATGGCAAATAGCCTAAAGAAAAAGCAGCAGCAACTTCAAGCTGATCAGGACCTGCTGGCCGATCGATGGACCGAGGTCCTCGCGGCCGAAGAGTTTAAACTCGAACGCCCCTCCAAAAGCTACCCCAGACGCAAGTTGCTCCCCCGATTAGAGGAGGAGGCATACATACCTTCATCACCAGCGCATGATACGGCCGACCGACCACCCCGTGGTCGCGACAGAGAGGCATCCAGACCCTCCACAAATACCGTACCCCGGCATCGCTCCAAAAGTACGAAGCCAAGAGGGAACGCGCCGGACTTGCGAGACGTATTGGAGGACAAAGCAAGACAATCCAGATCCATCTACGGATCACGAGGGCGCCCCACGACCCACGACGAATACCGTCGCGCCGGATACAATAACCCCGGCCGGGCCGAATACAGCAGACAATGCTCTCTCGAGCTGCGTCGTGATATTGCTCAATATAGAGGCACCGCACACCCGCTATGCTTCACTGACGAAGTAATGGATCATCAAATTCCTGAAGGGTTTAAACCCGTAAACATCGAATCCTACGACGGCACAACAGACCCCGCGGTTTGGATTGAAGATTATCTCCTTCACATCCATATGGCCCGCGGCGACGATCTCCATGCCGTCAAGTACCTCCCACTCAAACTTAAAGGACCAGCTCGGCATTGGCTTAACAGCTTGCCCGCAGAGTCAATTGGGTGTTGGGAAGACCTGGAAGCCGCATTCCTCGACAATTTCCAGCGCACGTATGTGCGGTCACCAGACGCCGATGACCTAAGCCACATAATTTAGCAGCCAGAGGAATCGGCCAGACAATTCTGGACACGGTTCTTGACAAAGAAAAACCAAATCATCGACTGTCCGGATGCAGAGGCCCTCGCAGCCTTCAAACATAACATCCGCGATGAGTGGCTAGCCCGGCACCTGGGACAGGAAAAGCCGAAATCCATGGCAGCACTCACATCATTAATGACCCGCTTTTGCGCGGGAGAGGATAGCTGGCTAGCTCGCAGCAATAACCTCAATAAAAATTCTGGCAGTCCGGATACTAAGGACCACAACGGCAGGTCACGTCGAAACAAAAATAAACGCCGCATTAACGGCGAGGATAAGGAGGATACGGTAGTCAACACGGATTCGAGGCTCTAAACCGGTCGTGGAAGAAGCCATTCAAAAGAACCACTCCGGTCCGTCCAACTTGGACCGAATACTCGACCGCTTATGCGGATACATGGCACCCGAAAAGCCAGCCAATCACACCAATAGAGATTGCTGGGTGTTCACAGCGAGCAAGTTAATTGCGAAAACAATGACAAGGGGCTAAACAGCGACGACGAGGAAGAGACCCGACCGCCGAACAATAGAGGACAGAAGGGTTTTCCCCCACAAGTGCGGACGGTGAACATGATTTACGCAACCCATATACCCAAGAGGGAGAGGAAGTGCACACTAAGGGACGTCTATGCGATGGAGCCAGTCGCCCCGAAGTTCAATCCATGGTCCTCTTGTCCAATCACTTTCGATCGAAGAGACCATCCGACCAGCATACGCCATGGAGGATTCGCCGCGTTGGTTTTAGACCCAATCGTCGATGGATTTCACCTCACGAGAGTCCCGATGGGACGGCGGTAGTAACTGAACCTGCTTTACGGGATACAAGTCAAAAATGGGCATAGACCCTCAAGCATTAAACCTACAAAGACAACCTTTAAAGGGGTCATACCAGGTGTGGAAGCCAATTATGCGGGCTCACCACACCGAAGTGGTCTTCGGATCCCGGATAATTTCCGGCGAAGAGTTAATCTTGACATAGTCCCATTTCGCAGCGGCTATCACGCCCTGCTCGGACGAACCGCGTTTGCAAAGTTCAACGCGGTGCCGCATTATGCATACCTCAAGATCAAGATGCCAGGCCCTCGTGGAGTCATCACGGTCAACGGAAACACGGAACGCTCCCTCCGAATGGAGGAACATACAGCGGCTCTCGCAGCAGAAGTACAGAGCAGCCTTTTAAGGCAATTTTCGAGTCCCGCCGTTAAACGGCCGGATATAGCAAAACGCGCTCGAAGCAATACCAACCAAGACTACCTGGCACGATCAGAGCATGCGTAGCAATGCGGCCCTAACCCCCGCCCTCGCATGATTGCAAGAACAACCCTCCGCGTACATCATTACGCTTTGGAGATACCATGGGCGCAGGGAAGGGCACGATCACAATGGACCCAGTGCGGCTCGACCACACCAGGGGCTCGCAAGTGTGCCCCCCTTTTTTATTATTATTATTTTCCTTCTTTGTACACACAGGACTCCGTTAGCCAGAGGCCCTGTCCGGCGGTGAACCGGCCGAACTCACGATGCAACAGCCAGGGAAGAAAGAAGGATGCGACGAACACTCAGGTGGTCTCAATTATGAGCATTAAATTCAATTATATACACCAAGTCCGCAGCCCATCCCCGGAGGGGGACATGTTTAATTAGTACAAATCCCTTGCTTACCGCACTATTTGTATCAGTCCGCACTCATAGCAGACTTCCTTTAATAAATAATACAGCACTTTTCAACTGCAATTACATTACTTTATATATATATATATATATGTTCATTTCATGACATCTTGCACCCGTATATTTTGGTACGGTCTAATACACGAGGGGCTTATGTTCCCCACATTATGGTGTGATAAGTCCGAACACTTTCACAAGTGCGGCACCCGAACTTATAGCATTATATGAATCGGCTCGAATCATGTCTTGGGTCAATAGTTGGGTTTGCGGCTCCCACGTTTTGGTGCCTTACGCCCGTTACATCGGCTAAGGTGGCACGGGAGAACCACTGCGATTGCGCCCAGCTTGAGCCAGCGGCGCCTCGATGGAAAGCTAAACGGCCGGCATGATAAGCGAGACTGGTCGCTGTTCGAGAGGTCTTTTCGAGTCATAAAGACTCACGCCGCTTGAGCGAAGTTCGGATCGTGTCCGACGGCGTGGATAGCGCCGGATTTGGTCTTCCAAATACCGGGGCTTCGTCGAAATTTAAAATTATAGAATTCTATGGCTAAGTGAGAGTGTTCAAGCATTATAAGTCCGGTTGCCTTGTTCGTTGTGTTGGCGCCTCCTAGATGGACCCAAAATGGGAACAAGAGTGCTCAAGTTTATCCTGAACACCCCAAGATTTCATGGCTCGGGGCTGAAGCCAACGACTTGCCATCTCTCGATTTTATAAGCGGCCGCCTGTAAGGTAATATTTTAAATTAAACAAGCGTTGCTTAATGCGCATATGAACAAAGTTTTCAGCGCACAGGATAATACATAGCGAGTTTACTCAAAAATTACATATCCGGGGCATTCATCCACAATATCGCGGGCTCCCTTCAGGACAGTTCTATAATACATTTTGGGCGTACGATACTCCTTGCCCGGTGGCGGCGAGTCAGTGAGAAGCTTCTCCGCATCCAGCCTGCCCCAGTGCACCTTTGTGCGGGCAAGGGCCCGACGAGCACCTTCAATACAGGCGGAGCGCTTGATGACCTCCACCCAGGGGCACGCATCCACCAGCCGCCGACGAGGCGAAGTAGCTCCTGGCATGGCCTGTCGAGCCACACCGGACTATAAGCCCCTTCATGGCCTCCTCGGCTACCTTGTGGAGTTCGACCAGCTGCTTCACTGGTGGCTCGTCAGGCACCGGATGGCCAGCCTCAGCGTCTCGAGACCGAAGACCGTCTCCGTCGAGCTCCCCTCCTCGCCACGATAGAATGCGGCAGCATCGGACACACCTGTGGCAGATCCGCAAATGCCCCTGGAGAGCTCGAATGCGGGTAAGTGTCGTAGTTTACATTAACATGCTTGCTTTGCATGAAAAATGCCTTACCCGCCGCTATCTTCTTTACATCTTCAACCTCCTGAAGGGCCTTACGGGCCTCGGCCTTGGCGGACTTGGCACTTTCGAGAGCCGAGGCAAGCTCGGACTCCCGAGTCTTGGAGTCACGCTCCAAGCTCTCATGCTTCTCCATGAGAACCTGGAGCTCTTGCCGCACTTCCGCCACCCGTGCCTCCTGCTTTTCTCGCTCTGCCCGTTCCACGGACGCACTGCATTCGGCCGCGATCACAGCCTCCTTCAGGGCTGCCACCTCGTTCGTGGCCCCTGCAATACCCATATTATCCTTGTTAATTTTATTGCAACCAAAATCCTTTTCTGTAAGGTAACTATTCAAAGTGGTGTTACTCACCTTCTTTGTCCTCGAGCTGCTTCTTGGCATGGCCGAGCTCTTGCTCGGACCGCTCGAGCTCCTGCTTCAACGCACCGACCTCCGCAGTCACTGCGGCAGAGGTCAGCAGCGCAGCCTGCAAACCCATATTGACATATTTTAAGCAACCCTGCGTATATCTTCTTAGATCCTCAGTCCGGCTTTTCTTTCCGAACACCGAATCGAGCATCGAAACTCTTGTCTATGCGGTATTACATTACATAATTATAACTTCTTACCTCAAAGCCTGTTAGAAGGCTGCTGCAGGCTTCGGTCAGCCCGCTCTTGGCGAGCTGAACTTTCTGAATCACCGCACTCATGATAGTGCGGTGTTCTTCCTCGATGGAAGCGCCTTTAAGCGCCTCCGACAAGTTGTCCGGCGCCTTCGGTTGGACGGAGGCCGCCGGTGTCACAGTCTTGCCCTTCTTTGAAGGGCCGCCTACGGACTCTGGAACCACTGCAGGTTCGTCGTCAGAGTCGGCGCAAAGTCCGGAGGCTGCCTTGCGGCGCCCCGGAGCCTCCTCTGATGGGTCCTTTCCGGGACCCCACCTCGGCGTCCTCATCGGCGCGGGGAGTAGAGGCCGTCGGAAGTGAGTCCACATCCGACGGGGCCAACGATCCGCTCGAAGAAGCGGGGAGATCATCATCAGCCGGACTGCGGACAGTACGCGGCATTAGTAGGATACTACGTGACACGAAAGAAATTGCATATCTGGGATCCGGATACTGACGATCTCGCCGGAGGCCTGGCCCTTGAAGGCCACTCCTCGACAACGTCGGTGTTGGCGGAGCTGTCCGGGGGAATAGTTCTCCCCCTCTTGGACCCTTCGGCCTCCCCTATTGGGGAAGCCTTCCTCTTCCTCTCTCCCTCCTCCGGGAGAGAGTCTTCTTCCTCCTCCTCGTCTTCGGGGGAGGAGTCCGCCTCATCGTCAGACGCTTGATTGCGGGAACTCTTTCGAGTCCCCGTGGCCACCTTCTTGGCCTTCTTCTCCGGCACCACGTGAGCCGGACAGATGAGCTGCTCGGCCTTCTCCGTCCATTCCTGCCAAAGGAAAAGAAAGATTGAAACCCTCTTAGAATCAATCTATTTACCACAAGTGTCCCGTAATGGGGTTGAATCACTTACCTCGTCAGCTGGATGTTGCGAGCGAAATCCATGATCTTACATCGCGGATGCGGGGCTTGGCGCCTTAAACAGCACCCTCCAGCGCCTTCAGACGTCAGGTCGAAGAGCCCGCTTAGCTCCTGGTGCTGTTCCGGATTGAACTCCCACAGATTGAATGCCCGTTCTTGGCATGGGAGAATCCGGAGGATGAGCATGACTTGGACCACGTCGACGAGCCTGAGCTTATTGCTCACCAGCTTCGGATGAGCTCGAGTCCCGTCAGCTCCTTCGGATTGCCCCACAACAAGCCCTTCTCTTTCCAGGAGGTGAGCTGCGTGGGGATGCCAGATCTAAACTCGGGGGCCGCCACCCACATGGGTTCGCGCGGCTCGGTGATGTAGAACCACCCCGATTGCCATCCCTTGACGGAGTCCACGAAGGCCCCTTCGAGCCAAAGGACGTTGGGCAACTTGCCCAACATGGCGCCTCCGCATTCCGCTTGCGTGCCCTTCACAACCTTCGGCTTGACGTTGAAGGTCTTGAGCCACAGGCCGAAGTGGGGCCAGATGCAGAGGAAGGCCTCGCACACGACGATGAACGCCGAGATGTTGAGGATGAAGTTCGGTGCCAGATCATGGAAATCCAGGCCGTAGTAAAACATGAGCCCCGGACAAAAGGGTGAAGAGGAAAGCCCAGTCCACGGAGGAAGTGGGGGAGGAAAACGACCCTCTCATGGGGCCCGGGGGTGGGGATGAGCTGCCCCTCATCAGGCAGCCGATGCGTGATGTCGCCGGAAAGGTATCCGGCGCTGTGCAGCTTGGTGATGTGCTCCTCCTTAACGGTGGAGGCCAACCATTTGCCTCCCGCTCCAGACATGGTCGGAGGAGGTCGAGGCGAGATGCGCGATATTGAGCGTTGGAGCTTGAATGCGCGGAGATGGATAAGCAAAGGAGGAAGAAGGCGTAGGTGAGAAGGTAAATCCTTATCCCTTATATATAGGCGGACAGAGACTATGCGTCCCCCACCAGCCTGGTAAAACTCGCTTATCTCCCAAGCGCCACCATCAATGGCGCGGTTGGGTTACCCACGTCCGTATTGATGAGAATCCCGGAATAAGGGGAACACGATCTCTGCTTCGACAGGACGTGCCAAGGAAACCGCTTCGCTAAACGTGCTGAGGTGGTATAATAAAGAATGATTTAAATAAAGGCTTGGTAGCGGCGTGATGTCATGCCGCATAATACGTCAGCAGATTGGACTTGTGTACATTTTAATTCTCTCTACGGTGGAATGAGGAATTTATTTTGCAGAGCCGGACACTATCCTGGTGTTCATGATCTTCTCTGGATTATTCAAGGGAGGAACCCGCCTTGCAATGCCGAACATTATGCGCGCCGGACTTATCATCATTGAAGCCTGGTTCAGGGGCTACTGAGGGAGTCCTGGACTAGGGGGTGTCCGGACAGCCGGACTATCATCGTCCGCCGGACTCCAAGACTACGAAGATAGAAGATTGAAGACTCCGTCCCTTGTCCGGATGGGACTTTCCTTGGCGTGGAAGGAAAGCTTGGCGATACGGATATGTAGATCTCCTACCATTGTAATCGACTCTGTGTAACCCTAGCCTCCTCCGGTGTCTATATAAACCGAAGGGCTTTAGTCCGTAGGACACAACATACATTACAACAATCATACCATAGGCTAGCTTTAGGGTTTAGCCTCCTTGATCTCGTGGTAGATCCACTCTTGTACTACCCATATCATCAATATTAATCAAGCAGGACGTAGGGTTTTACCTCCATCGAGAGGGCCCGAACCTGGGTAAAACATCATGTCCCTTGTCTCCTGTTACCATCCGCCTAGACGCACAGTTCGGGACCCCCTACCCGAGATCCGCCGGTTTTGACACCGACAGCGAGGCTTTGCCGTCCGCCACTGTCGGCAAATTGGCCAAATGGTCCACCCCAGGAAGCACAGGTGGGCGCCACATGCCCCCTTTGCCGTCTGCCACCGACGGCAAAGGGGTCTTTGCCGTCTGCCGCGGATGGCAAAGAGCCTGCACTACCTCTTTTTTTTCTGTTTTTCTTATATCCAACAATTATCACAACAAAAATTTCACAGCACATATATATCCATCACATAAATATCCATCACATAGTTCCATCACATCACATATATATATATATCCATCAAAAATTTCACATCACATATATATCCATCACATAGTTCCATCGATCCATACATATTACAATATGCAAAGTTTCTTCATAGCAAGCCAGCAGAATACAAGTGCATCAAAGGAAAAAACAGGAAAAAGCAAGCAATCCATCATAGGAAGCTGGCTTCCGTGAAGTGAATGAAACCTGCAAAATGACAAATAAGAAAGTTAGAAAAAGAAGACTAGAAGAAGAATTAGACTAGAAGAAGAAGACTAGAAGAAGAAGTATATGCCATATATTAGCTAACTTAGGTGAAATGTATCGTATATGAGCTAACCTAGGTGAAATGGGTAGTTTATGAGCTATCCTAGGTGAAATGGATCATTTTGGAGCTAAGTTAGGTGAAATGGGTCGTTTATGAGCAAACCTAGGTGAAATGGGTCGTTTATGAGCAAACCTAGGTGAAATGGGTCGTTTATGAGCAAACCTAGGTGAAATGAGTCGTTTATGAGCAAAACCTAGGTGAAATGGGTCGTTTATGAGCTAAGTTAGGTCAAATGAGTCGTTTATGAGCAAACCTAGGTGAAATGGGTCGTTTATGAGCTAACCTAGGTGAAATAGGTTGTTTATGAGCTAACCTAGGTGAAATGGGTCATTTATGAGCTAACCTAGGTCAAATGGGTCGTTTATGAGCTAACCTAGGTGAAATGCCACATTTTTTAGCTAACTAAGGTAAAATGGATCGTTTTTAGCTAACTTAGGTGAAATGGGTCATTTTGGAGCTAACCTAGGTGAAATGGGTCATTTTGGAGCTAACCTAGGTGGAATGGGTCATTTTAAAGCTAATGTAGGTAAAATGGATCATTTAGGAGCTAATCTACGTAAAATGGGTCATTTTAGAGCTAACTTGGATAAATTGGATCACTTGTAAGCTAACTAAGGTAAAATGAGTCATTTTAGAGCTAACTTAGGTAGAATGGATGGTTTATGAGGTCAGTAAGCTTATTAAGTCATTTTGGAGGAAAAGAAGCTAACTCTAGGTCATTATGGTAAGCATATTGGAGGAAATAAAGCTAAGTCTAGGTCTTTATGCATTTGTTAAGCAAAACACTAGAGAAACTTACCGTGATCACGGAGGTGTAGGAGCGGGCTGGCTCGCGCCGGTAGCTGGAGAAGGAGCGGGCTGGCTCGCGCCGGTAGCTGGAGAAGGATCGTGCGATGCGTTTCTGGAGTTAAGTTGCACCAAAGATCATTTCCAATGTCTCGTTAGCATTATGACACTCAAATGTTAAGACAAGCAAGTAATGTCCATTCAAATTAAACTCACCGTGCTCCCAGGAGCAATCACTGGCATTGGCGGAGCGGTCTGACCGGACTTCTCGCACATAGACTGCACATTTGGTTTTCACAAGAGAGTCATACTAGTTAGTAATGAGACTCAAATGTTAAGACTAGCAAGTAATCTGCAGAAGAAACTTACCACAAGGAGCTCGTACATGGCCCTTGCCTGCATGTCATTCCGTGCCCTCTCCTCCTCCAACATCTTTGTTGTCTTCTCCTCCAACTCCTGCTGCCTCTCCGCCACCTCCGCCAAAAGTTTCTCCGTTCTATCTCTCTCACTCTGTATAGCAGCCTGCAACACCACTCACATGACCATTTGTAATCATTGATGGAAGCGCACACAATGTAATGGAGAAAGATAGCTGAGTACGTATAACTAACCTTGATGGCGAGTTGGACTAGCCGTTCACGAGGCCTTATCTCAGGAGCGGAGCTCGACTGGCGCGCCTTGATCTCTGGGAGAGTGCTAGGACAACGGATAAGTCCATCTCCCATGGCTATGGAGCCATGGGACCTCCCGCCACCAGATATCATCAGCAGCTTTGTATCAATGGGACCCTGGCTCGGGTTAAAGTCCTCCCCTTTCCTCGCCTTCCCCTGATCTCTATATTGCACGAGCTTCTCGTGGGCGGAGATGTTGGTGAAGTTCTTTGGATCATCGAGGTCAGATGCAGAGAATGCCTTGACTTTCTTTTAAGGGCCAGTGTGGGCCATGGCATACAGGTCGTACACCTCTGGCACCTTATCCGCCTTATTGTAGCGTGCCTGAAAGAGAGAAACAAAGTAAATTAGTAATTAAAGGGCTAAAGCTAGCATGATGAATGAATTGCATGAATCATGAAGCAAACCACATACCCAGTTATGCCCGTACTGAAATAAGTTGGAGCTGCCTTGGTGGTGTGGCACACCTTCCATTTGGGCACGTTTGTCCTTGGCCTCTTTGTGGGTGGCCAACCATTCTTCTGAGCACCACGCATTGACCAACACCTCCCAACAATCCATCCGATCCGCACACCATCTCGGAGGGGCCTAAGTTAGCAAATAGAAACTTGAGCGCTAAGGCTATGAATTACTAAATGAAGGAAGTAAGTACAAGGCCTTAAGAATTACCTTCATGTACTTCTCCTTACTCAAGAACTTATCGCCGCGCTCCTGCTTGGGCTTCTTGATACCACGCCCGGCGTAGTAGTCTTGAACAGCCTGCACCCGAACCTCATGTCGTAAGTTCTGAAGTAGGCGCTTGCACTCCTTGTGGATAACATGATCCGCCTCCTCCTCGTATCCCTCCTCACACCTGTAGAATGTCTGCAATCAAATGAGATATTGATTAGTACAATTAATAACTAGCTAGTTGAAGATTTTAAATTGCGTAAAGGAGCAATTACCCAGAACTTTCTGATCACGACGTCTGCCCTCGTCTTGCACAAGACACCATCGATAATCTCACCCGGCGGGGCCGGGGCAGCCAAGTAGTGCTCCCAAGTCAATCCAACCTCTGGAAGCCGACCCTCACCAGGCAACGTGACAAACCCCGGGAAGTTTTGCCGAATCAGAACTCCAAGGACGGAGTTGGGCCGGCGGACACTTTCATGGTGGTCCCAACCCCTGCAGCATGACAAAGCCAACACATCACTTATTTGAAGAAACGTGAATGCAGAAGGTACAAAAAGATTAAATGCACTTACCTCTCCCCATCAGGGAAAATCAACCACCTCTGCTCGCGGGTCGCCGGCACGGACGGGAGCCGTGTAGCACCACGCTGGTAAACGTTGCCCCCCTCCTCCCCCTCCTCATCAGTCGGCTCCCCGCCATCATCAGCATGGCCACTCGGCTCCCCGCCATCCTCAGGCTGACCCGACCAGGTACCCCATCCAGACATGTGCTCCTCCGGGGTCTCGTGGGCCCAAGTCTCGTGGGCCGAAGGTCCGTCGACCTGAGGCTCGTGCGCCGAAGACCCGTGGACCGGAGGCTCGTGGACCGGAGTTCGTGCAGCCTCCTCCTCAGACGAGTCCACCCTAGCAGTCACGTGCTCGGGTGAAACAGCTGGGGGCGGTGGCGAGGAAGGCGCCATAAGAGTCACCCTACCTCCTCTCCCGCGACCACGTGCTCCACCTCCCCTCTTCTTCTTACCTCGTCCCCTGCTGGACACCGCGGTCGATGAAGAAGGGCCCGCCGTGTCGCCATCTGTCCAAAGAACTTCGGCGGAGAGGTGCGTGTGGAATGGAAGACCTCGTACCACGCGCCGACGAAGAAGGGGCCTCGGTGCGCTCCCGACCAGCGCCCACCATCTTTCAACACCTGCCATGACAAAGAATAAACGAAATTAGTACAACATAAAAAAAAGTACCGACATGAATAATAATATGTATATCACGTAAGTGTATCATCATGAAGTACAACATAAAAAAATTGAATACCTGACACTACTAATAATCTCGATTAGTATCATCAATAAATGCATAATCATCATCATCACTATAATCAATGATGGGCTCATAGGGTTCATTGGCATCAACATGTGCAAGGCCACCTTGACGTAATCGGTCAAGCATTGACAGGTCATCCACAGCAGTAACCTCCTCTTGTTCCGGCTCTTCTTGTTCCTCCTCTGGGGTGATGTCGGATTCATTGTTGCTGTCTACTTCAATGTTTTGGGGTGAAGTATAGCGGTTCTTGAAACGCTTTTTGGAAAGACGTGTCTCTTGGAAGAATTCTCCTTCATATGTGTCTAGGTTAATGTGAGGTTCATAATCCTCTTCCTTTGGGGGAGAAAGTCTAGCACGTGGCGGCACTTCATAAACGACATCCCAACCTTTCAGATTTGGATTAGTTTGGCAGGCCCACGGTAGATAGAATACTTGGGTCGCCTATTGAGCCATAATATAGACATCAGGAACATCTAAATGAGTGCTTTGGTTGATTTCAACTAGCCCTATATGTTCATGAGTCCTTCTAGTCTCCTTCGGCTGAAACCAATAACATTTGAAGACTACGACATTCGGTGGGTTTTCACCATAGAACAGAAGTTCATAAATTGCTTCAACTCTCCCATAATACTCGGTACCTCCTTCGCCGATAGCAGATGCACAACAATTTGTAGACTTTCGGTTGGCCATAGATAGCTCTTTGCCATAGGTACGAAAGCGATACCCGTTGATGTCGTACTTGTCAAATGAACGGACCTTATAGTCAAAACCATTAGCGACCTCTCTCAATTCGGCGTCCATAGACTCTGAATCAGCCTACAAGTTTAATATGAAAAGGGATTGTTGCATTATGCACAAATTAGCGAATGTAATGAAATTGTCTAATAGAAATTACCGTTTGTTTGAACCAAGAGATGAAACCGGGATAGCCACCTCCTTGCTTTGCGAGAAGCTCATACTCTTCGACGGAATCCTTTTGGATCTCCGCTCCATACGAGAATATGGCGACGTATCGACTGTATGACATATCCAGGAATAAGAGTAGTTCAAAGGAAATAGAAGTTGTGAAACAATGTACCAAGAACTTACTCGATGTACGGCCGCACTTCTATCAGGTTGTTGAAGATATACAACAAAATGGTCCGCCATTCTTCGTTATCCAAAGATACTGGATGTGAAACACTAGCTGGTGCGAGATTTCCTTTGAATAGGCTGAGGTTGGAGCCACCCTTTTTAGGCTCGTCATCATTGTACCGAGGCTTCGGATTATGCAAATGACGATTTTTGGCTTCGTAGTGCGTTGTTATGAAGTTTGCCGCCTCCTCTGTGATGAATGCCTCAGCCATCGATGCTTCAATTCTACGTTTATTTTTACATTTTTCTCGAAGTGTCTTCTGCATCCTCTCAGTTGGGTAGCACCAACAATTTTGCACGGGCCCCCCCAATCTTGCCTCGGTTGGGAGATGCAAAATCAAATGCTGCATTGGATTAAAGAAGCCCGGTGGAAAGATCTTCTCTAACTTGCAGATCAACTCCGGCGCCAACTCTTCCGTTCCTTCTAGCACGCCAGGCGATAGTTCTTTCGCACAAAGAACATGGAAGAAATAGCTGAGTTCTGCCAGTACTAGCCATTCATCCTCAGGGATGAAGCCACGCAACATCACCGGCATTACCCGCTCAATCCATATGTGCCAATCATGACTCTTGAGACCAAATATCTTCAGTTTATCAAGATTCGCTCCCCTCTTTAGATTCGCTGCATACCCATCGGGGAACATCAACTGCTGTTGCACCCACAAGAGAATTTCCCTCATAGCTGGCCTTCCAAGATTGAACCATGCCTTTGGCTTCGTCCAGTTCTGCTTTCCTATCGGTTCTTTCATGTTTTGTAACGGCCTATCACATAGCGCCTCCAGATCGACTCTAGCCTTACTATTATCCTTTGACTTCCCATCTATGCCGAACAATGTACCAAAAAGTGCCTCGGTGATATTCTTCTCAGTGTGCATCACGTCGATGTTGTGTGGGCAAAGGAGGTCTTTGAAGTAAGGCAGATCCCATAAGCATGTTTTGTGAGTCCACGCGTGCTTAGTATTATACCCCTTGAAGTACCCTGGACGTTGTGGATCTGGCTCGAGAGCGTTTAACTGATCCAGGGTCTGTTGGCCTGTCAATGCAGGTGGTGCAGAGTTTTTGACAACTCTACCCCTGATGAAGTTCTTCTTGTCTTTCCTGAACTTATGGCGAGGATCCAAGAACTGTCTATGCATGTCGAAGAAAGAAAACTTGTGACCGGCCTGAAGCCAACAAAACTCAAGAGCTCCCTTGCATGTGGGGCACGGGATCCTTCCATGCACACACCAGCCAATGAATAGCGCATACGCCGGCAAGTCATGCGTCGAGTACATGTACCAGACATGCATTATGAAGTTCCGTTTGCTAAAGGCGTCGTATGTCTTGAACCCATTATCCCAGGCTTCTTGCAATTCGTCCTTGAGCGGCTGCATGTACACATTCATATTTTTGCCCGGATAGTTGGGTCCTGGAATTATCAACGTCAGGAAAATGTTCTTTCTTTGCATAATCTGTCCGGGGGGAGATTGAGTGGAAAGACAAATACGGGCCAACAACTGTATTGGGTTGCCGTCATACCAAACACACTGAACCCATCCGTGCTGATGCCGACTCAAGGATGCCTCGGATCTGCCGCTTTGTCAGCATGTAATTCATCAAACTTTTTCCACGCAACACCATCCGATGTGTGTACCATCATCAGATTCCCATCTGCATCTAGTTCGGTTCGTTTGCCTGTTTTGTGCCATGTCATCTTTCTGGCCGTCTCTTCGACCATGAAAAGACATTGAAGTCTTGGTACGATTGGCATATACCGAAGAACACTAACGGGGATTTTGGTCTGTGTCTTCTCACCCATACCGTTGTCTACCACAATATACCTGGAAGACTTGCAAATGGGACAATAGTTCAAGTCCGCATAGTCAAGCCTAAATAAGGCACATCCTTTCTCACAGGCATGTATCTTCTCATAGGGCATCTTCAGTGCACGGAGAATTTTGTCCGACTGGTACAGGTTTGCAGGCATTACATGGCCTTTGGGTAGAAAGCATCCAAATACTGTCATAATTGCGTCATAGCATTCTCTGCCCAAGTTGAACTGAGCCTTCAGAGCCATTACTTGTGAGATGGCATCCAACTGACAAAGCTCAGTGTGCTCGTGGAGCGGATGTTTTGAAGACTCCAACATTTCATTGAAAGCCTTTGCAGATTCCTCCATCTCCTCGTCCGAATCCCGAGCATCATCATAGCCTTGCACCATGTTTTCCATCCCGGTACCATGCTCGTCGGTGCAACGATGATCCACCTCAGGTCGGTCATGCTGGGAAGACTCACCATGAAATGTCCACACCGTATAATCGGGTGTAAAACCACTCTTCTGCAGATGTTTTCCCATTTCAGCCTTTGTCTTCTTTTCCCAATTGCCGCACCGGAAACAGGGGCACCAGGTTTTCTTTTGGCCATTTGCAAATGCGGCTTGCACAAACCCCTTGGTTTTTGTGAACCATTCAGCGCTCCATTTGTTCTGACCAGTGTGACCGGTATACATCCACGCACAGTCACTCATCTTGACTTTCAGAGCTACTGGACACACAACAATTATATATGTAATTCACCATGTATATATTCATCAGTTTATCTATTTTGTCAATTTTATTACGTCCATGCAACCTACACTCTAATAGGTAATGATAGGTCCTAATCTCACCTGTGTATGTGCAGATTGGGTTCATTTTCCCATGCTATGCTCCGGATCCGGCGCAAAATTTCGGCAGCACCTCCCCGCTGTTCTCCTGATACACGTCTCTGCAATAAACAGAGAGGATGTGTACCCGGAGAACAACCGTGGAGGCACTGACGAAATTTATGCGTCGGATCCGGAGCAAAGCATATGGGAAAACGAACCCAATCTACACATACTCGGGCTGTCCATGGATAGCGTTGGACAATTCGAAAGAATCAAGGTTATAAATATGCAAATGCATGCATGTTTATAACTATGATGCTTTCGAACGGGAGACACATATTGGTTACGCATACTGATGATTCAAGACACATATATAGCTAGCTATCAAGTTTCATCGAAATAGATCAAATAATTAATGGGGGAGGAGGACTTGTCATTTGTGCTCACCCAGGAACGAAGGGGCAGAGCTCGTCAAACGCACGGCGAGGTCGTCGAACACCAAACCTCGCAGCGATGAAACAACTGCACATTTAAAACTACACGATCAACACAATTATATATGATGTTTTTCATAACAAAATCGAAAAATTTATGACCTAACTAATAATTCACAAATATATGACCCCGTCGGCCTCTGGAAGCCAAAAAACAACTTTTCGGGAGGTGTCGGTGGTCGGGGTGTCCTGTCGGTGTCGGGGTGCCGTGTCGGGTCGGAGTGCTGTTCCGGGTCGGGGTCGGGGTCGGGGTCAGGTTGTGGGTGTGGTGTCGGGTCGGGGTGTCGGGTCGGGTGTCGTGTCGGGGTCGGGTGTCGGGGTATCGGGGTGTCGTGTTGGGGTCGGGGCGTGGTGTTAGGGTGTCGGGGCCGGGTCGGGTCGGGTGTCGGGCAGAGTGTGTCGGGTGGCGGTCGGGTCGGGGTGTCGGGGTCGTGGGTCGGGTGTCGGGGTGCAGGGTCGGGGTGGGGTGTCGGGCCGGGGTGTCGGGGTGGCGTGTCGAGGTCGGGTCGGGTGTCGGGGTCCGTCGGGGTGTCGGGGTCGGGTCGGGTCGAGGTGTCGGGCCGGGGTGTCGGGGTGTCGGGGGTCGGGGTCGGGGTGTCGGGGGTCGGGGTGGGTGTGTCGGGGGTCGGGGTGTCGGGGTGGCGCGTCGGGGTCTTCTTCTTCTTATTATTCTTTCTTCTTTCTTTGTTCTTCTTCTTTTCTTTCTGCTTCTCCCTTGTCCTCTTCCTCCTCCTCCTCCTCCTCTTTCTTCTTCTTCTTCTTCTTCTTCTTCTTCTTCTTCTTTCTTCTTCTCATTTTTCCTCTTCTATATTGTTATATTTTTCAACTTTCTTCTTATTCTTCTTCCTTTTTTTCCTTTTTCCTCTTCTTCTACTTCTTCTTTTGTTCAACTTTCTTCTTCTTCTAATAATCTAAACCTATATCTAGCACTAACCTAAACCAACCACTAACCTAAACCTATCAATAACCTAATTAAACCTAAACAACAAAGAAAAACAGTAGAAAAAAACAAAAAAATGCTCACCTTGGCTCCTGTCGATGGAGGAAGGAGGGGCCTTGGCGCAGGGCGGCGGCAGCTGGCTCGGGCTCGGCGAGGCGGCGAGGCCTTGGCGGGGCGAGGCAGCCTTGAGCCTAGGGCGAGCATGCCTCCGGCGGCTGGCGCTGGGCTGGGCGGCGGCGAGCCTAGCTCGGACGGGGCGCGAGCGAGACTGAGGGGCCTGGGCGAACCTGGCTCAGCGTGGCAACGGACGCCAGGCGGTGGCGGGTGGTGGGGGCGACAGGCGAGGGGCGGGGGGGCAGGCGGTGGCGGTGGTGGGCAGCAGAGAGTGCTTGGGACGGTGGGGCGACGGGGCGAGGGGAGGTGGGGCAAGGGGGCGGTGGTGGGTGGCGGGGGCGGCGGCGGGTGGCGGTGGTCGTCGGGGAGGAGAGGGGGACAGATCGAACAGAGAGAGATGGGCGGGGTGGAGCGCCGTTAGTAACCTAAACGTTTGCCGTCCGCCCCACTTTGCCGTCCGCCCCACTTGCTCTTTGCCGTCTGCTAGCGGACGGCAAATAGGGGGGGGGCGTTAAGTTTTTTTAAACCAGCTCGTCAGTGGGGCCCCCTCCCTCTTTGCCGTCTGCTAGCCGACGGCAAAGCTTCTTTGCCGTCCGCTAGCAGACGGCAAAGAGCTGGCAGATGGCAAAGTAGCTGTTTCCAGTAGTGAAGAAGCCATCTAGCTAATAACTATGGACCCGTAGGTCTGTGGTAAACTACTCACAACTCATCGGAGGGGCAAGGATGTTGATGTAGAAGCCCTCCATGGTCGATTCCCCCTCCGGCAGAGTGCCGGCAAAGGCTCGAAGATGAGATCTCGCGGATATAGAAGATTACGGTGGTATAAATTGTGTTTCGTTTGCCCCCTGGATGTTTTCATGGTAGGTAGGCTTATATAGGAGGAAGAAGTACGTCGGTGGACGCCCGAGGGGCCCACGAGACAGGGGGCACGCCCTATAGGGGGGCGCCCTCCTATCTCGTGGGAGCCTCGGCAGCTTCTTGACTTGCACTCCAAGTCCTCTGGATCACGTTCCTTCAAAAAATCACGCTCCCAAAGGTTTCATTCCGTTTGGACTCCGTTTGATATTCCTTTTCTTCGAAATACTGAAATAGGCAAAAGAACAGCAATATGGGCTGGGCCTCCGGTTAGTAGGTTAGTTCCAAGAATGATATAAATGTGTAAAATAAAGCCCATAAACATCCAAAAGGGGATATGAATGTGTAAAATAAAGCCCATAAACATCCAAAAGGGGTAATATAATAGCATGGAACAATCAAAAATTATAGATACATTGGAGATGTATCAAGCATCCCCAAGCTTAATTCCTGCTCGCCCTCGAGTAGGTAAATGATAAAAAGAGAATTTTTGATGTGGAATGCTACCTAGCATAATTCATAATGCAATTTTCTTTATTGTGGCATGAATGTTCAGATCCAAATGATTCAAAATAAAAGTTCATATTGATAAAAGAAATAGTAACACTTCGAGCATACTAATCAAAGTAATCATGTCTTCTCAAAATAACATGGCAAAAGAAAGTTCATCCCTACAAAATCATATAGTTAGGCTATGCTTCATTTTCGTCACACAAAGATGTTCCCAACTTCTATACCCCCGATGACAAGCCAAGCAATTGTTTCATACTTAAATAATCTCAAACTTTTTCAACCTTCACGCAATACATGAGCGTGAGCCATGGATATAGCACTATGGGTGGAATAGAATATGATGATGGGGATTGTGTGGAGAAGACAAAAAGGAGAAAGTCTCACATTGACGAGGATAATCAATGGGCTATGGAGATGCCCATCAATTGATGTCAACATGAGGAGTAGGGATTGCCATGCAACGGATGCACTAGAGCTATAAATGAATGCTCAACAAAAGAAAACTAGTGGGTGTGCATCCAACTTGCTTGCTCACGAAGACCTAGGGCATTTGAGGAAGCCCATCGTAAGAATATACAAGCCAAGTTCTATAATAAAAAATTCCCACTAGTATGAAAAAGACAACTTATGAGACTCACTATATGAAAAACATGGTGCTACTTTGAAGCACAATATATGAGACTCACTACATGAAGAACAAGGTGCTACTTTTAAGCACAAGCGTGGAAAAAGAGATAGTAGCATTGCCCTTTTTATTTATTTTATTTTTATTTTTTTGGGCCTTTCTTTTTTTCTTTTGGCCTTTCCTCTTTTTTTTTCTTTTTGGGCAATGCTCTAATAATGATGATCATCACACTTCTATTGATTACAACATATGAATTACAACTCGAAACAAGAACAAGATATGACTCTATATGAATGCCTCCGGTGGTGTACCGGGATGGTGCAATGAATCAAGAGTGACATGTATGGAAAATAATGCATTGTGGCTTTGCCACAAATACGATGTCAACTACATGATCATGCAATGGCAATATGACAAAAGTAAAGTACGTCATGATGACGATAAACGGAACGGTGCAAAGTTGCATGGCAATATATCTCGGAATGGCTATGGAAATGCCATAATAGGTAGGTATGGTCGCTGTTTTGAGGAAGATATAGGGAGGTTTATGTCTGATAGAGTGTATCGTATCACGGGGTTTGGATGCACCGGCGAAGTTTGCACCAACTCTCAAGGTGAGAAAGGGCAATGCACGATACCGAAGATGCTAGCAATGGTGGAAAGGCAAAAGTGCGTATAATCCATGGACTCAACATTAGTCAAAAGAACTCATATACTTATTGCAAAAACTTAGAAGTCATCAAAAATCAAGTACTACGCGCATGCTCCTAGGGGGATAGATTGGTAGAAAAAGACCATCTCTCATCCCCGACGGCCACTCATAAGGATGCACAAGCCAGGTACACTTCATGTTTCAAATTTGTTACACAACTTTAACCATACGTGCATGCTACGAGACTTGCTAACTTCAACACAAGCATTCTTTAAATTTGTAATCACCCAACTAGCATGACTTTAATATCACTACCTCCATATCTCAAAACAATTATCAAGTATCAAATTGATCATAGCATCCAATTCACTTCCTATGATAGTTTTTATTATACCCAACTTGGATGCCTACCATTCTAGGACCAATTTTATAACCGTAGAAAATACCATTATTTTCTACAAGACTCTCAAAAAGATATAAGTGAAGCATGGGAGACTAGAAATTTCTTCAAAATTAATACACCACCACGCTCTAAAAGATATAAGTGAAGCACTAGAGCAAAAACTATCAAGCTCAAAAGATATAAGTGAAGCACATAGAGTATTCTAGCAAATTCTAATCAAATAGGCTTCTCCCAAAAGGTGTGTACAGCAAGGATGATTGTGGTAAACTAAAAAGCAAAGACCAATATAATACACGACACTCCAAGCAAAACACATATCATGTGGCGAATAAAAATATAGCTCCAAGTAAAGTTACCAATGAACGATGACGAAAGAGGGGATGCCTTCCCGGGGCATCCCCAAGCTTAGGCTTTTGTCGATCCTTGAATATCTTGGGGTGCCATGGGCATCCCCAAGCTTAGGCTCTTGCCACCCTTTATTCCATAGTCCATAAAAGCTTTACGCAAAACTTGAAAACTTCACAACACAAAACTCAACAGGAAATCTCATAAGCTCCGTTAGTGAAAGAAAACAAAACCACCACATAAGGTACTGCAATGAACTCATTCTTTATTTATTTTGGTGTTAAACCTACTGTATTCCAACTTCTCTTTGGTTTATAAACTATTTTACTAGCCATAGATGCATCAAAATAAGCAAACAACACACGAAAAACAGAATCTGTCAAAAACAGAGCAGTCTGTAGCAATCTGTAACTAACGCAAACTTCTGGAACTCTAAAAATCCTACAAAAATAGGAAGTCCTCTACAATTTTTTTATTGATCAGCATCAAAAATAATCAACGCAAAAGCACATTACTGTGATTTAAAAAAATTATATTCGTGCGTGCAAAGTTTCTGTTTTTCAGCAGAATCAAATCAACTAACATCATAGGTTATCCTATAGGTTCTACTTGGCACAAACACTAACTAAAAGATAAAAACACATCTAAACAGAAGGTAAAAGCAAGATTTATTACTAAACAGGAGCAAAAACAAAAAACATAAAGAAAAATTGGGTTGCCTCCCAACTAGCGCTATCGTTTAACGCCCCTAGCTAGGCATAAAAGCAAAGATAGATCTAACTAGTGTCATCTTTGGCACTAAATTCATAAGTAACCCGCATGATAGATTCATAAGGTAATTTGACTTTCTTTCTTGGAAAGTGCTCCATGCCTTTCTTTAATTTAAATTGGAATCTAATATTCCCTTTCTTCATATCAATAATTGCGCCAATCGTTCTAAGGAAGGGTCTACCAAGAATAATAGTGCAAGAAAGATTGCAATCTATATCAAGAACGATAAAATCCACGGGCACCAAATTTCTATTTGCAACAATGAGAACAGCATTGATCCTTCCCATTGGCTTTTTAATGGTTGAATCCACAAGGTGCAAATTTAAATAGCAATCATCAAGATCATGGAAACCTAGAATATCACATAAAGTTTTCAAAATCGTGGAAACACTAGCACCCAAATCACACAAAGTAAAACACTCATGATCTTTAATTCTAATCTTTATAGTAGGTTCCCACTCATCATTAAGTTTTCTAGGTATAGAAACTTCCAAATTAAGTTTTTCATCATAAAATTGCATCAAGGCATCAACAATATGTTTGGTAAAAGCTTTATTTTGACTATAAGCATGAGGAGAATTAACAACGGATTGCAACAAGGAAATACAACCTTCTAAAGAACAATTATCATAATCAAAATCCTTGAAATCCGAGATAGTGGGTTCAATGTTATTTAACGTTGTGACCTCTCCAATCCCACTTTTACCAAATTTAGCATCAAGATCTAAAAACTTCGAACTTTTGGGACGCCTTCTAGGTAAAGTTGACTCATCATCAGTCCCATAATTATCAAAATTCATATTGCAACACATAGATCTAATAGGGGACGCATCAATAACTTTAAGATCCTCATCATTATTTTCATGGAAACTAGAAGAACACGCTTTTATAAAGCTATCTTTCTTTGCACGCAATCTAGCGGTTCTTTCCTTGCACTCGTCAATGGAAATTCTCATTACTTTGAGAGACTCATTGATATCATGCTTAGGAGGAGAAAATCTAAGTTTAAGAGAATCAACATAAGCGAAAGTCTATCAACGTTCCTAGCCAAATCATCAACTTTGAGCAATTTTTCTTCAAGCAAAGCATTAAAATTCTTTTGAGAAATCATAAATTCTTTCACACTATTCTCAAATCAAAGGGCATCTTATTAAAATTACCATAAGAATTATTGTGGGAATTTCCATAATTATTAGAGGAATTACTAGGGAATGGTCTAGCATTAAAGCTTCCTCTATAAGCATTGTTTCCAAAATTATTCCTACCAACAAAATTCACATCCATAGATTCATTATTATTCTCAATCAAAGAAGACAAAGGCATATCATTGGGATCAAGAGGAGTATTTTTAGTAGCAAACAATTTCATAAGTTCATCCATCTTTCCACTCAAAACATTAATTTCTTCTATAGCATGCACTTTTTACTAGAAGATCTTTCGATTGTGCCATTGAGAATAATTAGCCATAATATTATCAAGAAGTTTTGTAGCATCTCCTAACGTGATTTCCATAAACGTGCCTCCCGTGGCCGAATCTAAGAGATTTCTAGAAGCAAATTTCAAACCGGCATAAATTTTTGTATGGTCATCCATAAATTCAAACCATGAGTAGGGCAATTGCGAAGCATCAATTTCATTCTTTCCCAAGATTGGGCAACATGCTCATGATCAAGTTGTTTAAAATTCATAATATCGTTCCTAAGAGTGATAATCTTAGCGGGAGGAAAATACTTAGAGATAAAAGCATCTTTGCACTTGTTCCAAGAATCAATACTATTTTTAGGCAAAGACGAAAACCAAACTTTAGCACGATCTCTAAGTGAAAACGGAAATAACTTCAATTTGACAATATTGTTATCCGTATCTTTCTTCTTTTGCATATCACACAAATCAACAAAGTTGTTTAGATGAGTAGCGGCATCTTCACTAGGAAGTCCAGCAAATTGATCTTTCATAACAAGATTCAGCAAAGTAGTATTGATTTCACAAGACTCAACATCATTGAGAGGAGCAATCGGAGTACTAAGGAAATCATTATTATTGATATTCGAGAAATCACACAATTTGGTATTATCTTGCGCCATGGCAACAAGTAATCCAACACACAAGCAAACAGAAAAAAGGCGAGCGAAAAAGAGAGGAGGAGATTGGGAAAGAGAGGGCGAACAAAACGGCAAGGGTGAAGTGGGGGAGAGGAAAACGAGAGGCAAATGGCAAATAATGTAAATGCGAGAGAGATGGGTTTGTGATGGGTACTTGGTATGTCTTGACTTGAGCGAAGACCTCCCCGGCAACGGCGCGAGAAATCCTTCTTGCTATGTCTTGAGCTTGCATTGGTTTTCCTCGAAGAGGAGAGGGTGATGCAGCAATAGTAGCATAAGTATTTCCCTCAGTTTTTGTGAACCAAGGTATCAATCCAGTAGGAGGCTCCTCAAAAGTCCCACGCACCTACACAAACAAACTGAGAACTCGCAACCAACGCAATAAAGGGGTTGTCAATCCCTTCACGGCCACTTGCAAAAGTGAGATCTAATAAAGATAGTAAGATAAGATAAATATATTTTTGGTATTTTATAATATAGATGCAAAAAGTAAAGATGCAAATAAAAGTAGATTGGAAGCAAATATGATAAGATATAGACTCGGGGGCCATAGGTTTCACTAGTGGCTTCTCTCAAGATAGCATAAGTATTACGGTGGGTGAACAAATTTCTGTCAAGCAATTGATAGAAAAGAGAATAATTATGAGATTATCTAGGCGTGATCATGTATATAGGCATCACGTCCGCAACAAGTAGACCGACTCCTGCCTGCATCTACTACTATTACTCCACAAATCGACCAACTCCTGCCTGCATCTAGAGTATTAAGTTCATAAGAACAGAGTAATGCATTAAGCAAGATGACATGATGTAGAGGGTTAAACTCAAGCAATATGATATAAACCCCATCTTGTTATCCTCGATGGCAACAATACAACATGTGCCTTGCAACCCTTTACATCCTTTGGTAAGGACACGCAAGATTGAACCCAAAGCTAAGCACTTCTCCCATGGCAAGAAAGATCAATCTAGTAGGCCAAACCAAACTGATAATTCGAAGAGACTTGCAAAGATAACTCAATCATCCATAAAAGAATTCAGAGAAGATTCAAATATTATTCATAGATAAACTTGATCATAAACCCACAATTCATCGGCTCTCGACAAACACACCGCAAAAAGAGTTTACATCGAATAGATCTCCGCAAGCGAGGGGGAGAACATTGTATTGAGATCCAAAAAGAGAGAAGAAGCCATCTAGCAAATAACTATGGACCCGTAGGTCTGTGGTAAACTACTCACAACTCATTGGAGGGGCAAGTATGTTGATGTAGAAGCCTTCCATGGTCGATTCCCCCTCTGGCAGAGTGCCGACGAAGGCTCCAAGATGAGATCTCGCGGATACATAAGGTTACGGTGGTAGAAATTGTGTTTCGTCTGCCCCTGGATGTTTTCGGGGTACGTAGGCTTATATAGGAGGAAGAAGTACGTCAGTGGACGCCCGAGGGGCCCACGAGACAGGGGGGCGCCCCCTATAGGGGGGGGGGGCGCTCTCCTATCTCGTGGGAGCCTCGGCAGCTTCTTGACTTGCACTCCAAGCCCTCTGGATCACGTTCGTTCCAAAAATCACGCTCCCGAAGGTTTCATTTCGTTTGGACTCCGTTTGATATTCTTTTTCTTTGAAATACTGAAATAGGCAAAAGAACAACAATATGGGCTGGGCCTCCGGTTAGTAGGTTAGTCCCAAAAATGATATAAATGTGTAAAATAAAGCCCATAAACATCCAAAAGGGGTAATATAATAGTATGAAACAATAAAAAATTATAGATACGTTGGAGATGTATCAATGAGGATGAGAACAAGAAGGACATCCATGCGCGCTCCGGACACCGACGACTACTTCCCCGACGACAACTTCTTCCCCGACATCGACAACCTCCTCGACGACATGGCTGGCGAGGACACCGACCCCAAGTCCAGCTCTTCTTCTGCTGCTATCCCGTACGTGTTTTTCCTCTTTCTATTAGAGGCCCTGCTACAGTTCCTTGTTCTAGTGTTTGCCCTACATATGTTAGGCTCTGTTTCATATATGCAACTCGCTATACTTTCTGCTTTAGATGTGTTTAGTTACAGTTCATATATGAAGACGTTGTTTACCTTCTCTTTGTCAAATCGCATGACTTATTTTATCACTGCTATACTAGTCGTGCTTTATCTAGTATTTCTGTTAATAAAATCATTTGATAAATTGCTCATATTTCCAACAGTTATGGGGCCTAGGGTGATTGGGTCCCTTCCTGCTGTTAACTTTGAGCCACTGATGTAGCCTTTAATTTTATTCATTAAATTCTCCTTTTTTTTCCTATTCAAATGCACCCCCGTAGCTATCTTGGATTAGGATGAACCGGTACATTCATTCTTTGCAAGGTTCACACGTGAGTGAGAAATAGAGCAGATAAAATGAAGGAGTCGGGGAAGGGAGAGCTACAAATGTAAGAGGTAGAATAGAAGAAGGGGTCGCATCTCAGTCAGCTGAGGTCACCTGACGTCGTACCAAATTAAACATGCTTTTTTAATCACTCAGCAATCTCTGTGCTCGTTTCGCTCTATATGGGCTGTTTATTTTCGGCTGGGCAAAATGTCCATGTCCGAGGGCTTCTTTTTCTTCTCCGGTATCATTGCCATCCTATCCCCCCCTAGCCCACCATCTTCTTACTCAACATAGTATTAATATTTTGTCTCGCATCACATGATGTCCATGTCCGAGAGGTGCTAGTTCTTTTTCGATGTCATTGTCGTCCTATCCCCTCCCCTAGCCCACCATCTTCGTACTCAACATAGTAGGAATATTTTGTCTCGCATCACATGATGTCCATGTCCGAGAGGTGCTAGTTCTTCTCCGGTGTCGTTGCCCACCTATCCCCACCCCTAGACCACCACCTTCTTAGTCAACATTGTAGAATTTTTTTGTCTCACATCACGTGACGAGACTAAAAGAATTAAAGGCGTCAAGAGAATATATTCCCGTCACCGTGCCCTAGCAAAATCGAATCTGTTTTAGTTAGATTCAACAACACAACTAGTATTTATAATTGCTAGTTGTTAATTCGATTACAAGAAATATAATGTTAGCAATTTTACATGAATAGTAGAGGGATAAAAAAATCAAATGGACTACATGGGGAACATCGTTCGCAGCATGTGTTGGAAGACCCCAAATATCTTTCACTGAGAGCCTCAGACTCAAATCCCACCAATTGTTTCAGCAGCACCTTATTTTCCTCTGAACAACCCTTGCCAAAGAAAATGGAGGACTTCTCCAAGTTAACTCTCTGCCCCGATGCTTCTTAATACCTCACCAGAATATCCCTGAGGGCTCTCATGCCATCCTTGGTTTCTTCTAGAAAAACAATACTATCATCGGCGAAAAGCAAGTGTGTTATATGGGGGCCAGTGCCCCCGAAAGACACACCCTTGATTTGGTTATCTACTCGCACTAGTAGAAAAGGGGGCAATGGTCCAGGCCGAGACAGCCCATTAGTCCCGGTTCAATCCAGAACCGGGACCAATGGGGGCATTGGAGCTGGTTCGTGAGCCACGGGGGCCGGCCGGGCCACGTTGGCCATTGGTCCCGGTTCGACTGGACCTATTGGTCCCAGTTGGTGGGACGAATCGGGACCAATGGGCCTCGCTCCTGGCCCACCCCCATTGGTCCCGGTTGGTGACTTGAACCGGGACCAAAGGCTGCCCTTTAGTCCCGGTTCGAGCCACGAACTGGGACCAATTAGTTGCCTAAATATACCCTCGCCCGCGAGCAGAGCAACTCCCACTGCTCTGTTTTTCTGGCCGGCGAGGGGAGAGCTTTGTGGTGCTCTAGCTCACCTCGTATGCACACGAGGTGTTCGATGAAATGCCCGAGCCACACCACTTAAGCTTTCTCCTCTCCAAGCTCGACCTCCAAGCTCCATTTTCCTCAATATTTGTCTAGGTTTAGCGGTCCGTCACATCCTGTCCCCGTCTTCACCGCCGTCGATCGCCCGCGCCGATCTCGTCGCCGGCACCACCGTGGTGAGCCTCTTGTTCTTATCTTCTTTCTGAAAGGAAAAAAATTCTTACTTGTATGTTTATATAGATACTTGTATAATTTTCTTACTTTTATTATTGCATCTTATATAGTGCGATGGTTTTGGTATCCTCCCCCGTCGGCCCTCGTCCTGTCTATGATTCAGATGTGGTATATATTATCTTTTCATAACTATTGGTTCATTTATTGTTTATGACAATTATGCCGACCAACGTGACATAGATTTTATTTATCTAGGAGGTTGTTGAACCGGAAATTTCAACCGACCCTATTGTCGAGAGGTTAAATTTAGTTGAAGAAGAAAAGAATTTGTTGAAGGAAAAAATTAGAAAAATTGAGGAGGAGAAGATGATATTGGAGTTGCATGTTGCGGATGTCGTCGATGATCACAAGATCAAGATGGATGCAATGCGCTTGAAGATTAGAAAGATTAGAAAATATGTCATTCATACCGAGGCTTGGTATCATTATGCCGTTGGATCAGTTGCTACATTGGTTGCGATTATGATCGCATTCGTTTTCGCATTGAAATGTTTTACATAGTTTCAGTGTATGGTTTAATTAATTTAGATGCTCTGCAGATCTTTATGTTGTTAGATGAGAACTATGTATGTACTTTGGTTTTAATGTGATGATGTACTTCTATTAATTTGGTCACTTAATTATTTATTCATGATGTTCTGTAATGATTTTTGACACACTTAATTATATATAATGCACGCAGATGAACCGGCAATGGATGTACGGTTCAAGACACACCTCCGAGTACATTAAGGGCGTGCATGATTTTCTCGAAGTGGCTGAGGCAAACAAGCAGAATGGTTTTATGTGTTGTCCATGCCCTATATGTGGGAATATGAAGTCTTACTCTGACCGGAAAATCCTCCACACCCACCTGCTTTACAAGGGTTTCATGCCACACTATAATGTTTGGACGAGGCACGGAGAAATAGGGGTTATGATGGAAGACGGCGAAGAAGAAGAGTACGATGACAACTATGTGCCCCCTGAATACGGTGATGCTACTGAACATCAAGAGGAACCAGACGATATGCACGATGATGCTGCAATGGGCGAAGCTGCTGAAGATCAAGAGGAACCAGACGATGTGCCCGATGATGATGATCTCCGTCGGGTCATTGTCAATGCAAGGACGCAATGCGAAAGTCAAAAGGAGAAGATGAAGTTCAATCACATGTTAGAGGACCACAAAAAAGGGTTGTACCCCAATTGCGAAGATGGCAACACAAAGCTCGGTACCATACTGAAATTGCTGCAGTGGAAGGCAGAGAATGCTGTGTCTGACAAAGGATTTGAGAAGCTACTGAAAATATTGAAGAAGAAGCTTCGAAAGGATAACGAATTGCCCGACAGTACATACGCAGCAAAGAAGGTCGTATGCCCTCTAGGATTGGAGGTGCAGAAGATACATGCATGCCCTAATGACTGCATCCTCTACCGCGGTGCGTACAAGGATCTGAACACATGCCCGGTATGCGGTGCATTACGGTATAAGATCGACGAGATGCCCTGGTGATGTTGACGGGCGAGCCCCCGGAAGAGGGTTCTGCGAAGGTGATGTGGTATGCTCCTATAATACCACGGTTGAAACGTCTGTTCAGAAACGGAGAGCATGCCAAGTTGATGCGATGGCACAGTGAGGACCGTAAGAAATACGGGAAGTTGAGAGCACCCGCTGACGGGTCACAGTGGAGAAAAATCGAGAGAAATTACTGGGATGAGTTTGCAAGTGAGCCAAGGAACGTATGGTTTTCTTTAAGCGCGGATGGCATTAATCCTTTCGGGGAGAAGGGCAACAATCATAGCACCTGGCCCGTGACTCTATGTATGTATAACCTTCCTCCTTGGATGTGCATGAAGCGGAAGTTCATTATGATGCCAGTTCTCATCCAAGGCCCTAAGCAACCCGGCAACGACATTGATGTGTACCTAAGGCCATTAGTTGAAGAAACTTTACAATTGTGGAATGGAAATAGTGTACGTACGTGGGATGATCACAAACATGAGGAATTTAACCTAAAGGCGTTGCTGTTCGTGACCATCAACGATTGGCCCGCTCTCAGTAACCTTTCAGGACAAACAAACAAGGGATACCACGCATGCACGCACTGTTTACTTGACACCGATAGTATATACCTGGCAAGCTACAGGAAGAATGTGTACCTAGGCCATCGTCGATTTCTTCTGACCAACCATCAATGTCGAAACAAAGGCAAGCATTTCAAAGGCAAGGCAGATCACCGGAAGAAGCCCGCCATGCGTACCGGTGATCACGTACTTGCTATGGTCAATGATTTACACGTAATCTTTGGAAAGGGTCCCAGCGGACTAGCTGTTCCGAGTGACGCTGGGGGACACACACCCATGTGAAAGAAGATATCTATATTTTGGGACCTACCCTACTGGAAAGACCTAGAGGTCCGCTCTTCGATCAACGTGATGCACGTGACAAAGAACCTTTGCGTGAACCTGCTAGGCTTCTTGGGCGTGTATGGGAAGACAAAAGATACAGCTGAGGCACGGGAGGACCTGCAACGTTTGCACGAAAAAGACGGCATGCCTCCAAAGCAGTATGAAGGTCCTGCCAGCTATGCTCTTACCAAAGAAGAGAAGGAAATCTTCTTTGAATGCCTGCTTAGTATGAAGGTTCCGACTGGCTTCTCGTCGAATATAAAAGGAATAATAAATATGGCAGAGAAAAGTTTGAACCTAAAGTCTCATGACTGCCACGTGATTATGATGCAAGCTGCTTCCGGTTGCATTGAGGGGCTTCTACTAGAAAGCGTCGATTAGCCATTGTGAAGCTATGTGCATTCCTCAATGCAATCTCTCGAAGGTGATCGATCCAGAAATCATACCAAGGCTAAGGAGTGATGTGGTCCAATGTCTTGTTAGTTTCGAGCTGGTGTTCCCACCATCCTTCTTCAATATCATGACGCTTGCGTCCTAGTTCATCTAGTTGGCGAGATTGTCATTCGGGCCCGTATTTCTACACAATATGTACCCCTTTGAGAGGTTCATGGGAGTCCTAAAGAAATATGACCGTAACGCGCTAGGCCGAAGGAAGCATCTCCATGGGCCATCAAACAGAGGATGTCATCGGGTTTTGTGTTGACTTCATTCCTGGCCTTAAGAAGATAGGTCTCCCTAAATCGCGGTATGAGGGGAGACTGACTGGAAAAGGCACGCTTGGAAGGGACTCAATAATATGCAGGGACTGATATTCTTGGTCTCAAGCACACTACACAGTTCTACAGAACTCTACCTTGGTGACCCCGTATGTCGATGAACACAAGAACAGTCTAGGCTCCAAACACCCGGAGCAGTGCGATGACTGGATTATATGTGAACACATCAGGACTTTCAGCAGTTGGTTGGAAGCACGTATTAGAGGTGACAACACTGTTTGTGATGAGCTGTACTTGTTGTCCAGGGGACCATCTTTGACTGTATTGATTTGGAAAGGATACGAGATAAATGGGAATACATTTTACACGATTGACCAAGATCAAAGGAGCACCAACCAAAACAGCGGTGTCCGCTTTGATGCAACAACCGAGAGGGGAAAGGACACATATTATGGTTACATAGTGGACATATGGGAACTTGACTACGGACATGATTTTAAGGTCCCTTTGTTTAAGTGCAAATGGGTCAATCTGTCAGGAGGCGGGGTACAGGTAGACCCACGGTACGGAATGACAACAGTGGATCTGAAAAATCTTGGGTACACTGACGAACCGTTCGTCCTAGCCAATGATGTGGCACAGGTTATCTATGTGAAGGACATGTCTACCAGACCGAGAAAGAGAAAAGATAAGGAAGCAAATACATCATACGATGAGCCAAAGCACCACATAGTTCTTTCAGGAAAAGGGGACATCGTGGGAGTGGAGGGCAAGATAGACATGTCTGAAGATTATGAAAAGTTTCATGAAATTCCTCCCTTCAAAGTCAAGGCTGACCCTAGCATCCTGATAAACGATGAAGATTATCCATGGTTACGGCGCAATAAGCAAATGACACAAGCGAAGAAAAAGTGAAGACTTTCTCCCGCAACTATTATGATGATACCATGCCAACTTTGTGGCCAGCGAGTATGATACCATTGTCCGTTTTGTACATGCACATGCTATGTGGGTCAATTTATGATACCATGCCAACTTTCAACTTTTTCAGAGTTCATTTGAAATGCTTTAATGTCTTATGGTTCGGCCCTCGTAATAATTAAAAATAGAAACAATAAGTATTTCGTTGTAAGTAGAAACAAAATAAAATAAATAAAGCAAGAAAGAAAACAAAAAACAAAAAATGTGTTTTCAAATTTGAAAACTAATGGCACTAACAGAAAGTTTATAATTTTCCTAAAACTAAAAGCAAAAAGAATTAAAAAATAAAGCAAAAAAACAAAAGAAAATAAATAATGCAGAAAACAAAACAAAAAACTGGAAAATAAAATAAAATTAGCAACAATAAGTAAAGAAAACAAAAAAAATGCCTCCTACTGGGCCCCCATGGCCTGAATACGACATGAAACCCTACTATGGGTCAGGATTCAGGCCCGCAGTAGGCCCAGAAGGCCCATCAGGCAAAGCAATAGCAAGTAGGCCCGAAAGCCTGCGGTGGAGAGGAGCTCGAGAGGGGTGCGGCAGTGGGGCTTATAAACCACTGCGCGCCTCTCTCAATTAGCGAGGTGGGACTAAACTTTGGCCCCGACGCGGGCAGCACAGGGGCCTTTGGTCCCGGTTGGTGGCACCAACTGAGACTAAAGGGGGAGGCATTGGTCCCGGTTGGTGGCACCAACTGGTACCAAAGGCCGCCGCTTCCCGCCCTTTGGGCTGCCGAAAAAGAGGCCTTTGGTCCCGGTTGGTGGCACCAACCGGGACTAAAGGGTGCATTAGTCCCGGTTGGTTTCACGAACCGGGACCAATGTGAACAATGCATTAGGCAAAACCTTTGTTTTTTTTGAAATTTTCTATTTGAACATTTTTTTAAAAACAAGCAATACTAAAAGAATGAGAGGAAAAAGGAAAATAAGAAGAGGAAGAAAGGAGAAGAAGAGGAGAAATAAATAAGAAGAGGAAAAAAGAAGAAAAAGAAGAGGAGAAGAAGAAAGAATAGAGGAGAAGAAGAAAAATAGAAATTTTCTATTTTTCTTCTTCTCCTCTATTCCTTTCTTCTTCTCCTCTTTTTTTTTCTTCCTTTTTTTATTCTTCCTTCTTCCTCTTTTCTTCCTTTTCCTTATTTTCCTTTCTCGAGGGAGAAGAAGAAAAAGAAGAGTAGAAGAAGAAGAAAGGAATAGAGGAGAAAGAAGAAACTTCAACGCGAGGGGGGGTACCGATACCCCCTCCCCGCTAACATTATTTTCCCATGTATATGTATGTCACGTCGTTGTCGATATAACCCCCTCGAGATAACTCCGACATGAGGGGCGGTCGATATATATACCCCTCTCGACCATGATAACTTATACAGCGGCAGCACCCCTCGGCCCTCTCGCTCGACCAAAACTCTCGAGGACACCCAAACCCCGAGAGAAAGCGATGTTGGTCTCCTACCCCCTCCCATGGCGTCCCTACCCGACAAATTAACTCTCTCGAGGCCATCCAAATTTACCAAGTTAAAAGAGCGTTGTCGTCGAGGCCACCCCAAACCCTTGAAGCGTTGTGTCGAGGCGACCCCAAACCCTAGAGAAGCAGCGTCGAGGCCACTAACATGATTCCTTATTGTGATTAGCTAGCTAGTTCTACGTTTGCCTTTAATATATATATATATATATATATATATCCATTTGTACCATGTTTGAATAATAATTGACATGTTGTAAATATTTGTAGAAACTATGGAGCACTCCCGAGACGAAGAGACATCCACCTCCGGAGGAGAAGGTAGATCTGGTGAAAGCAAAGCGCACTCTCGATGCCCTGAGGAAGCCGGCAAAGTCTCCGCCGAGAACCAACTATGAGCGCATTACTGAACAGACATATCTCCAAGCGGAGCGGTTGGGAAGTACTGTCAGACATCAAAGAGCAAAAGAATGAGCAGCTGCGAAAAAATTGACTAGCTCGGCGAACAAGCAAACCAATCGTGCCCCCCGCTCAATGTGTCTAGCGGCAACATCGTCGCTAATGTTCCGGGGATGGTGGCCGGTTATGGCAATCTACAAGATTACCTGCCTGACGATGCACTTCCTGATTTCATGGAGGTGGAAGAACACAAATACGAGTACGGGAAGCCTCTCGTCAAAGATGAAAAATATCTAACAACGATGATGCGAAGATTCCATACTTGGTACATGAAAACCTGCAGAGAGTCTGGGGGGACGAATACTTTGTATCTGAGAATTAAAGCGGAGCACGACCTCGTTGGAAATGATCTGTTACCTGTTCCATTTGAGGAGTCTTCGAGTTCTTCAATCAAAAGGCCCTCGATAAATTAACGATCTTTTGCTACTGCCTGTAAGTACTATTTCTGTCATTAAGTCTCTATATATAGCTCGGCTCTTTCATTGCATGTATTTATAATTAATTATCCTCAATATATTATGCAGATTGAAGATCGTCGAGTGCAAAAAAAAATGTAATTTATGATATTGGGTTCATTAACACAAATATCATAAATGTATTTCTAGTTGAAAAGCACGTCAAAGAGGCCGAGGACAACTTGCTACAATCGTTGATCAAAAATCAAAACAAAGATACCATACTCTTTCCTTACAGCGGCAAGTGAGTGTTACTGTCGTTTGCATATTCGGTTTCCCTTATTACTCGAGCGAGGTTATAGTAATGTAATTGATGAGTTATGCATGTGTGCGCAGGTACCACTATATTCTTTTGGAGATTAAGCTTGTGCGTGGACTAGTAACCGTCTTAGACTCGAGATGGAAAGATCCCAAAACTTATGTGGACATGACTGAAATGCTCAGCAAGTAAGTTCAATCGATCATTATCGCACCATATCGGCAACTTTTTATTCATTTCCTGATATCTCAAGTAATAGTAATTATTTTCTTTGTCTTGCAGGGTTTGGAAACAGTTCACCGCAGAAGCTCCGGGACTGCCGAAGGAGCTGCGATATACATACCCGAAAGTAAGTACTACTGGCTAGCTAGTTGTGCGCATCTCTCGTTGATTTTATAGCTATACTTTCATCAATGCCATTTATAATGCTTCATTATCAGTTTGGTTGACCTCTATTTCTCGTAAAGTACTTGTGGCAGGAACAAGGGAATGATTTCTGTGGATAATACGTGTGCGAGTTCATCCACACCGCGACTTTGAAAAACAAGCGGGGCTACTCTTAAAGACAATATGAAGTGCGTAAGCAATAATATTCACAATTTCATTTTATTACACCATCATTTCTGTTGAGTTTCATTCATATATATGTATTAATTAACCCCCTTCTTCAAATTAGACGTGGCAGATGCGGAATGAACTCCTAGAACTAGATCGCATGAAAGCAATTCAAGAGGAATTGGCGGGATTCTTTCTTGACCACGTCATCAATAAAGCCGTAGAATACCATGTGAAAGTTGATTTCAAATGCTAGGGGGCTGTAATTGAGAGATCTTATATATTGTACATGTATGTAGCCAGTAGCGTCAGACGTACATGATACTAAAACTTGTTGTTCGATCAATCTCTCGAGAAGGAGAGGTCGATCGATCATTTCTCTCGGTATGCATGACGAACTTCTGTACTCAATGGTTCCCTTCATTTTCTTACTAGCTAGCGTGTCGAGGGCTATATGTATATAGTGCGTAGCGTCGACCAAGCACGGACATAAGAGAGGAAACTTTTCTCTATTAATTAGCTAGCTAACACAATATATGAAACACCTAAATTAACCCCAAAACCCCCAACCCCCCTAAAAAACAAAACCCCAGCCTTTGGAATGCTGACGTGGATGTCTTTTGGTCCCGGTTGGTGCCACCAACCGGGACCAAAGGCCCCCCTGCCTGGGCTCGGCGCACCGGCCACGTGGAGGACCATCTGTCCCGGTTCGTGTTAGAACCGGGACTAAAGGGGGGAGGTATTAGTAACGACCCATTAGTCCCGGTTCATGAACCGGGACTAAAGGCCCTTACGAACCGGGACTAATAGGTGTTTTTCTACTAGTGTCGTGCTTTCCTTAATAGTGCAGAGAGCCCTTCCACACAAAAGAGGAATAGATAACGGGAGAGCGGGTCGCCCTGTTGAAGCCCCCTAGAAGGGAGAAAGCACCTAGAGAAACCCCCCATTAAGTTTAAGTGAAAAACTTTCTATAGTGAGGCATCTCATGATCATGTCAATCCACATAGGCGCAAAACCCATCTTGTACATCATATACTCAAGGAAGACCCACTCCAGCCTATTGTAAGCCTTCATCATATTAAGCTTCACCGCATATAAATGTTTCTTTCTCTTCCTCTTACGTATAACATGTACACACTCATATGCAACCAACATATTGTCCATTATGAGCCTTTCGGGGACGAAAGCACTTTGTTTCTCCGAGATGAGCACCGGAAGAATCATCTTCAACCTGTTGGCCACCTTGGTTGCAGACTTGAAAAACATTGCAAAGATCGATCGGTATCAATTGTAACATCAGCTCCTCCGGTGTTTGGGATCATCACAATCACAGTAGCATTGAAAAGATGTCGGAGTTGCTGCCCCATTCAAGAAATCACGAACTGCTCCGCAGACCTCATGTTTTACAAGCGAGCAGTGACGCTGATAGAACAACGCCGGGAGCCCATCTGACCTGGGATCTTTGGTTGGCCCCATTTCACCATTTGTAACAACGAGGTTTCAATCTCCTCATCGACGATAGCCGTCGTGAGCTTGGAGTTCATCTCGCCGAAAACCGCCAGTCCAATATTATCAGAGGCAAAAAGGCTTTCACTGTGTTTTTTGAAATAAATAAATCAAGTAACGGCATTGGGAATTAAAATGGTAAGTTATGTTTTTCCTTTTTCTTTTTTGAAGGAGATTGGGCATGGTTCACAGTCCAGTCCACACTATACTCTACCTACTTGGCACTGGCGATCCTTGTTCCCCTTTTCCTCCGTCTCTCCCCTTCTTCGGTTCTTCAATTCTCCAAATTTATCCACTCTGCTTGTGTTCTTCTGCTGATCTGGTAAGCAATCCCTCCTCTACTCGGTCGATTCCGTTGTTTCCATTACGCATTCACGCTGCTCACCCACGAATTTGTACTATCCATGATTAGTTAGGGTTCAGTTCAGGAGCTCAAGCGCGCGGCAATGGCGGCCCCCGCTGCTGAAGCCCCGGCCGCGCCCGTTCTCCCTTCTGCCAGAAGGAAGGATGCGGGTCCGGCTCGTCTCCAAACCTCGCCGCTCCTTCCGGCCGCAGGCTGGTCGGACCTCCCGCCCGATCTCGTCCGCCGCGTCGCCGACTCCCTCGTCGCCGCCAACGACCTCGACTGCTACATGGACTTCCGCGCCGTCTGCTCCGGCTGGCGCGCCGCCACCGACGACCCCAGGAGCGACCCCTTCGACCCCCGCTTTCGCCCGCGCCGGTGGGTCATCCTGGAGGACGGCGACGACCTGCTGCTGCTGAACGCCGCCACGGGGCGCTTCCTCCGCAAGAGGATCCAGCTGCTCCGAAGCTACCACGCCCTCGCCGCCACTCCCGGCGGCTTCTTCGTCCTGGCGGACAGGTACCCTTCTCGAGCCGCCTGCGTCTTCAATCCTCTCACCGGCGTCCTGATCCGGTTCGCAGCACCCGTACCCACCAAGAAGGTCGCCGCCGCCACTGTGGTCTTCGGTCGCAGCTCTTGGCCCACGCTCACGCTCAACTTGCTCTGCGACTCTCCTTCCAAAAGTTACTCGGCCACTCCTGACATGGAAAGTTTCAAAGAAAAGGAGGTGCAGTTACCCATTGATCGTCATATCTCATTGAAGGCAGTCAGAGGCGGTGTCTACGCCGACGGTGGTGGCGCTGCGCAGGGATTCAGGCACGGGGTTTCTGTTATATTCGAGATCTTCGATTTGATACAGTCACTTCATGTCGATCCGTCAATGTTTTATGCTGAGGATCTTCCTGTGGCCAGACACGCAAACGACCATACCCGGTTTTTCATCGTGGAATTCGGTGGAGAAGTGCTGATCGTCATCAAGCTGCAGCGATGCGTCAAGGTTTTCAAGATGGACATCGGTAGCATTGTGCCTGTGGAGAGCATCGGCAGCATTGCCATCTTCATCGGTCATCACAGGTGCCTGGCTGTTGACACCGATAAGTTTCCATCTGTTGAGTCCAACTGTGTCTACTATGTTGAGCGCATGGGTTCGTCCGCGTACATCTGCATGTACAATCTCAAGGACGAGAAAGACGAGAGGATCTCAGCTGGCGCTGTAGATTTCGTGAAGCTGCACGAGTTGTTCGTCCTCGCCGCCCACCGCCCTTTCACCATCATCCAGCTTCTCTCCAGCTACACCATCAATGTCCGGGATTCTCAACTGCCGCCCACCGCCCTTTCACCATCATCCAGCTTCTCTCCAGCTACACCATCAATGTCCGGGATTCTCAACTGCCGCCCACCGCCCTTTCACCATCATCCAGCTTCTCTCCAGCTACACCATCAATGTCCGGGATTCTCAACTGCCGCTACAACAGGGCGCCAACTAACTTTTGGCTATGAAATGGTTTGACTTTCTCTCTAGTACCTTGCTAAGAAACAGACTTGACTCTAGGTTATGTGGAACTGCTGTTTGTGGGCTTAATTAGGACCAGATATGAACCCAATGCTCCATCTGTTTTGCCTGATGCTATCTTTTGTCTATTTGCACTTGTTCTACCATTGTTCACTTAGTAATGCAGCCTGATGCTAGCAAATTTCAGTTCAACATTTTTTCCATTTCTGAATTCAGCCCTGCAACTGAATCGTTGAATGCATGCGTCTCTCTGTTGTTTCCATTATATTTTGTTAATATTTCAGTATGAATGTAGGCTCAGTTTTTTCTGCCTCTCTGAATCTGTCTCTGCAATTGAACCGTTGAACAGTTATCATACCTGGTTGTTCCCCGTAGGTTTTGTTCCTTGTTGGATTTCTCATATCTCATTGCAGCTCAACATTGATGTTAAGATGTGCTGTTCATATACAAATTTCTGACAATTTGTGGTTGCAGCTTAACAACGACTGCTTCTCAACACACGCACGCACGCACGCACGCACGCACGCACGCACGCACGCACGCACGCACGCTAGCTAGCTAGCTAGCTAGCTAGCTAAAGGAAAAAACTACGTCCATGGCAGTGAACTAAAATCAGTCTTTTTTTTTCTGTAACGACACATCAAATTTTATTTGCTCCACAATGTATACTTTTGTTTGTTTACTGCTTTATAAGTATAGTAACATAACTGAGCACATGAATAATAATTAGGCGATTAGGCATTAAGCAATGCGGCATCCTAGCATGCCTTGCTTTATCAATAGTCATCCTTTTTTTCGACGGGAATACCTTGCCTTCATCTGTTCCTACGACTACCATAATGCTGTTCTCTACATATATAGTACAAACCTTGGTCGCTTGGCATTCACGCTGAAAATTTTAGATGAGCATATGTGTGTTACTTAGTAGACCAAATATTCATATTAAGTTGGGAAGATAGAAAATACTCGAGTATTATTTGTTTTGACTCAGATTGAAATCTGCAGTAGATGTATGATACAAATACATTACAAATTCGATATTGACAGCCACCCAACCGGAGATGGTGGAACTACTGGCCTGCAAGAAGGCCCTCGAGCTGGCGACAAGTGTAGGAGTACACAAGCTTCATATTGAATGTGATGCTGCAGGAGTAGTATCCATGCTTAATAACCCCGCCAAGAACCTTTCTGCCCTAGGTCCTCTCGTTGAAGATGTCAAGGCAAGGTTGAAGGATTTCGATGATTTCAGAGTAACGTGGGTTAGCCGAAGTGCTAACGCTGCCACTGATAGATTAGCAAAGGTGGGAATGGGAGATGAACTTACTGATGTATGGCTCTCTTCACCACCAGACTGTATTTTGCGTTTTGTTTCGGATGACATTCCGGCACTATTTTAATTCTTAAATAAAGCGGCGAGTGTTTTACCCTCAAAAAAATAAAAATTCGACCACCCCTCTAGCAGTGAGAATTGCACACAGAACAATAATTAAACGCTATGTATAAACCAAAAGAACAGCTGAAAGATCTGAAATCCTGAAGTGGCATCGTTGCTCACCCATCTCGAAACCAACCAAATTAGCTTTCGGGGATGTGTACTGATCGGTGGTGCAGCTTTGACGCACATCAGCATCAGCAGATGTACATGTAAGATTTTGGTGGGGGATGTGCGGCCTGGCCTGCTTGGAACATGGATGGCGGGGGTGAAGCACACGGGAGGGATAATTGAGAAGTTCTGCATGACGAATTGATTTCTCTCAGTACCTTAGTACAGATAGTATGGAATGCAGAATTGAACTTATACTAAAACTGAATTATAGAACCAATTTTCTACGTTGACCCATTAGTAATCAAAAATACTTATGCTACTGCAGGTTTGGCTTGTGCTGTTGGAAAAACAAAATATCCAGTACGGACTCTAGTTTGTCCGAGTCACGATGCTATGAACAATGTCTGCGATTTCATTTTAATAAGTAATAGAACGGAGGGCGATCCCGATATTTCTAAGAATGAACTAAAACTTGGTGGACTTAGAAAAACATAGAAGTAGCATAGTCTACACATATGGTTACCTTCTTTACGTTTTAGTTCAAATTTCTTGATAGCCGTTGCTCAATGAGGGTCGAACTGAGGGTTTTCTTTCTTCTGTTCACACCAAAAAACTGAAATAGACATTATTGTTGTCATCAAGTTTCCACCTTGAACACCGAAAATGAAAACAATTTAACAGATCAATTAGTCTTGTGGAACCTTGATCTCCAAGCACGGTAAGTATGAAGTTATATACCTTAATTGTATACATATCTTGTCTGCTGAAATACTAAAGTACCACATGTTGCTTCCATCAATAAAGACACTCTCACATCAGGATAATCATTCCTAGTACTACAGCATGGCGCACTTCCGCTAGAGAAACTAAATACCGACCATCATTAAGAACTGCAAAGATGAACACAAAATCCTGAATTCGGGTTGCTATAAAGTATAGGCCAAACTGTATATGCCGCAAGCAGCAGGGACAATTAGCATATGCTGAATATAACGGCAGAGTGCTTCAGAAACAAACAAATCACAACATGTGATATTCAGATTCTTCCATGCTTCTTAAATTTGAAGAGATAACTTATTGCATCAACTACTGTAATTTCATACAAACGACATATCAAATGAAAACATAATTAGAGCAGTATGTCAGGTAGGAAGCATCAACTTCATCCTTCCTTGGATCACAGGAATCAAATAATAGTTGAGCTAATATGCACAGGGACATGGAGAGGCAACCTAATCTTGGAGAATGCATGTTCACCTAGCCCTTGTCACTTCTCAACCATAAGCCCAAGGGGCTAATGGGATAATAACAAAAGCCACCAGATCCTTGCTTAGTTCCTCCCAAACTGCCGCTCGACTCGGAATCCTGCAAGCTGAGGAGGAGGAGACAACTTCGGCCTGTCGTGCGATAGAACGATGTCAGATCAGGAGAGGCTAGACTGTAGGGGGAGGCACCACGACCGTAGGAGGGGCCATCTACAGGAAAGTAGGGCGGAGAGGTTTTCTGTCAAAAGGGATAAGGTACAGACACTTTACCAACAATGGAGGCTGGCCAATCTGATTCAAATACCTTTGATGCACCTCCTCCTCCCCTGCATCGTCCAAGATGAATTACAGCTCGTCGGGGGCATATAAGCTGACTAGTTGGAGGGCCTCCTTCCCAACCCACATGGATTGGATCGTGGTTGGGGACTTGGATCATTGAGATTCAATGGTCATAGAGGAAAGAGATTGGGAATAGCTGGTTGGATCGCTTTAGATGGGAGAGAGGAAGAGGACCAGATGAGGAGGAGGAGTGCTAAGGCTCTACGATTAGGGTGGAGGAAGAAATCTGCAAAGGAAATGATTCATCAACTGATGAATCAGGGAGTTCATCTGATGACTCATTAACTGATGAATCAGGGAGTTCATCTGATGACTCATCAACTGATGAATCAGGGAGTTCATCTGATGATATGGACTGCTCTGAAGGAACACCCCTCCTGAAGGGAATGATAGCCGTCTGATAATCTTTCTATAGGTTCCCCGAAGAGAATGGAAAAATCACAGAAACACTTTCTATATGTTCTGTTATTTCGAGATTCGAAGAAGCAAGCAAGTTTTTCATATAGTTGTTTTTGTGTAGCGATCTCTGTTCATGGAGATCACGAGGCCACTGATACCCCATGTGAATAGGTGGGATAGAAGAGTGGGCATGTGGGCTTCTATCAAAAGAGGAAAAGATACCGCCACGCTCATATCTCCCTTCTCACCTCTAGGAGGGGGAAACTTGCACTTTCGCACTAGATGGTTAACTCTAAGTTTTTTCTGAAGTAGGTTGTTCAATGCTTGATTGAGCCATCTTCCTATCACCAATAACAAATGGATAGCATGCGTTGTGCAACCAATCCTACCCTCAGTTTGTAGTAAGCTGAGTGTGACCCGCAGAGAGCAAAGTGTGTATCACATGAATTTGATAGCCCAGTCCTTGGAAGGACCTTTTTGGCACTAGACAGACTCTTTAATATCGATGGCAACAACTATCCATTTTCTCGATTAGATTACTGGTGCGCTTGTGTGCTCCAATTTTTAGTAAATAAAGCAAAGGTTTCTGAGCTAGGAATCTGAGGAAATGCTCCTACTCAAATCCATAAACTATTGGATATGTCTTACACCCGTGTGACTCCCTACTTGTATTTGAAGAGTGTGTCAGGATCATATCACAATAAACTACACTAGTAAGGCTGCTCCAAGTGCCGAGTCAACTAACAATCTAGAATCCATACTACTTGATGGGCTCGAGCATCAACAAAAAAACATGATCTCAAGAATAGAAAAAAAGATGCCAATCATTCATAATAACTTCTTCAACCCACGTATTTTGTTTAAATTGGATCAATTCTGAAGCCAAAATAAGGAGCAAACATAGGTATCCGCAGATACAGATATCAGGAACATAAGCTTACCCGGGAGAAATGCACTCTGTGTTAGTCCGATCACTTAGCTTTTGCTTTCGCGCTCCAACTAACAATCTAGAACCCATACTTGATAGGATCATGAATAAAAAACATGACATCGAGAATAGCATATTGAAAGATCCCAATCATTTTTCTTTATAACTTCTTCAACCTACGTATTTTTCGTATAAATTGGATCAATTATTAATAAAATAAGGAGCAAACATAGGTATCAGATATCAGGAACATAAGCTTACCCGGGAGAAATGCACTCTGTGTTAGTCCGATCACTTAGCTTTTGCTTTCGCACTCCCTACTGATGCCTATTGCATGACTCTCATTCAGTCAAACTAGAAACTGTGTTTACAGCTGGAACGATGAATGTAATCCTACTATTTTTCAAGGGTAGGGTCGTTTGAATACAGTTTTATGGACATCAGTTCATATTGAATATAGTCATATAATTTGGTGTGCTGACACACCCAGAAAGGTTTCTACCCATGCAAGGAAAATGAAGAAAGCAAGCCAAATACTGAAATGTATTAAACTCTCGATCGGGGGACATAACACTATGAGGGTTGTTAAGGCGGGGCTAGGAGCTTGATATGCTGCCGACTCAGAATCAAATGAGCACTGGGGACCCTAGTCAACATTCATATTTCTACCCACCGGTGGATGATCGGTCACCTTAGTTCCAATTTAGCTACTTTTCATTTTGTTGAACTCCAAGAAGGACCGATTGCTACGTACTCTTGAGGAACAAGATGTTATGACGCCGCTGTGCCCGCAGTCCAATGATCCAGCTATGTTTGTGTCGGATCTTATCCATGCTGCAACCAGGCCGTGGAATATGGAGGTGGTCAGATCGAGAACATATGTATGAGATGGACACCGAAGCAGTAGCGAACATTCCCATCAGTCATGTTGCCCAGCCGGAAAGAATGAAAGAGGATTTTTCGTATCACATTCGTACTGACTTAACATGATCTGTCTCCCATAGTAGTATTATGACAGTCTCTCTTGCCCCTTCGTACTTATTCGAAACAGGAATTTCTTGGTGCTCAACTGCTAATTTTGCTTTTCCTGGTACCAGTACAGATAGATAGAAAGCGCATTCAATCGAGAAAAGGATCAACTGATCGACCTCTTTACATTTTGGATTTTATTTGGCTGTTTCAGCATAGGTTGCATTTTAAAACAAAAGAAAAGAGCAAGTTCCCACAGGCGAAGAGCCGCTTCCGAGAAATCTTTTACCCCATTTACGCCCTTCGGGGCTGCTAACAACGAGCTAATACACAGGAACGGCACGGCTCCTACACCACTTAACTCCAATAATAGAACCTGGTCCCACATCCCTTGCATTTGATAATGAAACAATCAGAATCTGTTGAATTGAAATATGTTCAATCTCATTTCTTTTACGTGGTTTTGGCAACTATCAATTACCTCTTTCCTCGGCTTCCTTCACGGATATGTCGTAAACGGTATCTAGTAGGCAACCTGGGAACTACATTAGCTTAGGGAATCGGGTAGCGAGCGCTCTCCTCGGCAAAGCAGACAAGAAGCAATTCCACCATTGAGAACAGCACGCCCCCTTCCCTAGGGCTAGAGGTATTTACACGCTGCATTGAACCTAAGGCTAGAGCGAGTACTACGATGAAAATCACTTTTACAAGCGATACTTTTGTCTTTGGTGCTTGAGTTGTCCTCCCAGCGGCGTGGTCCTCGGTTTCGGAAATGACATATATAACCGGTATCTTTAGCATATAAAAAAATCCTTTGTTTGACGGCATCCCTCCTCTAAAGCTGCTTCCTTCCTTTCCGGTTCGTAGTGGTTACGAGCAGAAGTGCAATTCAAAGCGCATTCAATAGTTGTATTAGATAGTTTAGATATAGTGACCAACTAGTTCGAGATGCACTGACCTTGGCCATTTCCTGCTAACTACGGTCACTATATGTCAATTCGGATCGCACACCGGAAGCAAAGATCAGGGGATTGCCAACTTGAATGAATGTAATCCGGTTACGGTGTAGGGGGAGATTTATTATTGAGTTGATAACGCAATCCGTTTACTAACATTGAGAACCATGCCATGGAATAGAATATTCCCATTTCCGATTGTTGAAAACAAATGCGACTTTCAAAAGGCACATCAATGCCCGGGATTCTCAACTGCCGCTACACCGCCATCCAACTTCTCTCCAGCTACACCATCAATGCCCGGGATTCTCAACTGCCGCTACAGCAGGGTGCCAACTAACTTTTGGCTATGAAATGATTTGGCTTTCTCTCTAGTACCTTGCTAAGAAACAGACTTGACTCTAGGTTATGTGGAACTACTGTTTGTGGGCTTAATTAGGACCTGATATGAAGCCATTGCTCCATCTGTTTTGCCTGATGCTATCTTTTGTCTATTTGCACTTGTTTTTCCATTGTTCACTTAGCAATGCAGTATGATGTTAGAAAATTTCAGTTTCAACTTTTTTTCCATTTCTGTATTTAGCCCTGCAACTGAATCGTTGAATACGTGCGTCTCTCTCTAGTTTCTAGCATCCTTTTGTTAATATTTCAGTGTGATTGTAGGCTCAGTTTTTTCCGCCTTTCTGAATGTGGCTCTGCAATTGAACTGTTAAATAGTTATTGTACCTGGTTGTTCTCCGTAGGGTTTTTCCTTGCTGAATTTCTCATATCTCATCGGAGCTTAATGTCGATGTTACGATTTGCTGTTCATATACAAATTTCTGACAATTTCTGTGGTTGCTGCTTCTAGAGGGGTTCTGTAGATTCAGATGTTTTACATATTTTCTACTCTATGTTCACATATATTGTAAATATCCTGTTCTGGGGATAAAGTCGTACTGATTGAATCATACTATACAATAATCCTGGTTCAGTATACAGATATTGCTCGGTTATGCAGGGGTGGAGTAATATCAGAGTCATCCTAAATGGATAGATTAGGCGTAGATTTTATCTTTCCTGCTTGCAATTTTTTGCACTTATATTTAGATTCAAAGATCCTAGCATTCCTTTCCTTCCAAATGTGCCAGGCCAGATACTCCTTCCGTTCCTAAATATAAATCTTTTTACAGATTTCAATATGAACTACATACGGATGTTTGTAGACATAGTTTAGAGTGTAGATTCACTCATTTTGCTCTGTATGTAGTCCAAATTGAAATCTCTAAAAACACTTATATTTAGGAACGGAGGGAGTACATCGCAACAGTAATGTGTCGCATGAGCTAACTGTCCATTGCATCAAGGCTATTGCTGCCAATGGCGGAGCCACAGGGTGGCAAGGGTGGGCCGCGATCCACCCTGGTATTTTGTATCGGCCTATATAGTTATACATTTCAAGATGGCCAGAGAAGGAAAAAACAGCCCAGTAACAATCCACCCCCAGACGTAGAGTAACGCACCACGCAGCCAGAGGAACGCGAGACCCTTCCCGACGCCTAGCCGCTGGCCGGCGGCCGCCCCATCCCTGCCTCCAGCGAGGCTGCTCTGCCGCCCTCGAAAATCGTCGGCCACCCAGACGCCAGGAGGCTCCTCCTCTCCTTCCTTCCCATCGCGCCCGCGGCCTGCCTGTCGCTTGGTGCCAGCCACGCCTCCCTGCGACCCTGCCCTGCCCCCGGCCGTCTGACGCCCCTGCAAGCCGGCGACAGCTGCCTAGTCCGCACTCCGCACTCTACTTGGCCTGATTTGAGGTACCAGCTCGCCAATCGACCATTCTCCAATTTTTGATATAGGGTTTGCTATTTGTGGTGCACTATCCATATGGAGTACATGAGCCGACGAACACACACAGTATTTTGCACATAATTTCTGTTTAATTGTGTCGGTATGAACTTATGATTGATAGAATGTAAATTCTTATTGCAGAATTATTGTAGAAATGAAGAGGAACGAAGATATTGCAAAAAAAATCCACAAACATACTATGAAGATAGGGTAGAAAGATATATGCGGGATGTGGCCCAAGAGCAAATTGAAGAACTTGTGCTTATGCCAGTTGTGGTTGAAGAGTGAACCCAAGAACCAGCAGCGACTATGTCGAATGTGACTGTATAGCAAACTGAAGATGTCAAATGTGGTAAGGTATGTACTATGTAGTTCTTTAATGCAAAATTGACACTTAATTGAGAAACTTAGTATGATTGTAAGACCATATTGATCTATTTATATGTGGTATTGGTAATTACTTAGAATGAAGACATGCCATGTTTGTTGTAAAAAAAAGGACCACCCTGGTTTCAAATCCTAGATCTGCCACTGATTGCTGCCATGTTGTCACACGTCGATTGAATCGGTACCACACCTCTTTGGCAAACGGCGGGAGATCGTTAGGTGGCCAGCATTTTCCAAGCACTGACGACACAAGCTGCAAGAAGCCTCATGTGGCCACCCTATGTTCCTTAATCTGTCAGCTGTCCTGTTCCTGTTTTGAAGCAGCAACCGGGTGTAGAATTTAATGTTGGCCTCGGCTTTGAACTTCCAAACCTTCTGAAACAAGGGCTACGGCACTCGAGTTAGGAATTGGAAGTTGCATGCAGACCAAGTACTTCCATTGTGGAGATTCCGTTTGATGCTAGTATCTCGCTCCTCAGACAACTGAATTGTGTGAACCTTCTCCCGGAGCAGAACAAACTGGTCCAGCTCGGTGCTTGTAGAGCTACAACGTAATCCTCTCATCCATACACCATCCTACAAGGCCTCTTTGACAGATTCGTTTTTCCTTGTTGCCAAAAGTAGCAGCTCCGGTGCCTGATCACATGGTGCAGTCGTTTAACTCATACCAAAGCCATTGAAGCATGAGAGAACGACTGAAACACCGATGTCTTTAATTCCGAGACCCCCATATTTTTTTTCGAGCACAGGTTTCCTTCCAATTAACCAAGCATTTTCCTCCATGGGCTTCCTTTCCTTCATTCCAACGAAAGGCTCTCCTCATTTTGTCCAGTTTCCTGGCTGCCCATGGATCCATAGCAAAGTGTTGATGTAATAAGTAGCAGTCGCCATCAGCAGTTTTGATGAGCACTAATCTTCTAGTCTTGGTTAAGAATTTGCCCTTCCAAGGTTTTTTGGTTTACCGAAAAAGGCTTTCACCCCGCTTTATATATAAAGCACACGGCCGAACCGATACAAAGTGTTGACGTATAATGTGCTGCCTAGTCTCTTCCATCAGATCGGTCTTTTGGTTGCATTGGCTAGAGCATGCACTTCTACACAAAGTGATGAGGGAAACCTCTTACAAAGCAGATCAAAGATAGAACAAGATTACAAGAGTGCCCACACTCCATCAAGACACACCTGAGGCTACTAACTAGAAGAGAGGCCGCGCCTCCATGAGAAACCATCGGACGCGATGCAACACACACACACACACCAAGTTGTCACTGGAGAGGGCACCCCTGCCCTCTAGCTCCGGACCGTGGAGCACCGATCCTGCCTGCACACAACAAGGACCGAGAGCGATGCCCTTGACGTCACGTGTAAAGGATAGGAAGCTGTCGACATCGCCCCAAGCTAGAGCTGAAGGAGCATCGAGATAGGATCCGAGCTCGCCCGCCGATGGCGAAGAAACTCAACCGAAGGGTACCTGCGCTCCATGATGACGCCCCCAAGAGGGTGACGACGCAACAGGCCGCCGCCGTCGAGACCGAAGACACGGTCAAGGGTTTTCACCCGGAGCCCTCACGCGGGGAGAGATACCACAATGACGCCCTCAAGAGGGACACGACACCCACAGGCATCGCCGCCGTCGGCGCCAAAGCGCTGAGCTTTCGCCTGAAGACACTCTCGAACCACATTGAAGTACCACGGTCCAAGTCCGCCGCCACCAAAACAGGTCTCCACTCTCCACACCACAATCTGGACGATACCCCCGCCGATGCAATGCCATATCGTCAGAAACCCCGCCGCCTCGCTCCTTGCTGCCCGCACAGCCAAGGAGAAACACCACCACCACCGCAGCGCCGCTCGCCGAAGAGCCGACGTGCAGTCCACCTTCCAGGGCCGCCGCCCCGGCATCCCAGATCTCGCCGCCTCCAAGCCCCGCCTAGCCATCGGTCATCGCCCACCGAAGAAACGAGAGAATACAGAACTGCTCTGGAAGAATACAGAACTGCTTAAGCATTACCTAATCAGTTTTGTAGTCTTTTTAGTACAACAGTCTGGGGAGCTGCGGGGGCTGGGAAGCTGCACCATGTGCTTACTGCTCTCCATGCTGAAACTGAAGCATGTGTCAAGGCCATTGAGAGAGCACCGTGTAATCTTCAAAGTGGACTGCCAAACTTTGGTGACTGCCCTGAAAACACAAGAGTATGAAGCTGCGGATATTGGGGTCTTCCTCCGAGAAGCTAGAAGCCTGTGACGTATGCCTTTTGAGCAAGCTGATTTCAGGTTTTGTCGCCGTGAATGTAATAGAGTTGCACATGTGTTAGCACAGTATGGTTTTGAGTCGTCTGTGCCTCTGTTCGGCCTGAAAATGCCCCTGACATTGTTGTTGGTTTGGTGATTAGCGATCGCGCTAGCTACCCCGTTTAAGTGGAATACCATATTCCTTTTCAAAAAAAAGAAAAAAAAAGTCTGGGGAGAATCATGGCTTATATTCAAAATATACTTCTTTTGCATTAGATACAAATTACAAATCTGCAAATGATACTTCTGTTGGTACTTACTCCCTCTATCCCAAAATGTAAGACCATTTTTGACATTATGATAGTGTTAAAATGATCTTACATTTTGGGACGTAGTGAGTATTTTTTTTAAAGTGGGTAATTCGATGAATTTGCCATTCCCATGTGAACCATTTTGTTTATCTTACTTTGCTGGTGGTTTTATTCAAATTAAGGGGCCCTTGCTCATGATTTCATGGAAACTCACAATTTCCGCAGTTTTTTTATTATTAAATTGATAAAAAATACATGACCCTGTGCGAACAGAGCTGGCACAACCAAACTCAGCCCCACAAATACTAGATATTCTAATTCTCGGTATGAAACTTTTCTCTTGGTTTTTTGAGTTTTTTTACTTCCTTAATTCGAGCAACCAGGAGTTGACACCGGCATTTGTTTGGGACCTGGCAAGGTACATCTGTATGTACAATCTCAAGGACGAGAGGAAGCTTCCCCAAGATACGATCTAACATGGATATTTGTTCTTCATCCTTGATCAGATCCGACATCTGGGCCTTGGTGATTTCATCCAAAATAGTGGTGTGTTATTTAGGCTACGACAAATACCCCATTTTGCTCCTCGTTTTGTGTTTTCAGAAAGCGTAGTGCTCAAAAACTAACAAAAGGTATGTACACTCTTGTGCTGCTTGGATAAAAAGAGCAACAATGACACAATAACTCCTCATCATGGATAAGATAGACAGTTGCACTGCTGTAGAACTGGCTAGCAGTGGCGAGTGCAAAAAAAAAAAAAAAAAATAAAAAAATAAAAAAACTGCGGGCATGGCTGTCAGGGGTACCCGTCGCTGCTAACAGACCATCAGTATGGGGGCGCCCCGCCCACCACAAGTAAAGGATAATCAGTGGCGGGCTTTACCTAGCGCCCACCACTGATGGCACACACCATCAATTGCGGGCGCCAATATTCACTCGCCCCTGCTGGAGAAACATACTTGTGGTCGTCCTGTTTTCCTGCCCCTCACCGGTATGATTTTGAAAATGAAACAAAAGTGATGCACTTACCAGGCGCAGTAGCAGCGACACTCCACGGTGCATCCGTTTCAAAAAAAAAAAAAAGACACTCCACGGTGCAGCCTCGCCCCTGTTCCGGAAGTTGGCACGCACGCACAAAACATCTTGGCTGGCCACGCTACCGCGCGTGCCCGTCCCCTCGCACCTTTCCCTCCATCCGCCGCAGCCGCCCTGTATTCAGGGCCCTGCACCCTTATAGCATGTCCAGCCGCGCCCCTAACAGGTCTTTTCCACGCGTTTTTTCCGCGTCGGCGCCGAAAAATCGCCCCAGTCGCGTCCCCAGGACGCCGAATTCCGCCGGTTCGGCCCGTTTTTGCGCCCGGCGATCGCAGGCCGAACCCGGCGCACTGGGGGGGGGGGGGCAAGGGAAAAGCGCTCCTGGAGCCACATTGTCAGGCGAAAAGTCAAGCCACCCGTTCAGATTCGCCTCCGATCCCCCGCGCTCGGCAGCCACCCCGCGCCACCCTGCTGATCCCGGCCCCGTCCACCGCCCACCGCAGAGAGGTAGATCGTTTTCCGCCGGAAAAAAGAAGGGGTTTCGCCGAGGCAGCCTCTCCGTCGCCTTCCGGGCACCTTTTCCGGCGTTTCGACCGCGCAGGGCCTGTACATCGGAGGGTTTGCGCCCACCTCGCCCGCAAGGTGTTCGGTGATTTGCCCGGCCAGGCGATGGACTCCGAGGATGAGGAGGCGCTCGCAGCATTGCTGGAGGAGGAAGCCGAAGGCGACGTCCTGGAGCAGGAGTATCTCATGGTGCTCGTCGCCCTCGCCGCCTGCTCGCGAGCAGTGAAAAGCCGAAACACGCCGAAACATGCCGAACAATGCTGATATATGTATTGAACTATTTGTTGAACTATAATTTGTATTGAACTATTTGTTGAACTATAATCTATATTGAACTATTTGATTTATTTGATGAAACACGCGGAACCATGCCGAACTATGTGACGAACTAATTGATTTTTTTTGTATGTAAAAATTCACGCTGAAACATGCCGAATATGGGCCGATTCACACAGATATCGGGTCATTTTTGGACACAATTGGACCGAACACTGGGCCAAAATCGGTGCCTGGGGGCGACCTGGGGGCGACGGCTGGGTGCCCAACCGCCCCAGCGCCGAGTTTACCACCTGCTCACTCTCAAGCCGCTCTTTTTCAACGCCATGGGAGGCCGAACGGCTGGAGATGCTCTTATGCGCTCCATCCGTTTGCCCACACGGACCGCCGCAAAAGCAGCTCTCCATGCGGCCGCAGAGAGGGAGTTTGGGAGAGAGGAGCGAGACTGTGTTGGACGAGCTCATGGAGATCCGTGGGAGGGTTGCCTCGGCCAATTTAAACGCGTCACTTTGACCATGCCGGATTGCTCAAGTATCAGTGTCGATGTTAGTGTGCCCGCCACGGTAAGATGCCACTTGGTCACTCTTTCCACTTTACCATATTTAACACTTAGTACATAACACAATAAATTACTTACTCTTTTACTAACATATTTGCCACACGTCCTGGTTTACTAGTCCACATCGCATTTTGGGTTAAAGTTTGACCACGTATTTGACTAGCAAATTATTAATGCATGTTACTAGAAATTATATTGTTGGATTCATATTTGAATGTAGTTTTCAGTGATATTATTTTTTTATGTATAACATATTTTTTATTTGTTAAAATTATGACCCAAAAACGAGTGAGACTAGTAAACCAGGAGGTATTAGCACATAACATTCGTTTGTGTAGACTTCACATTTATTAATCACAGATTACATTAAGGTAGTTGACCACGGATCAGTACATTTAAAATATCGGAAATGTTAACGCCCACACGTGTGGGCGTTCACCACTCCGTCCGCACGCAAGCATCGCTGCTGGCTTCGGTACGCACGAATCTTGGAGCAGAAAGGCCGGTTTTCGGCGCCACGTAGGACGAGTCTCGTGTGCGGTGTGCGAGTGGGTTCGCCCGCACGGTGGTTGCCATCCCGCGGTCAGCGGTTGCCACTGAGAGGCGTGCAGTGGAACTACCATGCGTCTGCACGCCACGCTCCAACCGCTGTTGACGTCAAACATGTCGCACACCCCTCCACCCTCTCCCTCACGGTTCCATTTACTCACCCGCGACGCATTTACTGGCACAACGCACTCGCACTTCAAACCACTGGAGGAGAAGGCGAGGGGAGAAGGCGACGGCGGAGGCGGAACAGTCGACGGTGTTCGCGGCCGTCGGTGGTGCTCGCCGGAGCGGAGCGGTGTCGCCGGAACGCGTGCGGGTTGAAGGTAATGCTCGCTTCATCTCTCGCATCCCCTCCCTGCATTTGTTCCCCTTTCCCTCCCTGTTCGATTTCTAGATCCGATTCCTAGAGATTCTGGCGATTCGGCGCTGCGCCGGCGTTCCCGTCGGCGCCGTAGTTGTGTGCTTGCCGTTGTTTGGTGGGAGTGGGCAGTTTCGTCGTCGCCGCTGCGGCGGCATCGTCGGTGCGGTTATGCCTGTTCGGAAGCACGCAATAGTCTTGCGTTTGGATTTGAGAGTTGTCCGCCGGGTTGTTTTGGTGCGCATTGGTTCAAAATTTGGGTTTGTAGTCATTTCGTGCGAGAATTGTAAGGGTGATTTTGAGGTCGAAGTAATTGCCATTGAAACCTAGATCTAGTTTAGTTTGGGTTTGAAACTGCACAATGTGGCGAAATTGGCAGTATGACTGAACGTAAAACAAATGTATGGCAACTAAACTCCCCGAACAAATGTGGTAGTTGCCACAAACGTGTTTTCCTTTGCGGCAACAGATTTCCGAAAATGACTGTCATAGTTGCCACACTCAAGCTTTCACATAGGGCAACTAATTTTATTGAACGACTGTGACAATTGCCACACGCATGCTCTTCCCATGTGGCAAACTGAATTTTGCTGAACTTGTATGATAGTAACCACAAATACGCTTTCTGAATGTGGCAACTATGGCAGTATGACTGAACGTGAACAAATGTGCGGCAACTAAACTACCTGAACAAATGTGGTAGTTGCCACAAATGTGTTCTCCTTTGCGGCAACAGATTTCTGAAACTGACTGTCATAGTTGCCACATTCAAGCTTTCACATAGGGCAACTAATTTTTATTGAATGAATGAGATAGTTGCCACACACACGCTCTTCCACGAGGCAAACTGATTTTTTGCTGAATTTACATGATAGTAACCACAAACATGCTTTTTCATTTGTGAGATCTATTTTTTTCTGAATTATTTGTGATAGTTTCCACACTTTGATAGTTGCCACAATCGGTAGCACTGGACGGAACTAATGAGCACATCGAGTGTCCGTGTTTGCCACTTGGATTGTATAATCATGTGGCAAATAGTATGTGAACACAATGTCTGTTTGCCACAATACAGATATGACAGTGTGGCAAACTGGCTGCATAATATGGCAACCACATTTGCATTCAAATAGTTGACATTTTCTGTTAGGTTGCATATGCTTACCTCTTGCATTTACATTTTCCCCCTCAACAACAGAATGGCTCGTGGGGATCATCAAAATGATGACGATGATTTCATGGATCCACCACAACAGTAACGGGCAATCGGACGGAGAAAAGAGGGCGACGAGGTAACTGTCCACACACCCGCCCCATCTTCTCCCGATTTTTGTTATTGGTTGGCACCTATATGTTTTGTAGTCGTCTGTCATGAACCACATTTTCATGACATTGCAAAAACATGGCAACAACTGATCACTTTTGTGTCTGTTTTTTGCAGAAGAAGAAACGTATTCGCAACAGAGCCTCCCAGGAACGTCTGACTGTGTTGATTGAAAAATTCACCGACGATCAAAAGGGAGCTGTTGCTGAGATGGGTATGCAGGCTCTGATGGATGTCCGGTGCACGAACCTTGTCAACCCTGTATGCGACTGGCTTGGTGAGATCTACGAGCCGGCCTCCAGGGAATTCGTGATTCCGGGACGCGGAAGACTTCCGTTGAACGAGGAATCTGTGTTTTGCACTCTGGGTGTGCCTCGTGGACATATCAAAGCCCCGTACGAGGTCAATAATGAGATCGAGGAAGAGCTGTTCGCCCGTTTGTTTCCTGGAGATTCACAGCAGGCCATGACGACGCACGGAGATGTTTTCAAGATGAAGCTACTCATGTACCTCATCTCAGCTGTTTTCGCGCCAACCACTTCCCTTCGCCCAAGCAACAAATGTTTCCCCATCCTGGTGAATGATCCATCCTTACTACTTTACTTTTCCTTCAATCTCCTGGCTCCGACGTCACCTGTTAAGCTAATGACTGCAGTGTTTTTCGTTGTTGTTTTTTCCTTTTGATTTCTGATGCGGCAATCTTTCTGCCCTGAAATTTTGTGTGGTGCAGGCGAATCTGAAAAATGTGAAGAACATGAACTGGTGTAAGTTTATTGCTGACTTTCTCCATGATGCTTTCAAAAACAAGATGTACCAGAAGGGTTGTCGACTGCATTTAATGGTATTTATTTTTTACCATATCTCTGTGTGAACTCTTGTTTTATAACACAGTTTTATTCATGCATGGCAACCTGATCATAACAAGATGGAAACTGCCATAGTGACAATGTGGCAACTGCCATAATGACAATATGGCAACTGTCATACTGACAATGTGGCAACTGCCATCATATTAGCATGGCAAGTGCTATCACAGTATGATGGCAACTGCCAGCACACTATGATGTCAACTAGCACACAGATACTATCATTGGATCATACATTATCCTGCCCTTTTTACCCAACTGCAAAGTAGCCATGATGGCAACTGACATTTCTTTCTTTCTAAAATTGTTTTAAATCAGCTCATGTATGTCGACTGTCTTGATCTGTCCACCGTGGATTTCTCTGGGTAGGAGGCCCGCCGCCTACGCATAAGTTTGTTGTTTCTGCGTGGACCATCAACGCTGTCAAGGCCGTGCTTGCCGCAGACAGGGCAACTGATAGCACGTATGGAAAACTACAGGTTAGTTTTTGTTTATCTCTTCACACGGCATGCTAACAAATTCGACATGAGGCAACCGTCCGTGGTTTATAAGGCATGCTTACAATTTCTTTTTTGTTTTTCCTAGATGATGGCCAAGCATGCTATAGACTACAGCGTGTTTGGGGGGCCTCAAAAATTTGGAAAGTGGATGGACGTGCACTCAGCTCCATCTTGCCCTTCTGAGGTAATCAAAATATTGACTTCCATGGTTTGCCGTGGATTACATGTTGATGTCGCGCAAGTGACTGCAATACGGGTTGTTGTTGATGCTTCTTGTTTTCGTGGACAGGCGAGGACACCAGTTGAGCATCTAATTGGGCAATTTGCTTCCGGAATGACCGGATTGCTCGGGAAGTTGGTTGAGGGGTGGACGTCCCTCAGTGCCTCTGACAACGACGCGGTTGCGAGGCAGTTCACTTCATTTGTCCCAGAACGTACACATCGACCAACCGGTTGCCGTGGCCGGTATGACTACAACAGTTCCCAAGAGCCCGGCGACACACAAGATGATGTAGATGGAGACGCTGGCCTCAGCAAGGATGACGACGACGACATGGACAATGTGCATCAGGACACAGATGACGATGAACATGCTGATGTTCGCACAAGCAGCAACAAGGGCAAGGATGCAACAAATGCCCCCCCACCGGAGAAAGTGAAAGAACAGACGGCTGCGAGAGGCCAAGGGGTGTTGCCATCAAGGAGGGGGAGGGCTCCAGATGATGTTGGGCAGGGTTCTCATGGCAAGAAGTCTAAGACCGATCCCGTAGCTGCCAGGAGGAGGTTCGACTTTCAATTTTAGTTTTCCGCTGTGTCTATTTTCTTGGAACAATCTCATCCATTTTCTTTGCACTTTTTTTGTCAAGCGCGGCAACAGGTTTGTTGTCTGACATTTGCCACCTTGCCTTTTTCCATCCATCTATTATTTGCAGCGAGCCGACCGCTGGTGGACGAGCAGTTACGAAGAAACAGGCGCCAACGCCAACCCGTGTTTCTGCTCGCTTGAACAAAGGTGCCCCCATTGCCGGTGACACCCCTTCCACCAGGTCTTCTCTTCGTACGACGACGACCAACACCGGGGATCCTGTTGTGTTGCCAGACCCGAGGAAGCCAGTCAAGAAGTATGTTCATCCATGTGCTTTCATTTACATAGTGGTTTTTTTCCTTGAATCTTCCAATGCTATTGTTCAGCTTTGTCACATGATCTTCTGTCACCGTCCCCCACGCGGCAACCGCTCTTTTCCCCAAATGATTTCTTCCTTCATTTTTTTAGTTTACGGCAACTCCTATTTCGTCTTTACATGGCAACTGGCATCTAGGCCAACTGGCATCTAACCCTCTACCTAATGGCAACTGCCATTTTTACCTTTGGCTTTGTGAGCTCATCCCACACACAGGTTTCAAATTGCATTCCTGACAGAATATACATCTGTTTCAATCTTCAATTTGCTAACATGGCAACTATTGCTGGATGGCAACTGCTAACCATGACACATGGCAACTCAAGTTCCCATTACATGGCAACTACCAACTTTCCACTTGTTTTTCATTCCCTTTAAGGTTTCTACCATTGGCAAACATATTTTTGTTCATTTTTCCATACCTTTCTCATGTGATTTTTTTTGCAGGGTGAAGAAGACTACTATGCGCGGGGCCAAGCATAGCAGCAATGATCCGCTTGAACGACTACATTCAAAGTTGTCAACGGGGGGCAACTCAAATGTACATGAGGCACCCGGCGACAATACTGCTGCTGCACCGATGACCGCTCCCACCAACTCTGATGCAAGTGGCCGACCATCTCCGCCGGCTGCGGATGCCCAGGCTAGAACAACAGGCATCCGTACATCGGGGAGTAACGAGTCAGTATCTACCAGGACAGTTGAAATATTGCCAACTCTTCTGGAAATGAAGGATGTCGCAGTGAGCCATGCCACCCCATCAGCAATTGTTGAAGCGGATGCTCCCGACACGAACCTAGGCAAGGAAGATTCCCGCTCTTCTGACACTGATTCCAAGCGCGTGCGTGGTGGCACACCTGTGTCCTGACGAAGCGGCCGAGGCGGCAGTTCATAAGGATATGCCATCTACAGGTGAGAGTCTTGGCACAACAGCTCCAGCCCCTGTCGGTGCAGATACTGCTAAGGTTATCGTGGCGCGTGCTGGTCTTCCACCTAGGCGTCGCAGCCCCCGTAAGCAACCAACAGTCATACCCAATGCACCGGCTGTATCTAGGAGCAGGAGAGATGAGTCTGGGTATGTTCCTGCGTCCACACTGTTCCCGCCAACCGCCCAATGCAATGTGATGGAGAACCCGCAAGACCGGAGCACAACTAACGCAGGTGTCAAGGCTGGCACGAGTGACGCAGGTGAACGGTCGGAGCAGACTGCGCCTTTACCCGCAGTGGAAATCCCCAACATAAATCTGCGCACTTCCAGGCTACCAGTCAATGTTGGTGTCCCCTACAGCCCAAACAAGAAGATTGCTATGAAAGTTGTTGCCGATACCGCTGACAACACGCCCCGCCCTGCAAATAAGCCCGAACATTCTGTAGCGGCCGATTCAGATATGTTTGTTGATCTTTCACCATTGGATTCTGCCCCGCAAATCGTTCGTGGTCCGGCCAGTAGGAATGAGAGGCACCCAATGGCATTTACCCCACCGAGCTTCAGCCTTGGCATCAGTCAAGACCAACCGGTGGTGCATGATCCTTTGCCAGATGCCTTTGCTTTCCCAGGAGGCACGCCCGCAATGATGGCGCAGCCAATGGTCGAGGGCAGGAAGGCTGTCAAGTTCACGGAGCCAATTGTGCAAGGTACACTTGCCATATCCTTACGATTTTCCTGTGTACATCTTTGTAGTTTGAATTTTGTCCCAATCATATTCTTTTGGGGGTGTTCTCACTTGTGATGGCAACTGCGGTGTGATGACATGGCAAGTGGATTTTGATGCACCATGTCCTAAATTTTTTTTGTTGCCATGCTGCATTTTTGACATTTGGGGGAAAACACGTGGCAACTGAAGTTGATTCATCATGGCAACTGTACTTGCTGGCACATGGCAAATATAGTGCATTACATATGGCAACTGGATTTGCCACACCATGTCACCTGCATTTTTTTGTTACCATTCTGCATTTTTTCTATACGGCAATCACATGGCAAGTGGAGTTGACACAACATGGCAACTGCATTCGATGTGACATGGCAACCACAGGCCATCTAGACGGTAATTCATCACAACTGCATGGCAACTGCAGTTGCCATGACATGGCCACTGTAGTTGCACCACACATGACAATTCCCCACTTTTTTCTACCTGCATCTCACATCATACACCATATTTCCTCACAATCCATATGTTTTCTGTCTTTCTCCTTATCCTAACACACTTTTTTTGAATCATTGCAGGCACCCCTGAGGAAATTTCACCGTCACTTGATGAAGCTTACCGCAAGATCGAGGAGGCAGCATTGCAGAGGAGGACCTCGCGAGGGCAAGGGCAATCAAGTTCCAACTTGACTGCAGAGACGGCAACTGAGGATACCATCAGAAGTGCGACCCCTGGTTCTGTGAGACAGCAGAGGGTAGTTCACGCACCTCCCGCGGAAGACTACGAGCCCGAATTCAGGGCCACTAAGGAACAAACCCAGCTGTACGACATCATCAAGCGGTTTGGAAATGCGAGGGCCAGCAGCAAGCACATGAAGGAGTTGAAAGCGTAAATGACAACACCCTATAATCACTCATTTTGCTTTGTTCATTTTTTAACATTTCATCTTTCTTCGTACTCTCTACACATGATGCGCTTACGTTTTAGTTCTTTCATATATTTTTTACTTAGCAGGCATGATTCTTCCATGTTATGTCGTTTTCATACAGCTCATGTTTGGACAGAACCAAAGTCATTCAATGCGGAGCGACGTACGTCGACCTGGGTGATCTCGCCGAGTCCGTGAGGCCAAACGGTAAAATGTCGATGAACGTAATTGCATGCGGGATCGACTACATCAACAATCACATTGATGTGTGTGCCGACAAGATCATCATGCATTACAGTGTGACATGCAAAATATGGGATGGTGACTTCCACCACAAAATCCTGAGGAAGAATTTCGCTCAGCACGGTGATTTCAAGCTAACACTGAAGAAATATGTGAGCACTCCTCCCCTGTCTGCACTGTTTTTTCACATGGTGTGGTTATTGCCATCTTCTGCACTTTGTGATTGTGTGGCAGATATTTTCCATGTGGCAACAGCTGCCATGCACATTTTTCTTTCTTTTGTTTTTTGCATCCCGTGCAAACTATGTGGCAATTTTTGATTGTAAAATGCACGGCACATTTTGTTCATACATGGACCGCAACTTTCCTTCAAGTACCCCCACCCATAACCCAAAACATTCTACGTGATTCTAATTTTTTTGTCCCTCTTCTGTTCTTTTTATGTGAACTCTGCTTCTCATTTCTTCACTTTTTAAAATGCAGGTCATGTTCCCCATGTTCCAGGAGCTTGCACCACATGACCAACACGACAAGTGTGGTCACCACTACGCGATCTGTCTTGACCTGAAGAACCAATGTTTCGAGGTGCTTGATTCAATCCGTTCGGGAGCTGATTCAGATCTTACTACGCATGCCGAATTCTTCATCAACAACCTCAAAGAGACATGGAACCGTCACTACGAAAATTCAAAGGTCCAGATCAGACATTTCCCGATTGAGTATGTGGCGACTGTGAAGCAAGGGAACACGTAATTTCTTTTCCCCCTCCTTTTATGTGCCGTTTACATCAATGCAACCTCTCTTTTTTGTTGTCACATCTGAATTGAAGTCTATCTTTGCTACGTCTGTCCTTTTTTGCGTGTTCATCTGAGTCTTTTTCTCGTGCAGTACGGACTGTGGCTTTCACGCGCTGGAATACTTTGCAAAGTGGGAAGGCAGAATTGTCCCCGCTATCACAGCTGCAACAATCGTTGAGCTCCGGAAAATCCACACATGGAACTGGTTGACGAATGAAGATTTTAACAAGCGGTCCGGAGCACGCGAGTTCGTGGAGGAAGCTGTCAAGAAAATCAACAAGAAGTACAAGTGATCACGTGGTGTTACACACCGGACGCATACCTTACATTCTGTTGCTGAGGAATGTAAGGTACTTATCTCTTTGTTATCGTCGAAAACTATGTTTGTGTGCTATGTTATGACTGCAACCCAGCGTATGCTACTATGTAGTGGTGGTGTGTGAGCGACATTTTAGTAGTTCATGTAATATATGTGTGGACGTGAACCTATTTTAGGTGTTAATGCACATATGTTTTTATGTTTTATCATTATTACAATGGTTTCATCGCATACAACACCAGTTTGCTGTTTTTTTGATTGCATCTATGATGTTTTAAAACAGATGGAAAATGTAGTTCAACATACATGGGGTAGCACCGGCTAGCACGGGGTAGGATTGATCATGCAGCCATAACCTTGGCTGCGGTTTATGCACGTTACGCCTTTGTCCAACTTGTGTTCCGATACATTGCCCACAACACACTATGTTTCTCTAAACCGCGTGGTATTTGTCATGGAAATATATGTCATGCACAGTCATTTCAAATACCATGGCATATTTTCAGCACAGCTAACACGGCAGATACAGTTCAAACAACATGGCAGATACAGTACAACTAACATGGCAGATACAGTACAACTAACATGGCAGATCCAGTACAACTAAAAATGGCAGATCCAGTACAACTAGCATGGCATATTTAGTACAAAGTAGCATGGCATATTTTTAGTATAAAATAGCATGTCATATTTTTAGTACACATAGCATGGCAGATTTAATACACATAACATGGCAGATTAAGCACCCATAACATGGCAACTGCATTTCTGCACTCAATGAATTTTTCCTTTACATTTCTGATGTTCCTCAGTAGTTATTCTCCCAATTTTAAAAACAAAAAATCTCATCGTATAGGGTACAAAACAAAATGTCCACAAGGACCATGCCGGAATGCCCCAATTTCTGCTCATGGATTGCCCGCCCCTTTCTTCGTTTTCTTGTGTTTTGCTTGAATCTCCAATCCTGACTTGTACCTTATCTCTCTTGGGCGACCCTTTGTGATGGAACGGGGTGGGTTCCTGACCTGGGTTTGTGTGCTTGCTGTTCCAGATCCTATCTCCGAGTTTTCAGACGATGGCTCCGTCGATGAAGGCACACTCTTGATGTGCGGGGGAACCGGTGTAAGGCAGGGACGAAGCTAGAAAAAAAGCTTGATGGGGTCATATCCATGGCAATGGGGTCATCTTCTATAAATCAACAGTGATTACTACTAAGATAATGAAGGATTTAGTAATTCCATTGGGGTCAATTGACCCCAATGCCTACATGCCAGCTCCGTCCCTGGTGTAAGGCTTCCTCAGCTTTCCTCTTCTTGATCTCATCAAGCTCTCTTTTCAGCGCCTTCCTGTGTTTTTCTGCGACTCTTGCTGTCTCATCACTTTTGCACGCTTCATCAATTAGCTCAGCATAGTTCTTTGTCAGCACTACGTGCCTCACGGCTTCCATGGTTGACTCAGGTCTCTCGTCATGCACAGCCAGAACCGCGTGTGTTGTCTGCGGCGCCAACGCGTCGTCAGCGTCCCAAGTCCATCGTCGCCTTATGAAATGGCGGGGCATCCGTGTCACAGCGTTCATGTCCATCACTTTTAGTATGTGACAACACACAATGCCGTCCCGTTCGAACTTGCAGCATTGGCAATAGTACTCGCCTTCGCCTATCGAGGCTTTCACGAAGTAGTTCCTTCCCTTGTCTGGGTCTTCAGGTTCTGAATCCGACATGCCCAAAATAGAACACACCTTGAACGTATGTTCGTCCACCTGGAAAGCCGTGAACATGCTGGCCCGCTTTATTTCTTCCTGGAATCTACAAGTTTTGTGTGTTTTATGTTAATCTATCGTGCGATCCTTTTTTTGTAGCACGTTATGCTGTCATGGGAATAGAAATAGATTTTTGTTTTGAATTTGGCAATCATAGTATACTGAACATGGCAAACATAGCACACTGAACATGGCAACTGCAGTACACCAGACATGGCAACTGCAGTACACTAAACATGGCAACTGCAGTACAGCAGACATGGCAACTGCAGTACACCAGACATGGCAACTGTATTACATTTTCAACTAGCCATCGTCGTTTCCACACCAATATTTTCCCCAATGGAAGCACATTGCATCAAACATGGGCATCTACATTTCAGTAAACATGGGAATTGCATTTTCAACAAACATGGCAGTTGCATTTTATTAAACATGGCAATTTTGTATATTCAGCATATGTGTTGACAATATGACATTTCTTCAGTTGACATTGGAATTTGCATACCAACATGCCCCAATGGAAGTACAGTTCATTAAACATGGCACCGGCACTTCATTGAACATGTAAAATGTATCCGAGTAAGCATTGTAAACAGAAATTTCATCAAAACATGGCAACTGCAGCTGAGTAAGCATGGCAAACAGTATTCCATTAAACATGGCAACTGCTTATCATGGCAACTGCATTTGCACTCTATATGGCAGCTACAGCCCTAGTGCTTTTTGCGCAAATAAGACCGTAACGCAACTGACTTACTTGTTAAAGATCTTGTTTGTGTATATCTTGCTCATTTGCCTCTCCATTGGTAAGTACTTTAGCAATTTCGGCTGCTTTAGCGCGGTGGTAGCTTCTTGCTGCAGCTCAGATCCCAGAATTTTCTGTTGCAGAGCCGTGTACTGCTTGGCAAACTGTAGCAATGAGTTGCCAGGGCTCACGTATCGCTTCAACACAGCATTGAACCCCTCGCTGCGCTGCGTAGTCTGTAGAAAAGGGAAGAAGCACTGCATGAAGTAGGCGGGCACCCAGTAAATTTGCTTCTCCCACAGACTAGCAAGCGTCTCATTGTCTTGGACTTGATGCGTTTCAACCATGGCCATCCAGCTCCTTTCAAACTCCTCGACCGTCAAGCTGTGGTCCACGCATAGCTCGAATGCCTTGTGCAGCTCTAGACGGTCAGCAAAGAACGGTCCTAGGGTCTCCTCAGCCTTCTTTATTATGTGCCACTGCGAGTGCTCGTGCATCGCCAACGGAAAGACCCCCTCTATGCCTGCACGCATGCTAAAATCCTGGTCTGTTATTATGTTCATCGGAGCAAGTCCATCCATGCACTCCAAGAAGGTCTTGAACAACCAGACGTACCCATCCGTGTCTTCGTTCCGAACGAGCCCGCAGCTGAACTGCAACGACTGATTGTGGTTATTTATTCCTATGAATGGAACGCATGGCATGTTGTACATATTGGTGAGGTACGTCGCGTTGAATGAAATACAATCTCGGAAATGTTTGTAGGCTCTCCTTGCAGCACCATCCATCCAATACATGTTCCTGACACGGTACTCATCGTCCAACCTTATCCTGTAGAAGAAATCTGGATCTTCCTTTGCTTTCTCATCGAAGTAGGCAATTGTAGCCTCTATGTCAGCCAGCCTGCTCTCTCTACGGTACTTGGCCTGTAGGTTTGTGACGTCAGCTGGTATGTAGGGCATGCTACTCAGTTTCCCTTTTCTTTGTGGATGAGTGATAGTATCTGGACCATTCTCGATGGACCGACGTTACAGTCATGTAGCAGCTTTACGAATTGCCTTTCGACTGGGGTGAATCCTCTGTGGGCGGTCAGAAATTTGACCAGGTCGAACTTCTTTATGAGACTGTGGTTGTGCTCGTCAAAATATTCAGTGACCACATACTGTGTTCCATCTATGTTTAGCTTACACCGGACAGGGCATCCCGTCTTGAGAATGATTCCTCTTTTTCGTTCCGGAACGACAGGCGCAACACCTTTCACCTTCTTGTTCCTACGTGCCTTGTGGCACCTCATCTCACCTCTGCTGTACCTATTAGTTTTCTTAATTTTCCTATGGTACTCGGTGTTGACCGCAAATCCATGGAACTTTGCATATGTCTGGTAGTATTCCTTTGCTTCCTCGAACGATTCAAATCTCCGCCCAATGTACGGTGGCTGAGGTACCACGATCTCTGATTGCCCACCATCTTCATCACCTTCTGCCTCATTGTCACTTTCATCATTCACTTCAGTATCGGCGGCAGTTCCTTCTACTTGAGTGTTGGCAGTGATTGTGTTCAAAGGGGTGCTTGTCTGTATTGCTGGAATGATTGCCATTCCCGACTGTGACTTGAAATTGTCTGCGGCATGAGTGTCTGCTGGCTGGTGGAACGCGTCTTCTGTGCGCTCAGAGCTCCCCGCAGTAGATGTCCCTGTGCTGCTGTTAATTGTAGTTGAGGCCCTTTAATAGGAAAAACAGGTACGAGATTTAAGTTTTCTGTTTGAATAACATGTGTATCGCAACGGATCACACCATCTACGAGTGATTTTGCACGACATCATTTTTTCAAACAGCAAGCCGTGAGTTTGCGCGTGGGCATGCACGGCAGCTATAGCTGTCCAGTGATGGTAGCTATTGTTCAATAAACATGGCAACTATTTTGTTTTTGCATGCAAATAACTTCAAATATCAAAGGTACTGTTGTTTTTCGTGGTTCAGATTTTTTCCCTTACCTTGGTGTGTTGCATTCGACCTTCCTGTGTGGCCTGTGACACCAAAATGATGCCCCCCACCTGCAATTTGTGAAGCTTGCCATGAGACGTTTGCCGGGGTACCACCAGCGTAATAACCTGTGTGCATAGTAGTGGTTAGTCAAATTCATGGCAACTGTATTTTTGTGCTAGCACGGCAACTGTAGTTGCCCCTGATGTGGCAACTGCAGTTTTATTGGCAAGGCAAATGTATTTGCATCGGCATGGCAACCGTAGTTGTTCCTCCATGGCAGCTGCAGTGCCATGACATGGCAAATGTAGTTGCACTTGCATGGCAACTGCAGTTGTTCTCCCCTGGCAACTACAGTTGTCCATGGATGGCAACAACAGTTGTGCAGGGATGTCAAATGCAGTTTTCTAATACATGGCAACTGTAGATGACCAGTCATGGCAATTGTAGTTGCCAACTATGCTCCTTCTGCTAATTGATCCTCCGCAACCTCACCTTTTTTTATGGACTGACCTGTGTATGACGTCGATGGCACATACATTGGTGGTGCTTGATGCCACGCGCTGCATGAAGGCTCTGCATTTTCACCCCGCGGTAACTCATGAGTCCTTTTGCCAGTTTTTTTGCATGTTCATTTTTCATATCCACAGCAGTAGGGGCTCTTTTTGTTTGTTTTCGCATTACCTTGATTATCCATACAAGCTAGTTGAAGTTGGCTGCCCGTACATTTGTCAGTGTTAGCGCCTTGTGATTGAACTTGCCACGGGGCCTCCCTAATTGTGTTTTGGTCATAAGAACCTGCTAAAAAATGCCAGTGTATGACATAAGTAGAATGTCATCTTCATCGTCGCGAAGACGGCAACTTTTCTCTTGTTTTTTGTTAGAACGCATCATACCTATGCCTGCATACTGTTCTAGTAGTGGCAGCAACGGCCCTGAAGAGATGAGCTGATTGTACTCTGTTGCATCCCAAGGGGCTGTTTCTGGCCTTTGAGAACCCCAATCACCAGCGTCGCCTTCGTGATTCATTTTTTTCCGTGTCCCCCTTCTTTTTCCAACGTGTTCTCAATCTCTGCATGAACAAGAAGGCACCAACAATCAACAAGAATTGTATTCTTCTGCTGCTTTGCACACAGAAGATATGGCTGGCAAACGACGGGTCATAATAGGTGGCAGCCACTAACAACGGAAGGTGGCAACTGTCATCATACACAAGTGGCAATTAATTTCTTCGAGCCCTCCTCATTCCAAATTTTTTCCCCACACGCCCTTTCTTTAGTGATTCCTACTCATCCATTTTTCATACCAAACTACTTGCATCAATTAAACTAGGAAAGTAAGTCAATTTCAAACGTAGTACATGGCAGATCTGGTGTACTCTGCCTGGCAATTGCGACTACACACTGAACCATGTAGTGTTCTACCCCTATAGCACAGATCCAGCACAAGATCAGGAGATCTTCAGCCTTAACGATGAGAAGGTTGAGATCGGGAGTTTTTCACCTGGTTTTTGGATGATCGTCTCCGGATGGCTTGGTTGGAGTTTGGGGCTGGGGGTGGGGAGGGTTGGGGTGTGTTTTTGAGGTGGGAGTGCCCTACGGATCTGCTCCGTTTGCCATGGCAACCAGAGAAGGCCGACGACGGAGATCAGGGTTCGAGAGGCGCGGGACGATTGCGGCAGACGAGGGAGGGGATGGATCGGAGGCCGGGAACTGGTTGGTCATGCGGGCAGCGGGTCGGCTTGCCCGGACGGGGCAGTGCGGGCGGGGTTGGCACGGCACGGACGTGCAGGCCGTGCGTTTGTGCGCGCGGACGTGGAAGTGCGGGCCTGTTCCCGTCCATGCCACACGAGGCGTGCGGGCGGGTTCCTGTCGACGCCACACGTGTGGCAGTTATTCGGACCCTAAAATATAAAACATGCACCTATGTGATCAATAAAAAAATATATGTATTACAATTTACAACACAAGGCAAGCCCAGGAAGGATACTAGGTCGAGCTTATTGTAGTAGCTTGTATACAACAAAAATTACAAACAAAATATCAAGAGAGGATGACACTTCAGGATGAGCAGGGTGGTGCCTCCAGCTGCACAACAGGTTTCATTGAGTTTGGGTGCTCAGTAAGCTGGCCCTCAAGTTGCTCCTTCAGTGTTAGGGCGTTGGTACCGTTAAGCAGCAAGACTTTCTTGAGTTCTGTTAGGTTTCCCAGGCCAGAGAATTGATACAATGGCGACCCACGGCAGCAATCAATCTTCAGCAGCTCAAGTTTTTTCATTGCTTCTGATCCAAATCTCACATGTAAGCTGCTGGCGCTGCAACCACAAGCAATCTGAAGGACCTTGACCTTCTGATAAGACACGTCCTCTAATCCACTCGTTAGAACACGAAAATGGAGCTCACCATCTTGAAGCAGCTTGACACGAAGAATGCATAGTTGTGGTATCTTGCCAAGGAACTCCATATCTTCTTCCTTTAAAGTGGCCATCTCCAAATCCAACTTTACTAGCTTGTTAAGCCTTTCACTCCACTCTGGCAACTTGTCATTTAGCCCATACAGTTTAAGGCTCCGAAGGTTCTCCAATGGCAAAGTTACGCCATCCAAACAACCTTGATTGTTCTTATCGAGCTGTACTGACAAGGATTCCAGATGGGCATGACCCCGGATGAATGCATCAAAGAAGTCCCTGCTGTTTTTCCGGTTGATGCCGGACACTCCAAGCTTGCGCAGCTGAGTGAGCTTCTTAAGATTTTTAATGACAACCTTCCCGCTTGAAGCTGCAACATTGACAACACCCAGTGTGTGCAGACCAGTTAGTTTCTTAATTCCTCTGGGTACCTTAACACCGGCTTGATGGCGACGCTTGCACAGAACTGGTAAACAGCTGGATGAAGCAGTTGGTGTTGATGCCGAGTTGAATTTGATCCCAGCACGAAGGTACTGTAGCTTCTGCAGCTCGGCGAAGCTTGCTGGTAGGGTGACTATGGAGGTGTATCTAATGTCCAAAGTCTGGAGCTGCCTCAAATCACCTAATGAAGCTGGCAGATGAGATATATTTTTGCATCCTCGTAGAGAGAGGAACTTGAGGCAATGCAGCAGTTTTACAATCTTTTCAAGATGGGAATCCTGTAGATCTATTGCATCCTCGAGATCAAGAACCCCAAGAAGCTTCATACTCTTAGAGATGAAGAATGACTCCCACCTCCCAAACACTGTGAGTGACCGTAGACGTGAGAAGTCTATGCTCTCAAAAGCAATTTTGTCTCTGTCCCAGCTTTCAGATATGATAAGGTGACGCCCTCTGCTTTGGATGGTTGGAGCAAAATCACCACTGAGTTCGAACACAAGGTTCTCTTCCACTTGCCGTGAGATGATGTACTCACGAATAAGGCTATTCACTTGGTAAAAAGACATCCTTGTGTCATTCCTGGCCAACTGTGTTACCGGTTGGAATATACTCAGCTGAACGAGCTCAGAGAAGAAATTCTCCGCATTCTCCTCCACATGTTTATCCGCACTTTGCTTGGAGTAGCCCTCTGCGATCCACCGCCTAAGAAGTCGCCTCCGCCGAATGTAGTAGTCTCGAGGAAAAATTGACAAGTAAAAGATACATGGCTTGAGAAAATCTGGGGGGTTAAGTATGATGGAATGCATCCAATGAAAAAGACCCTGTAAACTATCAAACTCCGGGTCAATCTCCAGATGGTTCATAAGTCTCTGATTCAAAGAATGTAATGTATTCTTCCATGTGCCAGCCTTAGTGACCAATGTGCTAGCTATTGCAGCTATTACTCCAGGAAAACCTCCACACTTTGAAATAAGTTCTTTTAGGACCATATATTTGCTATCCTTCAAAGTGGATGATGGATTCTTCCTGGTTACCTATTGTTGAAACAATTAAATGATTAACATCAGTTAGTATGCAAAATCCAGTTACATTGGATTTTGGTGTTACAGTTGCAGAATGTAAACTGAGGTGTCTGCAAACACATGATATATACGTGCACATGGCGCAAATAAAGAGATGTGCAGACATTTTGAAAGGGGTGTTGGTGGTTGGTTGTAGTGGTGTCATATATCCATCCTCCCATGATGTGTCATATTTGATTTTGTTGGAATATAATGTTCGGCCCACTCCCATAGCTTGAGCTTTTGTGTGAGCTGTCGTGTGTGCAGTTCTTTAGATTTTATAGGAAAATTAAATTAGGAAACTAAGGTGGCCGTTAGTCATTCCTACAAGGGACATAGCTGGGCCCTGGACAACCAGGGTCATGGCTCTGGGCCCAAAAGTTTCTCTTACAGCAAATCTATATGTAGGTTTCATAACTAGCCCGGTGTCGAGGCAAAAAGATGCAGTGCTGAGCCCCACTATCTCTCTGCCTTGAAGTATGAAGCCCATAAACTAATTTATGTTTTCTTTTGTAATTTGTATTTCTTGAAGAATATTAATTTAGTTGCATCATTGATCTATCAAGTTTTGTTATTGGTTTAATGTTATGATGATAAAGGGTTTTCCCCCGCTTTATATTATAAAGCAACCATCCGACACATCCAACTCGCTGGGGTCGCAACACAAACAAAGCCCAAAAGATAAACAAGAGAAAGAAAGAGAAACAAATGCAACACCGGCATATCAACGAAGCGAAGCTGACTGGCAACTGCTGCACCCTTCGAAGAAGTTCCACCGCGTTCCAAGCACTCAGAAGCGTCGTGTACCGAGCAACCCCTTCAAGAAGGAATGCGACGATGACGCCGCTGCTGCCCGGACTAGTCCTAGGGTTTCCCCTGGTACGCGGAGGGCGGTAGGGGAGGGGTATATCCGACGCCCTTCAGGAAGGTACGGTGGCACCCGTAGCGTCGCTGTGTCGGAGCCGGACGAGCCGCCAGGGATTTCTCCTGACCCAAACACCAACTACCACCTCGGACGATCCGAAGTGTACCGCCCAAACAGCCGGCCACTAGCTTGTGCCACCACGGTCATCGAACCAACTTCGACGTCTCATTGAGGCCACTAACACGAGATCTGGAGGATGGAGGAGGAGACAATAGCCTCAGGGCATCCGCAACACAGCTGACGGGAGGGGACAACCTCCACCGCCATCACGGAGCCAACCAGACGATTTGACAGGGACCTACCAGGCCCCTACTGTCCCGGCCGGACCCAAATGGGTCCGGACAGCCCCCTGCCACCATGCTGCAGCTCGCCGGCCCACGAAGCCACCACCGCCCGCAGACCATCACCTTCTCGCCACCACCACCAAGGAGTAGCACCACCGTGCGCCGACCCGCCGGCCCGCCCCAACCCAGGTGGAGCCTGAAAGGGACCAAATCTAGGCCGCGCCGCCGCATCAAGGGCACCCAAGGCCTGCCGGATCCCAACCGTCGAGCCACACTGCCGTTGGCCGAGAAGCACCGCCGCCATCGGGAGGCACCGAAGCCCCCCTCCGCGCGCGTGGGGAAAGACCGGGGGGCCGCCACCAACGCGTGCGGGCAGGTCCCGACGGCGGCGGGGAGGGGGCTGGAGGAGAGGGGGGATTGGGGGTTCGCCCGTCATGGGGGCAAGCAAGCGAACGGAATGTGTGTCAGTTGAGCATTGGTTTAATGTTTTAGAAACAAGAGATGAAGAGATTTTATCCATAAATCCCAACAGCAAAGCAAACAGTAACTACCTAGACATGGCTCGTTAGAATTGAGTTTAAATTATTTCTAGTATTTTCTGTTATCGATTTCATGTTTCCTGTAATTTGTACTACTTATAGCATCTTGGTGCTTGCTGGATGTACAATCTGCATTTTAGATTGAGATCGACCAATTCAATAACTAAGAGTTACAGTACTTAATTATACCTCAGATTATTGATTTCCCTGAGTTAAGGGGGTCAAAGTGATTCATGCTATTGGTAGTATTAAGTTGGTCAGAAACTCCTACAGAAAATATACACGTAAGTAAACGCACCTCACTTTTGAAGAAATCAAATGCTTCAGCTGCTTCTAGACCTTTGACTTTAAACATGAACTCTTGGTCATTTGTGCAGTACGCAGCAATGCTTGCTGCAGTGGTAATCACAATGATAACGCTTCGAGATGATTTAGATACCAATGCAGATTGTATCATGTCCCATTCTTTCTTGGACTGGAGATTGTCAACAACAACAAGGCACCGATGTTGTTTCAGAACCTGGCGACACTCTTGAATGGGGTCCTTGTGTGAATCAAAATCTGTAAGTAAGTTCTGGCAGAAACCCCTTAAATTGAACGGATATGACATATCAACCCAAATGTACTTTCCATATTGCGAGGTAGCACTCAAGTCAAAGTACAAGTGTTTGACGAAAGATGTTTTTCCAACGCCAGCCATTCCCCAGACAGAGATCACTTTGGTGGTCAAACTTGCTCTAGCCAGATACTTACGAAGTTCATTTATTTGTGACTTGCATCCAACAAGTGGATTTTTCACCTCGTAGGAGGTCCTTTCGCTAGCTTCAGGCGCCCCTGGTTCCTGTATGCATGTGGGGAGAGAAATTAACAGCCAATGTGAATCAATAGTAGGGAAGCTATACAAAACGAGGCCTGCCATATGCGGGACTAGTGTTTATCGCGGACAAATCTGCTTACTTAGGCTGTGAATAATTATGCATCCTTACAAAAATAATTTTTTTCCGCAACCATTGGTAGTTTACGTATGGTCTCTAAGCATCAAAACCTTGGCAAGAAAAGGACTTCACAAAGAACTCTTGGACTTCTTCGACTACAACTAGATTAAAGAGTTGCACGCGTTGGCAACCGAATACATCTTACTTCTAGGCCTCCCGCAATGCCAGTATCATATTCACTCCGTCAAGGAATAAGTGTTCGTTTGGCTTTAGTCTAACAGTCTAACTTTCTTAAGTTTGACCAACTTTATAGAAGAAAATAGCAACTTTTATAACACCAGATTAATATCACTAGAACAATCTTTAAAATGTAGTTTTACAATATACCAATTTCATGTCATAAATATTGCTACATTTTTCTATAAAATTAGTCAAATTTTAAATAGCTGGACTTAGGAAAAAACTAAAAATACACTATTTCCCAGGCGGAGGGATTATGCAGTGCCATGTGAACAAAAAGATGAGATGACATTGCAATTAAGGAAGACAGATGGAGTAGTAGAATTCCGGTGTTTTATTATAAAACTGGGATCAAAGAAATTTTCCTCCAATTCCTTGTGCTCCATTTTTTTTTAAATAAAACAGGTTAACATCAAAGGAACAATTTCAATTCCACTGCTCTCTTGAAAGTTGAAAAAGCTAATTAAGTTCCTCTACTGATGTTTCAGGCTTACCTTAAAGAGGGCAAAAACAGAGTGCTGATCCGAAAAACGTATGAGCTCCAATATCCGGTAAGAAGGGCCTATGCACAAGGTTGCAATTTCAGGCTGCCTTGTGGACACGATGACCCGGCTACCATTGTTCCTATCAGGAAAGAAGGTGCTAATAGCATCCCAATCTGCAATGTTTGATAGGCCTTCCAAGACAATGAGGCACCTCTTATTTGCAAGCAGCTGATCGAACTCATTGAAGAGATCAACATCCTTGGCGGCCAGCATCTTTGTTAGGACATGTGTACAGGTAGCTGTTTCTTGTTCTGTGTTGGAGTTTGCGTAGAACTGGGCCATCAATGTCCGGATGAAGTTGCCGGAGCTGAAAGGATGCAGAAGCTTCACCCAGAAGCGGCAGGTGAAGATTTGGCAGATTTTTTGATCATCATAAGTCTTTCTGATGATGGATGTGGTCCCATCATCGCCTCCTGCCCCCCACACCGAGATCACCTGGAGGTTAAGCTCCTGCCTCTTGATCAACCGGGTGAGATCACGCAAGTCGCAGTGGGTGGCGTGCCTTGCCTCAGCGAGCAGAATGTCACACGGGGTTTCACCTGCCGCCGGGTCCTTCCTGAAGGACCCAGCAGCAGAGTCGACGTTGATGAGGTTGTAGCGCCTGTAACAATTGTTGACGTCCTCGACCCTGCCCTTGAGGTGCTCTATCTCCTGAATCGCCTGGTCCAGTGGCAGCGGCGGTGCCATGCAGACTGGGAGCAACCGGCGCCAAAAGGTAGGCTTGTACATGTTGTCTAGTTGGACAACATTCTCAACAGAGTCTTCAATGTCGTAGGCCAGTTGCCGTATGTGCTTCACCCAGGTCTTCATAAGATTGTTCTTCATCTCCTGGTTGGCGTCGTCCAGAAAGGACTGCATCATCTCCAATTCCAGGGTGATGAACACAAGGTCACGCTTGACCTTTTGCCGTAGCCTGGCGTCCTCCTCGATCGCCGACTGGACCTTGGTGATTGCACCCACCACCACCGATTTCGACAACCCAACCGCCAGCAGCTCCATGGCTAGCTCTCTCCTCCTGCCTGCCTGCCTGCTCGGGTGTTTGTTTCTTGGTGTATGTGGAGTGGTGTGGAGGTGCTCGGGTGTTTGTTTCTTGGTATGGGTGGAGTGGTGGAGGTGCAAGTGTATTCACATAGCACCAGCAGACAGATACTTGTAGGCGCGGGACTGCCAATTTGAACTACTACACTACAATTTTTTTTTAACAACAGGCGTCGTGGCCAGCTCTGAGAGACGACTTTGGAGTCGCAATTAACAAATCAAGAGTGCATCATTGGGGTGTACTGTACTGTAGAACCGCTCACCACACGGTGGGTAGGGTTGGGCGTTCGGTAGACGGAAGATGAGGGAGGACCAAGTGGAGCGGAGGGGACCTGGTCGTGGGCGACGTGCCGACTTCGAACGTGTATGGTGGCTGCCTGACCTTGGGCGACGACCGAAGGATACGGAGCTGGGTTGGATTTTTCTTTTCTTCTTTTGAACCAAGGCGACGACCGATTGAGGGATACCGAGATGGGGGCAGGGGAAGCGAGCTCCAGATCTGGGCGCCTGCGACGACCCAAGGCTGCCGCAGGCCGGAGATGAGGCCATGGTCGCCGCTGGACAGGCGACTGTGTCTAATCTTATACGGAGATCCATGCAAAATTTTCTTTTAATTTTTCTATATATTATATGTCACTTGACTGAGACTTAGTTCTCGGTCGACTGATATCTAGCCACAACTTTTAAAAAAAATTAGGGGAACCTTTTCTCCCCTTAGTAGACCCAAAGCCCACGACAACCAGCCTTTAATGATTCATTGTGTTTACTTTAGTCTTGTTCTGCTGTCACTTAAGATTAACAAGAGAACATGTTATCCGCTATCCTCTTGGGGACGCTAGGGTTTAGGGTTTAGGGTATCAAGACTTGGTATTTTGTATGAAGCATTTCTACTTTACGCATAACAACTTGTAGGCATCGACATGATGACAACCCAGTACATTTTATATGGAAAAAACCTAAGAGGGCATGCTCCATTTTAGTAATTATGTTGCTACGTCATAACATTGTCATGTTAAATTATCCATGTACGTTCTTCTAACAAGATCATATGAATAAACCAGCATTCCATAGAATCCTCCTATAAAAAGAAGATAAAACCCATGTCCAGTTCTTGAAAACATATCATAACTAAACAGCTAGTAGAGAGGGTAGTTTGTATATGTTATGGACTTGATTGTATTCCTTCTCAAAGAGGGTATTTTTGTCTTAGTTTTCTCATATTTTATTGATTGTCGGACATCCTACCAATTTCTGGTCAAGCATTGCAAATTCGGTTTTAGGTATTTCATATAGAGAGACACTATATAATTTAAATGCCTAGGCCACCAATATGATTCACTTGGTAATGGAAAAGGCGCCATATCTGATGCACTTTCTAATAATTGACGTACATGTATGCTATAATTTAGGGGTACAAGTTGAAATGTATTATATAGAGTTGCTGCAACTTGTTTTAGAATACATGGTGACAATTGCACAAGAACACCACCCGTCTAACTCTGTTAACATTGTAGTTAATGGAGGCTAACATGGAAAAATGCAATCTCTAAAATGGATGGGGTTCATGAAATATTTCTACTTTGTGCAGAATAACTTGTTGGCACCGGCATGATGACACCACATTACAGTTGGTATGGCAGAATACAAGATGGTATGCCATATAAAAGTCTTTCTACTTTAGTTCGATGATCTATTTATTATAATGTAGAAATGTGTTTCTTAATTTTAACTTAACTAACAATTTTTTTCTCTTGTTAGGAAATTAGCTTTCTACATCATAATATTGTCTTTTTAAATTGTCCTATATATATGTTTCTTTCACCAAAGATCATAGGGCTAAACCAAAGTTCAACAGACTACCTCTATAAAAAAGATAGATAAGACCCCCGTCCAGTTCTTCAAAACAGATAAAAAATAACTAGTGGCGAGTAGTATGTAGATCGTGAGTGACACCTACTACTTGTGTGTCTTGCAAAAGGAGGTTAAGAAACTATAGATGCATGTTACCATGTACTCCCTCCGTTCCTAAATATAAGTCTTTTTAGACATTTCAAATGGACTACAACATACGGATGTATGTAGACATATTTTAGAATATAGATTCACTCATTTTGCTCCGTATATAGTCACTTGTTGGAATGTCTAAAAAGACTTATATTTAGGAACGGAGGGAGTATAATTGACTTCGAGGATGAAATAATGCATGATAGTACATATGAGTTAAATTTAATCGTACATAGTTTATACAACAATGTGTAAGGTCTCAGTACGTGATTGGCTACATGTTCTTGACTTGATCTTACTCTACAATTGGCTACATTTCATAAAGAATATACTCCCTCCGTCCGGAAATACTTGTCGGAAAAATGTATAAAAATGGATGTATCTAGAAAGTAAAATACGTCTAGATACGTGCATTCGTCCGACAAGTATTTCCGGACGGAGGGAGTATTTTATTAATTTCATCTTACTCTGCAAGTGGCTATATTTTATAGAGAGTACATTTTATTGACTTTATCTTACTATGCAATTGGCTGCACCTTAGAAATAAATATATAGGTGGGACCCAAGACTTGTATATGCCTCCATCGACCAAATGGATGGAAGGCCAATACTTTTTATCAACCAAATACCCAACTTAACAGAATTATCGCCAGCTCTGTTACCCCACCAAATAGTTAGATAAATTCCAGCGCCTGTTTATATATGCTCCAAATTAAAGTAGAAAAGGATACCCCAACGCCTAAGTAGGATATCTTGGAACAGGCTCTCGCCCCGCTTTATAGATATAGCACCCGCCTAAGTAGGATATATGGCACAATATTAAATGTCAAGCCACGCCCATGAATGGTGGTAAAGAGCAACAAAATACCCTGTATGCTATGGTTTTAAAATGCATAAAACTAGAGTCTAATTGCAGTATATTCTCAAATACACCAACACAACCATGGTGTGACTATTTTATTTCTATTTTTTTGGGAATACCTATCACAAGTATAAACGCCTACACAGAATATTCAGAAAACATCAAGAGGCAAAGATCCAGAAGGACATCAACAATCAGTTCCTGCTCCTCCTTTTGTCTCGCTCTGGCAGCAAGCTCTAGCAGCAAGCTCATGGTTAGTTTTCCTATCAACTCTATTTTGTACACGAGGCCGTCCTGGTTAGCACGAGGCCTCGTGTACAAGACAGAGTTGACAGGAAAACTAGACGTTGATGCTACTAGGTGGAAGTCAGCAGGCTTATCTTACTAGCCTAATGAAAAACATAGTTTAGTTAGCAGGAAAACTAAACCGATCTGCACAAAATTCTGAATGAAAAACATATCAAGTTCATGCCAAGGGGTTTTGTAAAACTCGAGATATGATTATGTCAAGATATGCAACAAATATGTCAACTATATTACGAAGCCTACTTTTGTGCAACGTAACATCAGGTTAAATATTTTTAACATGGTAGCACGCTGGATATACTGAAAGTAGAATGAAGATGCTCAAAATTCATATCTAAAGTTATTCCATATGAAGCATGGTTGATTTGCTATGCATTTTACCAAATGCAAAGCTCTATCGACATGCAGTGACTTGGTGAAATTGACAGAACATTGCCTTAGGTACTTTAGTGTCTCAAAACATAGTGATGCAAATATTAAGTGGGTATTGAAATGACATGGACTTAAAGTAGACATAAAATTTTCCAACTTTCATAATTAGATCATATTCATATGATGTCAGAATTACTTACTATGGATCTTACAAAATCCAACTTTCATAATTAGATCATATTCATATGATGTCAGAATTACTTACTATGGATCTTACAAAATCCAAATTTCATAATTAGATCATGTTCATATGAAAGTACATATCATGTAGGAAAAACTCATGTAGGATGAAAAGGCATAAGAGCTATAGGTCAATGGATATCATCATGCCAAGTTTGTAACTATTAATAGATTCTCTCAGTTATATTATGATGCACTTTTGCAACAGAGTTTTCATAAAGGAAATTTATCTTAACATAGATGAAAATATCACCGTTGCGTAGAACACAGAAAAATGCACAACATTCATATAAGACACGTTCTCATCGGATGCACGGATTAAAAGTTACAATGATTTTAATATAAGGCAGTGCAGCTCCTTTCACCTAGGCGCTGCACAACTAGGAGTGGGGCCCGGTCTGGCCCCGAGGTGCCACATTGGCTAGGAGTGTAGTGCCTGCCAGTCAGGTGCTACTCATTATAGTGCAGCGGCGGTCTGTCGGGCGCTACACATAAGGGTTAGTTGGGTGAATTTGTTTTGCCTAAGGTTTAGTTTGTGAAATAGTTGCGCCTCGAGGTCCGTTTTGTCCATTTTTCCGAATTTGTAACCAATATATTCCAGGGGACCACAACTCCCCTTCAGCTGGAAAGGACGACTACGCTCTCATAGCATGTCTCAATGCTTTTGTCATGGGTGCACATCATCAGTTCATCACCGCATGATATTCATCCTCTTGACCATTATCGCACATATATACAAACACTATCATGGAGTATACTTCTCTTGCATTATTCATTTGGCCAGTGATCCGGTTGAACAATTGGCTCTTTCTCTACGGTATGTTGATAAAATAGGAAGGGTGGTTGAGAGGTTTCTTGGTATTTTACATGTTGAAAACACCACATCTTTGACACTCAAAACAACAATTGAGAGTTAGCTTATGGAACACGGTTTGACCTTTTCTAGAGTATGTGGGCAAGGATACGATGGTGCCAGCAACATGAAGGGTCATGTCAATGGTCTAAAGAAACTAATTATGGATGAGTCCCCTTCTGCCTATTATGTGCATTGTTTTGCTCATCAACTTCAGTTATCTCTAGTTGCTGTTGCTAAGGAGAACCGTGATTGTGTTTTGTTCTTTCAACAACTTGCTAATCTTTTGAATGTTCTTGGGATGTATTGTAAGAAGATTAGAACGCTTCATGTGGCTCAAGATGAACGGATCATTCAAGCATTGGAATTGGAGGAAATTGAAACTGGTATAGGCATGAATCAAGATATGGGTTTGAGTAGGCCGGGTGACACTCGTTGGGGATCTCACCACAAAACTATCATGCATATTCTCCGCATGTATCCTTCAATCCGGCTAGTTCTCATCAAGGTATCTAAAGACCAAACTCAAAGCAATGAGGCTATGCTTGCTGAAACCATGTTGACATATTTTGAGTCATTTGACTTTGTTTTCATGGCACACTTGTTGCAAACCATATTTGGGCTCACCAATTATTTAAGTCGTGCTTTGCAAAAGAAAGATCAAGAGATTGTTAATGCTGTTGAACTCATTCATTTGACAAAGATTCAATTGCAGTTGTTGAGAGATGATAGTGGATGGGAAACTTTTCTTGAAGAGGTTACTTCTTATTATGTCAAGCATAAAGTAAGAGTTCCTCAAATGGGTGGTCAGTACAAGCCTCCTGGAAGACCCTTAAGATTCTACAAAAATCTCACGAATCTCCACCGCTTCCATGTTCAGATGTTTTTGGCTCTTATTGATAGGCAACTTCGAGAGCTTGGAGATAGATTTGATGAGGTAAACACCGAATTACTTCATTGCATGGGATCATTCAGTCTGGTTAATTCTTTTGCTGCTTATGATAAGGAAAACTTGGTTAAGCTTGCACATCTTTATCCTTTGGATTTCACGGAGGAAGATCTGATGCATATTCCATATCAACTTACACACTTCATTACTGATATGCGTAGAGATGAGAGGTTTAGGAAGGTGAAAAATATAGTTGACCTTTCTATTATGCTTGTTGAGACAAACAAGAGTGTCACTTATAACCTTGTTTACAAGCTTCTCAAATTGGTTCTAATCCTACCAGTTGCAACAACTAGTGTTGAGAGAGTATTCTTTTCAATGACTTATGTGAAAAACAAGCTACCTAATAAAATGGGGAATCAACTCTTGAATGACAGCCTGGTTACATTTATTGAGAGGGAATTCTTCTTTGAAGTGAAGGATGATGTTGTCATATCTCGCTTTCAAGCCATGACAAAACGTATGGTCGATTTGTAGTTTTCTTATCTATTTTGTAATTTCCTTAAATCATTCGAGATATTTTTGCTAGTGAAGAATTTATATTTGAATTTGTATTGCTGTGAACCAATTGGCTCCTTTATTAGTGTGATTTTTTTGAACACCCAATGTCAAATTTTTGGATCCGCCACTGATCAGGATAGGATTAGAAGAAGATTCATTGCAAAAGGGGCTTGTCGACCAAAAGAGTATGCTTTCCCACAACACCCTGTTGGAGGTATGCGTCGATTTGTAGCTAAGTGGTTCAAGTGTTATATTTGGCTTGAGTGCAGTAAAAAAAAGATGCCGCTTTCTTCTTTGTGTGTTATCTTTCAAAGATAATTCACATGCTGATGGAGATTGTTTTGTGAATGGAGGATTTAGAAACTAGAATCACAAGGATAGTTTTCTGAAACATGAAGGTGGGATCAATAGTGCACACAAGAAAGCACAAGAAAATACAATTTCTTCATTGCACCCAAAACAACAATTGTAGAGTCATTTTCCTCAACAACTAAACAAGAAAAGGTTCTATATATTGCTCACTTGACGTATTCTCTTAAATGTCTGAGGTTTCTATTGCGTCAAGGGTTAGCTTTCCGTGGACATGATGAAAGAGAAGTTTCACTAAATAAAGGTAATTTCCTTGAGCTTCTACATTTGTTAGCAGAGAATTTTGAAGAAGTGGACAAGGTGGTTCTTAAGAATGCTCCAAAGAACAATAAAATGGTAGCTCATGAAATACAAACAGACCTCATCAACTCTTGTGCCAAAGAAACTACTAGGCTTATGATGGAAGAGCTAGGTGATAGTTGTTTCTCAATACTTGCCGATGAATCTAGTTATGTGTATTTACAAGAACAAATGGCTCTTTGTCTACGGTATGTTGATAAAATACGAAGGGTGGTTGAGAGGTTTCTTGGTATTTTACATGTTGAAAACACCACATCTTTGACACTCAAAACAACAATTAAGAGTTTGCTTATGGAACATGGTTTGACCATCTCTAGAGTATGTGGGCAAGGATACGATGGTGCAAGCAACATGAAGGGTCATGTCAATGGTCTAAAGAAACTAATTATGGATGAGTCCCCTTCTGCCTATTATGTGCATTGTTTGCTCATCAACTTTAGTTATGTGTAGTTGCTGTTGCTAAGGAGAACCATTATTGTGTTTTGTTCTTTCAACAACTTGCTAATCTTTTGAATGTTCTTGGGATGTCTTGTAAACAGATAAGAATGCTTCGTGTGGCTCAAGCTGAACGGATCATTCAAGCATTGGAATTGGAGGAAATTGAAACTAGTAAAGGCATGAATCAAGAGATGGGTTTGAGTAGGCTGGGTGACACTCGTTGGGGATCTCACCACAAAACTATCATGCATATTCTCCGCATGTATCCTTCAATCCGGCTAGTTCTCATCAAGATATCTAAAGACCAAACTCAAAGCAATGAGGCTATGCTTGCTGAAACCATGTTAACATATTTTGAGTCATTTGACTTTGTTTTCATGGCACACTTGTTGCAAACCATATTGGGCTCACCAATGACTTAAGTCGTGCTTTGCAAAAGAAAGATCAAGATATTGTTAATGCTGTTGAACTCATTCATTTGACAAAGATTCAATTGCAGTTGTTGAGAGATGATGGTGGATGGGAAACTTTTCTTGAAGAGGTTACTTCTTATTGTGTCAAGCATAAAGTCGGAGTTCCTCAAATGGGTGGTCAGTACAAGCCTCCTGGAAGACCCTCAAGATTCTACAAAAATATCACGAATCTCCACCGCTTCCATGTTCAGATGTTTTTGGCTCTTATTGATAGGCAACTTCGAGAGCTTGGAGATAGATTTGATGAGGCAAACACCGAATTACTTCATTGCATGGGATCATTCAGTACGGTTAATTCTTTGGCTGCTTATGATAAGGAAACTTGGTTAAGCTTGCACATCTTTATCGTTTGGATTTCACGGAGGAAGATCTGATGCATATTCCATATCAACTTACACACTTCATTACTGATATGCGTAGAGATGTGAAAGGTTTAGGAAGTTGAAAAATATAGTTGACCTTTCTATTATGCTTGTTGAGACAAACAAGAGTGTCACTTATAACCTTGTTTACAAGCTTCTAAAATTGGTTCTAATCCCACCAGTAGCAACAGCTAGTGTTCAGAGAGTATTCTCTTCAATGACTTATGTGAAAAACAAGCTACACAATAAAATGGGGAATCAGCTCTTGAATGACTGCCTGGTTACATTTATTGAGAGGGAATTCTTCTTTGAAGTGAAGGATGATGTTATCATATCTTGCTTTTAAGCCATGACAAAACGTATGGTCGAGTTGTAATTTTCTTATCTATTTTGTAATGTCCTTAAATCATTCGAGATATTGTTGCTAGTGAACAATTTATATTTGAATTTGTATTGCTGTGAACCAATTGGCTCCTTTATTAGTGTGAAAAAGAATTTAAACACCCAATGTCAAATTTCTGGATCCGCCACTGATCATCACCGCATGATATTCATCCTCTTGACCATTATCGCACATATATAGAATCACAATCATGGAGTATACTTCTCTTGCATTATTCATTTGGCCAGTGATCCGGTTGCTACTCTCCATGTAAAAATATTTATTTTCTTTGGAAGTTTTGCTTTCGAAATAACATCACCAAGGCTCCGCCCGGTCACCCACCTCTCTTTCTGAATTCAAAGCATAAGAAGGCACACTGTTCTTGAGGGAGGCATCAAGCTTATAAGCACTCCTAGCAGAGAAAACACCATCATTTTCATAGTTTCATGCCACACAGTCATCTATGTCATTGGAGGGTAACTGGATTTTGCAAATCTATTCCGCATCAAAAGTATAAGAAAAATCTTGATGAGCACAAAATTCCATTCCCTAGTCTCAGGTAGTACAAGCTGGCTAATCCACTGGAGCTTAGATCTCCTAATGAATAAGGGAGTAGTTTTGGCAAAGGACAGTCTGGCAAAATGTAGGTGGGAGGGGTGTAAACAGTGTTGCTATTGTGATCACAAGGAAACGATTCAACGTTTGTTTCACATGTGGCCACTTACCAAGTTATTGTGACAAATAATACATGTGGCATTTACTGTGTTACCACCAACTAGTGTTAACGATAAAGGGTTTGCCCCCGCTTTATATTATAAAGCAACACTCCAAGCATACAACCGGCCATACAAAAAAGGGAAAAGAAAAGAGCAAGAACGGTAAAGATACAAGACACTGAACGAGCCACTAGCGAGCGTCGAATGCAACAAGCAAGCCTGAGCATCGAGGGTAGTGACTCGCAGTCGGAGGAGGCCACGCTCCGTCAACTCCACCAAGGCCCATGGTCGATCAACCAGCCGTCTCTACCTCCGAAGAAGGCCCCCTGCCCTCTCATCCCGGATCGTAGGATACCACGCCGTTGGCAGGTAAAGCCGCTCACCCCAAGCGGAAGGCCGGAACCAACGAAAGCCGGTGAGAAGACAACAACACGTCCACCTCCCGTCGCAGCGCCATACCCCATACATCACCACCGCCGCTGCCGGATCAATGTTAACTAAAAGCAGCTGGGCAGGAACATCGCTGAAGAAGACCGCCCCCACACGCACCGAAGCCTCGACCGCCCCTCCACCGACCAAAGGTGGTACCTTCAAGAGGAATAACGACGCCGATGCGTCATCACCACCCAACCGAAGAGTTTGGGCTTTCGCCCAGGTCGCAGAGGTAGAGGGTGAGGGAAGGTCCTCGATGCCGCCACCAGAGGAGAACGACGCCGAAGCGCTGCCAACATCATGGCCGCAGTAGCCAGCCAAGGGTTTCCCCCGGTCCATGCCCATCTAACCCTCCCTCCCCAACCAACTGCCAGAGCCAGGCATATGGATATCGGCAATGCAGAACGGCGGGGCTGGAAGAGGCATAGGGGAGGAGGCCATCGCTTCAGATCTTTGATAGATGATTTGAGAGAGACCTTTGATAATCTCCGGGTCTATAAGATGATGCTTAACCCGACCAAGTGCGTTTTTGGTGTGCCGGCAGGGAAGCTTTTGGGTTTTCTGGTTTCTAATAGAGGCATTGAAGCTAACCCAGAGAAGGTCAAGGCCATTACTTACTTGGCTAAGCTGGCGTGTATCAATAATGTTCAACTTCTGGCGGGCCGTATTGCGGCTCTAAGCCAGTTCATCAGCCGGTTCGGAGAGAAGGCTATACCTCTGTATCAGATGATGAAAAAGACAGATAACTTTGTCTGGAGTGAAGCTGCTAATCAAGCATTTGAGGATTTAAAGAAACAGCTGGCTGAGCCGCCCGTTCTTGTTGCTCCTATTGATAAAGAGCCGTTGTTGTTGTATGTGGCTGCTAATACCCGAGCTATCAGTGTAGCTATTGTGGTGGAACGGAAGGAGGCAGGCAAGGAATATCCGGTTCAAAGGCCGGTTTACTACATCAGTGAGGTGCTTATTGAGTCCAAACAGAGGTATCCGCACTGGCAGAAGCTTGTATATGGGGTGTTCATGGCCATTCGGAAGCTTAAGCAATATTTTTTGGGTCATCCCATCACGGTGGTTAGTTTTGCTACCTTAGGTGCTAATCGTTAAGGTTAAGACGCCGGTTTGTCATGTGAGGGCACGGCTTACAGATAGCGAGGATGAACCCAGGCTACTAAGCTGCCTTCCTTGAAACTTGGTTAAACCTGCCTGTTTGCATGATGCTACTCCGACCTCGTGTACTCTCGATGAGTCAATCTTTAAACAAGACCCTGAACTTATACCGGTTAAAACATCGATTGGGTCATGTGAGAGCCGGCTTACAGAAAGTGAGGATACTCAAGTGGCTATCATGCTAGTTTCATTGAAGTATTCTGTTATCATACACATACATCATCATATATTGCATCATACATTACATCATCATTACATCATCATAGCATACATCATATCTGCATGGATATACTGGTTTATATTGCAGGAATCGGTTTTCAAACCAGGTTATATTATTCAAATCTTTAATAGCCAACATGGCTGGATTTTTATTACGGTTATCAATAACCAATATTATGATCGAGGTTTTCAAAGTCGCTTCAGCGCAATGGCTATTATTTTATCAATGGATATGATTTATTCTACAATGGAGGAAATAGTCCCGAGTCGCTGCAGGCTTACAACCTGGCACTTGGGGGCTACATTATTCAAATTGAGATTACATCAAATATGCAAGTCCCATGTCACTGCCAGCAAGCACCATGGCACTTGGGGGCTAATGCAAAGTCATTTTTTGCTCACCTTATTGAAGACCCGACTCATCACATTGTAATGAGCCGGCCCTTGGGGGCTACCAATTGCTCCTGTCAAAAATTCAAGGCACACAAGTCTTAATCCATTATATTGAAAGGTCCACTACTCAGTTGGTAGAGTACAAAGCTCTTAACCTTATGGACGTGGGTTCGAGCCCCATGGTGAGGTTACATCATATGATGTTATTTTCAATGAAGTATATATAAAGTCCCAGCTCAGTATTGTCTTGCTGAGCTGGCCCTCGGGGGCTACACATTGCTGCTCAAGTCTACATGATCATATCTACAAAGTCCCTGCTCATTATTGCATAATGACCCGGCCCTTCGGGGCTACACTGGTTGAAGTTTTTATGAGCTTAAGGCAATTACAAGTCCCAGGTTGCTGTAAGCATGACAACCCGACACTTGGGGGCTGCATATGTGGAATATTCATTTTTGATTAGTGACCGAGATGAACAAACCTGGATTTCTTTAAGGTTGTAACATTTATATTGAAGCAAGTCTTAAGCGGTTACTATGCTCCCTTCTTAAGACTTGGGGGGCTACAAGTGATATGCATATAAGGGAGGTACATTTTCAAGCTTGATGTTAACAACAATTATGACCCGGTGCCATCAATATTTACAAGTCGGCAATTTTGGCAATGATAATCCGACAAGATTTTCATCTTCAAGCCGGCTGAAGATCAGATGAGTATTTCAAAGACCAGTATTTTTTAAGCATTGGAACTGAGTCAAATGAATTATTCTTCACAATTTTTCTCTGTGAGAAACCAACATTAGCATATTGATTATGAAGCTGACCTATTGATCCGGATTTTCTAGAAAGAAGGAAAGGACAATGAATTAAGGATGATCAGGTGCCGGTTTACAAGAGTTCTTAACCCAGAGCGTAATCTGTCAAAATTGTTCTTGTGTTTGTTTTATAGGATCAGTTTAACATGGATAAATCCAAATTAAACTGGGGGCTAATGTCGGAGATATACCCTGCGGTATGACCCGACCGGAGATATGACCCGGCTAGGACTTGGTGTTTCATTGGTAAGCCGGCAGATGTTAAGCCGACAGATGTTAAGCAAGAAGGTAAGTCAGATGGTAAGCCAGGAGATGTTTAGCCGGCAGATGTTAAGTTAGATGATAAGCCAGATGGTAAGTCAGATTGTAACACAGTTGCCTGGAGTTAAGAAGCCCAAGACGTTAAAAAGCCCATGATGAGAAGTTGGAATAGTTTAGGTCTTAAATCCGAGTTGGACTCTACATGTAAACCGCCCCTTTAACTTATATAAGGAGGGGCAGGGCACCTCAGGAGGGGAGGAAGAATAATCGTTAAGGCTAGACACAACTAGGAGAGCCGGAGATACGTCGACTCCCTCGTGATGATAATGAGACCTAGCCACAAACAACATGTAGGGTTGTTACCGGATGTTGTTTTTGGGGCCCCGAAGCTGTCTAAACCCTTGACTTGTGTTGCGTCTCTCGATTCCGATCAAGCCCTCTCAAGCTACCACATAGATGCGTTGGCCTCACGACTAAGTCCTCACATTAGGACATCTGCCATGACAATTCCACGACACCGTCAAGGGGCCAACAGGAAGACCCTTGGAGCCAGCTCCATGTTCGCCGCTGGCCCGCCGCCCAAGCAGTCATACATGGCGCCCGTCCGCATCCACAACGGTCACCCACCGCAGGGTAGCCGCTGTGCTTTCCAAAAGTGTTCGCAGCCATAGATCTGGCGCAACACGCCGTGAGCACCAGCGCCCGCCGTGCCCGCGAGAGGGAAGACCACCGCAGGCCCTTCACACCACCGCCAGGCACCGGCCCCGCCGCCGCCACGCCCATTGCTAGCGCCACGCCGCTGCTCGACCTCGCCGGCCCGCGCCAGCTATCGTCGCAGCAGGGGAAGACAGGCCCCGCCACCGCCGACGCAGACAGGGCTTCGCCCTTTTGCGCAAGCCGGCGGCGGCGAGGGGAGAGGTGGGTGGAGGGTGGCGCGTGGGCTGGCGGCTAGGGTTTCCCCTCCGCGTTGCTCGTGGGAGCGACCCGGGGGGGAGCTCCCACCAACTAGTATCTCTAATTGGTTTGGCGATTGGTTAGGGGGTTGAACCTAATACAGCGACATGAATTTGCGTGAGAGTTTGTGCATTACTCTGGGCTATTTGAAACTGCAGGAATGATGTTATTTGACAGGAGAAACTTCACAAACTTTTTGCAAGTTATCTACCGTGCATCTGGATGGATCTCTACGAGGTCATTACTGCACCGTGCGGAATAGAGGTGTATATGGCATTTGGGTGCAACCAGTGGGAGATGGTAGCACAGGCTACGTAAACCGGTATGGATGACGATCCAACACTAGGATTGGTGTTTAGGCATTCTTTTTTTGCTTTTGTTTACATACATGAGATGATACTTGTATTTGACACTACGTTTGATTAAATAAATGATTGTGTGCACCGCTTGATGCAGTGGCCGGGGTTATTCCTCCTTTTCAAAAAAAAGATGGATAACCTCTCAATTCAAAAGAAGGAAAACTTGTGAAAAGTTAATTTCAGCCCTTTTTATCATTTCCATAGTTCATTTTTATGTTTATCTTTTGTCTCTGGGTATTTACAGAATTTCTTAATTACAGAAAAATAGACGGGCGTGGAAATGTGCGCCAGCAAGGTCTATTACGATTTAATATACACAACGATCTATTAAACAATAGATTGGACAAAATTGGCCTTTCCAAAAATGTACCAAGTTTCTTCTCCATATTTGCTTGAAATTAAATCATCTCAATACATGTGTCCCTCTGCTTTCAACCTCAACTACCTTACTGAAAAAGGGTTAGCCCCGCTTTATATTATAAAGCAACCATCACCACATATATCTGTGCGAACCGATACAAACACGCGCCACCACGACACACAACACACAACCAAGGGGAGATACAAGGTGCCGGGCACCATCACACCACTCGGACGACAACCAAGAAAACTAGAGATGAGCCAAGAAGAACTACTTGGAGCCACCGAGGAGGGGGGAGACAGACAATAACGATGCAAGGATCCAGGACGGTGCTTCCCAGAAGGGTACGACCACGGATAGCCACCACCGTCCGATCCGAAGATCAAGTTTTCACCCGGAGCCGCGTGTAAGGAGTGGGAGCACCGCGACGGAGTCTTCAAGAAGGATACGACGTCCACGGACGCAGCCGCCGACGGCCAGTACTAGGACTGGGCAAGTGATGTACCCGGCGCTCACACCCCTCCGACACCACCCCAGATCTGCCAAGCACCAAGCCATGGCTGCCCACCCGCACCTCAACTGCCTTTCAGATTGTGTTGAGCCTGTCAACAATTTCCGCTATGGGGGGCCTTTTTGTCCGATCAAGCAGCACACACTCTAACCCAATTTCTATGCATGCATATACTTGTTGAAGTCTTTCTGCATCCAACGATGAATACTTGGATGCTATCTGCTCTGCTGTCCAACCTGTTCGTATCTACATGCATAATTGGAATTATGATCATTAACCGGTGAAATATACTAACTAGATTAAACATATATAGGCCATTAATTTGGACCTTGAAAACATCGAGCAACATATATAGTTCCTTACTTCTGTAACGTACTTCCTAGCGGACGGATTGGTGGGATCCGGATAGTTCTTCTCTCTTGTGGTAATCTGGATTATCAGTAGGCCCAGACTATATATGTCTGTCTTGATCGAGATTTCACCTCTGAATAGATACTCTGGAGCCATGTGTCCACTGAACGTCAACAACATAGAGTTAATAGACATTACAAAACAGTTGAAACTGCAATTCACATTATAATAAATAAAAGTGTCAAATTGTGTGAATTGCTTACTATGTTCCCACGACTGTTTCTGTGTACATTCTGGATAGATCAGTGCCAAAGATTCTGGAGAGTCCAAAATTCCCAATTTTGGGCACCATGTTTGCACCCAACCATATATTTTGAAGCTTGAGATCCATATGGATAATGGGTCTATCCAAGCTGTGCAGAAAATGTAAACCATGGCAAATTCCATTAATTATTCTGAAGCGTGTGTCCCAATCGATACTGGCTTCAGACGAAGAGATATCCAAGGAAACTTTTGGAATCTCTATTTCAGACAAAGGGATATCCCCGGCTACTTTTGTACTTGGTTCAGCCGATGAGATATCGTCAGTTGCTTTGGAAGTCCATGCTTCAGCTGAAGAGATACCGTCTACCGCTTGGCTCTCTTGTTCAGCTGAAGAAAATTCGTCGTTCGCTTTGGTCCCTGGGTCAACGGAGAAATCCTTGGACGGTTTGGTTCCTGTATATTTTAGCGTGAGAAAGCTTAGAGAGTTAACAGATTACCAATGTAGAGAGAAATTAGAAGGCATGTTCAACTTCAGATAATGTGAACAATCAAGAGAATTAAGAAGTGAAATGCGAAAAGAATCATACCAAAAAGATAATCATCAAGGTTCCCGTTAGGGAAATATTGGTAGCACAGGAAGTTTGCAGTGATGTCTACAGCATCATATATTTCTCCGGACGGCACCAATTGCTCTTGTACTTCACTGCAGAATCCAACAACCTCAACTAGGTTTTCATCTTTGAGGGCCATAATTTTCTCAACCTCATTCTGAAATGTTTTGTCAGGTGGGATCTCTGTGTAATTCTCAAGTTTCTTCACAAGAATTTCTTTGCCATCATCCATAATTCCCTGTTTAATCTCATGGATATACATATTAGCATCTTTTTGATTGCCAACCTTTTAAAAGACAGAAAATTGTTAAGGCAAAATCAAACCTTGTAAAGTGTTCCAAATTGACTTCCACCCAGTTTTCGGTCATCCGAGAAGTTATTTGTAATTTTTCTCAACTCTTCGAATGTTAGCTGCTTCTGTATTTCGGAGGTGCTCTCTGTGGTTTCCCCTCCAGTGGCCATTTTCAGTGGGCTAAAAAAGTTATGGATATATACCTGAGCAGCCACAGCTTCGGAATGACAAAGAATTAACTAAGAAAACAACAAACTCTTGAAGAAATTATGCACTGACCTTGAGATGGAGGAATATATATATACCCAGAGGTATACTAATCAAACTACCTCTCTGGAGAACAACATCCCTTGGCTTGTTGCTATACTTCAGAGAGAGAGAGAGAGAGAGAGAGAGAGAGAGAGAGAGAGAGAGAGAGAGAGAGAGAGAGAGAGAGAGAGAGAGAGAGGGGGGGGGGGGGGAGGCGGGGTATTCTGAGCTATCTCTGCAAAAGGGAGAATGAAGGACGAGTGAGGGCTCTCCGGGTATAGAAAGCAACCCATGGAAGCGAGTGCTCAAGGATTAGCTGGCGACTTCTACTCTAGCTTAACTAAGATCAATGCCCAGCAGTTGAGTCCTTCGTCTGTGCACAAAACAAAAAAGATGTCCATTGGGTCCATGTGATTAGATGCTTACTGTTCTGACAGTGCTTAATTAGTTATGAGCTTACTATGACGTGCATTGGTAAGCATGGGGTGGGTGTGCGTGTTGGGCGTGGGGGGAGCTGCTATGTCATGTACAACTGTAACTCTCGTAAAATGTTATCCTCCTTTAAGGAAAATATAGGAGTATTAGCTGCCTGTCATCTGGATGTAAAAAATGCCATCCAGATCCATCCTCGCCATCTAGCTACGACTTTTGGTGATCTGCAAACCATAACTTAACCAAAGGAATAAAATTGGAAGAGGCAACAAATGCATTAATTGTGGCAAGTTGTCTCCAGATATACACCTACTCCCTCTACCTCATAATGTAAGACGTTTTTTAACACTAGCTGTGGTGTTAGAAAACTTCTTATATTATGGGACGGAGGGAGTAGTTTCTATCAAACAAGAGCAGATGGATCACATATAATAAGAAACAGCTAGCATAATGGAACGCCACAACTACCAAGAGTTGTTCTTTTCTGGACGACAACTCAAGCATTATTTATTTTTATTTTTTAAAACTAAAGGCTTTTTTGACGCCTTCCCCACCACCAAAACACTAGAGGATCGAAATCCATAGGGAACATATACATGAAAAATTGTCGCAAATAATTTTCCTACCGTCGAACCATTCATGACATGGCATAACTTGTCAAGGACATAAACAATTATTTAGTTGTAAGCCGTCGGAGATACTCCATCCGATCCATATTACTTGTCGCTCAAGTGAAACTATCTAGACGCATTTTAGTGCTAGATAGATCCGTTTGAGCGACAAGTAATATGGTTGAAGGGAGAAGTTGTTTCTGTTGTATATCAATCTGATTCAAGCAAACAAGGAACACGAGTACGGGTCGGACCATATAAGCCCTCCCCGCCACCCCCGCGTGTAGCCCATTACATCGCACATGATTTCCTACTACGAAACGTTTACACTATGTCGCACCCGGTTTATATAGCGGACTGTCTACGAAGATTGATAACATTAGATATAGTATTCTCATAATAATTGTATGCAATTCTAGAAAACTTCGCAAACAATAATTTCATTTGACACGTGTTGTGTCCATGCCTTCGCAAACTGCAAGAATAATTATGGAATTGTTATTTAGGATTATGTCCTCTCGCCTCCTTTTAGCTTTGTATAGAACTGCAAGAAGATCATGGTTTTTAATATGCAGTCAGCCATATGATCTTTGATTTCCATCCATTGATAAGATATCTTTGATTTCAATTCCAAATGTGCCCATTGAGATCACTCTCAACTTGATCGGGCGAATTGCATGGGTCAAACCTTTCACATGTCAAAGCAGGGTGTATAGGTGATGTTTGGAGTGGTAAACATAACAACACCAATTCACAAGGCCTAGTGTTGATCATATGACAAAAATAGCAAGTGGAAACACATACGGTGGAGATATACGCGTCAAATGTGTTAGACATATGCAACTTATATTATTAGGAGGCCAAAGCCAACATATATACATGTACAAGAGGATGACAAAAGGTAAGAATATAAAAGGCCAAAGGCCATCATCAATATAACTCTAACCCCCCCCCCCCCAAGCTCATGGTGGATCCACAACGCTGAGTTTGGAGAGGTAAAACCCATGTTGCGCTCAAGTCTAGGCCTTCGTGAAGAAGTCTGCCAGCTGTAACTCGGAAGGCACACACTGAAGAGAAATAACGTTGTCCTACAAACTAGCGCGCACAAAGAGAATATCAACACCAATATGCTTGGTAAGCTCCTGCTTCACAGGGTCCCATGCAATGCTGATAGCACCTATACCATCTGACAAGAGGGTAGTAGGTGTAGTAACAGAAACACTAAAATCCTCGATTAACCAGCGTAACTGTCGGTGTCAAAACCGGCGGATCTCGGGTAGGGGGTCCCGAACTGTGCGTCTAGGCGGATGGTAACAGGAGACAAGGGACACGATGTTTTTACCCAGGTTCGGGCCCTCTCGGTGGAGGTAAAACCCTACTCCTGCTTGATTAATATTGATGATATGGGTAGTACAAGAGTAGATCTACCACGAGATCAAGGAGGCTAAACCCTAGAAGCTAGCCTATGGTATGATTGTTGTTCGTCCTACGGACTAAAACCCTCCGGTTTATATAGACACCGGAGAGGGCAAGGGTTACACAGAGTCGGTTACAATGGTAGGAGATCTACATATCCGTATCGCCAAGCTTGCCTTCCACGCCAAGGAAAGTCCCATCCGGACACGGGACGAAGTCTTCAATCTTGTATCTTCATAGTCTTGGAGTCTGACCAATGATGATAGTCCAGGACACCCCCTAGTCCAGGACTCCCTCAGTAGCCCCTGAACCAGGCTTCAATGACGACGAGTCCGGCGCGCATATTGTCTTCGGCATTGCAAGGCGGGTTCCTCCTCCGAATAATTCACAAAAGATTTTGAACACCAGGATAGTGTCCGGCTCTGCAAAATAAATTCCACATACCACCGTAGAGAGAATAATATTTACACAAGTTCAATCTGCTGACGTATTTCGCGGCATGACGTCACACCACGGCCAAGCCTTTACTCGAATTGTTTTTATTGTTCCACCTCAGCGCGTTTAGCGAAGCGGTTTCCTTGGCACGTCTTGTCAAAGCAGAGATCGTGTCCCATAATTCCGGGATTCTCATCAATACGGACGTGGGTAACCCAACCACGCCATTAATTGCGGTGCTTGGGAGATAAGCGGGTTTTACCGGGCTGGTGGGGACGCATAGTTTCGCCCGCCCATACATAAGGGGACAAGGATCCACCTTTTCACCTACGCCTTCTTCCTCCTTTGCTTATCCATCTCCGCGCACTCGAGCTCCAGCGCCCAAGTCCGCATATCTCACCTCAACCTTCTCCAACCATGTCCGGAGCGGGAGGCAAGTGGATGGCCTCCTCCGTCACGGAGGGGCACATCAAAAAGCTGCGCAAGGCCGGATATTTGTCCAGCGATATCGCGCACTGGCTCCCCGACGAGGGGCAGCTCATCCCCACCCCCAGGCCCCATGAGAGGGTGGTTTTCCTTCCCCATTTCCTCCGTGGACTGGGCTTCCCACTCCACCCATTTGTCCGGGGGCTCATGTTCTACTATGGCCTGGATTTCCATGATCTGGCCCCGAATTCTATCCTCAACATCTCGGCGTTTATCGTCGTGTGCGAGGCTTTCCTCTGCATCCAGCCCCACTTCGGCTTATGGCTAAAGACTTTTAATGTCAAGCCGAAGGTAGTGGGTGGCCGCCAAGCGGAGTGCGGAGGCGCCATGGTGGGCAAGATGCCCAACGTCACCTGGCTCGAGGGCGCCTTTGTGGAAACCATCAAAGGGTGGCAATCGGGGTGGTTCTATGTCACCGAGCCGCGTGACCCTGAATGGACAGTGGCCCTCGAATTCAGATCTGGCATCCCCACACGGCTCACCTTCTGGAAAGAGAAGGGCCTGTCGTGGGGCGATTCGGAGGAGCTGACCGGACTCCAATCCTGTCTCCAAACCCTGGTGAACAAGAAGCTCAAGCTTGTCAATGTAGTCCAGGTCATGCTCATCCGCCGGATTCTCCCGTGCCAACAGCGGGATTTCAACTTGTGGGAGTTCGATCCGGCACAGCACCAGACCTTGAGCAGGCTCTTCGACACTACATACAAAGAGGCCTGGAGGATGCTGTTCAAAGGCGTCGAGGCTCCCGCATCCGCTACCGAAGATCGCGGATTCAGCTCACAACGTCAGGCTGGCGAGGTAAGCTATATTATCCTTTACGGGACACTTGCTTTCCATAGTTTGACTCTATGCGGGATCTAAACTCCCATTACCTTTAACAGGCCTGGCAGAAGACGTCCGGATAGGTTAACTGTCCGTCTCCCCTTCCAAAACACCCAGCGGATGCCCGTTTGACAGGACTGCTGGTCCCGGCGCCTTACGTGGTGCCGGAGAAGAAGGCCAAGAAGAAGGCCACGGAAACCCGGAGGAGTTCCTGGCGCCAGGTGTTATCGGACTCATCGTCCGATGACTCCGTGGCGGACTCCTCCCACGAAGACGAGGAGGATTAGAAAGAGGCCTCTCCCCCAGCGGGGGGAGAGAAGAAGAGGAAGGCTTCCCCAACGGGGGAGGCCGATGGGTCCAAGAAGGGAAGGACCCTTCCTCCGGACTGTTCCACCAACGCCGACTAAGGCGAAGAGGAGTGGCCCTCGAGGGCCAAGCCCCTGGTGAGATCGTAAGTGTCCGGATTCCAGAATAACTCATGATTTTTCTTTTGTTGTATGGTGTTTTCTAACGCTGAATACAACCATGTAGTCCGCCCAAGGACGATCTCCCCGCTTGGTCGAGCGGGTCCCTAGGTTCGTCGGATGTGAATAGCGCTTCACTTTCGACCGCCTCCTCCCCCCGTGACGCAGATGACGCTGAGGTGGGGTCCCAGAAGGGGACCAACCAGGAGGAGGAGGCCCCTGAGGCGCCGCAGGGCAACCTCCCGGACTTTGGACCGGACTCCACACCGGAACCTTTGGTGGTTCCAGAGTCCGGCGGGCGGCCCCTTCGTGAGAAGGGCGAGACAGCGACGCCGGCGGCCTCCGTCAAACCGAAGGCGCCGGATAACTTGCTGGAGGCACTCAACGGCGCTTCCATCAAGGAGGAGCACCGCACTGTCATGAGTGCGGTGATTTAGAAGGTTCAGTTCGCTAAGAGAGGGCTGACCGAAGCCTGCACCAACCTTCTAACAGGCTTTGAGGTATGTGATTAAGATATGTAAAAATAGTACCGCATAGACAGTAGCCCCTGATGCTCGGTTCGGCGTTCGGAAAGAAAAGCCGAACTGAGGATCTAAAAAGATATACGCAGGAGTCTAACACAAATATGTCAATATGGGAATGCAGGCGGCGCTGCTGACCTCTGCCGCACTGACTACAGAGGTCAATGCCTTGAAGCAGAGCCTCGAGCAGTCCGAGATCAAGCTCGGTCGTGCCAAGAAGCAGCTCGAGGACAAGGAAGGTAAGTAACACCTTATTAAAGTTGTACCTTATAGAAAAGGATTTTGGTTGCAAAAAAGGACAGGAATAACGTGGGTATTGCAGGGGCTACAAACGAGGTGGCGACCCTGAAGGAGGCAGTGTCCGCGGCCGAATGCAATGCGGCCGCAGAGCGCGCCGAGCGAGAGAAGCAGGAGGCGCGGGTGGCGGAGGTGCGGCAAGAGCTCCAGGCTCTCGTTGAAAATACGAGAGTTTGGAGCGTGACTCGAAGACTCGAGAGTCCGAGCTTGCGTCGGCTCTTGAGAGTGCCAAAGCCGCTAAGGCCGAAGCCCAAAAGGCCCTCCAGGAGATCGAGGCAGTAAAGAAAATAGCGGCGGGTAAGGCATTCTTCATGCAAAGCAAGCATGTAAAAGTGAATTACTTGTTACTTACCCGAATTCAGAGCTCTCTAGGAGCGTTCGTAGATCTGCACCGTAGCGTGTCCGATGCTGCCGCGTTCTATAGAGCCGAGGAGGGGAGCTCGACGGAAAAGGTGTTCGGTCTCAAGATCTTCGAGGCCGGAGATCCGTGCCGAGCGACCAGTGAAGCAGCTGGTCGAGCTCCACAAGGTGGCCGAACAGGCCATGAAGGGCCTCATAGTTCGGCTGTGGCCCAAAGAAGCCATGCACAGGACCTACTTCGCCTGGTGCGGCGGCTGGTGGACGCCTGTCCATGGGTTGAAGTCATCAAGCACTCCGCCTGCATTGAAGGTGCCCGTCGGGCCCTTGCCCGTGCTAAAGTGCACTATGGCAGGATGGACGCCGAGAAGCTTGTGACGGATGCGCCACCGCTGGGCAAGGAGTATCGCACACCCGAGATGTACTATAAGGGTGTCCTGAAGGGTGCCCGCCTTATTGCGGGTGAATGCTCCAAAGATGTAATTTTTGAGTAGACTCGCATTTTGTTGTCTGGCGCTGAAAACTTTGTTCATATCGCTAAGCAACGCTTGTTAATTTAAAATATTACCTTCAGGCGGCCGCTTATCAAATCGAGAGATGGCAAGTCGTTATTTCGCCCCCATGCCACGAAAGTCTGGGGTGTTTGGGATAAACTTGAGCGCTCTTGTTCCAATTTTTGGGTCCTTCTAGGGAGGCGCTCAACACAACGAACGAGGCAACCGGACTTATAATGCTTGAACACTCTCACTTAGCCCTAGAATTCTATAATTTTAAATTTCGGCGAAGCCCCTAGTGTTCAGAAGGCCGAATTCGAGGCGCTATCCACGCCTGGGGGACAAAGCCGGCTCCTCGCTCTAAGCGGCATAAGTCTTTAGGGACTCAAAAAGACCTCTCGAACAACGACCAGCTCTCGCCTTATCATGACGGTCGGTTTTAGCTTTCTCCACTGAGGTGCTCGACCCAGATCAACTGGGCACAATCGCAGTGGTTCTCCCAGTGCTACCTTAGCAGATATAATGGAACGTAAGGTACCAAAACATGGGAGCCGGGCAAACCCAACTATTGACCCAAGACATGATTCGGAGCCGATGCATATAATGCTATAAGTTCGGTGCCGCACTTGTGAAAGTGTTTGGAATTATCACTCCATAATTTGGGGAACTTAAGCCCCTGGTGTATTTGGCCGTACCAAAGCGTACGGGTGCAACATGTCATAAGCGAACATATATAAAAAGGAATGCAATGATAGGCCAAAAGCGATGCATTGTTTGTTTAGAAAATACTGCAATGGAGGCAGAATGATACAAATAGTGCGATAAGCAAGGTGTGGGACTATTTAACATGTCCCGCTCCGGGGGTAGGCTGCGAAATGGTATGTGAAACAGGTATAATGCTCATAATGGAGACCACCTGGATACTCGTCGTAGCCTTTCTGCTTCCCTGGCTGTTGCATCGTGAGTGCGGCAGATCTACTGCCGGACAGGGCTTCTAGAAAATGGAGTCCTGAGAATAAGAAGAAAAAAGAAGAATGACAAATTCGGGAGCCCCTGGTGTGGTTGATCCGCACTCTGGGCATGCCGTGGTAGTGCCCCTCCCCCTATGCCCATGGTATCTCCAGAGCGTAGTGATGTACGCGTGTCACTGGTCTCGCGATTTCGCGAGGTCTGGGGTTGGGGCCGCATTGCTACGCGTGCTCGAAACGTGCCAAGTGGTCTTGTTGTAGGTTACTCCGGGCGCGCTTGATGGTGTCCGTTCGCTTAACAGCCGAACTCGAGAATTGCCTTAAGAGGCTACTCTGCACTTCCACTGCGAGAGCCGCTGTATGCTCCTCCGTTCGGAGAGAGCGTTCGGTGTTTCTGTTGACCGTGATGACTCCTCGAGGGCCTGGCATCTTGAGCTTGAGGTATGCGTAGTGCGGCACCGCATTGAACTTTGCAAATGCGGTTTGTCCGAGCAGTGCATGATAGCCGCTGCGGAACGGGACTATGTCAAAGATTAACTCCTCGCTTCGGAAGTTATCCGGGGATCCGAAGACCACTTCAAGTGTAACTGAGCCTGTACAATTGGCCTCTACACTTGGTATGACGCCTTTGAAGGTCGTCTTTGTGGGTTTAATCCTTGAGGGGTCTATGCCCATCTTGCGCATTGTATCCTGGTAAAGCAGGTTCAGGCTGCTGCCGCCGTCCATCAGTACTCTAGTGAGGTGAAATCCGTCGACGATTGGGTCTAACACCAATGCAGCGAATCCGCCGTGGCGGATGCTGGTGGGGTGGTCCCTTCGATTAAAGGTGATCAGGCAGGAGGACCACGGATTGAACTTTGGGGCGACTGGCTCCATTGCGTATACGTCCCTGAGGGCACGCCTCCGCTCCCTTTTGGGTATGTGGGTTGCGTATATCATGTTCACTGTCCTCACTTGTGGGGGGAAACCCTTCTGTCCTCTATTGTTCGGCGGCCGTGTCTCCTCCTCGTCATTGCTATGCGGCCCCTTGTCGTTGCCATCGGCGATTAGCTTGCCTGCCTGTTTGAACACCCAGCAATCTCTGTTGGTGTGATTAGCTGGCTTTTCGGGGGTGCCGTGTATCTGGCACGAGCGATCGAGTATCCGGTCCAAATTGGACGGGCCCGGAGTAGTTCTTTTGAACGGCTTTTTCCGCTGACCGGGTTTAGAGCCTCTGAATCCGGCGTTGACTGTCGTATCTTCAGTATTATCGCTGTTAATGCGGCGCTTGTGCTTATTGCGACGCGACCTGCCATTGTTGTCTCTGGTATCCGAACTACCAAAGTTTTTGGTTAGGTTGTTACTGCGGGCTAGCCAGCTGTCTTCTCCCGCACAGAAGCGGGTCATGAGTGATGTGAGGGCTGCCATTGATTTCGGCTTTACCTGTCCTAGATGCCGGGCAAGCCATTCGTCGCAGATGTTATGTTTGAAGGATGCAAGGGCCTCTGCATCCGGACAGTCGACGATTTGATTTTTCTTGGTTAAGAACCGTGTCCAGAATTGTCTGGCCGATTCGTCTGGCTGCTGAATTATGTGTCTTAGGTCATCGGCGTCAGGTGGTCGCACATATGTGCCTTGGAAGTTATCGAGGAATGCGGCTTCGTGTCCTCCCAACACCAATTGATTCTGGCAGGCTGTTGAGCCAATGCCGAGCTGGTCCTTTAAGCTGGAGTGGGAGGTATTTGATGGTGTGAAGATCATCACCGCGGGCCATGTGGATATGAAGGAGATAGTCTTCGATCCAAACCGCAGGATCTGTTGTGCCATCGTAGGATTCAATGTTCACGGGTTTGAACCCTTCGGGGATTTGATGATCCATTACTTCATCTGTGAAGCATAGTGGGTGTGCGGCGCCTCTGTATTGGGCTATATCACGATGCAGCTCAAACGAGCTTTGTCTACTGTGTTCGGCCCGACCGAGATTGCTGTATCCGGCGTGACGGTTGTCATCGCATATCGTGAGGCGCCCATGCGATCCGTAGACCGATCTTGTTTGTCTTGCCTTATCCTCCAATATGTCTCGCATGTCCGGCGCGTTCCCCCGTGACTTTGTACTTTGCGAGTGACGCTGGGGTATGGCTTTAGTGGAGGGCCTAGAGGCCTCTCTGTCGCGGCCACGAGGTGGCCGGTCGGCCGTATTGTGCGCTGGTGATATAGGTTTATGTGCTTCCTCCTCTAATCGGGGCAGCAGCTTGCGTTTGGGGTAGCTTTTGGAGGGGCGTTCGAGTTCATGCTCTTCGGCCGCAAGGACTTCAGTCCATCTGTCGGCTAGCAAATCTTGGTCAGCTCTAAGCTGTTGCTGTTTTTTCTTGAGGCTGCTTGCCGTGGCCATAAGCCTGCGTTTAAAACTCTCATGTCCGACGGGATCCTCAGGTACGACAGACTCGTCGTCGTCGAGGCTTGCCTCGTCTTCGGAGGGAGGCATGTAATTATCGTCCTCTACCTCTTTGTCTGCCGCTCTATTACGAGGGCTGGCTTCTCCGTCCTCCTGTGCTGAATCTTGCTGGAGGGGGTTGTCTTCGGCGCTGTCCGGGGTGTTATTATCTCCGGTGCTGGAGTCTTCATTCTTGCTGTGGCAGGATTTGGAGCGGCGTCGCTGACGCCGACGCTTAGGCTGTTTTTTGGAGGGGTCATCCTCCGCTGTTCCATCGCCGTTCCCATCCTTTGGGATGTCCACCATGTATATGTCGCATGACGAGGTGGCTTTCCAGTGCCTTGTAGGCGCTGGTTCTTGGTCGTCTCCGGCATCGTCGTCCATACCGTCGATGTCTTCGGAGTCGAAATCTAGCATGTCGGTTAAGTCATCGACAGTGGCTACGAAGTGGGTGGTGGGTGGGCTTTGATATTCTTCGTCATCCGCATCCCAACCGTCCTGGCCATAATCCGGCTAGGGCTCTCCTGATAAAGAGAGACACTTTAGCGAATTCAGGATGTCACCAAAAGGCGAGTGCTGAAAGATGACCGCAGCGGTGAACTCCATGATCGGCTCCCAATTGGATTCGATTGGCAGGGGCGCGGAAGGATCGGGGTCCGGAGAGGAGTCCGGCACCTTGGAGTCACGAGCTTCACAAGGGACAGGGTCGGTATTCGGCTCCATCACCGTAGAGGTAGCAGCCCCCGAGGCGGTGTCCAGCCACCCATCCTCGATCGGCGCAGTCGGTTCCGAGCTAAGGGTCGGAGCGGACTCTTGTGCGGCCTCCAGGGCACTGTCCGGCAGCAGAGCTAAATCATGCCCATCATGACAGTGCGGCGCGCTCGGCTGTGGCTCGAATCCGTCGAAGATCAAGTCTCCGCGGATGTCGGCCGTATAGTTCAAACTTCCAAATCTGACTGATGGCGGGGCATAGCTTCGATCTGCTCCAGATGGCCAAGTGAATTGCCCGCAGAAAGCGGCCGCCGAATCTGAAGATCTGTCCAGGAGAAAAGTCTCACCCTGGACGCGTTGTTGTTGATGATCGAAGGAGCCATCGGGCCTATAGGTGATGACACGGAGGAACTCTGAATGAAAGCACCAATGTCGGTGTCAAAACCGGCGGATCTCGGTAGGGGTCCCAACTGTGCGTCTAGGCGGATGGTAACAGGAGACAAGGGACATGATGTTTTTACCCAGGTTTGGGCCCTCTCGGTGGAGGTAAAACCCTACTCCTGCTTGATTAATATTGATGATATGGGTAGTACAAGAGTAGATCTACCACGAGATCAAGGAGGCTAAACCCTAGAAGCTAGCCTATGGTATGATTGTTGTTAGCCCCACGGACTAAAACCATCCGGTTTATATAGACACCGGAGAGGGCTAGGGTTACAGAGTCGGTTACAATGGTAGGAGATCTACATATCCAGACGCCAAGCTTGCCTTCCATGCCAAGGAAAGTCCCATCCGGACACGGGACGAAGTCTTCAATCTTGTATCTTCATAGTCTTGGAGTCCGGCCAATGATGATAGTTCGTCTATCCCCTAGTCCAGGACTCCCTCAGTAACCAAGTCACCTCTGCCGTGAAAAGAGCCATAGCTCGCAACTCAGCCTCTACACTCGAACGGGAAACTGCAGTTTGTTTCTTCGTCTTCCAGGAAATAAGAGAACCACCAAGAAAGACACAATAGGTAGAAAGTGAACGACGATCCGAAGGATCACTAGCCAAGTATCATCCGAATAGGCATGGAGTTGTAACGAGATGGAATGAGGAAAAAGAGACGGTGAGAGATCTTTCCATGAAGATATCATAGAACACGAAGAAGGTGACTATAGTGAACCGAAGTGGGAGAGGAAACAAAGTGACCCAGGATATGGAAAGGCTAAGAAATATCCGCACAAGTGACCGCGTGATAGACAAGACTCAAAACAAGATGACAATAACGAGTTGGATCAAAAAATTGCTCACCATCAGAAGCACAAAGCTCTCAACAATGCTCTCATCACTAAGAGCCGCACTAGCACGACGATCCTGGATATACTTTTCTTGGGAAAAACCATCAGAGGTGGAGGAAACCTCAAGCCCATGAAAGTAACGAAGAGGACCAAGATCAGATATAAGAAACTGCTCAGTGAGATGTGCCTTGACAAATGTAATGTACTCAAGATCGTCACCAATGATGATCATGTCATCAACATATAGAAGAAGAAGAGTGCGACCACGAGCAGAAAGATATACAAACAACGCTGGATCATGAGCACTGGGAGAAAAACCAGCTGCACTCACTATAGAGGCAAATTGCTCAAACCAAGCACGTGTGGCTTGCTTTGCTTAAGATCATAGAGAGAGCGACTAAGATGGCAAACCATGCCATATGGAACAGAATACCCAGGTGGTGGCTGCATATAAACCTCCTCACGCAACTCACCATTAAAGAAGGCATTCTTAGCATCAAGCTGAGACACAGACCAATGGTGAACAAAGGCCACAGTGAAAAGTGTACATATAATGGTCATATGGGCCATAGGAGCAAAAGTCTCATCGTAATCACGACCATGCTCTTGCGGAAACCCACAAGCCACAATAAGAGCTTTATAACGCTCAAGAGAACCATTAGAGCGAGTCTTGATCTTATAGACCCACTTACATGTGATGAGACAAACATGTCGATGAATAGAAACCACATCCCACGTGCCAGTGCTCTCAAGTGCAACAATCTCCTCTGCCATCGCAAATTGCCATTCAGGATGAACCATGGCATCACAATAAGAGGTAGGCTCAAGGACAGCTGAAAGACCATGTCGGGAAGGAGAATAGCGGTTAGGAGGAGGACAAGGCCGAGCCCAAAGACCATAAGTTGGCTGAGAAGAGGAAGTGGCACACCAGGAGTGGATGGCACATTAGTCAACAGATCCACAATACATGGACTATGAGTGTAATGGATAGGAAAAGTGGGAACGAGTAGGAATCACCGAAGGAGGGGACGAAGAAGACATCGATGCTGATGGGGAAGTTATCATTGATGAAGGTGGAGATGGGGTATTTATCGGGGATGAAGGTTAAGAGTCATGCAACAAGGAATGAGAAGGAACTGTCGGAGAGGACAACACCATATCTGCAACAATGGGGGGAGGAGGGGTAGGAATATGGGACACGAAGGAAGGTGTATCGAGAAATGTGAGAAAATAGATGTCCTCCACAGAAAAGGTCGAGGAGGATGGACGCGGGTAGAAAGGACGTGACTCATCAAAGGTCACATCCCGGGAAATACGCATCCGTCGATCAACAAGATCCCAACACCGTTAACCCTTATGCTCATCGATGTATCCTAGGAAGACACACTCACCAGACTGAGTGGTGTGACGCCCGGATAATCAAGCTACAGTAACCCTCTACTAACGGTGCCACGTCACCTCCATTATGGTTACTAATCTCGCGTTAGTTCGAAATCGATTCAAATCCAAATTCAAAATCAAACAAATAATAAAAGTTTTCCAATCTTAAAACTAAAATATTTGGAGAGAGCCAAATAATGCATAAGTAATATTGGTGAAGAAACAAACCTCTTTGAAAGTGTTTGATTCCTAAAGTAAATAAAATAGTAGCAAAACAATTAATCAAATGCTTTTTACAATTAATAAATTGTTAAACTATTCTACCTAGTTGCCCAAACTTATGTGGCCGTAGTATAATTATTTAGACCAAATTAGGGACTACTTTTACAAGTCATAAATCTAAAATAAAAGTGAAACTAAAATTAACAGAAAAATAAATAAAAGAATAAAAACAGAAGAAAAAACAAATACAAAAAAAAGAGAAAAGAAAACAGACCCCCAGCTGGGCCAAGTGGCTCGGCTAGCTGGCTCACCACTCGAACAGGCAGCCCACCCGGCCCAGCCGCTCCCTATAACCCCGTGAGCCACCCCGAAACCCTAGCCCGATCCCACTCTCCACTCCTCCCCACGATCCCCTTCTCTCACTCATCTGGATCCGGATCGAGGCGACCTTGCCCTCGTCCCCATCGCCCCTGGCGCACGATGCCCTCTCCTCCCTCACTCCCCCTCGATCCGGATCAGGCTCCGACCCTGGTGCCCCGCTGCCCGCCTCGCCGTCAATGTTCCCCGATGCCGCTCGTCGTCTCCGGCGCCGCCCACGCCCGATGCAAGCCGCAGCCGGTGCTGCCCCGCCCGGACTCCTCCGCGCCCCTCCTCTCCATCGCTGACTCGGCCCCGACCACACCACCTCGACATCGTCGACTGCCGGATCCCGCTTCCTCGCCGGATCTCCACCCCGCCGTCACTCGTCCCCATCCTCCCCCTCGCCGGACTGCTCGTCCTCGCCTCCCCCTCGACGGCTCCATCGAGCCTCGCCGCTGAACCCCTGCAACGTGGGGCGAGGACCCCGAACCCCCTCCCGAGTTTCCTTCTACTCGCTCCCGCCGCTAGCTGCCGTTGTTGCCATTGCTGCTTAGCCGCGCCCGTCGTTCACCGCCGTTGCCGGACTGCCCCGCTGCTCCACATTGAGGTTGCCCTCGCACGCGCCTCCTTCCCTCACCCTCACTCCGGCTCGCCTATGGCTCCCCGCTGCAGCAATCGCCGATCGCGTCTGTAGCTCGTGGCCACCCCGCCGCCCGCGCGCTGCCCCCCTCGTAGCTCCCTTGCCACCTGTTCCCCCTAGACGCCGCCGGCGGTGGTCACCTGCCCTGAGGCCGCCATCGGCGTGGCCTCATCCCCTTCTGGGCGGGTGCCCGATCGGTCCGCCCCGCTTTGCGCCTAGAGCACGCTATGGTTCCCTGGCCTATGACATGTGGGGCCGCCCCCTGAGAACGTTAAAAATATATATAATAGAAAATCAATCAATTAATTAATTAATTAATTAAATAGTTAATTAACTTAATTAACCTGTGTTAGTTAATCTATTAACCTAATAACTCTATTTAACCTGTTAAGTTAGTAAAATAGTGTATGCCAAGGGGGCCCCACCCCCTGTTGACCAGTTAAAGTTTGACTGGTCAACTAGGACCCCTTAGACCCACATGTCAGCCCCTCTGGTACACTTATGTGTACCCAGAGCTGGGTGCACCTAGCAATTCACATTTATTTCGAATTAAATTAAATTTAGTAAATGAATAAAACTTTTAAAATTAATATAAAATAAACTGTAGCTCGGATGGAAAAACTTTGTACATGAAAGTTGCTTATTAGAACGACGATACGAATCCAGATACGCAGCCCGTTCGTCCGTCACATGTCCCTAGCATAGTGAACCTTCAACATTTCACCTCCGGTTCATCCGTCCGAAAACGCGAAACATCGGGGATACTTTCTCGGATGTTTTCCCCTTCGCCAGTATCACCTATCCCTGCGTTAGATCACCCCTGGCACCGCGTATTGCCTTGTTATATGTTGTGATGCTTTGTTTACTCTCTATTCATTGTTTCTTCCCCCTCTTCTCTCCGGTAGACTATGAGACCGACGCTGCTGCTGCCCAGTTCGACTACGGAGTTGACGATCCCTCCTTGCGAGAGCAACCAGGCAAGCCCCCCCCCTTGATCACCAGATATCGCCTATTCTTCTCTATACTGCTTGCATTAGAGTAGTGTAGCATGTTACTGTTTGGTTACTCCTATTATGTTGCATAGCCTGTCATTGTTGCTACAGTCGTTGATACCTTACCCGCAATCCTAAATGCTTAGTATAGGATGCTAGTTTATCACCATTTTCCCTACATTCTTGTCAGTCTGCCTTGCTATACTATTGGGCCGTGATCACTCGGGAGGTGATCACGGGTATATACTATACATATATACATACTACAGATGGTGACTAAAGTCGGGTCCGCTCAAGAGTACCCATGAGTGATTCATGGATTGGGGCTGAAAGGACCTTTGTCCCGACGGCCCTCTGTGTGGATCTTTGTGGCGAGCGGCAGGCAGGTTGAGACCACCTAGGCGAGAGGTGGGCTGGCCTGGTCGGCGTCATGTTGCTTCATAATAACACGCTTAACGAGATCTTGGTATTTGATCTGAGTCTGGCCATTTGGTCTATACGCACTAACCAACTACGTGGGAAAGATATGGGCAATCGACGTCGTGGTATTAGCCGAAGCCTTCTTGACGTCAGCGACGGAGCGGCGTGCGCCGGATTGGACCGGAACGCCTGCTGAGGGAGTCCTGGACTAGGGGGTGTCCGGATAGCCGAACTATCACCGTCGGCCGAACTCCAAGACTATGAAGATACAAGATTGAAGACTTCGTCCCGTGTCAGGATGGGACTTTCCTTGGCGTGGAAGGCAAGCTTGTCGAAACGGATATGTAGATCTCCTACCATTGTAACCGACTCTGTGTAACCCTTGCCCTCTCCGGTGTCTATATAAACCGGAGGGTTTTAGTCCATAGGACGAACAACAATCATACCATAGGCTAGCTTCTAGGGTTTAGCCTCCTTGATCTCGTGGTAGATCTACTCTTGTTCTACCCATATCATCAATATTAATCAAGCAGGAGTAGGGTTTTACCTCCACCGAGAGGGCCCGAACCTGGGTAAAAACATCGTGTCCCTTGTCTCCTGTTACCATCCGCCTAGACGCATAGTTCGGGACCCCCAACCTGAGCGCCGGTTTTGACACCGACATTAGTGCTTTCATTGAGAGTTCCTCTGTGTCGTCACCTATAGGCCCGATGGCTCCCTCGATCGTCAACAACAACGCGGTCCGGGGCAAGACTTTTCTCCCTGGACAGATCTTTGTATCCGGCGGCTTTGCACTGTGGGCCAATTCACTTGGCCATCTGGAGCAGATCGAAAGCTACGCCCCTAGCCATCAGGTCAGATTCGGAAGTTTGAACTATACGGCCGACATCCGTGGAGACTTGATCTTCGACGGATTTGAGCCACAGCCGAGCGCGCCGCACTGTCACGATGGGCATGATTTAGCTCCACCGCCGGACAGTGCCCTGGAGGCCGCACAAGAGTCCGCTCCGACCTTTAGCTCGGAGCCGACTGCGCCGATCGAGGATGGGTGGCTGGACACCGCCTCGGAGGCTGCTACCTCTACGGTGATAGAGCCAAATACCGACCCTGTCCCTTGTGAAGCTCGTGACTCCAAGGTGCCGGACTCCTCTCCGGACCCCGAGCCTTCTGTGCCCCTACCAATCGAATACGATTGGGCGCCGGTCATGGAGTTCACCGCCGCGGACATCTTTCAGCACCCGGCTTTTGGCGACATCCAGAATTCGCTAAAGTGTCCCTCTTTATCAGGAGAGCCCTGGCCGGATTATGGTCAGAACGGTGGGGATGCGGACAACGAAGAAATTCAAAGCCCACCCACCACCCACTTTATAGCCACCGTCGATGACTTAACCGATATGCTAGACTTCGACGGTATGGACGACGATGCCGGAGACGACAAAGAACCAGCATCCATAGGGTACTGGAAGGCCACCTCAACTCACGATGTATATATGGTGGATACACCTAAAGGAAGCAATAACGAGGAACAACGGGACGCTGCGAAGGATAATTCCCTCGAAAAACAGCCAAAACGGCAACGCAAGCGCCGCAAAAAGTCCCGCCTCGACAACGACAGCACCCATACAGACCCAGCCATAGAGCAGGGCGAACCGTGGATTTACTTAACATGCCCCGAGCAACCATCCAAACAGGATGAATTGGATAAGCAATCCATCCCCGGCGAAAACAACAGTCCGGATGATCTCACGCCAGACACATCGTTGGAGCAGAAGAACCTCCACAAAAGGCTTGTCGCCACTGCACGAAGTCTGAAGAAGCAGAAGCGGAAGCTCAAAACAGCGGAAGACGTACTCAGAATGAGATGGAGCAAAGTACTCAAGACCGCAGACAAATACGGCGATAGTCGCCAAGCAAAAAGCTACCCGAAGCGCAAACTACGCTCGACTTGACGAGGAGGCCGAGAGCCCCCACAATCAAAGAACAAAGAGGCCGCCCGGTCGGATAGACGACCACATGACAAACAAAGAGCGACAAGCGGCGCCGCACATAAGCCGGCACGCGATCCACATAAGGATCCTCACAAAAAGGATGGCCCGGTCAGGTCCATCTATGGGCCAAGAAAGCAATACAACACGTCGAGTATTCGAACATCATGGCACACCCAAATATAGGGGCGGTGCACACCCCTTATGTTTCACCGATGAGGTGCTGGATCATGAATTTCCAGTGGGATTCAAGCTCGTAAACATAGAGGCATACGACAGAACAACAGACCCTGGAGTCTCGATTGAGGATTACATCCTGCACATACATATATATGGCTAGAGGAGATGACCTCCACACCATAAAATACTTACCCCTCAAGCTCAAAGGGCCAGCTCGGCATTGGCTCAAAAGCCTCCCAGAAAATACCATTGGAAGTTGGGAAGAGCTCGAGGATGCATTTCGGGCAAACTTTTAGGGGACTTACATCCGCCCTCCGGATGCAGACGATTTAAGTCACATAACTCAACAGCCCGGTGAGTCAGCCCGCAAGTTCTGGAACAGGTTCCTCACCAAAAAGAACCAAATAGTCGACTGTCCGGACGCCGAAGCCTTAGCAGCCTTCAAACATAACGTCCGAGACGAATGGCTCGCTAGACACCTCGGCCAGGAAAAGCCAAGGACAATGGCCGCACTAACAAGCCTCATGACCCGCTTTTGCGCGGGAGAGGATAGCTGGCTAGCAAGATGCAGCACCAGTGACCCAAGTACATCCGAGGTCAGGGATGGAAATGGGAAACCACGACGCAGAAAGGACCAGCGCCGGACTAAGGGAAATGGCCCAAAGAGCACGGCAGTCAACGCCGGATTCAAAAGCTCTCGGCAGAACAACAAAACACTGCCTCTCAAGGACAACATCGACGAGCTATCCAACCTAAACAAAATCTTGGACAAGATATGCCAAATCCATAGCACCTCCGGGAAGCCCGCAAACCATACCCATAGAGATTGTTGGGTCTTCAAACAGTCTGGCCGACTCAATGCCGAACACAAGGGGCTCGAAACACCAAGTGAGGACGATGACGAACTCCACAGGCAGAGCACCGACAAACAAAGGAATTTCCCACAAGAGGTCAAAACAGTAAACTCACTTCATGTGACAACAGGCAAAAATAGAGCGGCGCCCATTAAAATACGCGCCGCATGGTCCACCCCAGCGGAGTCCCGACACTGGATGTCAAAATCAATCACTTTCTACCATCGGGATTAATCCGGAAGTATCCGGAACGCAGGATGGACTGCCCTGATATTAGATCCTATAATCGACAGACTACAATTTACACAAGTCCTAATGGACGGCGGCAGTGATCTAAACCTGCTATATCAGGATACAATCCGCAGAATGGGGATAGACCCAACCAAAATACGCCATAGCAACACTTCCTTTAAAGGAGTGATGTCAGGCCCATATGCCCATTGTACAGGCTCTCTACCACTAGAAGTTGTGTCGGCTCATCCGACAACTCCCGTCGTGAAAAGTTAGTCTTCCACATCGCCCCATTTAAAAGTAGCTATCAAGCACTATTGGGACGCGAAGCTTTCGCCCGCTTTAACGCAATACCGCATTATGCATCTCTTACACTTAAAATGCCCGGTCCACGTGGCATAATCTCCTTAAAGGGAAACTTCGAGTGTTCCTTGAATACGGAAGAAAGTGAGACTGCCTTGACAGCCACACATTAATCCGGCTTTGCCGATCAAAGCACCCAAAGAGGTCATTCAGATCCCGGACACGGTTAGGCGAGTCCGGCACAAATAAACAAGGGGCTTACTAGCCGCGTCCCCCCTTACAAGGGGCTGCACGCATGTACAATAAGAGACAATAAAGCTCAATTTTATTCGTTTTTTGACTTATACTCTGTTTATACATTTTTTGCACGATCCCTTTTTCAAACTAAGTTCTTCTCTTTTACAGATGGACACCGTGCTACGCCCGTCCAGGATACGGCACAGCGGAGACATAGGCACAGACGTGCAGTAGGGACCCATTGCAAGGATTCTTTTTAGATTAAGACCCTGCGTAAACCTTTCTTACTGCCTCTTGTTGATACACATCCCCCGGTTTCTCACTATAACCGAGGAGGAGACTGGCATTTTGGCATCGGCCGCGTCAGAAATTTTTGCGCGTACCTGGACACTAGGGGCTTAGGGCATTGTTCTGCCCGTTTTCATAAAGACTGAATACCTTAGGGAGTGTTCTGCGTCTCGAGTTAGGCCTTGTATGCATCAACTCCGAATCATGTCTTTGGTCAAATGTCGGGTTTGCCCGGCTCCTGTGTTTTGCTGCCTTACGTTCCGCTCTATCGGCTAACGCGGCACCAGGAGAACTACTGCGATTGTGCCCCGGTTCGTCCAAGTGAGCACCTCAGTAGAGAAAGCCGAAAACTGACTGTCATGATATAGCGAGAGACTGGTCAACCACTCGATCGACCACCGGAATGTTTGGAATTCCTCCGCTTTAACGAAGGACCGTTTCCCGGTCAGGCACATACGCGCCCCGAAATTCGGAGAGCGCGGTGCCCCTAGGGGCTATATAGTAGCCCCACCATCGAACTCCTATGGCTAAGTGAAAGTGATAAAGCATTATAGTCCGGTTGCCTAGTTTGCTACGCTATCACCTCCTTCACAAGACCAAGACATTGGATTAAGTGTGAAAATGCGCCTTTTTTTGCAAACACCCCCGCACTATGTGCGTGGGGGCTGAAGCCGAAGACTGCCATCTTTCAGGTTATATACACATATACTTTAACGGCCGCACATGAGGTATTTCAACACTTGAACGCACAAGTATAAAAAGCCCTTATATTATATTTGAAACATGGTTTCACCAATCATACATGTCATTTGAACATAACATCTTTCGAGCACTGCGTCTCTATTAAACGAGCGCCCTGCAGGACTTCCTCAAAATAGTGCTCGGCTGGTAATCGGCTTCTGTCCAAATCCTGGGATGCAACGTCGGTGGCCTCCATCTCTGCCCAGTATGTTTTGACACAGGCAAGAGCCATCCGTGCACCCTCTATGCATGCCGACCGCTTCATCACCTCGATATGCGGCACCGCATCAAGGAACTGCTGCACCAAGCCAAAATAACTCTTCGGCTCGGGCCTTTTCGGCCACAAATGAGCCACGACATCCTTCATGGCAAGTCTGGACAACCTATTCAGCTCAGCCCACTCGGCTAACCGATCGGTCAATGGAAGCGGACGCTCCAGACTATGGAATTGCGACCAAAAAAGCTCTTCCATTCTGTGATCCTTTTGGCCTGGAAGTGGGCGACTGCGTCTGCGGCACTCGCCGCCAAATTCAGATAAGCATCCTCCACACCCCACAACTGGCCCAAATGAGCATACTTCGGATCCGTGAACTTCCTACGCAGCAGAAAGGGCTTTCCAGCCGCAATATCCCCGGCCTGACATAGCTCCTCCTTTATAGCTCTCATCGCGTAGCCTGCATCCTTAGCTTCGACGGTGGCCTTCTTCAGGTCCTCTTGCTCCGCTCGGCGTTCCCTTTTAAGAAACTCACAGCGGTCGGTAGCATCCTTCAGCTCCACGGCCATCTTGGCCATTTGCTCCCTGCTTCGGCAGTGAGCAGCCTGTTCGGCTTTTAGCTCTTCGGCCACCTTCAAGGCAGCCGCATCACTTTTTCGGGCTTGCTCCTTGGCTCGGGCGAGCTCTGCCCGAAGGTCCTCCATAGCAGCGGCACCATCTGCATTAAGCATACGTGTAGTAAGGCACGGGCGTCAAGCTCCCTTACCAGGTGTCCGCGGAGAAGCCACATACCCTGTGACTCGTCAAGTCGCTTATTGACCAGCGCGATGTCCGCATCCACAACGTCAAGTTGCCGCTTCAGTTCGGCAAATCTATCAGTCCGGTTGGCCACCGAACGCTCCGCCCCCTGAACAGGAAGGGCGACATCTTATAACTGAGATTATGATCCTTGGCACGCTGTCACTTTTGACAACGTACCGAGTCTCAGGGGCTACTATCTATACAGGGCGCATTCTATATGCAAAACTGTTAGAACGTATATCATTTTCGCGTACCTCAAACCCCGTCAGTAAACTTCTGACAGCGTCATGCAACCCACTCTCAGCGGATGAGATCCTTTCAATCACCGTACCCATTAACGTACGGTGATCTTTTGAGATAGACGCCCGCCCGAGCAGATCCTTCAGCTCCTCCGACCGCACACCAGTTGGCGCCGAACTTTCCGGCCCCACCGGACTCGGGGAAGCCCTCCGTGACGACACCTCAGGGTCATCCGCCCCGCCTGACGGTGCGACAGATGGAGGCGTTTCGCTCTCCGTCATCTCCGGACGAAGATCCCCCGAAGATGAGCTCTGATGAGAAGGGCTGAGATCCGAACTACAAGGTAATAACCGTTTATCTTCAGAAATAAAAACGGGATGTCCTTATTACAAAACTCCCTTTCTACTTACGGCTCGCTAGAGGGCTGATTTCCTTGGGGAAATAGTGCGGCCGGGGCTCCTCCCGGCGCAGGACCCTCTGGTGAAGATTTCTTCCCCCGCTTTGAGGCCTTGGTCTCCGGATCTTCAGAAGCGGTCCTCTTCTCCCCTTGGAGGGGGGATTCTCGATCCCCCCTTCCTTAAAAGCCTCCTCAGCGGAGGCGGTAGCTTTTCTGTTCCACCCTTCGCCCTCTTCCAAAGGCGCACCCTCCAGCTTCTTGGTTAACACAGGATCCGGCGTGGTCACAGGGAGGGGGGCAGGACACCTTATTAGTTGTGCTTTTGCTATCCATTGCTGTTCAAGGGACAACTCCTTTAAAGGGAAAGTTTATGATAAATGTATGGATAGCACGTCCGGGCACAGGAACTACTTACTTGAGTATCCGGGCGATTGCAGCTCAGACCTGCGTCCTTGGTCAAGTCCGGACACATCTCTTGTGATCCGAAGAAAAGTTTATACATCTCCACGGGCGTCGCACCCATGAAGTGTTGGAGATCTCGCGGTCCCTCCGGATTGAATTCCCACTGGCGGAGGGGGCGACGTTTGCAGGGCAGAAGGCGCCGAATCAGCATGACCTGTGCCACTACAACCAGATTGATCTCCTTTTCTTGGAGGTCTCGAATACGGCCCTGCAATAATGGTACGTCCTTGGACGGCCCCCAGTCAAGCCCTTTATTGACTCATGACGCCAGCTATTGTGGAGGGCCCGAACGAAAGGCAGGCGGTGCCACCCATCTGGTGCCCCTGGGAGCGATGATGTAGAACCACTCCTGTTGCCACAAACCAAGCTCCTCTTGAAAAAAGCCCTCGGGCCATGGAGTGTTTGCCCTCTTGCTTATAACTGCCCCTCCGCACTCTGCCTGCCACCCCTCGATCATCTTCGGCTCCATGTTGAAGGTCTTGAGCCACAATCCGAAGTGAGGGGTAGTGCGGAGGAAGGCTTCACATACAACAATGAACGATGAGATGTGGAGGATGGACTCCGGATCCAAGTCAGGGAATTCCAGCCCATAGAAAAACATGAGCCCCCTCACAAAGGGGTCCGTCGGGAAACCTAGACCCCGACGGAAATGAGACATGAACACCACGCTCTCACCAGGCTCGGGAGTGGGAATGACTTGCCCTTGGGCAGGCAGCCTATGCGGGATTTCGCCGGTTAGATACCTGGCATCTCTCAGCTTTAGCACATCTTCTTCCGTGACGGAAGAAGGCATCCACCGGCCTTGTAGGTCGGAGCCGGGCATTGTCGAAGGTCCGGAGCACCTGAATCTGGAGCCTTGGGTGTTGGAACTCGAGGCGAGGGGCGGATTCGATTGAGATTAAAGAAAAGGAACAGGCCTTGGTCTCGTTATAAAGGGGTTGAATACCAAGAGCCGTCCCCGTGACCGTTTGGGACTCGCCTTTGATGGAGGGGGCATGCCAACAGGGGCGGTTGGTGAAGGAAATATGCCCTAGAGGCAATAATAAAGTTATTATTTATTTCCTTATTTCATGATAAATGTTTATCATTCATGCTAGAATTGTATTAACCGGAAACATGATACATGTGTGAATGCATAGACAAAACAACATGTCACTAGTATGCCTCTACTAGACTAGCTTGTTAATCAAAGATGGTTATGTTTCCTGACCATGAGCAAGGAGTTGTTATTTGATTAACAAGGTCACATCATTAGTAGAATGATCTGATTGACATGACCCATTCCCTTAGCTTAGCACACGATCGTTTAGTATGTTGCTACTGCTTTTATCCATGACTTATACATGTTCCTGTAACTATGAGATTATGCAACTCCCGTTTACGGAGGAACACTTTGGTGCTACCAAACGTCACAACGAATCGGGTGATTATAAAGGAGTACTACAGGTGTCTCCAAAGGCAGATGTTGGGTTGGCGATTTGAGATTAGGTTTTGTCACTCCGATTGTGGAGAGGTATCTGGGCCCTCTCGGTAATACACATCATGAAGCCTTGCAAGCACTACAACTAATGAGTTAGTTGTGAGATGATGTATTACGGAACGAGTAAAGAGACTTGCCGTAACGAGATTGAACTAGGTATTGGATACCGACGATCGAATCTCGGGCAAGTAACATACCGATGACAAAGGGAACAACGTATGTTGTTATGCGGTCGACCGACAAAGATCTTCGAGAATATGTAGGAACCAATATGGGCATCCAGGTCCCGCTGTTGGTTATTGACCGTGAATAGTTCTAGGTCATGTCTACATTGTTCTCGAACCGTAGGGTCCGCACGCTTAAGGTTTCGATGGATGTTATTATGAGTTTATGTATTTTGATGTACCGAAGGAGTTCGGAGTCCCGGATGTGATCACGGGCATGACGAGGAGTCTCAAATGGTCGAGACATAAAGATTGATATATTGGAAGCCTATGTTTGGAGTTGGAATGGTTCCGGGTAAAACGGAATTTCTGAGTACCGGAGGTTACTGGAACCCCGGGAGGTAAATGGGCCTCGATGGGCCTTAGTGGAAAGGAGAAGGGCCAGCCCTAGGTGGTAGCGCCTCCCCCTTCCCTAGTCCTACTAGGACTAGGAGAAGGGCCGCCCCCCTCTCTCTTTCCCCTCAGGAATCCTAGTCCAACTAGGATTGGGGGAATCCTACTCCCAGAGGAGTAGGACTCCTGGCAGCGCCTCCCCTTGGCCGCCCCTCCCCCTGCTCCTTTATATACGGGGCAGGGGGCACCTTGAACACACAAGTTGATCTTTAGATCGTTCCTTAGCCGTGTCGGTGCCCCTCCACCATATTCCACCTCGGTTATACCGTCATGAAGCTTAAGCGAAGCCCTGCGCGGTGAAACATCAAGATCGTAACCACGCCGTCGTCTCGTGGAACTCTCCTCGACACTCGGCTGGATCGAGTACGAGGGACGCCATCGAGCTGTACGTGTGTCAAGAACTCGGGGCGTCGGAGTAACGGCGCCGGATCGGTCGGATCGCGAGGAGAACGTCGACTACTTCCTCTACGTTGTGATCGCTTCGCCGGGTCTACAAGGGTATGTGGACAACACTCTCCCTCTCGTTGCTATACATCACCATGATCTTGCGTGTGCGTAGGAATTTTTTGAAATTACTACGTTCCCAACAAATGGTATCGAGCCTAGGTTTTTTATGGTTTGATGTTTTGCACGAGTAGAACACAAGTGAGTTGTGGGCGATACAAGTCATACTACCTACCAGCATGTCATACTTTGGTTCAGCGGTATTGTGAGATGAAGCGGCCAGACCGACATTACGCAGACGCTTACGTGAGACTGGTTTCACCGCCACGAGCACTCGTTGCTTAAAGGTGATTGGTGGGTGCTGTCTCTCTCACTTTAGTTGAACCGAAAGTGTGGCTACGCCGGTCCTTAAGAAGGTTAAAGCGAGTCTATTTGAAAGTATCGCTGTGGTTTTGATGCGAGGTGAGATTGGTTCTTGCTTAAGCCCGTAGCAGCCACGTAAAATTTGCAACAACAAAGTAGAGGACGCCTAACTTGTTTTTGCAGGCATGTTGTGATGTGATATGGTCAAGACGTGATGCTATATTTTATTGTATGAGATGATCATGTTTTGTAACCGGTTATGGGCAATCGGCAGGAGCCATATGGTTGTCGCTTATTGTATGCAATGCAATCGCATCTGTAATGCTTTACTTTATCACTAAGCGGTAGCGATAGTCGAGAAGCATAAGTTTGGCGAGACGACAACGATGCTACGATGAAGATCAAGGTGTCGCTACGCGGTGGCGATGGTGATCATGGTGGTGCTACAAGATGGAGATCGTGAAGCACAAGATGATGATGACCATATCATATCACTTATATTGATTTGCATGTGATGTTTATCCTTTTATGCATCTTATCTTGCTTTGATTGACGGTAGCATTATAAGATGATCTCTCACTAAATTATCAAGAAGTGTTCTCCCCGAGTATGCACCGTTGCCAAAGTTCGTCGTGCCCAGACACCACGTGATGATCGGGTGTGATAAGCTCTACGTCCATGTACAACGGGTGCAAGCCAGTATTTGCACACGCAGAATACTCGGGTTATACTTGACGAGCCTAGCATATGCAGATATGGCCTCGGAACACAGAGACCGAAAGGTCGAGCGTGAATCATATAGTAGATATGATCAACATAAGATGTTCACCATTGAAACTACTCCATTTCACGTGATGATCGGTTATGGTTTAGTTGATTTGGATCACGTGATCACTTAGATGACTAGAGAGATGTCTTTCTAAGTGGGAGTTCTTAAGTAATATGATTAATTGAACTTAAATTTATCATGAACTTAGTACCGATAGTATCTTGCTTGTTTATGTTTGATTGTAGATAGATGGCTCGTCTTTGTTGTTCCGTTGAATTTTAATGCGTTCCTTGAGAAAGCAAAGTTGAAAGATGATGGTAGCAATTACACGGATCGGGTCCGTAATTTGAGGATCATCCTCATTGCTGCACGTAAGAGCTACGCCCTGGATGCATCGCTAGGTGACAACTCGCTGTTGAGCAACGCCGGATGTTGTGAACATCTGGCAGAGCAAAGCTGATGACTACTCTATAGTTCGATGTGCCATGCTTTACGGCTTAGAACCGGGACTTCAACGACGTTTTGAACGTCATGGAGCATATGAGATGTTCCAGAGTTGAAGTTGATATTCCAACATAATGCCCGGATTGAGAGATATGAAGTCTCCAATAAGTTCTATAGCTGCAAGATGGAGGAGAATAGTTACGTTAGTGAGCATATACTCGGAATGTCCGGGTACTACAATCACTTGACACAATTGGGGTTAATCTTCCGGATGATTGTGTCATTGATGAATTCTTCAATCAACGCCACCAAGCTACAAAGGCTTCGTGATGAACTATAATATGCAAGGGTTAGTAAAGACTATACCGAGCTCTTCGCAATGCTAAAGGCTGCGGAGGTAGAAATCAAGAAGGAGCATCAAGTGTTGATGGTCAATAAGACCACTAGTTTCAAGAAGAAAGGCAAAGGGAAGAAGAAGGAACTTCAAGAAGAACAGCAAGCAAGTTGCTGCTCAGAGAAGAAACCCAAGTCTGGACCTAAGCCTGAAACCGAGTGCTTCTACCGCAAGCGATCGTCCTTGGAAGCGGAACTGCCCCAAGTATTTGGCGGATAAGAAGGATGGCAAGGTGAACAAAGGTATATGTGATATACATGTTATTGATGTGTACCTTACTAGAGCTCGTAGTAGCACTGGTATTTGATACTGGTTCTGTTGCTAATATTTGCAACTCAAACAGGACTACTGATTGCTTAACTCGCAAAGGACGAGGTGACGATGCGTGGGAAATGGTTCCAAAGTCGATGTGATCGCGGTCGGCACGCTACCTCTACATCTACCTTGGGATTAGTTTTAGACCTAAATAATTGTTATTTGGTGCTGCGTTGAGCATGAACATTATATCTGGATCTTGTTTGATGCGAGACGGTTATTCATTTAAATCAGAGAATAATGGTTGTTCTATTTATATGAGTAATATCTTTTATGGTCATGCACCCTTGAGGAATGGTCTATTTTGATGAATCTCGATAGTAGTGATACACATATTCATAATGTTGAAACCAAAAGATGCAGAGTTGATAATGATAGTGCAACTTATTTGTGGCAATGCCGCTTAGGTCATATCGGTGTAAAGCGCATGAAGAAACTCCATGCCGATGGACTTTTGGAGTCACTTGATTATGAATCACTTGGCACTTATGTAACCGTGCCTCATGGGCAAGATGACTAGAACACCGTTCTCCGGTACTATGGAGAGAGCAACAGATTTGTTGGAAATCATACATACAGATGTATGTGGCCCAATGAATATTGAGGCTCGTGGCGGATATCGTTATTTTCTCACCTTCACAGATGACTTAAGCAGATATGGGTATATCTACTTAATGAAACATAAGTCTGAAACGTTTGAAAAGTTCAAAGAATTTCAGAGTGAAGTTGAAAATCATCGTAACAAGAAAATTAAGTTTCTACGATCTGATCGTGGAGGTGAATATTTGAGTTACGAGTTTGGTCTACATTTGAAAAAATGCGGAATAGTTTTGCAACTCACGCCACCCGGAACACCACAGCGTAATGGTGTGTCCGAACGTCGTAATCGTACTTTACTAGATATGGTACGATCTATGATGTCTCTTACAGATTTACCGCTATCGTTTTGGGGTTATGCTCTAGAGACAGCCGCATTCACACTGAATAGAACACCGTCGAAATCCGTTGAGACGACACCTTATGAACTATGGTTTGGCAAGAAACCAAAGTTGTCGTTTCTTAAAGTTTGGGGATGCGATGCTTATGTGAAAAAGCTTCAACCTGATAAGCTCGAACCCAAATCGAGAAATGTGTCTTCATAGGATACCCAAAGGAGACAGTTGGGTACACCTTCTATCACAGATCCGAAGGCAAGACATTCGTTGCTAAGAATGGATCCTTTCTAGAGAAGGAGTTTCTCTCGAAAGAAGTGAGTGGGAGGAAAGTGGAACTTGATGAGGTAATAGTACCTTCTCCCTTACTTGAAAGTAGTTCGTCGCAGAAAACAGTTTCTGAGACACCTACACCAAGTAGTGAGCAAGTTGATGATGTTGATCATGAAACTTCAGATCTAGTTACTGCAGAACCTCGTAGATCAACCAGAGTAAGATCCGCACCAGTGTGGTACGGTAATCCTGTTCTGGAAATCATGCTACTAGATCATGATGAACCTACGAACTATGAAGAAGCGATGGTGAGCCCAGATTCCGCAAAATGGCTTGAGGCCATGAAATCTGAGATGGGATCCATGTATGAAAACAAAGTATGGACTTTGGTTGACTTGCCCGAAGGTCGGCAAGCAATAGAAAACAAGTGGATCTTCAAGAAGAAGACCGACGCCGACGGTAATGTTATCGTTTATAAAGCTCGACTTGTCGCAAAGGGTTTTCGGCAAGTTCAAGGGATTGACTACGATGAGACCTTCTCACCCGAAGCGATGCTTAAGTCCGTCCGAATCATGTTAGCAATTGCCGATTTTATGATTATGAAATATGGCAAATGGATGTCAAAACCGCATTCTGAATGGATTTACGGAAGAAGAGTTGTATATGATGCAACCGAGAAGGTTTTATCGATCCAAAAGGAGCTAACAGAGTGTGCAAGCTCCAGCGATCCATTTATGGACTGGTGCAAGCATCTCGAGTTGGAATAAACGCTTTGATAGTGTGATCAAAGCATTTGGGTTTGTCTGCACTTTTGGAGAAGCCTGTATTTACAAGAAAGTGAGTGGGAGCTCAGTAGCATTTACGATATTATATGTAGATGACATATTGTTGATCGGAAATGATATAGAATTTCTGGATAGCATAAAGGGATACTTGAATAAGAGTTTTTCAATGAAAGACCTCGGAGAAGCTGCTTACATATTGGGCATTAAGATCTATAGATAGATCAAGACGCTTAATTGGACTTTCACAAAGCACATACCTTGACAAAATTTTGAAGAAGTTCAAAATGGATCAAGCAAAGAAAGGGTTCTTGCCTGTGTTACAAGGTGTGAAGTTGAGTCGACTCAATGCCCGACCACCGCAGAAGATAGAGAGAAAATGAAAGATGTTCCTATGCTTTAGCCATAGGCTCTATCATGTATGCAATGCTGTGTACCGGACACTGATGTGTGCCTCGCTATAAGCCTAGCAGGAAGGTACCAAAGTAATCCAGAGTGGATCATCGACAGCGGTCAAGAACATCCTGAAATACCGAAAAGGACTAAGGATATGTTTTCGATATGGAGGTGACAAAGAGCTCATCGTAAACGGTTACGTTGATGCAAGCTTTGACATCGATCCGGACGATTCTAAATCGCAGACCGGATACGATTTACACTAAACGGAGGAGCTGTCGGTTGGTGCAGTTCTAAACAAAGCGTCGTGGCGGGATCTACATGTGAAGCGGAATACATAGCAGCTTCGAAGCAGCTAATGAAGGAGTCGGATGAAGGAGTTCATATCCGATCTAGGTGTCATACCTAGTGCATCGGGTCCAATGAAAATCTTTCGTGACAATATCGAGCAATTGCCTTAGCAAAGGAATCCAGATTTCACAAGAGGACCAAGCACATCAAGAGACGCTTCAATTCCATCCGGACTTAGTCCAGTGGGAGACATAGAGATTTGCAAGATACATACGGATCTGAATGTTGCGGACCGCTGACTAAGCCTCTTCCACGAGCAAAACATGATCAGCACCAAGACTCCATGGGTGTTAGAATCATTACTAAGTAATCTAGATTATTGACTCTAGTGCAAGTGGGAGATCAAGGAAATATGCCCTAGAGGCAATAATAAAGTTATTATTTATTTCCTTATTTCATGATAAATGTTTATCATTCATGCTAGAATTGTATTAACCGGAAACATGATACATGTGTGAATGCATAGACAAAACAACATGTCACTAGTATGCCTCTACTAGACTAGCTTGTTAATCAAAGATGGTTATGTTTCCGACCATGAGCAAGGAGTTGTTATTTGATTAACAAGGTCACATCATTAGTAGAATGATCTGATTGACATGACCCATTCCCTTAGCTTAGCACACGATCGCTTAGTATGTTGCTACCGCTTTTATCCATGACTTATACATGTTCCTGTAACTATGAGATTATGCAACTCCGTTTACGGAGGAACACTTTGGTGCTACCAAACGTCACAACGAATCGGGTGATTATAAAGGAGTACTACAGGTGTCTCCAAAGGCAGATGTTGGGTTGGCGATTTGAGATTAGGTTTTGTCACTCCGATTGTCGGAGAGGTATCTCTGGGCCCTCTCGGTAATACACATCATGAAGCCTTGCAAGCACTACAACTAATGAGTTAGTTGTGAGATGATGTATTACGGAACGAGTAAAGAGACTTGCCGGTAACGAGATTGAACTAGGTATTGGATACCGACGATCGAATCTCGGGCAAGTAACATACCGATGACAAAGGAACAACGATGTTGTTATGCGGTCCGACCGACAAAGATCTTCAGAGAATATGTAGGAACCAATATGGGCATCCAGGTCCCGCTGTTGGTTATTGACCGTGAATAGTTCTAGGTCATGTCTACATTGTTCTCGAACCGTAGGGTCCGTGCACGCTTAAGGTTTCGATGGATGGTTATTATGAGTTTATGTATTTTGATGTACCAAGGAGTTCGAGTCCGGATGTGATCACGGGCATGACGAGGAGTCTCAAATGGTCGAGACATAAAGATTGATATATTGGAAGCCTATGTTTGGAGTTCGAATGGTTCCGGCGTAAAACGGAATTCTACGGAGTATCGGGAGGTTACGGAACCCCGGAGGTAAATGGGCCTCGATGGGCCTTAGTGGAAAGGAGAAGGGCCAGCCCTAGGGCGCGGGCCTCCCCTTCCCTTGTCCTACTAGGACTAGGAGAAGGGCCGCCCCTCTCTCTTTCCCCCCCAGGAATCCTAGTCCAACTAGGATTGGGGGAATCCTACTCCCGGAGGAGTAGGACTCCTGGCAGCGCCTCCCCTTGGCCGCCCCCTCCCCTTGCTCCTTTATATATGGGGGCAGGGGGCACCTTGAACACACAAGTTGATCTTTAGATCGTTCCTTAGCCGTGTGCGGTGCCCCCTCCACCATATTCCACCTCGGTTATACTGTCGCAAGCTTAGGCGAAGCCTGCGCGCCGTGAAACATCAAGATCGCCACCACGCCCGTCGGCCGACGGAACTCTCCTCGACACTCGGCTGGATCGAGTACGAGGGACGCCATCGAGCTGTACGTGTGTCAAGAACTCAGGGCGCGGAGTAACGGGCGCCGGGATCGGTCGGATCGCGAGGAGAACGACGACTACTTCCTCTACGCCAGATCGCTTCGCTTCGGGTCTACAAGGGTATGTGGACAACACTCTCCCCTCTCGTTGCTATACATCACCATGATCTTGCGTGTGCGTAGGAAAATTTTTGAAATTACTACGTTCCCCAACAGTTGGGTTACCCACGCCCGTATTGATGAGAATCCCGGAATAAGGGGACACGATCTCTGCTTTGACAAGACGTGCCAAGGAAACTGCTTCGCTAAACGCGCTGAGGTGGAACAATAAAAACGTTTCGAATAAAGGCTTGGCCGTGGCGTGACATCATGCCACGAGATACGTCGGCAGATTAAACTTGTGTAAATATTATTCTCTCTACGGAGGTATGTGGAACTTACTTTGCAGAGCTGGACACTATCCTGGTGTTCGAAATCTTCTATGAATTATTTAGAGGAGGAACCCGCCTTGCAATGCCGAAGACAATATGTGCGCCGGACTCGTCGTCATTGAAGCCTGGTTCAGGGGCTACTGAGGGAGTCCTGGACTAGGGGGTGTCCGGATAGCCGAACTATCACCGTCGGTCGGACTCCAAGACTATGAAGATACAAGATTGAAGACTTCGTCCCGTGTCCGGATGGGACTTTCCTTGGCGTGGAAGGCAAGCTTGGCGATACGGATATGTAGATCTCCCACCATTGTAACCAACACTATGTAACCCTAGCCCTCTCCGGTGTCTATATAAACCAGAGGGTTTTAGTTCGTAGGACGAACAACAATCATACCATAGGCTAGCATCTAGGGTTTAGCCTCCTTGATCTCGTGGTAGATCTACTCTTGTACTACCCATATCATCAATATTAATCAAGCAGGAGTAGGGTTTTACCTCCACCGAGAGGGCCCGAACCTGGGTAAAAACATCGTGCCCCTTGTCTCCTGTTACCATCCGCCTAGACGCATAGTTCGGGACCCCCTACCCGAGATCCACCGGTTTTGACACCGACACCTGCTCTTGTATTAGGGAAGCTAGGTCTGCTTTCGGCCGCCCTCGCAACATGCAGGTGTGCAATGGGCGATGGGCCCAGACCCCTGCGTGCATAGGATTTAGAACGGCGTGCTGACCTCTCTGTTGTGCCTAGGTGGGGCTGCGACGTGTCGATCTTTCGAGGCCGGGCATGACCCAGGAAAGTGTGTCCAGCCAAATGGGATCGAGCGTGTTGGGTTATGTGGTGCACCCCTGCAGGGAAGTTAATCTATTCGAATAGCCGTGTCCCTCGGTAAAAGGATGACCCGGATTTGTACCTTGACCTTATGACAGCTAGAACCGGATACTTAATAAAACACACCCAGACAAGTTCCATAGACAACCCGGTGATCACTTTTCCACAGGGCGACGAGGGGAGAATCGCCGGGTAGGATTATGCTATGCGATGCTACTTGGAGGACTTCAGTCTACTCTCTTCTACATGCTGCAAGACAGAGGTTGCCAGAAGCGTAGTCTTCGATAGGACTAGCTATCCCCCTCTTATTCTGGCTTTCTGCAGTTCAGTCCACTGATATGGCCTCCTTACATATATACCCATGCATATATAGTGTAGCTCCTTGCTTGCGAGTACTTTGGATGAGTACTCACGGTTGCTTTGCTCCCTGTTTTCCCCCGTTTTCCTCTTCTTCTCGGATGCCGCAACCAGACTTTGGAGCCCAGGAGCCAGACGCCACCGTCGACGACGACTACTACACTGGAGGTGCCTACTACGATGTGCAGGCTGCTGACGACGACTAGCAGTAGTTAGGAGGATCCCAGGCAGGAGGCAAACTTGTGCTAGCCTTCTTAAGGCAAACTTGTTTAACTTATGTCTGTACTCAGATATTGTTGCTTCCGCTGACTTGTCTATGATCGAGCACTTGTATTCGAGCCCTCGAGGCCCCTGCCTTGTATTATGATGCTTGTATGACTTATTTATGTTTTTAGAGTTGTGTTGTGATATCTTCCCGTGAGTGCCTAATCTTGATCGTACACGTTTGCGTGCATGATTAGTGTACGATTGAATCGGGGGCGTCACAAGTTCGTATCAGAGCCAACTGCCTGTAGGAATCCCCCTTTCCAACTCCTTGGCCGAAGTTGAGTCTAGTCGATGAAAATTGTTTTACTAACCTGGCTGTGCAGCCCATGGGCCCACGTCGCCAATTGGGTGGTTTTAGGATCTTTTATTCCTCGACCTATACTCTGGGACTCTAATCTCCCCTCTATTCGGGTTAAATGATTTTACTAAATTTGACTCTAGGTTCTCGTAACTACTTTCTCCCGGAGAGCCCCTAATCACAGATGATCGCCTACCGCGTCAGAAGATTTCGAAGATACACTAGGTTGTTCTCCCGAGACGCTTGTTCCCACCGCCTTTGCAAATTCCCTACCACTGTTATATCCTTATGGATAACTGCATGCACCTGCCATTCTTGCATTCGATCCCATTGAGCTTGTTATTACAAGGTGCAACGAACTATTCTTCGTTGTTCCGAGAATCCTTTGAGCTTGCTGCCTTACGGCTCTTTGCCACAAGAATACCCATATGGATAATTCCTTGCACTTATCGAGTATCCACTCATCCCTAGATGTTCATGTGTTTCACAAAATTCTTCAAAATACTATCCGATCTTTCGAGAAGCCTCATTAGCCTATGGCTCTTGAAAATCTTGTCTGCCTGCATTTTGGTTAATTTCAAATGAATAGCAATATTCATGGATGTCCTTACCTTTATCATCTTGGGTCCCTTGATTCAATATGTTGTGAATATTGCAATCCTTAATCAGATCCTAGAATTCATCCTTTCGACTCAGACGTCATTTTAAACATGACCTGGATCTCGACCAATCAAATTGCTATCGATTGTACTCCTAAGCCTACTCAACTTATCCATCCTTGATCAGAGGTTGCTTCTGATCCCCTAATTTGGAAATCATAATTCTTTTGCATTTGAACTTTGAATTAGTCAGATGTTTCTATAGTCAGATCTCCTTGCATTCTTCTTCCTCTGGTTGAGTACCGATGCTAACATCAGATCCCTTGTGGACCATCGGTTCCTTCGTTGGATTTTATCTGATAGTGTCCTTCATATTGAATAACTTTGTGAGCCTTTCCATGGGTATATAATGCCTTTGGTAAATTGTATCATCTGCTTTTGAACAATGCTCTACTTTTGAGCTTGTATTATTTACTCCGAAGTTTTTGGTATATGTTCCTAAGATGCCCTGATGGGTTGAACCTACGCCTTCCCTAATCCGCGTGAACCCGAAAGATTACACGGGTCATACTTATCTGGTATTGCACCAGGTAAAAAAAACTTTCAACAACTAATGTCATTTTCGAAATACGAGAGGTGAATGAAAGTTTATGCGTTGAAGAAGTGGGAGTCGACCTTGAACCTTGCGTTCATGCCCATTGACACGATGTAGATCTTATCATTAAAGCTTCTCTTAAATTAATTATTCCTTTGGTATAAGTTCATCTTATATCTGGGATCTGGCCTTTTGCAATCGTGGTTCCGACCATGTTCTCCTTTAAATACCATTTCTCGGGCAAGTTTAAGCACTTGTCTTCTGCGGAGTAATACCCCAGTCCAACCTCTATTTTGATTTGGGGTCGAGTATTACCCCCCTGGTATCTCAAGATTATCACGGAACTGCATAACTTCTTATGAGTTCTTCATCAAGTGCTACATTCTCATTGATTCCAATTTTTCACGGGCTCTGAGTTATTAAACACTCAAAGACACCGATAACTGACTCGAGTCCGCATCGCAATTAAGCAACCCTTGGTAACCTTCATTACTTACGAGTTTGAACTCAATCACGTCATTCCTAGCCTGATCGGCTATATCCTTATCATGCAACTTTTTAACTGTGCTACCTGGTCCTTATTCCCGGAGCACCACTTTCGATGATGAGCTAAGCTTACGTCGATTTTCCTCGTCATATCATTTCGCCTTGAACAGCAAGCTTGATTTTGAGTTTGTGTCGTACCCGTGGTTCCAATAAATTTTCGCTTCATCGCCGATCGATTACATCTTCATGAAATCTCTCGAAAAATGTGTCGTGATCATCATCAACATTCTGAGATCTTTCAAGATATCAATCAAGTTCGTGATGGGAAATACCATCCTTGCCCCTTGATGTTTGTGTTGTCATCGAAGCCTTCCCTCCAACACAAACTTGTTCGTGTTCTGTGTTATACCTTGAGTTCCTTGCTATCCAGCATTTGTTCTTCTTTACCTTGGAGGATTACCATCTTTTATGTCAAGAATGTTGTGAGGATTGCTCCACCTCTTAAGAATTCTTGATACAAGTGATACTTCTCACAAGCACCATTCTTTCTTGGTCCCCGTGTTGACTAACCGGGAATATCAACAAGTGAATGGTGTTGTTTTGATTCTGCCCACCTTATTGCTTTGAAGCTAAAGGTAGACCGTTCACTCTTAGACTATTGGTTAATGAATCACCATTCTAACATTGATGATGCTACCGAGCCTATATTTTTTTTGAGAACTTCTGAGCCTATATTTCGGTGCACCTTTCAACAAATATCAAATTGTGTATGTTTTCCTCGCGCATACATCCTTATATCATGTTGATCAGACAAATGTTATCTCCTTGTTCACATAATTGTGGAAATCCATCTATTGGAAATCTCAAGGAATTGTCGCTGAGTCCATCGGCCACCCCCTCGTCCTCTCCTTGGTTTAATGACGAACTCTTGTTTCAGAACTTGCTTCTATAGATCATTTCCCCAGAATCTTACAATGTCATCCCTTCAAATTGTGTCGCACCTTTTCTTCTCAGGCATCCTGAGTCTAAGGTTTCCTGACACCAATCAGATCTGAATCTCAGTCAGATATGATGGTTGGAACATATTTCCAAGAGTTATGCCAGTTGTCTTTATATGACCTGGTAAGGTGGTGTCATGCCTAGCACATCCGACCAGAGGCCTATTGTTATAGTTTCCATTTTAGCAAGGATTGCCATTCTTCCATGAGGAAATTGTAAGACTTATTCTATGAGTTGTTCCTGATGGATCCTTTGTTTATCCAAAGTCCGACCTTTGCTTGAAGACCATGTCAATGCTATCTCGAAGCATGTCAATGGTACTCCGATTTTCAACAGGAACATTTGAAGCCCAATGCTAAATGTTTCCTGCTCAATTATCCAAACACCGTTGTGTGGGTAATGTCATGAAAATTCTCTTCCCTGCCTAAAGGGTTTTTTATGTTATATCCTGTCATGGATATCATGCTCTGTTTCTCCTTGGGAAGGATATACCCCTAAATAATGTGTTTAAACACACTTTCCTTTCCATTGTACTATTTAATCTCATGATCACCTCTTCCTTTCCATTGTTTTGTTTAACCTTTCTGGTGATCTATATGATCTAAGTAGTAATATTCTTCCGCTTATGTAAATACCTCGGTGTACCATCCTGTCTAGTGTAACCCTGTTACTATTGTTGATGACATTCCAGTAATCATTGATGGACGAGAACCTTGCCTATTGGTCCTCCTCGTTTCAACGAGCAGGAAAATAGTTCTCTTCGTCCCTCGCCCTTGGTACCGACGTTGTTGCCGACATAATCGACAGGCTACCCTCTGACCTGCCTTGCTATCATAAGCGTACAAGATTTCAGCACCTTTCCTACTTTAAACCACAGGGTGGGCCCATAACCCACAGTTCCACAAGATCAAAACCTGACTCTCCTGTACAACCTTTTGTCAAAGTTATTCCTCGCGCTTTGACTTCATATGTAATTCACGGGCCACCTGCCTAGTGATCTATTATGGTATCAAACGTAATACTTATACCCATTGCTCTGAACCCCTTTCCCACTTCGTTTCTGGCAACGAACGATTGCCTATGCGCTTGAAACTTTAATTTGCACCTTCTTACTTTGCTCTCGATATTTTCTTAACTTTCAATTCGAGAGTTACTATCCACCACCCTCCCTGATGTTCTCTACCAGATACGCGACCTTATAGAGGTCAGTTCTTCCGAAAATACCCCTTATCATTTTTCATAAGTATGATGGGACTCCTGAAGAAAGGATGAAGACTTCATCATGAGGACCTGAAGCAGAGAAATGAAGACATGAACGTAATGGATTGATCTCTTCGAGAAGAGCAACAAAGACCAAGAACACTCGCTAGAATTTCGTGTCCCGAAGCTTACCCCTTTACTCCGCCTCTTAAATATCGGGACGAGATTTCTTGTAGTAGAGGAGAATTGTGACGCCCGGATAATCAAGCTACATTAACCCTCTACTAATGGTGCCCCATCACCTCCATTACGGTTACTAATCTCGCGTTAGTTCAAAATTGATTCAAATCCAAATTCAAAATCAAACAAATAATAAAAGTTTTCCAATCTTAAAACTTAAATGTTTGGAGAGAGCCAAATAATGCATAAGTAATATTGGTGAAGAAACCAACCTCTTTGAAAGTGTTTGATTCCTAAAGTAAATAAAATAGTAGCAAAGCAACTAAACAAATGCTTTTTACAATTAATAAATTATTAAACTATTCTATCTAGTTGCCCAAACTTATGTGGCCGTAGTATAATTATTTAGACCAAATTAGGGACTACTTTTACAAGTCATAAATCTAAAATAAAAGTGAAACTAAAAGTAACAGAAAAATAAATAAAAGAATAAAAACAGAAGACAAAACAAATACAAAAAAAAGAGAAAAGAAAACAGGACCCCCCGCCCCGCTAGGCCAAGTGGCCCAGCTAGCTGGCCTCAGTCGCTCGAACGGGCCGGCCCACCCCGGCCCAGCCGCTCCTTATAACCCCGTGAGCCACCCCGAAACCCTAGCCCGATCCCACTCTCCCCTCCTCCCCACAATCCCCTTCTCTCACTCATCTGGATCGGGATCGAGCCGACCTTGCCCTCGTCCCCATCGCCCCTGGCGCACGATCCCCTCTCCTCCCTCACTCCCCCTCGATCCGGATCAGGCTCCGACCCTGGTGCCCTGCTGCCCGCCTCGCCGTCAACGTTCCCCGACGCCGCTCGTCGTCTTCGGCGCCGCCCACGCCCGATGCAAGCTGCAGCCAGCGCTGCCCCACCCGGACTCCTTCGCGCCCCTCCTCTCTGTCGCCGACTCGGCCCCGACCTCACCACCTCGACGTCGTCGACTGCCGAATCCCGCTTCCTCGCTGGATCTCCACCCCGCCGTCGCTCGTCCCCATCCTCCCCCTCGTCGGACTGCTCGTCCTCGCCTCCCCCTCGACGGCTCCATCGAGCCTCGCCGCTGAACCCCTGCAACGTGGGGTGAGGATCCCGAACCCCCTCCCGCATTTCCTTCTGCTCGCTTCCGCCGCTAGCTGCCGTTGTTGCCACTGCTGCTTAGCCGCGCTCGTCGTTCACCGCCGATGTTAGACTGCCCCGCTGCTCCACCTTGAGGTTTCCCTCGCGCGCCTCCTTCCCTCACCCTCACTCCGGCTCGCCTGCGGCTCCCCGCTGCTGCAATCGCCGACCGCGTCTGTAGCTCGCAGCCACCCCGCCGCCCGCGCGCTGCCCCCCTCGTAGCTCCCTTGCCGCCTGTTCCCCCTAGAAGTCGCCGGCGGCGGTCACCTGCCCTGAGGCCGCCATCGGCCGTGGCCTCATCCCCTTCTGGGCGGGTGCCCGATTGGGCCGCCCCGCTTTGCGCCCAGAGCCCGTTATGATCCCCTGGCCTATGACATGTGGGGCCGCCCCTGAGAACTATAAAAATATATATAATAGAAAATCAATTAATTAATTAATTAATTAATTAAATAGTTAATTAACTTAATTAACCTGTGTTAGTTAATATATTAACCTAATTACTCTATTTAACCTGTTAAGTTAATAAAACAGTGTATGCCAAGGGGCTTCACCTGCTGACGACCAAAGTTTGACCGGTCAACTAGGACCCTTGACTCAAGATGTCAGCCCCTCTGGTACACTTATGTGTACCCAGAGCTGGCTGCACCTAGCAATTCACATTTATGTCGAATTAAATTAAATTTAGTAAATGAATAAAACTTTTAAAATTAATATAAAATAAACCGTAGCTCGGATGGAAAAACTTTGTACATGAAAGTTGCTTAGAACGAGGAGACGAATCCAGATACGCAGCCTGTTCGTCCGCCACGCGTCCCTAGCATAGTGAACCTGCAACATTTCACCTTCGGTTCATCCGTCCGAAAACGCGAAACATCGGGGATACTTTCTTGGATGTTTTCCCCCTTCGCCAGTATCACCTATCCCTGCGTTAGATCACCCCTGGCACCACGTATTGCCTTGTTAAATGTTGTGATGCTTTGTTTACTCTGTATTCATTGTTTCTTCCCCCTCTTCTCTCCGGTAGACTATGAGACCGACGCTGCTGTTGCCCAGTTCGACTACGGAGTTGACGATCCCTCCTTACTAGAGCAACCAGGCAAGCCCCCCCTCCCTTGATCACCAGATATCGCCTATTCTTCTCTATACTGCTTGCATTAGAGTAGTGTAGCATGTTACTGTTCGGTTACTCCTATTCTATTGCATAGCCTGTCATTGTTGCTACAGTCATTGATACCTTACCCGCAATCCTAAATGCTTAGTATAGGATGCTAGCTTATCACCATTGGCCCTACATTCTTGTCAGTCTGCCTTGCTATACTATTGGGTCGTGATCACTCGGGAGGTGATCACGGGTATATACTATACATATATACATACTACAGATGGTGACTAAAGTCGGGTCCGCTCGAAGAGTACCCGCGAGTGATTCACGGATTGGGGGCTGAAAGGACCTTTGTCCCGACGGCCCTCTGTGTGGATCTTTGTGGCGGTGCGACAGGGCAGGTTGAGACCACCTAGGCGAGAGGGGGCCTGGCCCTGGTCGGCATCCGCGGTTGCTTCATAATAACACGCTTAACGAGATCTTGGTATTTGATCTGAGTCTGGCCATTTGGTCTATACGCACTAACCAACTACGTGGGAAAGATATGGGCACCCGACGTCGTGGTATCAGCCGAAGCCTTCTTGACGTCAGCGACGGAGCGGCGTGCGCCGGATAGGACTGGAACGCCTGCTCTTGTATTAGGGAGGTTAGGTCTGCTTCCGGCCGCCCTCGCAACGTGCAGGTGTGCAATGGGCGATGGGCCCAGACCCCTGCGCGCATAGGATTTAGACCGGCGTGCTGACCTCTCTGTTGTGCCTAGATGGGGCTATGACGTGTTGATCTTCCGAGGCCGGGCATGACCCAGGAAAGTGTGTCCGGCCAAATGGGATCGAGCGTGTTGGGTTATGTGGTGCACCCCTGCAGGGAAGTTAATCTATTCGAATAGTCGTGTCCCTCGGTAAAAGGATGACCTGGAGTTGTACCTTGACCTTATGACAAATAGAACCGGATACTTAATAAAACACACCCAGACAAGTTCCGCAGACAACCCGGTGATCGCTTTTCCACAGGGCGACGAGGGGAGAATCGCCGGGTAGGATTATGCTATGCGATGCTACTTGGAGGACTTCATTCTACTCTCTTCTACATGCTGCAAGACGGAGGTTGCCAGAAGCGTAGTCTTCGATAGGACTAGCTATCCCCCTCTTATTCTGGCTTTCTGCAGTTCAGTCCACTGATATGGCCTCCTTACACATATACCCATGCATATGTAGTGTAGCTCCTTGCTTGCGAGTACTTTGGATGAGTATTCACGGTTGCTTTGCTCCCTCTTTCCCCCCGTTTTCCTCTTCTTCTCGGATGCCGCAACCAGACTTTGGAGCCCAGGAGCCAGACGCCACCGTCGACGACGACTACTACACTGGAGGTGCCTACTACTACGTGCAGGCTGCTGACGACGACTAGGAGTAGTTAGGAGGATCCCAGGCAGGAGGCTTGCGCCTCTTTTGATCTGCATCCCAGTTTGTGCTAGCCTTCTTAAGGCAAACTTGTTTAACTTATGTCTGTACTCAGATATTGTTGCTTCCGCTGACTCGTCTATGATCGAGCACTTGTATTCGAGCCCTCGAGGCCCCTGACTTGTATTATGATGCTTGTATGACTTATTTATGTTATTAGAGTTGTATTGTGATATCTTCCCGTGAGTCCCTGATCTTGATCGTACACGTTTGCATGCATGATTAGTGTACGGTTGAATCGGGGGCATCACAAGTGGTGAGTTTGTTGTGTTCACGTGGAGGAATAAGAACATAGTAAATACAACCAAACAAATGAAGCGTCGAATAATCAGGAGAACAATCAGGCTCGAAAGGAATACCACTCTACAGAGTAGTAGATGGCCGGATATTGATGAGATAGGTGGAAGTGGAAATAGCCTCAGCACAAAAATATGGTGGAAGAGAGGCGGCGATCGTCAGCGCACGTGCCGTCTCAAGAAGGTGACGGTGCTTGCGTTCAGCCACACCATTTTGAGTATGAGCACCAAGACAAGAGAACTGGTGAAGAATATCCTGCTCAGCAAGAACTCCTCGCAGTGCACGAGAAATGTACTCACCAGCAGAATCTGCGCGAAAAACAAGAATAGGGGTGGAGAACTGGGTATGAACCATGGCAACAATTTTCTTGTATATATATTACCCCACTACGAGAAAACATGAAATAGATCCAAGTGTAGTGAGTAAAATCATCTATAAAGATACTATAGTAGCGATGACCCCCTTTCAAAGCGAAGGAAGCCCCTGAGTGAACAAGATAAAAATGACGCTCAGACACTGACTCACTGTGCGGATATGGTAGCTGAATCGGTTTACCAAGCCTACAACCCAAACACTCAAAAGACCAATCTGATGAAAAAGGCAGTAATATATTTATACGTCAACACCCCGCCCCCCCCCCCCTCTCTCACGAGTGGCTCCTTTGAGCCAAACATGCACCAAAAGTGGGCTTCAATATTATTGTGCCACCCGGGTCTTGAACTCAAGACCTCATGACTCTGATACCATGTTCGACATATGCTACTTATATTATTAAGAGGCCAAAGTCAACATATATGCGTGTACAAGAGAATGCCAAAAGGCAAGAATATAAAAGGCCAAAGGCCATCATCAATATAACTCTAACAAAATGCAACTATATGAATGAGCAAAAATATAAAAGGTCTCAGAGTAAAGCCTGTGTTGCAATCCACAGGGAGAAACGGTATCAAACAACTCACAGAAAAGGAGCACAAGATTGCTCAATTCGACGAGCTCCAAGACTGCAAAATATATCAAAAACTTTGGGCTCGCATATCACTTGTCAAAATTCGATCAAAGCAGACAAGTGGCTGTTTTTCCAGAGGAAAAAACAACAAGTACACTCTTTATTTTTCAAAATAGTAGCTGCCAACGGCAATAAATTTTTCTTTGAAAAAACTGGACGGTAATAACTAATTACAATGTACGTTCTCGAAGACTTTTTCGATTAGAGGATAGCACACATCCTTTTATTAACTCTATTTTTCTTACATAGCGAACCACCCCATGTTTGAATGGTTAGGAGGACAATGGTATCTTCAGCCCATCAAAGTTTAAGTTCTTGACTTGACATTGATGCTCGCATTTTTCTAAATTTACTTTAAGCCATCCGGTGATGTGCGTCATGGTTCGTCCAGCAAGGTGATCTTAATTACCCGCAAAAAAAAGCAAGGTGATCTTAAACTGTGCTGATCTAGATCTCACGTCACCTCTCTAATATGACAGCATCCCACATCCTCTCCTCCCGTCGCCTAACCACTATATATACACCATTAGATTAAATAAATTAGAAATACTCTCTCTCTCTCTCTCTCTCTCTCTCTCTCTCTCTCTCTCTCTGACACGCAACCATTGCCAGATCCTTCAAGTTTTAAAAACGATTTCGAACTAGCTAGGGGCACTCTCCAAAGAAGCTTCAATGCGATCGTCCTCTCACATGGATGTGTGATCCGATCTCCTCTCCCCTCGTCTATCTAGCCCATCTTCTCCTTTGCCTTGTATAACTTCAGAAGACTAGGCTAGATGCCAGGTTAATTCGGGAGCAGGGTTTGGATCTCCAACCAGGTAATTACTATACATCTTCTTTTTGAACACCTTGGTTATTATGTTAAATACAAATCAGACTACTGATGTTTGGATCGCCATCAGACTAGTGCTTGACCGTTTGATTCGAAGCGTGGTGGACGTCAGATGTAGTAGTAGTTAGGCCCATGATTTTTGCTAACTGTTTCATTAATTGAGTGCCCTGTCATAAATGTTCCCGTATCCATCTCGGCGTGGTAGTTAGCTTAGACTAGCCACAATGGGTAGTAACATAGAGTAGTAACATAGACATGTTACTAGTCTATGTTAACATATGTGCGATAACATGCAACACTTCATTTATTAGGCTATAGACACATTTTGTCTTGATATGTGTGATGTTATTCCTACTAATAGTAAGAGCATGGTTAATAGTATAGCCAACTGCTGGCTATAAGCCATTGCCATGTCATCTATAGCCCATCTTACAGCCAATATGTACAATAGGTGATTAGAAGAGTGTACTACTTTTTTATTATATGGCCCACTTTTCGCTCTCACAAAGTGCCTAGGAGCACGTGCTAGAGCTGGCTCTGCATCAAGAGCATACTTACCTTCTCTCTCTTCTTCTCTTTCCTCCAACTAAGCAAAAATATACTAGTTTATTTCTTATAGCCAGCTGACTCCGCTCTATTGTACTTGCTCTAACTAGCAATGTTCTCATTTTTCTCTCTTTCTTCATTTATTACTTGTCATATCATCTATTTTATCTAGATATGTGTAATGTTACTATCTATGTTACTCCAATTGTGGGTAGTCTTACATGCATGATGCATGGGTCTCTGCTTCCGTCAATCATGTGAGATCTCCATGTCCATGCTTCCAACTTCGTTGCCTCCAAAAAACTATGTTTCCACGGATATAATAATTTGCTTCGTTTGCCATAGAATTTTGATTCAATCCAGTATATTTTTATAATTGTTTACTACCCAGCAAAACTATGTTTTCTGGACACATTTTATTTGGTTTACTATAAATTTAGTTGCTTCATACACACTTTAATAATGCTTCGTATACTTGCTAGCTCTATTCAACTTTTTTCTAGATACTAGGGAAATTTGTTGCTAGTGCATAATGAATATATCTCAATCAAGGAAGCATGATGCATGACATTGAGTACCTTCCGCACACCAATATTTTCTTCCAGCTGCATTTCTAATATTGATTCCATATAAACTCCATTTCTAATATTGCTTCCATATGAAACTATCTTCTAGTAACAAATATTTTGTGTCGGAGACATGGTTCCATTGACCGAAGAATTCATCCAACCAAAGAGTGATTTGCTTCCATCAAATAGAAAAAAATATATTTATACTTGTTTCAATAGTACCAATCTCTTGCGTCCGTCAACTATTAAATATATTTATACTTTTTTCCCTGCAAAAAAAAAGCAGTAACAAAATTGCAAATGAAACGATCTTTTTCGTCTAAAGAAAATCTTGCGTCACAAAGAAATCACGCGGAAACAGAACATCTATGATGACGTATTGAAACAGACTAATACGATGTGAACACAAATTTACAAATTCATTTTTACAACAAAAGTAAAAGACCACTACAACACTATTTTCATTTTATCGTAGTCGACATGGTGGGGGGCGACACTTTGATCATGACAAGGTCCACACGTGCCATTGGCTCTACGTCGCTCGTTGTAGAACCGACAAGTCACAGCCAGGTTGGTCTAGAACTCAGCACAACATCATCATTGAGAATCTGTATAACTGAAGCATTCAGTGAGAAGGAAGGACGCAATTTAGTGACTGACAAAAATCCACGAAGAAAGCAAAATGATTGTATAATAAAATTCATGAAAAAGAGCAACACTGGGAATGGTTGAAGCAGACACTACTAGTGGTTGAAGCAGACGCTAGTATCTGATAATGGTAGAAGCAAAAAAAAAATGTACAATAAAAGAAGCACACACTTACAATGGTGGAAGCAAAAATTCATCACCATGGAATCATATGCAAGGAAGATGAAGCATGGTTGATAGGAAACAAGTTGCAGCCATCAGGGAGGCATATTTGACTGATGTACATACCAAGTTCACAGAGATTGGATTATTGATTTAGTGATCCAACAGAGAATGTACGCCACAAAATTAGACCAATCAAACAGGAAATAAACACAAATATTGATATGGAGGAGATATAACACAAATCTCAGAACAAAATTATGTTAGGAATCAACTAGCAATGTATTCCTAGATGATGAAAACTTGGAGATCCTGAAATTATTCCTAACATATTTGTAAGATTATCATTATGAATCAACTAGTATGAGGACACGACGCTGTTTTATCCTAAATCCCTCACTCCCAGCCGCTCCCTGTGGCACTCCACGCATGCTGGCCTCGTTCACAAACAGAGATGGTGCTCCGACGAGGTGGATTAGAGGCCAGATCTGCAGGTGGAGCAGGGGGCTATCTCGGTGAAGTTATGCACGACCGCGAGGGAGTTCATGAGCTCTCCGATCAGCAGGTGGTGGCACAGCCCGCGTGCGGCCGCCGGACGGGATGGTGCACAGGCGTCAGGCGAGGTGGAGCGGAGGTCGCTAGAGGAGAGAGCAGGGAGGCGAGAGGCATGCCGGGCTCGATGCAAAGCACGGACGGGCAGGACCGCAGGAGAGATAAGGAGAGTTTGTTCCGGCCGATTAATTAGGGGGATATTACGGGGCGTGGGGCTAGAAAATCTGCTGGTTTGTTCTGGTGCATGATTTGGAGCATCTCGCAGCCGTGAATCAAAGCACGAATCAGGCGGTTTATGACTGGTCTGGTGAATGCATCCCATCAGACGTCTGTAGATAATTGTTTCGCGGGCAATGCTAGAGCTACGTAATACTCCCTCCGTTCCTTTATATACGGTGTATTTGTTTTTCCCAACAATTCCACAGTGTAAGGTGTATTTCTCCTTTCCTTTCAATTTTCCGTGTATGTCCTTCCACCATCCAGTACATCTCTTAGATAAAAAAGTAGCACGTAGTTCCCAATAGGAAGGTAGTAAAAAAAGGATCTCTCTCCCTAATTGCATGCATTCGCATTTCTTTCTCTCCAATCCCACAGATTGATTTTATTCTGGTGCTGCGAGATTTAGTTGCCTTGTATGAGGTCACTAATTATTTTGTTGTCGCTAACTAAGCTACTAACTACCTAATTACTTAAGGGTATTTTCGTTCAAAATTTTTCTCAATTATGTGCCTTGGTCACCGCGCTCAAAATAATACATCTTACATAAAGGAACGGAGGGTGCAGTTGTTACTCCCTCCGTCACAGTTTAGAAGGCACAATTAAATTTGCGTGCGTTTCCACAATAGATAAGGTTTAGGATGCATTGCATTTATTTCTAGTACCTAATTAGTACTCCGGAGTACTATTTCTATATGCATGCGTAGTGTGAATGCTATTTTTTTAGCCCATCTCACAACCAATAGATAACCACCTAGGTCCCAGAGAATTTCCATGCGCGCCTTCTAAACCGTGACGGAGGTAGTACGTTCTTTACGTAAATAGCGATGTGGAGTGCTATTACTGGGTCATTACTCATTAGGCGCGAAGGGGCCCACCCGTGGGGCCGAGAAGATTTAGAAAGGCAGGTTATGTAGGTCTTCGTAGCGGGTTACATTGATGTAGGATTATTGGTGTTTCCCTATGTTAAACTAGGATTCTGATTCATCGTGTGGTGGCCTCAAGCTAACCTGTCATAGGTTGTTACCCACATCTTTGTATTAAGGGCATCTCCAGCCGCGCCCCAAGAAGGCCTACTCAGGCGATTTTTTCGCGTCGGCGCCGAAAAAACGGCCCAGTCGCGCCCCCAGGACGCCGAAAATCGCCGGTTCGGACCTTTTTTCCGCCCGGCGGTCACAGGTCGAACCAGCGCTGGGAGCCGTTAGGGCTCCGCGCTAGGAAAAGCACATCCGCCCACACCGGCAGGGAAAAGTGAAGTTTTTCTTCCCGACTCGCCTCGCACCCCGCGCCTCGCCACCACCAGCTGTATCCGGCGACGGGCGCCGGCCTACTCCGCTAGATAGCCATTCCCGCCGAAAATAGCAAGATTGCCGCGCGGCAGCCCCTCCCGCAGCACTGGGCGCTGCCGGCCGCCGTTTCCGGCCGCGGAGGCGCGGTTTAACGGCGGGTAAACGCCCACCGAGCGCAAGGTGTTCGGCGTTTTGACTGACTCGGCGATGGACTCCGATGAGGAGGAAGAGCTCGCCGCGCTGCTGGAGGAGGAAGCCGCGCCGACGACAGAAGAAGAGCATCGATGGTGCTCGCCGCCTCGCCCAGCTGCTGGCGAGCAATGAAAAGCCACAGAGAAGTGGCTCGGCGCCGGGCGGTGAAAGCAAAGAACCGCATTGTCGCAAGGCTCTGATGTTTACTCCGACTACTTCGCCGATGCTCCACTTCATGGCGAGAGAACATTTCGGCGCCGTTATCGGATGAGTCGAAAGCTCTTCCTCAGGATTGTGAATTCCATCCGGGAGTTCGACAACTACTTTAAGTGCAAGATGGATTGCACTGGCGCTCTTGGATTCACCTCCATCCAGAAGTGCACGACAGCGATGAGGATGCTTGCATATGGAGCTCCCAGTGATTCACTCGACGACTATGGGCGCATGGCCGAGTCCACCAGCATAGAGTGTTTCTACAATTTCTGTCGGGCAGCGGTGGCAGTGTTTGGGCCACAATACTTGAGAGCACCCAATGCGGAAGACACCGCCGGATCCCAGCCTGAATGCAGCAAGAGGATTTCCGGGATGCTTGGAAGCATCGATCGCATGCATTGAAATGGAAGAACTGCCCATTTGGTTGGCAGGATGTGCAAAGGCGCCAAAGGCGGTTGCGCAGTGGTGCTTGAGGCGGTAGCCACACAGACCTCTGGATTTGGCACTCCTTCTTTGGTATGCCAGAACTCACAATGACATCAACATGCTGCAGTGCTCTCCTGTTTTTGCCAAGCTCGTTGAGGGCCATTCTCCTCTGGTGAACTTCGAGATCAATGGGCACCAATACAACAAGGGTACTATCTAGCCGACGGCATCTATCCGAGATGGTCGACATTTGTGAAGATGATCTCAAACCTGTGCCGGGAGGCAAGAACGCCTAGTTTGCGAAGCTTCAGGAGGCTTGCGTAAAGGATGTCGAGCGGCATTTGGTGTGCTCCAATCTCGATTCGCTGTTGTTCGTACTCGCCGACCTGGTCGAAAGATCAAATGTGGGAGATCATGACTTGCTGTGTCATCTTGCACAACATGATCATCGAGAGCGAGCAAGAAGATCCAAGTGTTTGACATCGAACCATACTACTGTGCAGGGTCCTCTAGCAAGTTGATCACCAGCTACCGCAACTTGGACTGCCTATCTCAAGATAGCGCCAAGAGATCCGAGACCCACAGATGCATCATCAACTGCAGAAGATCTGATTGAGCACCTATGGAGGCTCAAGGGGGGCGCCGCGTGATGAAATACGAGTTTTTATTTGTTGAACTATATAATTTGTATTGAACTATTTGTTGTTGTACTATTTTGTTGAAGTATTTGTTTTTCTGTGATGAAATATGTGATAAGGAATAATTATGTTGATAATTGAACGCCGAGACACGGCGAAACCACGCCGAATATGGGCCTATTCTCGTCCATATGGTTGTTTATTCACCAAATTGGGCTGCAAAGTGGGCCAATTTGGCGCTGGGGCGAGCTGGGCGACGATCGGGCGAAAACCGCCTCAGCGCCAAGTGTATCACGGCTCGCCTCAGTGGGGCGTTTTTGTGCGTCTGGGGGCAACGGCTGGAGATGCCCTAATACCCCGCAAAAAAATGAACATCTTTGTTACCAGAATTTATTTCCCAGCACTCCGGCTGGGGCCTCCATGCTCCGTGCTGCTCCTGCATGCGCTGCCGCGCATTTCCGCCGCTGGCGCTGGTCCTCCATTTGCTGGCCGCTGATCTCGTTTCTCTGCCCCTGCACTGCTGCGCGCGCTTCGCTTGCCGCAACACCTCCATGCTCCGCCGGCGCACTGCTCCTCATCCGTCCACTAGTAGAAAAGGGGGCAATGGTCCAGGCCGGTCCAGCCCATTAGTCCCGGTTCAATCCAGAACCGGGACCAATGGGGGCATCGGACCCGGTTCGTGAGCCCCGGGGGCCGGCCGGGCCACGTGGGCCATTGGTCCTGTTCGTCTCGACCTTTTGGTCCCGGTTGGTAGGATGAACCGGGACCAATGATCCCCGCTCCTGGCCAACAACCATTCGTCCCGGTTCTTGGCACGAACCGGGACCAAAGGGTACCCATTAGTCCCGGTTCGTACGACCAACCGGGACCAATGGTGGTGCCTATATATACCCCCCCGCGCAAGAGCAGAGCACACCGCCTGCTTTTTTTCCGCCGAGGGGAGAGGGCTTGGTGGTGCTCTAGCTCACCTCATATGCACACAAGGTGTTCGATGGAATGCCCGAGCCACACTACTTAAGGTTTCTCCTCTCCAAGCTCGACCGCCAAGCTCCATTTTCCTCCATATTTGTCTAGGTTTAGCGGTCCGTCACGCCCCATCCCCGTCTTCAACGTCGCCGATCACCCGCACCGATCTCATCGGCGGCACCACCGTGGTGAGCCTCTTGTTCTTATCTTCTTTCCAAAGGAAAAATATTCTTATTTGTATGTTTAGATAGATATATACTTGTATAATTTTCTTACTTTTATTATTGCATCTTATATAGTGCGATGGTTTTGGTATCCGCCTCGCCGGCCCTCGCTCCATCTATGATTCGGATGTGGTATATATTATCTTTTCATAACTATTGGTTCATTTATTGTTTATGACAATTATGCCGACCAACGTGACATAGATTTTATTCATCTAGGAGGTTGTTGAACCGGAAATTCCAACCGACCCTATTGTCGAGAGGTTAAATTTAGTTGAAGAAGAAAACAATTTGTTGAAGGAAAAAATTAGAAAAATTGAGGAGGAGAAGATGATATTGGAGTTGCATGTTGCGGATGTCGTCGATGATCACAAGATCAAGATGGATGCAATGCGCTTGAAGATTAGAAAATATGCCATTCATACCGAGGCTTGGTATCATTATGTCGTTGGATCAGTTGTTACATTGGTTGCGATTATGATCGCATTTGTTTTCGCATTGAAATGTTTTACATAGTTTCAGTGTATGGTTTAATTAATTTAGATGCTCTGCAGAGCTTTATGTTGTTAGATGAGAACTATGTATGTACTTTGGTTTTAATGTGATGATGAACTTCTATTAATTTGGTCACTTAATTAATTATCTATTCATGATCTCTAATGATTTTTGACACACTTAATTATATATAATGCACACAGATGAACCGCAATGGATGTACGGTTCAAGACACACCTCCGAGTACATTAAGGCGTGCATAATTTTCTCAAGTGGCTGAGGCAAACAAGCAGAATGGTTTTATGTGTTGTCCATGCCCTATATGTGGGAATACGAAGTCTTACTCGACCGAAAATCCTGCACACCCACCGCTTTATAAGGGTTTCATGCCACACTATAATGTTTGGACGAGGCACGGAGAAATAGGGGTTATGATGGAAGACGGCGAAGAAGAAGAGTACGATGACAACTATGTGCCCCTGAGTACGGTGATGCTCCGAAGATCAAGAGGAACCAGACGATGTGCACGATGATGCTGCAACGGGAGAAGCTGCTGAAGATCAAGAGGAACCAGATGATGTGCCCGATGATGATGATCTCCGCCGGTCATTGTCGATGCAAGGACGCAATGCGAAAGTCAAAAGAGAAGATGAAGTTCGATCGCATGCTAGAGGACCACAAAAAGGGTTGTACCCCAATTGCGAAGATGGCAACACAAAGCTAGGTACCGATCGAATTGCTGCAGTGGAAGGCAGAGAATGTCTGTGCTCGATAAAGGATTTGAGAAGCTACTTAAAATATTGAAGAAGAAGCTTCCAAAGGATAACGAATTGCCCGACAAGACATACGCAGCAAAGAAGGTCGATGCCCTCTAGGATTGAGGTGCGAAGATACATGCATGCCCTAATGATCTGATCCTCTACGCGGTGCGCATAAGGATCTGAACGATGCCGGTATGCGGTGCATTACGGTATAAGATCGACGAGATGACCTGGTGATGTTGACGGCGAGCCCCCAGAAGAGGGTTCTGCGAAGGTGATGTGGTATGCTCCTATAATACCACGGTTGAAACGTCTGCTCGAAACGGAGAGCATGCCAAGTTGATGCGATGGCACGTTGAGGACCGTAAGAAAGACGGAAGTTGAGAGCACCACGACGGGTCGCAGTGGAGAAAAATCGAGAGAAAGTATGGGATGAGTTTGCAAGTGAGCCAAGGAACGATGGTTTGCTTTAAGCGCGGATGGCATTAATCCTTTCGGGAGCAGAGCAGCAATCACAGCACCGCCCGTGACTCTATGTATGTATAACCTTCCTCCTTGGATGTGCATGAAGCGGAAGTTCATTATGATGCCGTTCTCATCCAAGGCCCTAAGCAACCCGGCAATGACATTGATGTGTACCTAAGGCCATTAGTTGAAGAACTTTTACAGCTGTGGAATGGAAACGTGTACGACGTGGGATGAGCACAAACAGAGGAATTTAACCTAAAGGCGTTGCTGTTCGTGACCATCAACGATTGGCCCGCTCTCAAGAACCTTCGTGACAGATAAACAAGGGATACCACGATGCACGCACCGCTTACTTGACATCGATAGTATATACCGCAAGCTGCAGGAAGAATGTGTACATGGGCTATCGCCGATTTCTTCCGACCAACCATCAATGTCGAAAGAAAGGCAAGCATTTCAAAGGCGAGGCAGATCACCGGAAGAAGCCCGCCATGCGCATCGGTGATCACGCATTTGCTATGGTCAATGATTTACACGTAATCTTTGGAAAGGGTCCCGCGGAGTAGCTGTTCCGAGTGACGCCGAGGGACACGCACCCATGTGGAAGAAGAAATCTATATTTTGGGACCTACCCTCACCGAAAGACCTAGAGGTCCGCTCCGATCGACGTGATGCACGTGACGAAGAACCTTTGCGTGAACCTGCTAGGCTTCTTGGGCGTGTATGGGAAGACAAAAGATACAATTGAGGCACGAGAGGACCTGCAACGCTTGCACGAAAAAGACGGCATGCCTCCAAAGCAAGATGAAGGTCCCGCCACTATGTTTTACCAAAGAAGAGAAGGAAATCTTCTTTGAATGCCTCGCTTAGTATGAAGGTCCCGACTGGCTTTCGTCGAATATAAAAGGAATAATAAATATGGCAGAGAAAAGTTTCGAACCTAAAGTCTCATGATCGCCACGTGATTATGACGCAATCGCTTCCGTTGCATTGAGGGGCTTCTACCGAAAACGTCCGATTAGCCATTGTGAAGCTATGTGCATTCCTCAATGCAATATCTCGTAAGGTGATCGATCCGAAACCATACCAAGGCTAAGGAGTGATGTGGTGCAATGTCTTGTCGGTTTCGAGCTGGTGTTCCCACCATCCTTCTTCAATATCATGACGACGTTCTTGTTCATCTAGTTGACGAGATTGTCATTCTGGGACCCAGATTTCTACACAATATGTACCCCTTTGAGAGGTTCATGGAGTCCTAAAGAAATATGTCCGTAATCGCTTAGGCCGAAGGAAGCATCTCCATGGGCCATCAAACAGAGGATGTCATCGGGTTTTGTGTTGACTTCATTCCTGGCCTTAAGAAGATAGGTCTCCCTAAATCGCGGTATGAGGGGAGACTGATCGAAAAGGCACGCTTGGAAAGGACTCAATAATATGCAGGACGGATATTCTTGGTCTCAAGCCCACTACACAGCTTCTACGTAACTCTACCTTGGTGACCCGTATGTCGATGAACACAAGAACGATCTGCGCTTCAAACACCCGGAGCAAAGGCGACGATCGGATTACATGTGAACACATCAGACTTTCAGCAGTTGGTTGGAAGCACGACGAGGTGACAACACTGTTTGTGAGGAGCTGTACTTGTTATCCAGGGGACCATCTTTGACCGTATTGATTTGGAAAGGATACGAGATAAATGGGAATACATTTTACACGATCGACCAAGATCAAAAGAGCACCAACCAAAACAGCGTGTCCGCTTTGATGCAACAACCGAGAGGGAAAGGACACATATTATGGTTACATAGTGGACATATGGGAACTTGACTACGGACATGATTTTAAGGTCCCTTTGTTTAAGTGCAAATGGGTCAATCTGTCAGAGGCGGGTATGTGTAGACCCACAAGACGGAATGACAACAAGGATCTGAAAAATCTTGGGTACACCGACGAACCGCTCGTACTAGCCAATGATGTGGCACAGGTTATCTATGTGAAGGACATGTCCAAGAGACCGAGAAAGAGAAAAGATAAGGAAGCAAATACATCATACGATGAGCCAAAGCGCCACATAGTTCTTTCAGAAAAAGGGACATCGTGGGAGTGGAGGACAAGATGACATGTCTCAAGATTATGAAAAGTTTCATGAAATTCCTCCCTTTAAAGTCAAGGCTGACCCCAGCATCCTGATAAACGATGAAGATTATCCATGGTTACGGCGCAATAAGCAAATGACACAAGCGAAGAAAAAGTGAAGACTTTCTCCCGCAACTATTGTTCGTTTATGATACCATTATATTGTAACTGATGAGTATGATACCATTTTTCGTGCCAACTTTCAACTTTTTCAGAGTTCATTTGAAATGTCTTATGGTTCGGCCCTCGTAATAATTAAAAATAGCAACAATAAGTATTTTGTTGTAAGTAGAAACAAAATAAATTAAATAAAGCAAGAAAGAAAACAAAAAAAGTGTTTTCAAATTTGAAAATTAGTAATGGCACTAACAGAAAGTTTATAATTTTCCTAAAACTAGAAGCAAAAAGATTTAAAAATAGAGCAAAAACAAAAGAAAATAAATAATGCAGAAAACAAAACAAAAAACAACAATAAGTATTTTGTTGTAAGTAGAAACAAAATAAATTAAATAAAGCAAGAAAGAAAAAAAAAAAAGTGTTTTCAAATTTGAAAATTAGTAATGGCACTAACAGAAAGTTTATAATTTTCCTAAAACTAGAAGCAAAAAGATTTAAAAAATAGAGCAAAAACAAAAGAAAATAAATAATGCAGAAAACAAAACAAAAAACAACAATAAGTATTTTGTTGTAAGTAGAAACAAAATAAATTAAATAAAGCAAGAAAGAAAACAAAAAAAGTGTTTTCAAATTTGAAAATTAGTAATGGCACTAACAGAAAGTTTATAATTTTCCTAAAACTAGAAGCAAAAAGATTTAAAAATAGAGCAAAAACAAAAGAAAATAAATAATGCAGAAAACAAAACAAAAAAACAACAATAAGTATTTTGTTGTAAGTAGAAACAATATAAATTAAATAAAGCAAGAAAAAAAAATGCCACCTACTGGGCCGCCACGGCCTGAATACGACTGGTATCCCTATTTCGGGCCAGGATTCAGGCCCGCAGATGGCCCAGAAGGTCCAACAGGCAACAAAGGAGCAAATAGGCCCGTAAGCCTGCAGTTCAAAGGAGTTCAAGAGGGAGCGGCAAGGGGCTTATAAACCACTGCGCCCCTCTCAACTAGCGAGGTGGGATTAAACTTTGGCCCCGACGCTGGCAGCGTTAGGGTTTTGGTCCCGTTGGTGGCTCCAACCGACTAGAGACTTTAGTCGGTTGAAGCCACCAACCGACCAAAGGTCGCAGCTTCCCGCCTTTGGGCTGCCGAATTGAGGCCTTTGGTCCCGGTTGGTGGCACCAACCGACTAGCAGATTAGTCCGGTTGATGCCACCAACCGACTAAAGGATGTGCTATATAAGCAGCACTTGGCGTTTCCGCCAATCGCCCACTTCTCCCCGACGCCTGCTCCTCCTCGTCATTGCCGCCGCCGACGCCCTTTACTCCACCTTGTGCCGTTGCCGCCGCCGACGCCGCCAGCTACTTCGCCTTCGCCGCCGCCGCCCTGTGAGCATAGTTCGCCTCGCGCCCCTCCGTCCCGCCCTCTGGCGTCCATCATGCCCGCTGCTGCCACAGACCGGCCACGCCGCCGCCTGCCTCAGGCGGCCACTGCCACACTGGCGCACATGGGCGCTGCTGCGCTCGCCGCTTGTGTCATGCCGCCCCCGCCCCTGCCCTGCCCTGCATTTTTTTGTTCATTGCATTTTTTTTCATATGTATAATGTATATATGTATGTGGTAGCTATATATATATGTGATGAATGGTCGATGTGGCTATATATGTATGTATGAATATAATGTTCATAGCATTTTTTTTGTTTATATATGTTTTTTCATATATGTATTAATTTTATATTTAGGTTGTTAATTAGTAGATATCGATCGATTTTAGGTTAGTGCATTTTAGGTTAGTGTAGAGGAGAAAGTAAAATAAGGAAAAGGAAGAAAAGAGGAAGAAGGAAGAAGGAAGAAGAAGAAGAAGAAAAGAAGAAAAAAAGAGGAGAAGAAGTGTGTATATGTGTTTGTATGTATATATATGTGTACATATTCATAGTATTTTTTCAGTAAGTGTATTTTTTTTGTTCATTGCATTTTTTTCATATGTATAATGTATATATGTATGTGGTAGCTATATATATATGTGATGAATGGATGTGGCTATATATGTATGCATGTATGAATATAATGTTCATATAGCATTTTTTTGTTTATATATGTTTTTTCATATATGTATTAATTTTATATTTAGGTTGTTAGTAGATATCGATCGATTTTAGGTTAGTGCATTTTAGGTTAGTGTAGAGGAGAAAGTAAAATAAGGAAAAGGAAGAAAAGAGGAAGAAGGAAGAAGGAAGAAGAAGAAGAAAAGAATGAGAGGAAGGAAAATAAGAAGAGGAAGAAAGGAGAAAAGAGGAGAGGAAGAAGAGGAGAAATAAATAAGAAGAGGAAAAAGAAGAAAAGAAGAGGAGAAGAAGAAAGGAATAGAGGAGAAGAAGAAAAAATAGAAGAAAAAATTCTATTTTTTCTTCTTCTCCTCTATTCCTTTCTTCTTCTCCTTTTTTTTTCTTCTTTTACTTCTTCTTCTTCTTCCTTCTTCCTTCTTCCTCTTTTCTTCCTTTTCCTTAATTATTTTCCTTTCTCGAGGGAGAAGAAGAAAAAGAAGAGGAGAAGAAGAAAGAAAGGAAAGGAGAAAGAAGAAACTTAAACACGAGGGGGTGGTACCGATACCCCCTCCCCGATATGTATATGTATGTCGCGTCGTTGTCGATATAATTAACCCCCTCTAGATACAACTGCAGCAGCCCCCTCGGCCCTCTCGCTCGACCAAAACTCTCGAGGACACCCAAACCCTAGAGAGAAAACGATGTTGAATAATAATTGACATGTTGTCAATATTTGCAGAAACTATGGAGCACTCCCGAGACGAAGAAACAGAAGCGATGTTGGGGGAAATAATCGCAAATGGAAGTGATGATGTTGCGCCATTTCTCATCGACACCGCTGGTCGATGGATGAAGAAGAGGGCTATGATTATGATGGCTTCGACCCTGCATTAATGCCGTACAAGAGGAGGACTATGTTCATGATGGCCCGTGACACAATGGAGGTACAAGACGAAGGAGACCGTGCCGAGCCGAAGTCACCGAACCGAGTCCGCCAGGTATATATATATTAGTTAAGCCCGTACGACAAGTTAATTGATGCATCCATTGTTTTGGTATATGTACACATATTAAGTATACTGTCGTCTTTCTTCCTTATAATTTCTAGCCCTCCGGATCGAGCACAACTTCGCACGGAGACGAGGCCCAAGAAAAGTTGAGCTCGGATGAAAAGTTTGAGATCATAGAAATCGCGCCGACGGCGAACCGATTGAACCCATCCGGACAAAGAAGGCATTTTCTCGCTCAAGGGGTTCTTGTTAGGAAAGGATCCCGATCAGATCCAAAGAATGGTATAAGCTGCTAAGGATGAAGACCCCGAGGTGTCTTATGTCAATGATTTGCGTAAAGAAGATCTTTGGAATGAGCTGAAGGCAAATTTCACCCTACCGCCAGAGGAGGATCCGGAGAAGCCGCTTAAAGAGCAATTAATCAAGTCTTGTGCTCTTAAGAAGATGGCTGGCCTAATGAGGAGGTGGAGGAAAGAGCTGAACCAGTTTGTCCGAAAAAAGAGACACCAGAATTCATCGGCAAATATGAGAAGATCAAAGATCATCGCCCGCATTTGTGGCCCACAAGACATCGGAAAAGAGTAAGAAGATGTCGGAGACAAACAAGAAAAATGCTGCGAAGAAGACGCTTCACCATCGCACGGGTCGTGGCTACCTCAAAGCCCGCCTAAGTGGTCCAAGGCTGAGCATGATCTGCTTGAAAAGGGATCGAACCAGAGACGATGCGCTGGCCGCGACCGCTGCGGACTTGGTTCTTCGGGCTGGCGGAACCTTGACCCGAATAGGCAAGCAGTGTCAATGGACGAACGAGCAATCGCAAACACCAGTCAAGAAACTTCGACAATATATTGTTGTTGCAAGCAGCGAGGGACGCTCTTCCAAACAGGAGAAGGACGAGCTCACAATGGCCCTTGGGAATCCCGAGCACCCGGACGGACACGAGGCACGCCAGCTCGCTTCCGTGGAAGGTTGGTTTTCCGGACGCAGGGGTTACAAAACCCACGAGAGGAGGAAGAAAGTGGAGCATGACCAAATGCAGCGCTGCTTGGAAGGGTAATGGGGCTAGAGGATCGAGAAGAGGACCGAGAAGCAGCAGATCGCAACAAACGACATGTCAAGCTTCCCCGGTTACCCCGCCATCTCAGCGCAGAAGCAGCGTTGCTTCCACCGAGCTGCTTCAGCCGGAGCATGTCTTGACGGCTCCTCGCCAGCTATCCCGTGGATGGTATCCTGAGTCTCAAAATTGCCACATTATGGCGCGATGCATGAATTTGAAGGTCAAGGCGGTTGTTGGCCAAGTTTATCCTAGTGGACCCGCACAACTTATCACCGCCACCGATTCCGTATGATTTGCTAAGGTGATGGTTGATGAAATAACGGAGGGATTTGAGGACCTCGCTTGAGCACCCTACCGGTGAAGGGGAGACTAGGCTGGGTTCTGCTCAAGACTCCATGCCTATGGCGGAAGGAGCTCATCGACCTTCGAACTGGACGCCTCCGCCTCCTCCTCCTCATCCGCGAGTCAGGGCACTCCGCCTCCTCCACCGCCTCCTCCCGCGAGTGAAGATCGTGGCACGCGTGGCGGCACTCCGCCCCTTCTCCCGGCGTGGCGGCACTCCGCCTCCTCCTTCTCCGCCAAGAAGGGCGGAAGAGACCCGCCCGCCCGGCTGCTCCGACGCGTCAGAGTCCTTCTCCTCCGCCTCGTAAGCAAGCACGAAGGAAGACAGACGCCGCAGCCGCCCGCTCTGCTCCCGCGCCTAGCAGCACAAGAAGAGAGAGGCAATACAGACACGGTCCACCTCTAAAGCCTGTAGAGAAGTTACCGTATGAGAGGAGCAAGGAGGAAAACGATACGATCGTGCAGAGCCAAGTGAAGGAGTTCTTTGAAGGGGTTAAAGCAAAGATACATCCACCTCCGGAGGAGAAGGTCGATCCGTGAAAGCAAAGCGCACTCGATGCCCCGAGGAAACCACCAAAGTCTCCGCCGAGAACCAACTATGAGCGACATCGAGCAGACATATCTCCAAGCCAAGCGGTCGGGAACTACTGTCGTGGATAAAAGGTCAAAAGAACAACGGGCAAAGGGGAAAAAATTGCCCAGCTCGGCGAACAAGCACAGCAATCGTGCCCTCGCTGAATGTGTCTAATCCTCCGCACGGTGGCGGTTATGGCAATCTTGAAGATTACCCGCCCGACGATGCACTTCCTGATTTCATGGAGGTGGACTTATTTAGATACGAGTACGGAAGCCTCTCGTCAAAGATGAAAAGTCTCGACAACAATGATGCTAAGATTCCACAGTTGGTACATGAAAACCCGCAGAGAGTCCGAGGGGACGAACAGTTTGTATCTGAAAATTAAAGAGGAGCACGACTCGCTTCAAATGATGTGTTGGCTGTTCCATTTGAGGAGTTCTTCGAGTTCTTCAATCAAAAGGCCCTCGATAAATTAATGGTCTTTGCTACTGCCTCGTAAGTACTATTTCGTCATTAGTCTATATATATAGCTCGCTCTTTCATTGCATGTATTTATAATTAATTATCCTCAATATATTATGCAGATTGAAGATCGTCGAGTGCAAGAAAATGAAATCTATGATATTGGGTTCATTAACACAAATATCATAGATGTTTTTCTGGTTAAAAAGCGCTACCAAGAGGCCGAGGACAACTTGCTACAATCATTGATCAAAAATCAAAACAAAGATACCATACTCTTTCCTTACCACGGCCCGTGAGTGTTACTGTCGTGTGCATATTCGGTTTTCCTTATTACTCGAGCGAGGTTAATGTAATTGATGAGTTATGCTTATGTAGGTACCACTATATTCTTCTCGAGATTAAGCTTGAGCGTGGACTAGTAACCGCCTTAGACTCTGCACGGAAAGATCCCAGCACCTATGCGGACATGACCGACATGCTCAGCAAGTAAGTTCAATCGATCATTATCGCACCATATCGGCAACTTTTTATTCATTTCTTGATATCTCAAGTAATAACAAATATTTTCTTTGTCTTGCAGGGTTTGGAAACAGTTCACCGCACAAGCTCCGGATCGCCAAGGAGCTGCGATATACATACCCAAAGTAAGTACTCATGGCGCCAAGATCTCCGCTGATTCTATAGCTATACTTTCATCAATGCCATTTATATAATGCTTCATTATCAGTTTGATTGACCTCTATTTCTCGTAAAGTGCTTGTGGCAGGAGGAAGGAATGATTTGTGGATACTACGTGTGCGTAGTTCATCCACAACGCGACATTGAAAAACAAGCGGGCTACTCTAGAAGACAATATGAAGTGCGAAGCAATAATATTCGCAATTTCATTTTATTACACCATCATTTCTGTTGAGTTTCATTCATATATATGTATTAATTAACCCCTTCTTCAAATTAGACGTGGCAGATGCGGATGAACTCCTAGAACCAGATCGCATGAAAGCAATTCAAGAGGAATTGGCGGGATTCTTTCTTGATCACGCCATCAAGAAAGCCGAGAATACCATGTGGAACTTGAATTCAAATCCTAGTGGTTTGTAATTAAGAGATCTTATATAGATTGTACATGTATGTAGCCAGTAAAACTTGTTGTTCGACCAATCTCTCGAGAAGGAGAGGTCGATCGATCACTTCTCTCGGTATGCATGACTTAACTTCAGATCAATGGTTCTCTCGATCACTTATGTATATTTACTACGAGGCCGAAAGCAAGCACGGACATAATTAAGAGAGGACACTTCTCTATTAATTAGCTAGCTAACAGAAACACCTAAATTAACCCCCCAAAACCCCCAACCCCCTCCTTTCAAAAAAAAAACAAAAACCAGGCCATCGAATGCAGACACGGACGCTTTTGGTCCCGGTTGAGCCACCAACCGGGACCAAAGGCCCTCGACTGGGCTCGGCGACAGGCCACGTGGAGGCTCATTGGTCCCGGTTCGTGGTCTGAACCGACTAATGGGTTAAGGTATTAGTAACGACCATTAGTCCGGTTGCCCTAACCGACTAAAGGCCCCACTTAACCGGACTGATTGGTGGTTTTCTACTAGTGGTCTCCTCCATACTTTTTTTTGCGGAAAGTCCCCTCCATACTCCACGGGTGTATCTCAGTCGTCCTTCCTCGGGTGAAGGACGAGCTTGACATAGCAGAGCTTTGAACACGGGGCACAAAATTCTGAGCTACCACATACTAGATTATTATGGGATTCACTCGATCTGGCTTCTACTGACTGTCAGCATGGCAGATTCGATTCGATGGCTCCTCCTCCTCCTCCCTCTCTCCCTCCCCTCTCCTCCCCTCCTTCTCCCCACCGTGGCGGATCTGTTCCCCGCCCTTCCCCGGCGGCCGGCGTCCGGTCGTCCTCACCACCTCCTCCGTAGCCCTCCTCCCCCATCCTCTCCTCGCTTCCCTGGGTGGATCTATCCTCCTTCTCGACGCTTGCCGGCTCTTGGTCGCTTTTTGGGCGCCAAGGCCGGATGAGGAGGACTCTTGTTCTCAGCCTTCCTTCCCGATGGTGCGGTTCCCTGCCCTGGTGGTGGGGCCGCCGCCGCCCTCGCCCTCGTAAGTTTGCCTGGGGTCGGGGCGGCCGCTGGGGTGTCTCCGCGGGCGACGGCTGGTTCCGGATCTCGCGGCGCCGGCGTCGGGCTGGTAAGTTCCTCTCTGTGTCCCCTGCCCCTGGTGTCCTGGGCCGCGCTCCCCTACGCCTTGGAGGCTCTCCTTCTCCCTCCTCGTCTCCGGCTGCGGGGGCTCCTTCGCCGGCGGCGTCGGCGGCCGGGCCGGTGGTTGCTCCGTGTAACCTAGATCCAGATCTCCTGGTAGTGGCCGCTGGCTCGCGGGCCTCCTCCCTGTGTGGGCCTGCTGGGCCTTTTGGGGCGGTGCTGGCTAGTGGGCCTCCACCTCCCCCCTCCCTTTCTTCGGTAACTGATTTCCCCCCGCTCCTTTCTTTTGGCCCAGTTGGGCCCCCGCCGTCACCAGATTCCCCATCCATCTCCGCCCATGTGGCGAAGTCGGGCCCGGGGTACGGCTCGCCGGGGTATATGGATCCTCGCTGCTCGATCCTCCCCGCTAGGGTTTCTGCTCGCGCACGACTGGCGCCGCCACTGCCTTCCCATCCGGGCGCTTCATCGATCCCCTCCTCCACCCCCTCCTTCTCCCTTTTGCTGCGGTGATCTCCATGGACAAGTCTAGGGGCTCGCCTTGTGAGGCGCTCGGGAGCAAGCGGCGCCACGAGACTCCGCCTCCGCGGTGGATCTCGAGCTTGAGGCTTCGCCCGCCCAAGCCGGAGTCGGAGCATGCGGGCGCGAGCAAGCGGCTCGTGCTCGCGAGGTTTGGGCTTGGTTCGAGCGGTGCAGACCCGGGACGGAGGGAGGATCGATCCGCCCGCAAGGCTCTGGTCCGTCCTTCTCCTCCCCGTGTTGGATCCGTGGAGGCGGCGTGATTCTCGGCGGTGGGGTGTCTTCGCTCGCTTCCATTCCGCTTGGTGTTGGGCTTGGCCTGCCGGCCCCGCCTCGCCTGCCTCCCCTCCTCCTCGCGGCTCGATCTGGTTTCCGTCCGCCGCCGATCCTTCGCAGGCTGCACGCCTGCCTCCCGCCGGGCGTCTCGTGATGGGATCCTTCCTCCTCCGCCAACAAAGCAATCGCGCCTCCCTCCTCCCACAGCAACCTCGGCTCACCGCTTCGCTTGTCACAGCATCGGGCCACTTTCAGCCTCGCTGCTCCAATCTCTGCTTTGTTTGATTTGCCGCTCGATGGCCACCTCACGGTTAATCTGCATGGATCGGCAGAAACCCCCGCGGTCATCCAGCTTTGGTCCGGGCCTCCCCGGTGCTCCTTCTTCGCTTCGATGGTGATCTCGCCTGCTCGTGAGGTGGCCCTTCGCTGTCTAATGCTGCCATTGTTTCGCTCAAAGACCGTAAGATTTCCAAACTCTGTTGGAAGGGCTTCGATTTGGGATGTGGCTGGTTGGGACCGCAAGTGGTTCAGCTGTCGATTCGACTTCTCCGTGGTGTTCTCTAAAGATTGCTCATAATGATTGCCTCTTGCACAAGCTTCACCTTACCTCTTAATCAACTGGTGGTTTCGGCCAAAGCGGCCGATCCAATGGTACCGCAGTTGGTCCTCCGTCTCAAGTCTGGGTGTTGATTGATGATCTTCCCGCGAGTCTGCGTTCATTCGCTTTCCTCATGTCATTTGGGGTTTTAATTGGGAAACCCATTGTGGTGGATGAGGAGTCTCTGAACATGGTCGGTCCTGCTCGGATGAAGGTGTGGTGTGTTGATCCGGATCGGGTTCATGGCCTCATTGACGTTTACCCTTCCCCCAATGGTATCAGGCTGCGGGTGCGGGTGGAGGGGGCGGCGGCGGCTTTCCATGCTCCACCTCCCCCCTCCTTCTGCTAATCCCTCGGATAAACATGACAAGGAAGGGGATGGTTCCTTTGGTGGCCCTAACCAGAGTTTTGGGTCCAATCTCCGCTTCACTCAATCTGAATGGGATGGTCTAGCAGATTTCGAACGGGAGTTGTTCCACTCTCAAGCGCCACAGTGATGCCCCGTGGTGAGGCTGTGATTCCCCCCGCCCAGATGGCCCTTCGCTGCTGCTAATCTGCCTAAGGCCCCGCCTGTTCGCCACTCCTGTGTTCTGCGGCTTGTTCCAACATCCTGCCCGCCCCACCTCTCCCACCTGCTCGGGTATCAAGATCTCCCCGTTCTCCTGCCAGACATGGTGGAATCTCAGCACCCTCAAGCAGAAATCCTCTGTCTGTAAGTACTGCTAAGAGCTGGACCTCCTCGGCTCCAAGCAATCCATGACGGGATCTGTCGGCGCCTTTGATCACGACACTGGCTCCATGTCTCGCTCGGGCCCCCATGCTGGCTCTCTCAAGGCGCTGTCGCCTACGATCCGCTCCCCGGTGTCCACGGCCCGCAAAGGTAGGTGGGTGTCTCAGGCTGGTGGCTCCATTCTGGAAAGGGCGGAGAAGCGGGCCGCGGCGAAGGACCTCCCTCCCCCAGGTACCTCCTCGTCCCCTTTTGTCGTTGTTTCTCCGGTTCGGGTGGTCTTATAGTCGAAGCCTGATGATCACCTTTTAAATATTATGTCGCACGTGGGCTTGGTGGTTGATTCCTCTGTCGCTTCTCCCAGTTCTCTTCTTGCTATTATTCGGGCTAATGAACTGGCACAAGCTGCAATTGCGAAAGCTAAAGAGACGGTTGCCCCGCGGGTTGCGGAGGTTGGTTGTGCTACGGGGGAGTGTTAAGGTGCTGGTAGTGGCCAGCCCCCTTCCTGCCTTGCTAAGAAGGGTACTAATAAGCGTTCCAAACCCTGCGTGGCCCCCAGCAGGTCGAGCCTCCGTATCAAGAACCTTTCGTTTAAATGAGGGCCCTATTTTGGAATATTAGAGGGTTCGGTGCTAGGGGCGCCAGGACCTTCTCAAAGATCTGGTCCGTTCTAATTCTATTGATTTTGTGGGGTTGGTTGAAACGTTTAAGGATTCCTTTTCCCCCAGTGAGCTCTCTGCTATTGTGGGTATGGATAGATTTCACTGGCAATGTTTACCGGCTTCGGGCCACTCAGGTGGGATTCTGATTGGTTCCAACAAGGATACTTTCGACTTTGTCGCCTATGATCATGGGTTTTATTGGGCTAGTGTTGTTCTCTCGCACAGATCTATGAATACCCTCTGTGAATTTATAGTCGTCTATGGACCCGCGGATCACTCCTTCTCACATCTTCTCCTTGACGAGCTTTCGAACAAGATTGAGTCCTGCACTCTTCCGATGGTTATTGGGGGAGATTTTAACCTCTTGCATTCCCCTCTTGACAAGAATAATGATATTTTTTTCCTGGTCACTAGCCAATGCCTTTAACGACTTTATTAGTGCCAATGCTATTCGGGAGCTCCCTCGGGGGGGAGCCCGCTTTACTTGGTCTAACCATCAGGTCAATCCGATTAGATCTGTGCTTGACCATGTCTTCCTTTGTCCCAGATGGGATTCCTTGTTTCCTTGGTCCTCTCTCTTCGCTAAATGTATTGTAGGGTCAGATCATACCCCCTTGATTCTTGATGACAGTTCCGTTCGCAATAGACCTCTGGCTAGATTTCAATTTGATGCTTCTTGGCTCTCGGTGGAGGGCTTTGTTGACATGGTCGCGGCGAAGATCTCCCATTACCTCTCCCACTCTTCCCGTTCTTTTGGCCCTCTGGATGATGGGCAGTCCTGTGCCTATGCTTTACGTGAATTTCTTAGAGGCTGGTCACAGAATCGCGGCGGCGGAGGATCGCCGCACCAAAGCCTTTCTTGAAAATCAGATCCTCGAGCTGGACCGCATCAACACTCTATTGGTTTATCGAGGATGGTTGGGCGGTTCGCTATAATCCGAAGCTGCTCGTGCGCTTGAACTACCAGTGCTGAGATTTATCGGCGCCAGAGGGGCACTCTTAATCGACTCTCAAAGGGATGCCCTCATCGCTTATTTCTTTGCGATCGCTAACGGTAGACGAGGCGCTATGTAAATTAATAGCCTATTGGTTAATGGCATGCGCTTCGGATCGTCCGTGATTTCGCCCATGTAGTGGACTTTTTTCGCCTTTGCTACGGGCTAAACCTCCATCGGGTTCTGTCCATTTCTCCACCTCCGGAGTTCGGTCTTAAAATTTCGCCGAGGAGAATGCTTCCTCGATGATTCCGCTCTCCGATCAGAAATCTGGGATGTGGTTAACTCGCTAATCCTAATGCTGCTTCGGGCCTGATGGCTTTTCCATTCCTTTCTTTCGAAATTTCGCCACAAATAAACAGCTGGTGTGTAGTGTTATTCAGGGTTTTTGTCTTGGTACTATCGACATCTCTCGCCTGAACTATGCTGTTATATCCCTGATCCCTAAGCTTAAGGGCGCTGATGTCATCTCCCAATTCCGGCCTATTGCGCTGATTAACAACTTTGCCAAGTTCCCCTCCAAAGGCTTTGCGAATCGGTTGTCTCCGGTAGCTCACAGAGTTATTAGTCCCTTCCAATCTGCTTTCATAAAAGGGCGCTTTATTTTGGACGGTATTCTCTCCCTTCATGAGATTGTTCATGATCTTCACGTACGGAAATCCAAGGCTATTATTCTCAAACTTGATTTTGAAAAAGCATACGACTCTGTCAACTGGCCTTTTCTCAGGCAGATTCTTCTTGCCAAAGGGTTCGACGGCGCTTATGTTCACCGCATCATGCAGTTGGTTTCGTGGCTACACCGCCGTTGTTGTCAATGGTGTTATTAGTAACTTCTTTGCTAATGGGAAGGGCCTTCGCCAAGGGGATCCGGCCTCCCCAGTTCTTTTCAACTTCGTGGCTGACGCTTTCTCTTGTATGCTCTCCAAAGCGGCTAGATGTGGTCACATCATTCCTGTGGTTTCTCAATTACTTCCTAAGGGGTCTCTCATTTGCGATATCACGGATGACACAATCATCCCGTGGATTTGGACAATGCTCAGATTGCCAATCTGAAATTCATTCTGCTGTGTTTCAAGTTGTTTCGGTCTTAAGATCAACTTCGCCAAAAGTGAGGTCTTGGTGACTGGGGTCGACCGGGCGGAGGCCTTACGGGTGGCCAGGCTCCTAAACTGTTCCTTAGGCTCCTTCCCTTTCAAATATCTAGGTCTCCCTATCTCCCCTGGTCCACTTCATGCTAAAGACTTCACTCCGGTGGTTGCTAAAGTGGGGAATAGGGTGCTTCCTTGGAGGGGTAGATATAATACCAACACTGGCAAAGTGGCTCTAATCAATTCGTGCCTATCCTCTCTCCCGATGTTCCTGATGGGCTTTTATCGTCTCATGAATGGTGTGCATGATGGCTTCGACAAACATAGGGGTGGCTTTTATTGGAACTCTACGGATAACAAGAGAAAGTATAGGTTGGTTAAATGGCAACTCATGTGCAAGCCTAAAAACCTTGGGGGGTTAGGCATTATTAACACTCGAGTGATGAATATTTTCCTGCTCATTAAGTGGTGGTGGAAAATTATGACGGCGGGGGCCGATGCGATTTGGTTTTCGATTCTTAAGGCTAAATATTTTCCTAATTCTAATCCCATGTTTGCCCCTGCTCGGCGTGGTTCGCAGTTTTGGAAAGCCCTTGTGAAAGTCAGGCCGATTTTTCTGGAACATGTCAAATTTTGTGTGGGCAATGGCTCTGCTGTTCGTTTTTGGTTAGATTGGTGGTCTGGGGATGCCCCCTTGGCTGTTAGCTTTCCGGTTTTGTTCTCTTACTGCCCCAACCCGCAAATCTCCATCGCGGAGGTGGCTGCTAATAATTGGGATTTAGCGTTCCGTCGGGCCTTGTCTCCTGAAGAGTTGGAAGAATGGCAAAGCCTTTCTGCCCTCTTCCCTGGGCTCTCGGAGGCGGCCGACTCTGTGGTTTGGCCACATGCGGCCTCTCGTAAATTTTCGGTCAAATCGCTTTACTCTAGACTCATTGGTGCTACTACTTCGGCTAGATTTTCTTGGGTCTGGAAATCCAAAGTCCCTCCTAAGATTAAGATTTTCCTTTGGCAAGCTTTCCGTGGTCGCCTCCCTACTGCTGATCAGATCAAAAAACGAAATGGGCCGGGCTCGGAATTTTGTAGCTTGTGTGGGGCTTTGGAAAATTCTAATCACATCTTTTTCAACTGTGTTCTTGCCAAACTAGTTTGGTCCTGCGTCCGATCTTGGCTTCGGGTTTCCTGGAATCCCTCCTCTTTTTCTGATGTTAGATCCCTAGCCAAATCTTTGGTAGGGGTTACCAAGAGGATATTCTGGGTTGGATTGGGGTCCTTATGTTGGGCTTTATGGACCATTAGAAACAAATTTACGATTGAGCTTACATTCCCATCTAAGCCTGCTGATGTTCTTTTCAAATCATGCATATTCTTGCAGCAGTGGAGATCATTGACTAAGGAGCCAGATCGACGCCTCGACCTGCTCATCGCCAAAATTCGGCTTCGCTTCTCCGATTTCGGGTGAGCCATGGAGTTTAATTCAGTGCGGTAGTTTGCGGGTTCTAGATCACCCTTATCCCCGGCCTGCGTGCCGTGTTCGGCAGTTGCCTGTATCCTGAGTACTTTGGGTCCTTTCTTTAACTTATCTGTGTGGCTTCGTGTTTGTGTGTTCCTTGGGGATTTGTGACGCTGCCGTGTGGCTTTATTTATAAAGTCGGGCTCTGGCCTTTTCTCTAAAAAAAAGCATGGCAGATTCGTGGGCAGCAAACTCAAGTCGGCCATAGCGGTGTCTCCAGTCGATGGTCGGCGCCTCGACCGTGAGGTGAGTTTTTTTATTTTGGATTTTTTGACGTTACGAACAGTGATGCGATTTGCTGCAACCATGCATGTTTTATTTATTATGTACCCACGTGTAAAATGGTGCAATCTTATTTTGGATGTATACTACAAAGAGTTTCTCCAGCGTAGCAAACATGTTTCTTTGCCCTTCAGTTATTTTCGCCGAAAAAGGGTTCCCCGCTTTGTATACAAAGCAACCAACCGAACCATACAGGGATAGATGCTGGGGCGGAAGCAACACAGTCACGCCCAAAAGAAACGACAAAGAAGAGCAAAAGAAACAAATGCCGACAACGACGGATCAACAAAAACGAAGAAGCCTCGCGATCGCTGCCCCCACTGGGATCTTCCACTAGGCTCCTATCAACACCTCCAAGAAGGATCACGACGATGATGACGCTGCTGCCAAGGGTTTCCCCCGGTACACGACGAGGCGAGAGGAAGGATAGCCCCCGACGCCCTCCCGGAAGGTCAGGTGGCACCCACAGGCGCCACCGCGCCAGGGTCGGCCATGCCGACAGGGGTTTCCCCCGATCCCAACCCGCACCTCGGGCGCTCCGGAGCCTGCCACCAAACCAACCATCACTCTGCGCCAAAGCGGTCTAGAGGCCCCCACGCCGTCTCACCACGGCACCGTGAAGTGAGGACAGCACGACGAAGAATCAGAGCCAGGACTAGGTAACAGCACCGTCGGCACTTGGGAGGGCCCCGCCTCCACCGTCAGCGACGGTAGCCGTCCGGACGCAATAGCAGGAGCACACCAGGACCATCGGCCCACAGGCCCGGCCGAGCCCTCGTAGGCCCATAAACTCCCGCCCTCGCGCTGCTGCCGGCATGCCGTCGGCGCCATCGCCCCACATCCGAGCCGCACCTCCTCCTCACCGTGCCGTAGACAACGAGGCCACGCCGGGGGGCCGGCCTGCTAGGACCAAGATGGGGCCCGCCGGGCCCAGATCTGGGCCGGGGAGCGACGCCGGCCACCCAGCTCCACCACGCCGCCCCGCCACCAAGGAGCGTCGCCGGCACCACATCTGCCGCCGCCGTAGGGCCATCGAACCGCAGCCAAACCGAGGAGCACCGCCGCCGCCTCCCTGCCACGGGAAGGGAGCAAGAGTGCGCGGGGACAAGAAGGCCCGCCGCCGCCAACACCACCAGGGCCAATGCCGGGGGCGACGGGGGGAGGCGAGGCAGGAGGGAGCCCGCGGGAGAGGAGATCAAGCTCCGTCCCCGGCCACCTCCCGGGGAGGCGATGCGAGGCGGATCTGGACAGGGGCAGAAGGGGGCGGGGCGAGGGGCTAGGCCGGCGGCCGGCGGTGGCGGGAGGGGAGGAGGAGGAACCCTAGTCGCCTCGCAAGGAGGAGGAGCCGAGCTTATGGCCTTCCTTGTTTTCTTAGTTATTTCGGTATACCGATTCACCATTGCACACTATCCAATAAAGAGTGGAAATGCATCGAAGATCGAATTGAAAACAAACTTAGCTATTGGAAGGGCAAGTTAATGTTGTACGGCGGTATGCTGGTGCTCATTAACTCAGTACTTACTGTTGAGGAACGTAGTAATTTCAAAAATATTCCTATGCACACGCAAGATCATGGTGATGCATAGCAACGAGAGGGGAGAGTGTTGTCCACGTACCCTCGTAGACCGAAAGCAGAAGCGTTAGAACAACGCGGTTGATCTAGTCGTATGTCTTCACGGCCCGACCGATCAACCACCGAAACTACGGCACCTCCGAGTTCTAGCACACGTTCAGCTCGATGACGATCCCCGACCGATCCAGCAGGTGTCGGGAAGAGTTCCGTTAGCACGGCGTGCAGGACGATCTTGATGTTCTACCGTCGCAGGGCTTCGCCTAAGCGCCGCTACAATATTATCGAGGACTATGGTGGAGGGGGGCACCGCACACGGCTAAGAGATCTTGGAGATCAATTGTTGTGTCTATGGGGTGCCCCCTGATGTAGTCATGTACCTAGGGTAGGTTCATAGACCTGATCTAAATACCCTACCCAAGGACACCCTTAGAAGAAGATCACCTTCCAGTCGACCTACAAGGAATCCACTCGACTGAATTGAAGGACTCGACCATGAAGACTCACTCGACCACCAGAAGGTCAAGAGGCACTCTGTACTGCAACGGTCTGTAATTAAGTAGACTTTATGGTAGTAAAGACACTTTATGTGGGACGTTACCAGTAACGCCCCAAACTTAATGTACTTTAAACCCTTCATTACGTGGGCTGGCAGGGATCCTGGCGCACTCTATATAAGCCACCCCCCTCCACAGGCAGAAGGGTTCGCACCCCTGTACTTCGTATACACATAATCCACTCGACCGCCTCCGGGCTCCGAGACGTAGGGCTTTTACTTCCTCCGAGAAGGGGCTGAACTCGTACATCTCTTGTGTTTAAAACCTCCCCATAGCTAGGACCTTGCCTCTCCATACCTACCCCCCACTCTACTGTCATACTTAGAACCACGACAGTTGGCGCCCACCGTGGGGCAGGTGTTTTAGTGATTTTCTGGAGAAGTTGCGATTCTTCCGAGTACTTTCATCATGGTTGCTACTGGAGTTTTGGTCGAGGGCCGCGAGATCCGTCTTGGCGCTCTCACCTTCATCGCCGACGACTCCGCTTGGCTCCAGGAGGCTCCACTCGATGTTGATGCGCTCCCCGTCCGCGGTGCGACGATTTTCAAGATGTGTCCGCGGGCGTTCTGCTGAGACAACCGTCGACCAGATCGGTCGACTTCTATCGGCTACCCTCCCGGTCTCCCACCATTGCAAGCGCTCTGGTCGATCGAGGCTTCAGCGGTGGTGAAGCATGCAATGGTTTCGCCAGACGGCCACCGCTCAAGTTGCGCAATCGAGCCCGACGAATCCTCTACGGCCTGCTCGATCTGGTCGACCGGCTCAGAGAGATCGTGATCCGAAGTGCGATAGCAGTGATCCGGCAGCGGAAATCTTGATGGTCAGAGGGCCTTGCAGTCCTCCTGGCTTCGCCCATGAAGGCGGGGCAGGCGGTGGAGGCGACCCAGTACAGGACCATGAAGAGTACCAGCCCGAGCCACTCGACTCTCGTGATAGGAAGAGAGCCGCAGCAGAACATGGATGCCTCGTGATACTCCCATCACGGAGAAACCCCGAGGCTCAAGGCTCGAGGAGGCGCGTTTATTAACTTGGCTGAACGCTTTTCGCTGGAAAATCTTCAGCGAGCACTTGACGAAGCGCTGCAATGAGCACCGACGCCAATCGACGCCACTCTTCCCGCCGACTCGTATATCGAACCCCAATTCAGAATTTAGCAAAAGAACCCAGATAGCGAGTCCATCCAGCCCTCTCATCCGAAGTCGGCAGAGGCTTGATGCAGATCGAGGATTTGCTCCGGCAGCAGGAGACCAGAATTCAGCCGTGTCGCGATCACAGAACAGATTCACAATGATCCATCGCGCGAATACGGTTCGATCGGCTCACAGCCCCAGACGCCTCCGCGGCGTGAAGGACGCGAGAATCGGCGAGACCAGTACGGCGACCGACACGATCGTGATGATAGGCGTCGAGTGCCCACTCCTCCGAGGGGTGGATCTACGCCTCGGCAGCAAGATGACAGCGCCAACTCAGCAGGGCGAAGAGCTCCAGTCGACCCCCGAGAACCAGGCTTCGACGCGCGATCCATTATCGTGCAAGGCTTGGTCGACCGAAACAGAGCCCATCGGGGCGGGCCCGATAGAGATGCACCCACAAGCAGTCGAGTGCATGTTTCTGGTCCCGAATGTTTCAGCAGGGCTATCAGAGCCGCAGTGATTCCCCCAAATTTCAGGTTGGCAACAGGAGTCAGCAAGTTCACTGGTGAGTCTAAGCCTGAAACTTGGCTCGAGGACTACCGAGTGGCGGTTCAGATTGGTGGTGGGAATGACGAGGTGGCCATGAAGCATTTGCCCCTCATGTTGGAAGGTTCTGCCAGAGCGTGGTTGAATCAATTACCTCCTATCAGCATTTACACTTGGGAAGATCTGTCCCGAGTGTTCGTCAGAACATTTGAAGGAACTTGCAAGTGACCAGCTGGATTGACAGAGCTGCAAGTGTGTGTCTGAGAAGACTTAATGAGACTCTCAGAGAGTATATTCAGAGATGGATCACTTTGCACCATACCGTGGAGAACGTGTCTGACCATCAGGCAGTTTGCGCCTTCAAGGATGGTGTCAAGAACAGAGAATTGAGTTTGAAATTTGGTCGAACCGGAGACATCACCCTAAGTCGGATGATGGAGATTGCTACCAAGTATGCCAACGGCGAAGAGGAAGACCGACTCCGAAGCGGCAAATACAAGCCAAGTCAGTCGGAGAAAGGAAACACCAGTCGGAAACAGAAGCGGAAGGCTAAACCAGCAGCTCCTGGAGAGGCTCTGGCCGTGACTCAGGGAAAGTTTAAAGGGAAACCAAAAGGATCCTGGAACCCTAAGAAGGTGAAGGATAAAGAAGGGAACGACGTGATGGATATGCCGTGTCACATCCACACGAAGAAAGATGAAGAGGGCAATATCATTTACCCAAAGCATACCACTAGCCAATGTCGACTCCTGATCCAGCAGTTTCAAGGAAAACAGTCTAAGGACAAGGGAAAGGAGTCGGACAAGGCCGATGACAAGGAGGACAGTGAGGAAGGATATCCGCATGTCAACTCTACTCTGATGATCTTCGCGGATGTGGAGAGCAAGAGTCGACTGAAGGTCATTAACCGTGAGGTGAACATGGTTGCCCCAGCGAAACCAAGTTATCTGAGATGGTCCCAAACACCCATCACATTCGACCAGTCTGATCACCCGACTCATATCGCCACCCCCGGGAGGCAAGCGTTGGTGGTCGACCCAATTGTCGAAGGCACTCGACTGACGAAAGTGCTGATGGACGGTGGTAGCGGACTAAACTTGTTGTATGCAGACACACTGAATGGAATGGGCATTCCAATGTCCCGACTGAGCACCAGTAACATGAGCTTTCATGGAGTTATACCAGGAAAGAAGGCCGAGTCACTCGGCCAAATAGCTCTGGACGTAGTGTTTGGTGATTCAAAACATTTTCGCAAGGAAAAGTTGACGTTTGAGGTCGCGGATTTTCAGAGCGCGTATCACGCCATTTTGGGGAGACCAGCTTACGCACGGTTCATGGCTCGACCATGTTACGTGTACCTCAAACGTAAGATGCCCGCCCCAAAGGAGTGATCACCATCACCGTGATCGGAAGAAGGCGAAGAGTGTTTCGTAAGGGCTCAAAGATTGCGATTCCCTGGTGACAGCGGTCGAGTTTGAAGAATACAAGCAAAATGCAGATCCGAGTGATTTGCTGCGATCCAAGAAGCCCGCCACGATCTGCATTTCACCGTCCGGTGAGACGAAGCCTGTTCACATTCACCCGACCGACCCCAATGCAGCCCGACCCACATCTCCACAACACTCGACCGAAATAGGAAGAAGCGCGATCCAGTTCCTCCGTGAGAACGGGACATTTTGCATGGAAGCCGGTGACATGCCAGTGTTCCTGGGACTGGCTGAGCATCACCTTAGAGTCGACTCATCAGCAAAACCAGTCAAAGAGCATCTTCGACGGTCCACCGTTCAGAAGAGAAAGGCTATTGGTGAGGAAGTGGCTCGACTGTTGGCGGCAGGATTTATCCGAGAGATATACCACTCCGAGTGGCTCGCTAATGTCGCCATGGTTCTTAAGAAGGACAAATCGCTCAATGTGCATTGATTTCAAGCACATCAATCGGCCTGCCCGAAAGATCATTTCCTCTCCTCGCATTGATCAAATTGTTGACTCGACCGCGGGATGCGAGATTATCTTTTCTAGACGCCTATTCGGTACCATCAGATCCGGCTCAGACGGACCCGATGAGATAAAACAGCTTTCATCACTCCATTCGGGTGCTTCTGCTATATCACCATGCCATTCGGTCTCAAGAATGCCGGAGCCACATTTATGCGAATGATTCAGAAGTGTTTACTCGCTCAAATCAGTCGGAATGTGGAAGCGTATATGGATGATATCGTGGTCAAGTCACGAAAAGGTTCTGACCTGCTCGCGACCTCGCCAAACATTTGCCAACCTCAGAAGGTATGATATCAAGCTCAATCCATCAAAGTGCACATTCGGAGTTCCTGGTGGCAAGTTACTCGGTTTTCTCGTTTCCGAGCGAGGGATCGACGCTAATCCAGAGAAGATCGGCACCATTCTCCGGATGAAACGCCCTGTGCGAGTGCACGATGTCCAGAAGCTTACTGGATGCTTGGCCGCATTAAGTCGATTCATCTCACGACTCGGTGAAAAGGCGTTGCCTCTTTACCGACTGATGAAGAAGGCGACAAGTTCGAGTGGACTCCGAAGTCGATGCAGCGCTTGTCGAGCTAAAAGCTCTGCTCTCCACCCAGCCGGTGCTTGCTGCTCCAATCAGTAAAGAGCCTCTGTTGCTTTATATCGCAGCCACAGGACAAGTCGTCAGTACAGTACTTACGGTCGAGCGGGAAGAGGATGGGAAAGCCTTCAAAGTTCAACGCCCAGTATACTATCTGTCTGAAGTTTTAACTCCATCCAAGCAGAGATACCCTCATTATCAGAAGCTTGTGTATGGGATATACATGACCACGAAGAAGGTTGCTCACTATTTCTCTGATCATTCCATCACGATCGCCGCCGACGCCCACTTTCGAGAGATTCTCGCACAACAGAGATGCAACTGGTCGAGTGGCGAAATGGGCGATTGAACTTCTTCCCCTTGATATCAAGTTTGAGGCAAAGAAAGCCATTAAGTCCCAGGCAATAGCGGATTTCCTCGCCGAGTGGATTGAACAACAGCAGCCGACTGAAGTTCACTCGGAGCATTGGACCATGTTTTTTGATGGCTCTAAGATGCTGAATGGTTCCGGTGCTGGGGTGGTCTTGGTTTCCCCCAGAGGAGATAAGCTCAGATATGTGCTCCAGATTCACTTTGATTCCTCCAACAACGAGGCAGAGTACGAGGCCCTTCTGTATGGGTTGCGCATGGCCATTTCACTCGGCGTCCGTCGCCTTATGGTTTATGGCGACTCAGATCTAGTGGTCAACCAAGTGATGAAGGAGTGGGACGTAAGAAGCCCAGCCATGACTGGATACTGCAATGCAGTGAGGAAGCTGGAAAAGAAGTTTGAGGGGTTAGAGCTCCATCACATACCCCGACTGAAAAATCAAGCAGCTGATGATTTGGCAAAGATAGATTCCAAGAGAGAAGCCATTCCGAGTGGTGTGTTCTTGGAGCATATACATACTCCGTCAGTCAAAGAAGATCCTTTCACCGAAGAAGCTCCACAGCCCAAGAGTGCCACAAATCCGACTGAGGTTGAGGTCCCAGCAGTGGTCGACTTGGTCATGGAGGTCTTAGTGGTCATTCCTGACTGGACAGTTCCATATATCGAATATATCCTGAGAAAAGAGCTCCTAGAGGATGAGGAAGAGGCTCGACAGATCGTCCGTCGATCCAAAGCCTTTACCGTAATCAAAGGACAGTTATACAGGGAGAGCACGACTGCAGTTGGTCAGAAATGCATAACGCCAGAAGAAGGTCGAATCATCCTTGATGATATCCACTCGGGGACCTGTGGTCATCATGCGTCCTCTCGGACCATCGTGGCCAAAGCATACCGAGCCGGATTTTACTGGCCAAAGGCGAATGAGATGGCAAAGGAAATAGTGGACAAGTGCGAAGGATGTCAGTTCTACTCAAATATGTCACACAAGCCTGCGCCAGCTCCGAAGACCATTCCACTCGTCTGGCCTTTCGCAGTATGGGGGTTGGACATGGTCGGTCCCTTGAGAACAGGTCGAAGTGGTTTCACACATGTACTGGTGGCAGTCGACAAGTTCACCAAGTGGATTGAAGCTAAGCCTATCAAGAAGCTTGACGCCGGTACTGCTGTTAGCTTCATCAGGGAACTGATATTCAGATATGGAGTCCCGCACAGCATCATTACAGATAATGGGTCGAACTTTGACTCGGAGGAATTCAGGGATTTCTGCAACTCTCATGGCACACGAGTCGACTACGCTTCGGTCGCCCATCCGCAGTCGAATGGACATGCAGAGCGAGCCAATGGCCTGATCCTCAAAGGGTTGAAACCCCGACTGATGCGTGATCTCAAGCATGCGGCTGGAGCATGGGTCGACGAACTTCCCTCGGTGCTTTGGGGACTGCGGACCACGCCTAATCGGTTGACCGGAAGAACTCAATTCTTCTTAGTCTATGGAGCTGAAGCAGTCTTGTCGAGTGATCTTCTTCACAATGCTCCTCGAGTTGAACTCTACAAGCGCGGCAGGACGCAATCGACCTTTTAGAGGAAGAAAGGGAGATGGCTCTGATCCGATCGACCATTTACCAACAAGATTTGCGTCGCTTCCACGCCAGAAATGTGAGAGGTCGAGCCTTCCAGGAAGGAGATCTAGTTCTCCGAGTGGATCAGCAGAAACAACACAAGCTTGCACCTTCTTGGGAAGGACCCTTCATCGTCACCAAGGTTCTCCACAACGGGGCATACTGTCTCTACAATGTCAAGCACAATATCGACGAGCCCCGAGCTTGGAATGTGGAGCTACTCTGCCCATTTTACACTTAAAGTTTTCACTCGGATGAGTTGTAGTAAAATACTTCTGTAGTTCATGGATTACAAAAAATAGTGTCATAATTTCTCCATAATTTTTGTCACTTTTTATTTGTCCAATAAATTTTTTGCCTCAGCGGGTGACTTAGCCGCGAATCCGTTTCGCCTAAGTTTGTAAAAAATCCTTACCGAGTGGTGAGCCAGCCTCCCACTCGGGGGCTTAGCTGCGAATCCGTTTCGCCTAAGTTTTAACAAAATCCTACCGAGTGGTAAGCAAGACTTCCACTCGGAGGCTTAGCTGCAGTCCAAGTACTCGCCTAAGTTTCAACAAAATCCTACCGAGTGGTGAACCAGACTCCCTCTCGGGGGCTTAGCTGCAGTCCAAGTACTCGCCTAAGATTCAACAAAATCCTACCGAGTGGTGAACCAGATTCCCACTCGGGGGCTTAGCTGCAGTCCAAGTACTCGCCTAAGTTCAAATAAAATCCTACTGAGTTGTGAGCCAGACTCCCACTCGGAGGCTTAGCTGCAGTCTAAACACTCGCCTAAGAACAAATAGAATGTGCGCTCGTAAGGAAGACGAGGTGCAGGTCGACTGCGACCCTCTCCTCTGAGCTATGCCACAAATACAACGTGCGCTCACAAGGAGGACGAGGTACAGGTCGACTGCGACCCTCTCTCCTCTGAGCTACGCCACAAGTACAACATGCAGTCGCAAGGAGGACGAAGTACAGGTCGACTGCGACCCTCTCCTCTGAGCTACGCCACAAATACAACGTGCGCTCGCAAGGAGGACGAGGTGCAGGTCGAATGCGACCCTCTCCTCTGAGCTATGCCACAAATACAACGTGCGCTCACAAGGAGGACGAGGTACAGGTCGACTGCGACCCTCTCCTCTGAGCTATGCCACAAATACAACATGCGCTCGCAAGGAGGACGAGGTACAGGTCGATTGCGACCCTCTCCTCTGAGCTACGCCACAAGTACAACGTGCGGTCGCAAGGAGGACGAGGTACAGGTCGACTGCGACCCTCTCCTCTGAGCTACGCCACAAGTACAACGTGCGGTCGCAAGGAGGACGAGGTACAGGTCGACTGCAACCCTCTCCTCTGAGCTACGCCACTAGTACAACGTGCGGTCGTAAGGAGGACGAGGTGCAAGTCGACTGCGACCCTCTCCTCTGAGCTCCGCCAAAAGTACAATGTGAAAATCCTACCGAGTGAAGAGCGAACCTCTCTCTCGGAGGCTTAGCTGCAGCCCAGCGCTCGCCTAAGGTATGAAATCCCTGCCGAGTGAAGAGCAAACCTCTCACTCGGGGGCTTAGCTGCAGCCCCGTGCTCGCCTAAGATATAAAAAATCCTACCGAGTGAAGAGCGAACCTCTCTCTCGGAGGCTTAGCTGCAGCCCAGCGCTCGCCTAAGGTATGAAAATCCTACCGAGTGAAGAGCAAACCTCTCACTCGGGGGCTTAGCTGCAGCCCCGTGCTCGCCTAAGATATAAAAAATCCAACCGAGTGAAGAGCAAACCTCTCACTCGGGGGCTTAGCTGCAGCCCCGTGCTCGCCTAAGGAATAAAAATCCTACCGAGTGAAGAGCAAACCTCTCACTCAGGGGCTTAGCTGCAGCCCCGTGCTCGCCTAAGGTATAAAAATCCTACCGAGTGAAGAGCAAACCTCTCACTCGGGGGCTTAGCTGCAGCCAAGTGCTCGCCTAAGTGAATTAAGGAATAAGTCGACTGCAATAAGTGTCTTGCTTTAAACCTGCAAAAGACATTTCAGGACAAAAAGCAAGCATATTCAAACATCAAATCCATGTTCAGATCGATACCTAAAGGAACCGAAAGTGCCCAGGCGCTAAGCCTGTTAAGGTTTATCGGTTACAAAATCACTCGGCATACCGAGGCAAATTTAAAGGGTCGATATCAAAGAAGTTTTTTACCCCTCCTATGGAGGGCTGGAAGGCGCAACAAACTCATCAAGGTCAATTCTGTCCGCGATCCGAGTGGCGGCAGCGATGAAGGTCTGCATGAAGGACCTGAAGTCGTGCTTCTTGGTGTTGGCCACGTGAAGAGCCGCCAACTTATCTTCTCGCGCATCTTTGCAGTGGACTCGAGCCAGACATAGAGCAACGTCTGCGCCACACCTCGCAGAGGACTTTTTCCACTCCTGCACTCGACCAGGAACTGTGTTTAGTCGAGTCATCAGCGACTCGAGGTCATTCAGGAGTGTCTCCCTAGGCCAGAGCGTGGTGTCGATGCGAGAAGTGGCGACCTTCAGCCTTGCAAGATAGTCAACAACAGCGGCAACGCGGGACTCAAGGCGGAACACATTCATGGCAGCTTCATCGGTCACCGGAGAGTTGACGGGGTCCAAGTTCGGTTCCAGTCGACTAGTTTCCTCTTCAAAGTTTTGGCAGAATTCTGCAAGGGCAATCATCGAGTCAAGGCAATGGTCGAATGGAAAGATCACTCTTGAAAATGATTGACGAGCGTAAAGGATTACTTTCGAGCATGAGGAACAACTTCTTGGCAAGTCCACTCAGGAAGGCCTCCAGATCATTTTTCTTCCCAGTCAACTGAGTGACCTTGTCGGTCAAGGCAGCTTTGTCAGTTTTCAGTCGACTGACTTCCTTGTTGGCAATCCCAAGAGCAGCTTTCAGATTAGTATTTTCTTCTTCGAGCTTGGTAACTGAAGCTAACTTCTCGTCAGCAAGCTTGATCTTCTCAGCTAGCTCAAGGTTTTTTTCTTCTGGGCCTCCTTCACCTTGCCTGCAAGTTACAGCAAGGTCAGATTTTGAAACAAATGAAGGAAAAAGGAGTCGTCGAGGTCTCACCGAACATACCTTTGGTCTCCTCCTTCGCCTTCGTCAGATTCTCCTGAACCAGCTTCAGATCCAGCTCGAGCTGAATGTGCTTGTGCTCCAGCTCGGTATAACGAGCCGCAAGGTCACAGGATTTCTGCAAAGAACCAATCGACAAAATATCAAGGATAATTCACTTCCGAGTGGATAAGAGAAAATCATGCGCTTCTAAGACTACAGCCGAATACAAACATTCGACCGTAGTCTCGGGGACTACACCCAGTGGGTGCACTCAGGGTGCCCCCACTAGTTCTATTAAAGACGGAGTCGACCAGTCGACCCCCCCCCAAAAAAAAACAAGACGTATTCTTTAGACTGTAATCGAATGCAAGCAGTCGACCATAGTCTCGGGGACTACACCCAGTGGGTGCACTCAGCGTGCCCCCACCGATTTAGGAAATCCATTCGCCTCAGTCGAATGATGGAAAGACTGAACTTATAAAGTTTAAGGCCATCGCCGGTGATCGACCTTAGCCTTGGGGACTACACCCAGCGGGTGCACTCAGCGTGCCCCCGCTAACACGGAGTTTCAATCGACACACCCAGTGGGTGATTGCTATGGATTCCGGAAAGAAAAGCTTTTTGATAGCATATCCTAACAGAACAGGAGATCCGACTGACCTGAACATTGCTTTGAAGAGCGAATCTGGCGCCGAAGCTGCCTGGCTCGCATCCCGGATGGCTTTCACCTGCTCCATCATGATCCCGCTGGCGATCGCCTCCTTTGCGGCACTAGCTCGGTCCTCTGGGACGTGGTGCGTCGTGAAGAGGGAAAGCTGTGCGGCACTCGACGAAGCGGGGAGAGCACTTGTCAGTGGAACCGCGAAGGACACGGTGTGTCGAGTGGTGTTCTCCTCCTCCACGACCAGAGTCTCGGGCGCTGTCGCATCCTGGGCCACCCTGCCGGCAGACGCTTTCCTGCTCCTCCTGTGCTTTAGTGGTTCCTCATCCTCATCATCATCAGGAAGAGTGATAACGACATTGGATGGAGCTACAGAAAAGAATCAAAATTAGAGATCATGAGTCAATCGACTAAAAACGGAATTAAGAGTATAGTATCAGGGTTTGAGGTTGGTGCGTCCTCCATCTCATGGTCGTCAGCCCGGACCGAGGTCTCAGAAGTAGCAGCACTGCAGTTCCAAAGAACCAGTCGGCTAACTCAAATGTCAATCAGAGATAAAACTCAAGTGTTAAGCAGCATGTTTACCATGATATGGTGGGGATGGACACCTTCATCTTCAGCAGGAGCTTGGTCGGCTTTGACGGGGCCACCCTGGACTGCTTCGGCGCCTTTTCAGTCGGCACCGGGGAAGTGGTCCGAGGGCGCTTGGTCGATCTGCGACGATCGCAACCCCTTGCCACGCTCAACACAGGTCATGGGCAAGCTTCGACCGCCTTTCCGAGCGCGGTGGTGCGACCTCCTCCTCCTCCTCTTCTTTGTCCTCCTCCTCATCATCATCATCATCATCCTCAGCGGCGTCCGAGTCCCACTCCTCCTGGCTCTCGCCCCCGCTCGCTTCTCCCTCTTCAGTTGGAGCCTGTGCTCCATTGGGCATCGAGTACAGCTTGGTGAGGGCCTGATAGACATCAAGACAAAGATCAATCGACCAATTTGCAGAGAAATCAGAAATAAATATGACAAGAATACAATGGAAGGTAGAGCAGACATACCTTGTCTGGAATGCTATGATGGTCGAGCAGAGGAATCCTTCTGGCTCCACGGGGGTTATCCTTGTTCCCAGTGACCGCGGCCATCCACCTTTCCACCGTGGCATCGTCGACTGCTTCTGGGTGGATCCGAGTCTTATCTTCAGTTCCGCAGTACAACCACATGCAATGGCTCCGGAACTGAAGAGGCTGGATACGCCGCCTAAGAAAAACCTCCAAGAGGTCCATACCAGTTACTCCATCTCGAACCAACTGAACTACGCGCTCCATCAGCATCTTCACGTCGGCTTTCTCCTCCGGAATCACCTTCAGAGAGGAGGGTTTGTTCACTCGGTCCATGGTAAACTGAGGGAGTCCACTGACCGCCTCAAGGCCGCTCATTCTCGCAATAGAACACAGTCGATTGCCAGCCTCTCGATCGACTCGGGAACGTCATGGCTGGGAAGGTGCTCTTGTTCCTCATCTGGATCCCCAGACCTCCACACATCTGGACAACTTTGGTTTTATCGTCGCCTGGGCTCGCCTTCTTCACGGTCTGAGAGCGACACGTGAACATGTGCTTGAACAAGCCCCAGTGCGGTCGGTAACCCAGAAAATTCTCACACATGGACACAAACGCGGCAAGATAGGCGATAGAATTCGGGGTAAAGTGGTGGAGTTGCGCTCCAAAGAAGTTCAAGAAACCACTTAAGAAAAAACTCGGTGGCAAAGAAAATCCGCGGTCGACGTGGGTAGCCAGAAGCACGCACTCACCCTCTTCCGGCTGGGGCTGCCACTCTTTCCCCGGAAGCCTTGCGGCTCCGTGGGGGATCAGACCGTCGTTGGCCATGTCGAGGAGATCCTTCTCCGTGATGGTCGACCGGATCCAATCTCCCTGGACCCAGCCGTTCGGCAGACGAGATCTAGACGAAGACCTGCCGCGGCTGGTGGTTCTCCCCTTCGCCTTCTCCATCGCCGACGCCTTCTTCGCGCGTTCTAGCACCGCCGTCTTCTCCTTCACCATGGCTGCCGGCGAGATGCGCGAGGAGGGGTTGTGCGGAGGTGAGAGCGGGCGCGTTGGGCGGAGACGAGTAGAGCAGAGAGAGAATGCGGAGGCACTGTTCAAAAACCCTCGCCGGATGCATTTATAAGATCCCTTCCGAGTGGATGACAGGTGGGCCCGGTCGATATAATCACATCCCGAAACAGTCGCGCGGACGCGATACGTGGCGAAAAAGGCGACGCGAGAATCGAGGCGTCCATGCCCTATCTCATCCGAACGCCGCGGTCCGCCCCGCTTCACGCGCTTCCCCAAATTTCATATCCCGCAGAATCCGCGAACGGCAGATCGGTCTGTCAGACGCGGGATTTCCTGTGATCCGTCGCTCGGAAATTGTCAAAGTCCAAAAGATCACTCGACGAAAGAAAAGAATGGATCGAGTCGACTAAAGAAAAGTTGCTAAGCTCTCGACAAAGATGTTATCGGTCCAAGACAGCGCAAGACCAGCACACAAAAGCCAGTCGGAAACAACATCAACTCCTTCCTCACTCAAGCCTCAATCCATTCGGGGACTAATGATGTAGTCACGTACCTAGGGTAGGGTCATAGACCTGATCTAAATACCCTACCCAAGGACACCCTTAGAAGAAGATCACCTTCCAGTCGACCTACAAGGAATCCACTTGACTGACTTGATGGACTCGACCATGAAGACTCACTCGACCACCAGAAGGTCAAGAGGCACTCTGTACTGCAACGGTCTGTAATTAAGTAGACTTTATGGTAGTTAAGACACTTTATGTGGGACGTTACCAGTAACGCCCCAAACTTAATGTACTTTAAACCCTTCATTACGGGCTGGCGGGGATCCCGTGCACTCTATATAAGCCACCCCCTCCACGTGCGTAAGGGTTCGCACCCTGCATTTCAGATACACATAATCCACTCGACCGCCTCCGGCTCCGAGACGAGGGCTTTACTTCCTCCAGAAGGGCCTGAACTCGTACATCTCTTGTGTTTACAACCTCTCCATAGCTAGGACCTTGCCTCTCCATACCTACCCCCACTCTACTGTCAGACTTAGAACCACGACACCCCCTCCCCCATATATAAAGGAGCCAAGGGGGGAGGGGGCGGCCGGCCTAGGAGGGGGCGCGCCATGGGGAGTCCTACTCCCACTGGGAGTAGGACTCCCCTCTTCCTTATTGGACTAGGAGAGAAGGAAAGGGAGAGGGAGAGAAGGAAAGAGGGGGCCGGCCCCCCTTGCCCTAAACCAATTCGGTTTGGGCCTTGGGGGGGGGGCGCCCCACACCCCCTTGCTGCCCTCTATTTCCACTAAGGCCCATATAGGCCCATTAAGCTCCCGGGGGTTCCGGTAACCTCCCGGTACTCCGGTAAAACCTGATTTCACCCGGAACACTTCCGATATCCAAATATAGGCTTCCAATATATCAATCTTCATGTTTCGACCATTTCGAGACTCCTCGTTATGTCCGTAATCACATCTGGGACTCCGAGCAAACTTCGGTACCTCAAAACTCATAAACTCATAATATAACTGTCATCGAAACCTTAAGCCTGCGGACCCTACGGGTTCGAGAACTATGTAGACATGACCTATAACTGTTTCCGGTCAATAACCAATAGCGGAACCTGGATGCTCATATTGGCTCCTACGTATTCTACGAAGATCTTTATCGGTCAAACCGCATAACAACATACATTGTTCCCTTTGTCATCGGTATGTTACTTGCTCGAGGTTCGATCGTCGGTATCCAATACCTAGTTCAATCTCGTTACAGGCCAGTCTCTTTACTCGTTACGTAATGCATCATTATGTAACTAACTCTTTAGTTACATTGCTTGCAAGGCTTATAGTGATGTGCATTACCGAGAGGGCCCCCAGAGATACCTCTCCAACGATCGGGGTGACTAAACCTAATCTCTAAATACGCCAACTCAACATGTACCTTTGGAGACACCTGCAGAGCTCCTTTATAATCACCCATTTACGTTGTGACGTTTGGTAGCACACAAAGTGTTCCTCCGATAAACGGGAGTTGCATAATCTCATAGTTATAGGAACTTGTATAAGTCATGAAGAAAGCAATAGCAACATACTAAACAATCAAGTGCTAAGCTAACAGAATGGGTCAAGTCAATCACATCATTCTCCTAATGATGTGATCCCGTTAGTCAAATGAGAACTCATGTCTATGGTTAGGAAACTTACCCATCTTGGATTAATGAACTAGTCAAGTAGAGGCATACTAGTGACACTATGTTTGTCTATGTATTCACACATGTATTATGTTTCCGGTTAATACAATTCTAGCATGAATAATAAACATTTATCATGAAATAAGGAAATAAATAATAACTTTATTATTGCCTCTAGGGCATATTTCCTTCAGTCACCCACTTGCACTAGAGTCAATAATCTAGTTCACATCACCATGTGATTTAACACCAATGTTCATATCTGTATATGATTAACACCCATAGTTCACATCGTCATGTGACCCACACCCAAAGGGTTTACTAGAGTCAATCATCTAGTTCACATCTCTATGTGATTAACACCCAAAGAGTACTAAGGTGTGATCATGTTTTGCTCATGAGAGAAGCTTAGTCAACGGGTCTGTCACATTCAGAGCCGTATGTATTTTGCAAATATTCTATGTCTACAATGCTCTGCACGGAGCTACTCTAGCTAATTGCTGCCACTTTCAATATGTATCCAGATTGAGACTTAGAGTCATCTGGATCGGTGTAAAAGCTTGCACCGATGTAACTCTTTACGACGGGCTCTTTTGTCACCTCCATAATCGAGAAATATTTCCTTAGTCCTCACTTAGGATATTCTTGACCAATGTCCAGTGATCTACTCCTAGATCAATATTGTATTCCCTTACCAAATTCAGAACAAGGTATACAATAGTTTTGGTACATAGCATAGCATACTTTATAGAACCTATGACTGAGGCATAGGGAATGACTTTCTTTCTCTTTTCTATTTTCTGCCGTGGTCGGGATTTGAGTCTTACTCAATTTCACACCTAGGCAACACAGGCAAGAACTCTTTCTTTGACTGTTCCATTTTGAAATACTTCAAAATCTTGACAAGGTATGTACTTATTGAAAAACTTATCAAGCGTCTTGATCTATCTCAATAGATTTTGATGCGCAATATGTAAGTAGCTTTACTAAGGTCTTTCTTTTAAAGAACTCCTTTCAAATACGCCTTCATGCTTTCCAGAAAAATTCTAAATCATTTCTGATCAACAATATGTTACTCACATATATTTATCAGAAAGGCGGTAGTGCTCCCACTCACTTTATTGCAAATACAGGCTTCACCGCAAGTCTGTATAAAACTATATGCTTTGATCAACTTATCAAAGCGTATATTCCAACTCTGAGATGCTTGCACCAGTCCATAGATGGATCGCTGGAGCTTGTACATTTTGTTAGCACCTTTAGGATTGACAAAAACCTTCTGGTTGCATCATATACAACTCTGCTTTAAGAAAACCATTAAGGAATGCAGTTTTGACATCCATTTGCCAGATTTCATAAAATGTGCCAATTGCTAACATGATTCGGACAGACTTACACTACTAGGGAAAAGCCTATACACAGAATCTTAGCAGCAGCGCGGTTCAAAATAGAGCGCTGCTGCTAAGTAGTTGTAGCGCGGTTACGTAAACTCGCTGCTGATAAATATTTAGCGAGAGCGCTTTCGCCGAAAACGCGCTGCTACAAATATCGACCGCGGTGTTCCCCAACTCTAAGTAGCAGAGCGCTGTCGGAAATAGCGCCATGCTAAGCACGTAGTAGTAGCGCGGTTTCCTCAAGATCGCTGCCGATAAGTTTCAAATTGCCGCAATTTTTGTCCCGCTTAGCATGGCGCCTTACCTAAAAGCGCTGTTGTTAAGTTCTTAGCAGCAGCAGTTTCTCACCAGCGCCATCGCTAACCCCACCAACCCCCAACCCGTCCCTCCCCTCCCCCTTCCTTTTTTCCCTTCCCCCTACCTCCCCCTCTCCTCTCTTCCCTCCACCACATGCTCCCACTCTCACTTTTTTCCCTTCCCCCTACCTCCCCCTCTCCTCTCTTCCCTCCACCACATGCTCCCACTCTCACTCTTTTCTTCTCAATACTTCTCCCCCATTACCCTCTCTCTTCTCTATCCACCTTCTCTCTCTTCATTACTCCTACATAACTACACCACCTCCATTAATGCATCTCCTTTCTCTTTTTCCTTCCCCCTCCACTAGTTGAAGTTGTCTCCTTCCAAATTAGGTAGCTAGGTAGATGTAGGATTTAGTTAAGTGACCTATTTGCCCCCTAACTAGATCTATCTTTATCAAGAAGAGCTTAATTTGTGCACTTTTGATCTCCCTACAACATCATCTTCGGCCATCAAGATAGAGGTGATGAAACTTTCATGCTTTTGCAAAATGGAAATGTGTTTATGTGTGTGTGATATGTTTGTGGAAATTGTGTGTGTGGCATGAGTTGACGCCTTGTAAATTGTGCTTTTGAGTTGCCTATGTTTTGTCGAAATGTCGATTTATTTCGTTTCGCTAATTCCGGCAAACTCTAGATCCATATATGTCCTATTTTTAGGGAAGGTCATGCCAAATTTTTTTATGACTTTGATGCATGCATGCATTTTTACAATCAATTTTTTTATTATTACCGTGCAGAGTTGACGATGGTCAGTGGAACGATGGTGGACAGGTGGTTGCGGTCGGCGGTGCAAGACATGAAAGAAAATAACCGGACAGAGGTTTTATGTCCGTGTAGAAAATGCAAAGGAATAGTTTGGCTCGACCCCCATGACGATGGTCATGTCGAAGCGCACCTGCTCATGACTGGTTTCATGGATGGCTATACTAGGTGGATAATTGAAGATGAGGATGACGATGTTGAGGATGCCGATGGGGCAGGAAATGATGACACGGGGCAAGACGAAGAGATGATCGATAATGGCGGCGGGGAAGAGGCCGGACATGGCGGCGGAGAAGGGGCCGGACATGGCGGAGGAGAAGGGGCCGGACATGGCGGCGGAGAGAACAACATGGACTCCACGCAGCAGAGTTAAATCGGTACTAAGTTCAATTGTGTGGGACCCTCATGTTCAAGCATTGCTTCGCAAGGAGACGAATCTCGAGAGAGCTGCTTCTAGAGAGGAGGCTAAGCTGGAGCAACTGGTGGTAGACTCGAACACTCCATTGTATGATGGTTGCAATCCTGAGGTGACCCGGTTGAGTTTCACGCTCCAACTCCTGAAGACGAAGGCTAAAAACAAATGGACCGACACTAGCCTCGATGAGCATCTCAAGTACCTAAAGGATGTTCTTCCCGCGGGTAATCTATGTCCTACTAGTGTTGATGAGGCCAAGAAGATCGTGTGCCCTCTTGATCTGCCACACGTTAGATACCATGCATGCATAATTTATCGGAAGGAGCACGCGGAAAAAACAAGCTGTCCGGTGTGCAATGCTTCTCGATACAAGAAGGCCAGGAAGAAATGTCCCCAGAAAGTTGTATGGTACTTACCGATCACTCCCCGCCTCCGAGGTATTTTGTAGATCCCAAGGAAGCAAAGCTAATGCGCCGCACGTGGAGAGGAAGAAGCCCGACGATGGAGATGATCCGAAGGTGAGACACGTGAAGGATGGAAGCCGGTGGAGAGCGTTGAAGAGCTTCTATCGGTATTTTGAATGTGATGCAAGGAACATCGTGCTCGGCGGCGTGTACCGATGGCATGAATCCGTTTGGCAACCGTAACACCAACCATAGTACATGGCCCGTGTTTGTATGGATGTACAACCTCCCCCTGGTTGTGCATGAAATCAAGTACATTCACATGAGCATGCTTATTCAAGGGCCAAAACAACCAGGAAATAATATTAATTTGTATCTGGGGCTACTTCAAGAGGAGTTAGACACGTTATGGAAAACACCGCCAAGACATGGGACGCCAAAGAAAGATGAGTATTTCAACATGAGAGCGCTGATCACGACAAAGGCAGGACTATCTCGGTTATGGATATGTGGCAGGCCAGGTGTGCCATGGATATTGCGTATGCACGCGGTGCATGGATGATACAACGTCTCAGCAGCTAACGTCAAGGAAAGATGGCGGGTCTGGGAAAATCGTGTACATGGGGCATCGAAGATGTCTTGAACAGGACGACCCGTGGAGAAACCATGGAGATCTATTCAATGGTCACGCTAAGCATCGATGACCTCCACGTAAGCGGAGCGGTGCCGAAATCGATGAGCTATTGAAAAACTGGAATGAGTGCCCCGCGCCGGGAAAGACGATGAGAAAGGCGCCGGAGCCGCTGCCGAAGGTATGGAAGACGAGGTCTGTGTTCTGGGACTTGGAGTACTGGCACAAACTCGAGACACATCATTGCCTAGATCAAATGCATATCTGTAAGAATGTCCTTGAGAGCTTGCTCGCAACACTGATGAACATGCCGGATAAGACCAAGGATGGGCCGAAGGCAAGAAAAGGCTTGCAAGATTTGAAAATCAGGGAAGATCTGCACATGCCGCCCCATAAAATGTCAGACAAGACAGAGACGGAGACAGAGGCACGGGAGAAGAAGGGCAAGAAATTAAAGAAAGAAGATTATTGCCCCCCCCTCTTGCTTCACCTTAAGTCAGCTGAGATCAATCAATTCTTTAAGTGCCTTACGGAGTGAAAGTTAGTTCCGTTATCGTGGCAAGATAAGCGATATCTAGACACGGACAAGAAAAGATTCAGCGGGATGAAGTCTCATGACTGTCATGTGATGATGACGCAGATACTACCTGTTGCCCTTAGAGGGATAATGGACAAGCACGTCCGTGACACGCTTATTGGTCTCGCAACTTTTTGACGTCATCTCTAAAGTCGATCGGTGTGAAGCAGCTCCAAAGGCTACGAGGAAGAGATCGTTGTGATCTTGAATGAGCTTGAGATGTACTTCCGCCCGCGTTCTTCGACGTGATGGTGCATCTGTGTGTCCATATTGTGGATGACATAATAGACTGGGGCCGCCATTCCCGCACAACATGATGCCGTTTGAGAGGATGAATGGGATCATCAAAGGATTCGTTCAGAATATGTCCCGTCCGGATGGAAGCATCGTCCAGGGCTATTTGGCACAAGAGTGCATCTCTTTCGTGAGAATTTTCTATATGGCGCAGACCAGCCGCTTTGGTGTTAGTGTTGGTTTGCCCGCTAACAAGCACGATGGGAGGCTCAAGGAGATGGTCATCAGAACGGTCGCAGGAACTGCACGTGGCATACAGATCGACGCAGCGATTTTGACAGAGCAAACTTGGTAGTGCTACAACACCTAGACGAGGTAGATCCTTTCGTGGCACCGCACAAAGAAATTATCGCAAAGAAGTATCGTGACCGGGGGGTATGCAGGACGGACGCCGAAGTTACTAGAGAGCACAACTCCACTTTCCTGCATTGGTTCAAAGAGCATATTATTGCTAATCCCCCGGAGGAGGGCTCTAAGGACGGATTGCTCATATACGCTTTAGCACATGGCCCCTCGCCCAACCTCGTAACCTATCAGGCATATGATATCAACGGATACACGTTCTACACGGAGGCAAAAGATATGGACAGTGATGATCGTAACTCGGGGTGACGATGGAATGCATGACCGCAGCGACAACGGCACAACCGAACGATTTTATGGAAGGGTCGAGGAGATCTGGGAGCTTGACTACTCGACTGCACAACACGACGATGTTCCGTGTCGATGGGCTAAGAATGTCGAAGAGAAAGCCGGATGTTCACTACCATGACTATACCCGACGGCAAGAGCGCTACCGTGAACGCTATCGCAAAAAACGAGCCATGGGTACACGCTAAGCACGTGACACAATGCTTCTTCATAACTGACCCGCGCAATCCCAGCCGTGTTGTTGTGAGGAGAGGCAAAAGGAACATCATTGGAATGGATGGAGTCGCCAACGAGGAAGACTATGATCAGTATGGCAACCCAATGAGGGAAGATGACGATGATGATGAAGTATACGTCAAAAGAAGAATCAATACTACATTACCTAAGAAAAATCGTACTCCATGGAAAAGGCAAAGTCACAATGAGGGGCTCAATTATTCTTCGATTTAACAAGAAGGGAAAGAAGCTGACTCAAAAACGAAAATGTCAAAGACCGAGGAAACATATGTTATGGGTCCAATGATGTGTAATATATATATGTTCCTATTTTGTATACACACTTAGCCATATGATGTGTAATATATATGTTCCTATTTTGCATACATATTTAACCGTCAAATGATGCAATATATATCGCCCTCCCTTCGTTCACTGCCCTCGGGAAATAAAAGTGGGATAAAATAAAGGAAAAGAAAAATGAAAACTGGCAGTAGCAACGGTAGTAGCAGCGCGTTTCCACAAAACCGCTGCTGCTACAGACCATAGTAGTAGCGTGTTTCTTGTAAACCGCTGCCGCTACGCACCATAGTAGTAGCGTGTTTCCCATAAAGCGCTGCAGCTACATATCATAGTAGTAGCACGTTTTGACATAACGCGCTACTGCTACGTCCACTTAACCCAAAATTCTCACTCGTCCAGCTTCATCCCGCCACATTTCCCCCCAAATCCCCACTCTCTCTCCGGCCCCCGTCGCCCGCCGCGCCCGACCCGCCCCGCGCTTCGCCCTAACTCCTTCATGGCTGGCGCTAGCTTCAGCGCTTCGCCCGTCGGCCCCGACCCGACCCGCCTTCGCCCCGACCCGCCCCGCCGCCTCGACCACGCCGCCGCCCCGACCCAGCCGCCGCCCCGACTCGCGCGCTGGCGCGCCTCGACCACGCCGCTCGCCCCGACCCAACCGCTCGCCCCGACTCGGCCGGCCTTCGCCGCCGACCAGCGGCTCGCCCCGACCCGTCGGCCCTCGCCTCCTCGCCCCTGCACTCTCTGTAACCCCCCTCTCTCTGCTAGGGTTCTTCATGTTAATTAATTAGGTTATCCATTTAGTTATGAATTTAGCTAGGTTTCAAAATTAGCTGAATTTATATGGAAATTTGAACTGGACATGTGATATGTGCATATGTCATGTTTTGGACATGTCATGTTTGGAAAATGATCCGAGTGGCCTATGTTACGCCGAAATGTTGATTCATTTCCGTTTCGGTGAATTTCAGGCGCTCGATTTGTCCATTTTTTAGCAAAGGTCATGCCGAAATTTCTCGTGAATAAAGGCATGATTTGTGCTACATAGTTGGCATATCGAGTGCTGGCACATAGATTTCTTTTTACGTCATTTCTCATTTATTCATACTTTTAGAAATAAATGAGGCCACTTAATCATAGGAAACATGTCGAACAACGAAGAAACTAGGCCTTCACCAAGATGCGATTTAGATGGATTATGATGGTGAACAAGAGTACTCGACTATTTGATTGCTAAGCAAGGTTTGCAGGTCGGCCTCGATGATGGTATCGACGCCGACATCGACACCGACGGCGCCGCATCGACGGCGCCGGCACCGATGGCGGCGCCGAGACCGTGGGGAAGGTACGGCGGGAAGGTACCGCCCGATGCCGATACCGAAAAGAGGAAGCATAAGAAGCGGAGGATATGAAAACCTAACAAACTAGGGATTGGACGACTTGTGATCACAAAGATGGCACCTGGCAAGTTTGAGCCGTTAGAGCCGGAAGAACCTCGCAAGTGCTATGGGAACCAAGTAGGATGCATCCTACGGGAATGCGCGAGCATCAACGACGATGACTTAAGGAGTAAAGAACATTTGACGCAGTTGCTCCTAATGAAGTTGCACAAGAGTTCAAGTTCCCCGACCGGGATGATAACATAGAACAACCGTGGGATGATCCGAAGATGAAAAAGATTAACAATCACGCCATGGGCATGTTCAGCAATGATTTGGCCTCCGGAAAGGGAGGGTGAAACGAGCTATTGAGGCTGATGAACCCCGTCCAAGATTCGGAGGAAAATCCGACACTTACGGAAGAGGAGTTTGAAAAGTTCAAGGACACTTGCGCTACCGAGGCAGCCAAGGCTAAGGCTGCGAAATTCAAAAGCCTTCAGCTCCGAACACGGAAGCATCGCCCGAAGCCGTGGCTACCTCGGTAAAAGGCCCATATGGGATAAGGAGGACGCGAACGTGAAGCCGCTGGTCTCCTGCACCCCTTCGCAAGTTCACCAACCCCTTGGAGCATGACTTCATCGGGGCCCACTACAAGTGGGACAAGGAGAAAAGGTTTTTACACGGACAAGATCACGAGGAAATTGATTAGACTATCGAGAAGCAACACCGCTTGCAGCCGAAAGCCCTACTTCTCGATGAGGCCCAAGTGGGACACCCTCTCAACCGGCCTTGAACGAACTTAAGGGACTCCCGCTGGACCAGCGGCCGCAATATGGTCGTGTGCACGGCGCCGAGACGGCGCCACGTGGAAGGTGTTTACAACGACGCCCGAGGCCAAGAAGCGAAAAAGAAGTTTAGTCAGCAGACATTGACGCAAAGGTGAAGCTTGCGGTCGAGAAAAAAGCAGCCGAGGACGCGAAAAAAGCAGCCGAGGACAAATATGAGTTGCTACAGCAGGCGGTCAATGCAGCAGTAACGGCTCGCGAAATGATTTCGCTATTAACTTGGTTCCATTATCATCAATCGGGCGAAGGAAAATCCAAACAAGACGGTACATGATTTCCGATGCCCGCCGTCACGAGCAACTCCATGAACAACAACACCATCGCACCATCACTTGCTCAAGCAACCGGCCTCTCTCGCAGCCGCTCCCGCCATAGCAGCCCGTCCTCGGCCTCGAAGCGCTAGGTGGGCCTTCGTCTTTGGCTGAGCTCGACGCCACACGGTAATTACATGTCGCACCAACATATATATATATATATAATATTCCATTTTTGTTGCTTTCGGTTGTTTTACACCACAGCATATGTGTTTGCTTGTGAAAGAAACCCCATGCACCATACTCTACTTGATCAAAGGCCGAAGGTGGACATGGGAAAGGGGATGATAATGGACCCTCTCAATGCACATTCCACAACCACCCGATCTCACTGGGCACTTCAGGGTAGCTTGACCAGTGTGAAATCGGGCACGAGGATTTGCCTCCTCCAAGACAAAGATGTGGGAGCGGACGACGAGACCCCGCCATGGATTGGACAATGCAAGGGTTGGGTGCTGCTATGGTCAAGAATCTTATTCGTGCCGAGCCGCCGAGAGCACACCAATAACTACCACACATCAACAAGCATGTGCGGAGACCACCACCCCACCTACGCAATTACCAGCCTCGTAGTAGTGCCGGTGAGAGCGGCGACGACATGATGAAGGGGTGCAATAGTATGGCTGATGTACCAGAGAACAGAGAATGGATGATGAGACGGAGGTCGACCCTATGGATTACCTCAATACAAACGCAGTATGATCGTGACATAGATATGATGAGTCAACCATATGACGAATCGGGCTATCGCTTGCTAATGAGGATATGGATGATATGCCGGGCAGGGCCGTACCATGGAATGCAAAAGTCTCTCTTCATGAAATCCTCACAGACACGCTCAAGATGCCGCCAACACAAGCTCAACTAGCCGGGCGCGAGGGTCGCGACACTACTTAGCCCGGGAACACTTGGGCAGGTGTTAAGGAAGGGTCCGAAGGTGTGCCCAAGAAAAAGGAGAGGAAGAGATCGGGGAAGGTAACTGCCTCCAAACAAGCCAGAGCACACAGCAGCCAGACGATGCATTCTGAAGAGCGTGTACCCGTGAAAGGTGCGGTCATGTTCCATCTCACGGGCGAGCCGATGCTACCGCCGAAACCGCTGGAGGCACTATCAGGGGATCTCAGGAGACTGCACGACCATGTGCTGTCGACTGAGAAAAGCCTACTAGCCTCAAAGGATCCGGGATATCCGACATACGCGCTCGTGTGCTCGAGGGAAGTGCTACGTCGACACACGGCCCGCTGGAGGTGTTCTTCCTGCGGTTTGACCATATCTTTGAGATGTTTCTAACAAGGCGGCTTGATTTTACTATCGTCCGCCTTTTTGCGCTACATATGAGCTCCGGCGTGAAGAGTGAAGAAGTCTCGCAAATCTGTGTGGCGGATCCGTACTACATGCATGAGTCTTTCTTGAGTCTCGGCGACTTTGAGCGTGAAACTGCTAGGGAGTACCTCCAAAACTTCATGGTACAGAATAAGGACCGGGAAATTGTCCTCGTGCCTTATCATCCAAAGTAAGTCAGTTCCGGACAACCCTTTCGTACATTTCAATCATTCCTTCTCTCTCATATGGGGAATAATTTGAGATGTCTTTTCCCCACAGCAACGGGCGCGCCGTTCTTATCATTCTTTACCCGCAAGTCTCCCACGCCGTGTATTTTGACCCTTCGAGAGACTATGAGAAAAAGGACTACACCAACATAATGAATATTCTAGATGATGCTCTCCAAGGCTTCAGCTATAGAGGTGGCCACGTGCATATCAGGAAACAAAGGAACAAGAAGATGGGTTTCGCGCATAAAACTAACTTCTCCTGCATCCATGTCCCAAAACCAAGCAAGAAGGATGGATTCTACATCGTCCATCTCATGATTCAGTTCAACACGGATCACCAAAGCTTCAGATTAACAGCAGAAATGATGATCATATCCACAAGTGGCTAGAATCTCATGGAGAAGCTTAATTAAACTTAGAGATGACTTCTTTCGCATCCAAAGCGACATTGCGACGATCATCATGAAAGAAGTAAATCGATGAAGGGATGTTCCACCACGGCCCTATATCGCGAAATGACGTCCGAACTCGCATAGGCATGCAACGCCTAGACCTCACGCCGCTCAAGCAGCTAGGGTTCGTCCTCGATGATATGGAAGGATGGAACTTCTAGTGATTTATGATGCCGATGATGATGATATGTGTCGGTTGAACTTGTATACTTTTGTAGCGATGAAACTTTGTGATGTCCACGGTCCTCGCCGAACTTGCGTAACGCTACTTTGTTAGTTGGCGTCACGATGACCTGCGTACCTCTAGTTAATTAATTTGCGATCGTATATGTTGCATCTAGTTGCTAACCTTTCTTTTTTGGTGTTGCTCTAGTATATTTTTTGCATATATATGATTGTACATCCTCTTCATGAACATGCATCTCTAACGGTACCTAGTTTCTTGATGGCGAGATGGAAATGCTATGTCGTGTACAAAGGAAGGTTCCGGGTGTACAACGAGTGGCATGAGTGTCGGCGCAAGTGAATGGGTTCACGGGCGCCAGCCATAAAGGCTTCAAAAGCAGACAAGAAGGTGAAGCTAGTTACTTGAGGTTCACGCTAAGCGAGAGAGGACTCAGAATCGCCACCTCATGTACTGCATGGTTCCGCCTCACTCATAGTGATAGCACTTCTTGCGTATGCCTTTGTTTAGATGGATGACGTTGTTGTAGTTGCAAGTATTCGAGACTTGCATGTATTGCTATTTTCGAGATGATAACAAGATATCACTTTGTGTTGGATGATGATTATGAAGAGACTATTTGTATGTACATGCTATGATTACATTTGTGGTCTCGCAGCATTTGTATGTGTATCATGATGAAATTTCTATGTGCTCAAGATTCTTCTACAAAGCCGGTTCAAATACAAAACAAATATGCCAAAAAACTACTTAAATTAGCAGTAGCGAGTGTACAAAAGTTAGCAGCAGCCAATAATAGCAGTAGCTCGTCTCTGCCAAAGAGCGCTTAGCGCTAATAGTGGTAGCGAAGCTTCCCACAACGCGCTGCTGCTAGACTTGTATAGCAGAGCTGGTGGGCACGCCGCCATCTTGCTATGAGTTAGCTGTAGCGCCGTATTAGTAGTGCGGGTACCCGCGCTACTGATACATCTAAAACCCGCGCTGCTGCTAGCCTTTTCCCTAGTAGTGTTAAGCATCGCTACAGTTGAGAAAATCTCATTGTAGTCAACACCTTGAACTTGTCGAAAACCTTTTTGCGACAAGTCGAGCTTTGTATATAGTAACACTACTATCAACGTCTGTCTTCCTCTTGAAGATCCATTTATACAATATGGCTTGCCGATAATCGGGCAACTCCACCAAAGTCCACACTTTGTTCTCATACATGGATCCCATCTTAGATTTCATGGCCTCAAGCCATTTTGCGGAATCTGGGCTCATCATCGCTTCCTCATAGTTCGTAGGTTCATCATGGTCTAGTAACATGACTTCCAGAACAGGATTATCATACCACTCTGGTGCGGATTGTATTTTGGAAGACCTACGAGGTTTTGTAGTAACTTAATCTAAAGTTTCATGATCATCATCATTAGCTTCCTCACTAATTGGTGTAGGAATCACTGGAACTGATTTCTGTGATGAACTACTTTCCAATTTGGGAGAAAGTATAGATTACCTTATCAAACTCTACTTTCCTCCCACTCACTTCTTTCGAGAGAAACTCCTTCTCTAGAAAGGATCCATTCTTAGAAACGAATGTTTTGCCTTCGGATCTGTGATAGAAGGTGTACCCAATAGTTTCCTTTGGGTATTCTATGAAGACGCACTTCTCTGATTTGGGTTCGAGCTTATCAGGTTGAAACCTTTTTCACATAAGCATCGCAACTCCAAACTTTAAGAAACGACAGCTTACACTACTAGGGAAAAGGCTATACACAGAATCTTAGCAGCAGCGAGGGCTAAAAACCCTCGCTACTGCTACTTACTAGCAGCGCAGGTTTTTAAACCTCGCTACTACTTGTTGATAGCAGAATATGGGTTTGTAACCTCGCTACTACTAAGCGGTCTGCCGTGCCCCGGGATATGCCATAGTAGTAGCGAGGGTTTTAACACTGCTGCTGCTAAGCTCATAGCGAGAGTAGCGGGTTTTAACCTCGCTATTACTAACCCGCCATCGCTATCAACTTAGTAGTAGCGAGGTTAAAACCCGCCATCGCTAATCGTCTCATCATAGTAGTAGCGGGTCCGCCTATTTGGCAAAGTCTACCCCCCCTAGATCGCCTTTTCAGTTTTAAAAAAAAATAAAAGAAAATGATAAAAATGTCAATAAAATAAAATAAAATAAGTTTCCCATGTGATATGTGGTCTAGTTGTTGGGAAAATTTACAAATATGAATTTCTACTTTATTTGCAAAATCTCTCTGGAAATTTGTAAAATGGCCATAACTTTTGCATACGAACTCAGATAAAAAAGTTTTTTATATGAAAAAGCATCTACTCGAAAACCAACATCCGAATTTAACGGGGGGAACCCCGTTAAACATTTTTAAAATCCTCAAAAGCCTAACAGAAAAAAGTTACGGGGCTTTTAAGATCTGGAGGCAAAAAAATTCAAAAAAAATTATTATTTTTTAGTTTTTGTTAAATCTGGTCAAACTATGGTCAAACTAATTATTCAAGAATATTAGTGTTAATAAATAATTATTTTAGTTTTTTTGAATTTTGGTCAAATCTGGTCAAACTGTGGTCAAATCTGGTCAAACTAATTATTCAAGAAATATTAGTGTTACTAATTTTTTAGAACAATAGTTTCAAACTCAAACAGTGAAATGTGTGACTTCATGCTCAAGCTAAATTCCTGAGGTTAATAGGATTGACATCTCACTATTGTCAGGAAAACAACAAGTGCAGACTTGGAAACGAGGAGAATAGAACCCGAAGTTAAGCGTGCTCAAATGGAGTAGTGAGAGGATGGGTGACCGTCCGGGAAGTTAGATGATTTGGAATGATGAGGGGTGATTAGAGATTAAATTGAGCAGCGATTAGGGGTGATTAGAGATTTGAGTTAAAATAATTCAGAAATTTGAAAATTTCGAAAAAAAAATCAAAAAAAAATTCGAAAAAATTCAAAAAGAAAATTTCCGAGATTACAGGTTAGTAGTAGCGCGGTTTTAAACCCCGCCATCGCTATATCGTTAGTCTGTAGCGCTTATTAGTAGCGCTGGTACCAAGGCCGATAGGCCTAAAACCCGCGCTGCTGCTAGGCTTTTCCCTAGTAGTCTTAGGTTTACTGCTAAACCATAGTTCATACGGTGTCGTCTCAACGGATTTAGATGGTGCCCTAGTTAAAGTGAATGCAGCTATCTCTAATGCATAATGTTGGGGAACGTTGCAGAAAATTAAAATTTTTCCTACGGATTCACCAAGATCCATCTATGAGTTCATCTAAGCAACGAGTAACGGGAGAGAGATTGCATCTACATACCACTTGTAGATCGCGTGCGGAAGCTTGCAAGGTGATGATGGAGTCGTACTCGAACGTGATTCAGATCACCGATGCCAAGTGCTGAACGGACAGCACCTCCGCGCTCAACACACGTGACGGGACGAGCGACGCCTCCTCCTTCTTGATCCAGCAAGGGGAAGGAGAGGTTGAGGAAGACAGCTCCACCGGCAAAGACGACGTGCAGTGATGGTGGAGAAGCAAGATCTCGGCTGTGGCTTCACGAGCTCTTACGGAGGAGGAGATGTGTTGGGAGGGAGGGCTGCGCCTTGGGAGTTGCTCCAGCAGCCCCCCTCCCCCTTTATATAGGCCCCTGGTGGTGGCTGGCCCTCGAGATCCAATCTCCTGGGGGGCGGCCAAGGGGGTGGAGTGCCCCTGCGGTGGGCGCCCCACCCCTAGGGTTTCAACCCTAGGCGCTAGGTGGGCCTAGGGGCGCACCATCCCCCGTGGGCTGGTTCCTTCCCTTTGGCCCATGGGTCCCTCCGGATAGGTGGCCCCACCGGTGGACCTCGACCTTCCGTGGTCCCAGATTTTACCGAAACCCCAAACTTTCCCGATGGTCAAACACCACTTCCTATATAATATTCTTTACCTCCCGACCCTTCCGAACTCCTCGTGACGTCCGGGATCTCATCCGGACTCAACAACATTCGGTGGTCACATACTTGACTTCCTACTAACCCTAGCGCCACCGAACCTTATGTGTAGACCCTACGGGTTCGGGAGACACGCAGACATGACCGAGACGACTCTCGGCAATAACCAACAGCGGGTCCGATACCCATGTTGGCTCCTACATGCTCCTCGATGATTTCATCGGTTGAACCACGATGTCGAGGATTCGATCAAACCTCGTATGCAATTCCTTTGTCAATCGGTACGTTATTTGCCCGAGACTCGATCGTCGGTATCCCAATACCTTGTTCAGTCTCGTTACGCAAGTCACTTTACTGCATCAGTAATGCATGATCCCGTGGCCAACACCTTGGTCAACTTGAGCTCATTATGATGATGCATTACCGAAGTGGGCCCAGAGATACCTCTCCGTCATACGGAGTGACAAATCCCAGCCTCGATCCGTGTCAACCCAACAGATACTTTCGGAGATACCGTAATGCACCTTTATAGTCACCCGATTACGCCAGACGCTTGATACACCCAAGGCACTCCTACAAGAACCGGAGTTACACGATCTCATGGTCGAAGGAATAGATACTTGACATTGGCAAAGCTTCTAGCAAACGAACTATACGATCTTTTATGCTATGCTTATGATTGTCTTGTCCATCACATCATTCTCCTAATGATGTGATCCCGTTATCAAAGACATCCAATGTCCATAGTCAGAAACCATGACTATCTATTGATCACAACGAGCTAGTCAACTAGAGGCTCACTAGGGACATTTGTGGTCTAAGTGTTCACGCGTATTACGATTTCAGATAATACAGCTTATAGCATGAACAAAAGACAATTATCATGAACATTGAAATATAATAATACTTTTATTATTGCCTCTAGGGCATATTTCCAACAGTCTCCCACTTGCACTAGAGTCACCAATCTAGTTACATTGTGATGAATCGAACACCCATAGAGTTCTGGTGTTGATCATGTTTTGCACGCGAGAGAGGTTTAGTCAACGGATCTGCGACATTCAGATCCGTGTGCACTTTGCAAATTTCTACGTCTCCATCTTGAACATTTTCACGGATGGAGTTGAAGCGACGCTTGATGTGCCTGGTCTTCTTGTGAAACTTGGGCTCCTTGGCAAGGGCAATAGCTCCAGTGTTGTCACAGAAGAGTTTGATCGGCCCCGACGCATTGGGTATGACTCCTAGGTCGGTGATGAACTCCTTCACCCAAATCGCTTCATGCGCTGCCTCCGAGGCTGCCATGTACTCCGCTTCACATGTAGATCCCGCCACGACGCTCTCGCTTGTACTGCACCAGCCATCGCTCCACCATTCAACATATACACGATCCGGTTTGTGACTTAGAGTCATCCAGATCTGAGTCGAAGCTAGCGCCGACGTAACCCTTACGATGAGCTCTTCGCTCCTCCATAAACGAGAAACATGTCCTTTGTCCTTTCGTGTACTTCAGATATTCTTGACCGCTGTCCGGTGTTCCTTGCGGGATTACTTTGGTATCTTGCAACCAAACTTACGGCAAGGTTTACATCGGTCCGTACACAAGATGGCATACATAATAGATCCTATGGCTGAAGCATAGGGATGACACTCATCTCTTCTTTATCTTTTGCGTGGTCGGTGGATCGAGCTGAGCTCAATTTCACACCTTGTAACATAGGCAAGAACCCTTCTTGGACTGATCCATTTTGAACCTCTTCAAAATCTTATCAAGGTATGTGCTTTGTGAAAGACCTATGAGGCGCCTCGATCTATCTCTATAGATCTTGATGCCTAATATATAAGCAGCTTCTCCAAGGTCCTTCATTGAAAAACACTTGTTCAAGTAGGCCTTAATGTTGTCCAGAGTTTCGATCATTTCCCATCAAGAGTATGTCATCTACATATAATAGGAGAAATGCTACAGAGCTCCCACTCACTTTCTTGTAAACGCAGCTTCTCCATAAGTCTCAAGATAAACCCAAACGCTTTGATCATCTCATCAAAGCTTAATGTTCCAACTCCGAGATGCTTGCACCAGTCCATAAATGGATCGCTGGAGCTTGCATACTTTGTTAGCGTTCGAGGATCGACAAAACCTTCCGCTGCATCATATACAGCTCTTCCTTAAGATGTCCGTTAAGGAATGCCGCTTTGACGCCCATCGCCATATCTCATAATCATAGTATGCGGCAATTGCTAACATGATTCGGACGGACTTAAGCTTCGCCACGGAGAGAATGTCTCGTCAGAAGTCAATCCCTTGAACTTGTCGATAACCCTTAGCGACAAGTCGAGCTTTATAGATGGTAACATTACCATCCGCGTCCGCCTTCTTCTTAAAAATCCATTTATTTTCTATCGCCGCCGATCATCGGGCAAGTCTGTCAAAGTCCATACTTTGTTTTCATACATGGATTCTATCTCGGATTTCATGGCCTCAAGCCATTTGTTGGAATCCGGCCCGCCATTGCTTCTTCATAGTTCAAGGTTCATTGTTGTCTAGCAACATGATTTCCATGACAGGTTGCCGCACTCACAGTGCGGAACGTGTCCTCGTGGACCTTGAAGTTCAGTAGTAACTTGATCCGAAGTACCTTGATCATCATCAACGTTTTCCTCTTCAGCTGGTGTGGGCATTACAGGAACGGTTTCCTGCGCTGCACCACTTTCCCGTTCGAGAGGTAGTACTTCATCGAGTTCTACTTTCCTCCCACTTACTTCTTTCGAGAGAAACTCTTTCTCCAGAAAGCATCCGTTCTTGGCAACAAAGATCTTGCCCTCGGATCTTAAGTAGAAGGTATACCCGACAGTTTCCTTAGGGTATCCTATGAATACGCATTTTTCCGACTTGGGTTCGAGCTTTTCAGGTTGAAGTTTCTTGACATAAGCATCGCATCCCCAAACTTTTAGAAACGACAGCTTAGGTTTCTTCCCAAACCATAATTCATACGGTGTCGTCTCAACGGATTTAGACGGTGCCCTATTTAAAGTGAATGTAGCTGTCTCTAGAGCGTATCCCCAAAATGATAGCGGTAAATCGGTAAGAGACATCATAGACCGCACCATATCCAATAGAGTGCGATTCGACGCTCGACACACCGTTTATTTGAGGTGTTCCAGCGGCGTGAGTTGTGAAACGATTCCACATTTTCTTAAGTGTGTACCAAATTCGTGACTTAAGTATTCTCCCCACGATCTGATCGAGGAACTTTATCTTTCGGTCACGTTGATTCTCTACCTCACTCTGAAATTCCTTGAACTTTTCAAAGGTCTCAGACTTGTGTTTCATTAAGTAGACATACCCATATCTACTTAAGTCATCGGTGAGAGTGAGAACATAACGATATCCTCCATGAGCCTCAACGCCATTGGACCGCACACATCGGTATGTATGATTTCCAACAAGTTGGTTGCTCGCCCATTGTTCCGAGAACGGAGTCTTGGTCATTTTGCCTAAGAGGCAAGGTTCGCATGTGTCAAACGATTCATAATCAAGAGACTCTAAAAGTCCATCAGCATGGAGCTTCTTCATGCGCTTGACACCAATGTGACCAAGGCGGCAAATGCCACAAGTATGTGGGACTATCGTTATCAACTTTACATCTTTTGGCATCCACACTATGAACATGTGTAATATTACGCCGAGATTCATTAAGAATAAACCATTGACCATCGGAGCATGACCATAAAACATATCTCTCATATAAATCGAACAACCATTATTCTCAGACTTAAATGAGTAGCCATCTCGTATCAAACGAGATCCAGATACAATGTTCATGCTCAAACATGGCACTAAATAACAATTATTGAGGTTCAAAACTAATCCCGTAGGTAAATGTAGAGGCAGCGTGTCGACGGCGATCACATCGACTCGAACCATTCCCGACGCCGATCGTCACCTCGCCCTTCGCCATCTCCGCTTATTCCGCAGCTCCTGTTGTGAGTTACAAATATGAGCAACGGCACCGTATCCAATTCCCAGGAGTTACTACGAGTAATTGGTAAGGTACACATCAATTACATGTATATCAAATATACCTTTGGTGTTGCCGGCCTTCTTATCCGCTAAGTATTTGGGGCAGTTCCGCTTCAAAGGACCCTTCCCTTGCAATAAAAGCACTCACCTCGTGCTTGGGTCCATTCTTTGACTTCTTCCCGCAACAAGCTTACGGGCGCGCAACATCTTTGCCGCCCTTCTTGAAGTTCTTTTTACCCTTGCCCTTCTTGAACTTAGTGGTCTTATTGACCATCAACACTTGATGTTCTTTCTGATTTCAGCCTCTGCTGACTTCAAAGATCGAGAACACTTCAGAATGGTCTTTTCCATCCTCGCATGTTGTAGTTCATCACAAAGCTCTTGTAGCTTGGTGGGAGCGATCGAGGATTCTGCCAATGACCGCCTCATCCGGGAGGTTAATGTTCAACTGGGTCATACGGCGTGCAACCCGGACATCTTCGAGGATGTGCTCACCGATGTAACTGTTTTCCTCCATCTTACAATCTGTAGAACTTGTCGGAGACATCATATCTCTCAACCCGGCATGAGCTTGGAAAACTAGTTTCAGCTCTTCAACATCTCATATGCTCCGTGATGCTCAAAACGCTTTTGGAGCCCCGGTTCTAAGCTGTAGAGCATGCCGTGACCGAACGAGGGAGTAATCATCAAGACGAGATTGCCAAGCATTCATAACGCCTTGGTTCTTCGACGGAGCGTCACCTAGCGGTCCTTCTAGGACATATTGCTTCTGGCAGCTATGAGGATGATCTCGTGTTCCGGACCCATCCGATAGTTGCTGCCATCATCTTTCAGCTTGGTTTTCTAGGAACGCGTTGAAGTTCATGTTGACATTAGCGTTGGCCATTGATCTACAAGACATATTTGCAAAGGTTTTAGACTAAGTTCATGATAATAAAGTTCTTAATCAAAATTATGAACTCCCACTTAGATTAGACATCCTCTAGTCATCTAAGTGTTACACGATCCGAGTCGATTCAGCCCGTGTCCGATCATCACGTGAGACGGACTAGTCATCGCCGGTGAACATCTTCATGTTGATCGTATCTTCCATACGACTCATGTTCGACCTTTCGGTCTCCGTGTTCCGAGGCCATGTCCGCACATGCTAGGCTCGCAAGTTAACCCTAAGTGTTTTCGCTGTGTAAAACTGTCTTACACCCGTTGTATGTGAACGTAAGGATCCATCACACCCGATCATCACGTGGTGCTTAGAAACGATTTAACCGTAGCAACGGTGCACGTTAGGGAGAACACTTCTTGAAATTTTGTAAGGGATCATCTTATTTACTACCGTCGTCCTAAGTAAACAAGATGCATAAACATAATAAACATCACATGCAATTATATAGTTGTGACATGATATGGCCAATATCATCAAGCTCCATTGATCTCCATCTTCGGGCTCCATGATCATCTTGTCACCGCTTGACACCATGATCTCCATCATCATGATCTCCATCATCGTGTCTTCATGAAGTTGTCACGCTAACGACTACTTCTACTTCTATGACTAACGCGCTTAGTAATGAAGTAAAGTAGTTTACATGGCTCTTCAATGACACGCAGGTCATACAAAAAATAAAGACAACTCCTATGGCTCCCGCCGGTTGTCATACTCATCGACATGCAAGTCGTGAATCCTATTACAAGAACATGATCTCATACATCACAATTCATCATTCATCACAACTTCGGCCATATCACATCACATGATCAATCGCTGCAAAAACAAGTTAGACGCCCTCTAGTTGTTGTTGCATCTTTACGTGGCTGCGATTGGGTTCTAGCAAGAACGTTTTCTTACCTACTAATCACCACAACGTGATTTTGTCAACTTCTATTTACCCTTCATAAGGGCCTTGTTCATCGAATCCGCCCAACTAAAGTGGGAGAGACAGACACCCGCCACCACCTTATGCAACTAGTGCATGTCATTGGTGGAACCGGTCTCACGAAGCGCACGTAAGGTTGGTCCGGCCGCTTCATCCCACAATACCGCTGAGCAAGAAAAGACTAGTAGAGGCAAGTAAGATGACAAGATCAACGCCCACAACAAATTGTGTTCTACTCGTGCATTAGAAAACTACGATAGACCTAGCTCATGATGCCACTGTTGGGGAACGTTGCTAGAAAATTAAAATTTTTCCCACGGCTTCACCAAGATCCATCTATGAGTTCATCTAAGCAACGAGTAACGGAGAGAGATTGCATCTACATACCACTTGTAGATCGCGTGCGGAAGCTTGCAAGGTGATGATGGAGTCGCACTCGAACGTGATTCAGATCACCGATGCCAAGTGCTGAACGGACAGCACCTCCGCTCAACACACGACGGGACGAGCGACGCCTCCTCCTTCTTGATCCAGCAAGGGGAAGGAGAGGTTGAGGAAGACAGCTCCACCGGCAAAGACGACGGCGTGGTGATGGTGGAGAAGCAAGATCTCGGCCAGGCTTCGCCGAGCTCTTACGGAGGAGGAGATGTGTTGGGAGGGAGGGCTGCGCCTGGGAGTTGGTCCAGCAGCCCCTCCCTCCCCCCCTTTATATAGGCCCCTGGTGTCCGCCCTCGAGATCCAATCTCTGTGGGGCGGCGGCCAAGGGGTGGAGTGCCCCCCAAGCCGGTGGGCGCGCCACCCCTAGGGTTTCAACCCTAGGCGCAGGGGTGGGCCTAGGGGCGCACCATCCCCCGTGGGCTGGTTCCTTCCCTTGGCCCATGGGGCCCTCCGAGATAGGTGGCCCCACCGGTGGACCCGGGACCTTCCGTGGTCCCTGATTTCACCGAAACCCACGAAACTTTCCCGATGGTCAAACACCACTTCCTATATATTATTCTTTACCTCCGGACCCTTCCGAACTCCTCGTGACGTCCGGGATCTCATCCGGACTCAACAACATTCGTGGTCACATACTTGACTTCCTACTAACCCTAGCGCCACCGAACCTTGAGTGTGTAGACCCTACGGGTTCGGAGATACGCAGACATGACCGAGACGACTCTCGGGCAATAACCAACAGCGGGTCTGGATACCCATGTTGGCTCCTACATGCTCCTCGATGATTTCATCGGTTGAACCACGATGTCGAGGATTCGATCAAACCTCGTATGCAATTCCTTTGTCAATCGGTACGTTATTTGCCCGAGACTCGATCGTCGGTATCCCAATACCTTGTTCAGTCTCGTTATCGCAAGTCACTTTACTCGCATCCGTAATGCATGATCCCGTACAACACCTTGGTCAACTTGAGCTCATTATGATGATGCATTACCGAAAGGGCCCAGAGATACCTCTCCGTCACACGGAGTGACAAATCCCAGCCTCGATCCGTGTCAACCCAACAGATACTTTCGGAGATACCTGTAATGCACCTTTATAGTCACCCATTACGCCAGACGCTTGATACACCCAAGGCACTCCTACAGTAACCGGAGTTACACGATCTCATGGTCGAAGGAATAGATACTTGACATTGGCAAAGCTTCTAGCAAACGAACTATACGATCTTTTATGCTATGCTTATAATGATTGTCTTGTCCATCACATCATTCTCCTAATGATGTGATCCCGTTATCAACGACATCCAATGTCCATAGTCAAAACGATAGTGGTAAATCGGAAACCATGACTATCTATTGATCACAACTGTGGTGAGCTAGTCAACTAGAGGCTCACTAGGGACATTTGTGGTCTAAGTGTTCACATCTGTGAAGGTATTACGATTTCCGGATAATACATTGTTCCGAGAACGGAGTTTTTATAGCATGAACAAAAGACAATTATCATGAACATTGAAATATAATAATACTTTTATTATTGCCTCAAGATTCAATAAACCATCACCATTGGGTGTATGACCATAGAAGGTTTTATTCTAGATCGCAATAAACATGATCTTATCATACTTATGCTCAACGCAAACACCAAACAACATTTATTTAGGTTTAGCACTAATCTTGAAAATATAGGAGTATGTGATGATGATCATATCAATCTTGGAACTACTTCCAACACTTATCGTCACTTCCCTTCAACTAGTCTCTGCTTATTCTCAGAACTCCTGTTTTGAGTTACTAATCTTAGCAACCTAACAAGTATCAAATACTCAGTGGGCTACTATAAACACTAATAAGGTACACATCATTAATCACCCTTGTCCACTTTGCCATCCTTCTTATCTACCAAACATCAGTGGCATTTCCGCCAAAGGACCATTTGGCAAGGTAAGCACTCGCTTTCAGGCTTTGGTCCAGCTTTGGGCTTCTTTCTGAAGTGACAACTTGCTTGTCATTCGACTTGAAGTTCCCTTTTTTTCCTTTGCCCTTTCTTGAAACTAGTGGTCTTGTCAATCATCAACACTTGATGCTCTTTCTTGATTTCTACCTTCGCAATTTTAACATCACGAAGAGCTAGGAATCTTTTTCATTCCTTGCATACTATAGTTCATCACGGTTCTAGTAACTTAGTGATGGTGACTAGAGAATTATGTCAATCACTATCTTATCCGAAGATTAACTCCCACTTGATTCAAGCGATTGAAGTACCTGCATAATCTGAGCACATGCTCACTAGTTGAGCGATTCTCTCCATCTTTTAGCTATAGAACTTGTTGAGACTTCATATCTCTCAACTCGGCATTTGCTTGAAATATTAACTTCAAGAACATCTCATATGGTCCATGACGCTCAAAACGCCTTTGAAGTCCCGATTCTAAGCCGTTACATGGTGCACTAAACTATCAAGTTGTCATCATATTGAGCTAGCCAAAACGCTCATAACGCCTCGATCTGCTTCTGCAATAGGTCAACTCACCTAGCGTGCATTATGACATAATTTTTCAGGCAGCAATGAGGATAAACCTCAGATCACGGATCCAATCCGATCATTGCTACTAACATCTTTCAACACAATTTTCTAGGAACATATCAAAATAAACATATGAAAGAAACAACGCGAGCTATTAATCTACAACATAATTTGCAAAATACTACCAGACAGTTCAATTAATCATATTACTTAAGAACTCCCACTTAGAAAGACATCTCTCTAGTCATCTAAGTGATCACGTGATCCAAATCAACTAAACCATGTCCCATCATCACGTGAGATGGAGTAGTTTTCAATGGTGAACATCACTATGTTGATCATATCTACTATATGATTCACGGTCGACCCTTCGTCTCCGTGTTCCGAGGCCATATCTGATATGCTAGGCCAGTCAAGTTTAACTCGAGTATTCCGCTGGTGCAACTGTTTTGCACCCGCTGTATTTGAACGTAGAGCCTATCACACCCGATCATCACGCGGTGTCTCAAAGACGAAGAACTTTCGCAACGGTGCATACCGTGAGAGAACACTTCTTGATAATTAGAGAGAGATCATCTTATAATGCTACCACAATCAAAGCAAAATAAGATGCATAAAGGATAAACATCACATGCAATCAATATAAGTGATACGATATGGCCATCATCATCTTGTGCTTGTGATTCCATCTCCAAGCATCGCCGTGATCACCATCGCCACCGGCGCGACACCTTGATCTCCATTGTAGCATCATTGTCGCCTTTGCCACCTATTGCTTTCTACGACTATCGCTACCGCTTAGTGATAAAGTAAAGCAATTATGTGGCGCTTGCATTTCATACAATAAAGTTACAACTATATGGCTCTTCCAAATAAGTCGATAACTCGTTACAAAACATGATCATCTCATACAATAAAATATAGCATCACGCCTTGACCATATCACATCACAACATGCCCCGCAGAACAAGTTAGACGCCCTCTACTTTTTTGTTGCAAATTTTACGTGGCTGCTACGGCTGAGGAAGAACCGTTTACCACGCATCAAAACCACAACGATAGTTCATCAAGTTAGTGATGTTTTAACCTTCGCAAGGATCGGGTGTAGCCACACTCGGTTCAACTAAAGTGAGAGAGACAGACACCCGCCAACACCTTTAGCAACGAAGTGCTCAGAACGGTGAAACCAGTCTCGCGCGTAGCGCACGCGTAATGTCGGTCCAGGCCGCTTCATCTCACAATACCGCTGAACCAAAGTATGACATGTCGGTAAGCAGTATGACTTGTATCGCCCACAACTCACTTGTGTTCTACTCGCATATGACATCTACGCGAAAAACCAGGCTCTCGATGCCACCGTTGAGGAACGTAGTAATTTCAAAAATTCCTATGCACACGCAAGATCATGGTGATGCATAGCAACGAGAGGGGAGAGTGTTGTCCACGCCCCTCAGAGACCGAAAGCGAAGCGCTAGAACAACGCGTTGATGTAGTCGACGCCTTAACGGCCCGCCGATCAAGCACCAAACTACGGCACCTCCGAGTTCTACCACACGCTCAGCTCGATGACGATCCTCGACTCCGATCCAGCAGGGTATCGGGAAGAGTTTCACAAGACGACGCAAGGCAGGACGATCTTGATGTTCTACTGTCGCAGGGCTTTGCCTAAGCACCGCCACAATATATCGAGGACTATGGTGGAGGGGGGCACACAGACGGCTAAGAGATCTTGGAGATCAATTGTTGTGGTCCATGGGGTGCCCCTCCCCTGAGATATAAAGGAGCCAAGGGGCAGGGGGGCGGCCAGCCTAGGAGGGGGGGGCCATGGGGAGTCCTACTCCCACTTGAGTAGGACTCCCTCTTCCTTGTTGGACTAGGAGAGGAGAAGGAAAGGGAGAGGGAGAGAAGGAAAGAGGGGGCCGCCCCCCCTTGCCCTAAACCAATTCGGTTTGGGCATTGGGGGGGCGCCCCACACCCCCTTGCTGCCCTCTATTTCCACTAAGGCCCATTAAGCTCCCTGGGGTTCCTAGTAACGTTCCCAGATCTCTAAAACTCCCGATTTCACCCGGAACACTTCCAATATCCAAATATAGGCTTCCAATATATCAATCTTCATGTCTCAACCATTTCGAGACTCCTCGTTATGTCCGTAGTCACATCCGGGACTCCAAACAAACTTCGCACATCGTAACTCATAAACTCATAATATTATCGCCACCAAACCTTGTTGCAAGGATCTACGGTTCGAGAACTATGTAGACATGACATAGAACTGTTTCCGTCAATAACCAATAGCGAACCTCGCTTATATTGTCTCCTACATATTCTAAGAAGATCTTTATCGGTCAAACCGAAAACAACGACGTTGTTCCTTTGTTATCGGTATGTTACTTGCTCGAGATTCGATCGCTTGTATCCAATACCTAGTTCAATCCCATTACCAGCAAGTCTCTTTACTCGCTACGTAATGCATCATTCCGAACTAACTATTTAGTTACATTGCTTGCAAGGCTTATAGTGATGTGCATTACCGAGAGGGCCCAGAGATACCTCTCCGACGATCGGAGGACAAAACCTAATCTCGGCACGCCAACTCAACATGTACCTTTGGAGACACCAGAGCTCCTTTATAATCACCCATTTACGCTAGACGCTTGGTAGCACACAAAGTGTTCCTCCGATAAACGGAGTTGCATAATCTCATAGTTATAGGAACTTGTATAAGTCATGAAGAAAGCAATAGCAACATACTAAACGCATCAAGTGCTAAGCTAATGAATGGGTTTAAGTCAATCACATCATTCTCCTAATGATGTGATCCCGTTAATCAAATGACAACTCATGTCTATGGTTAGGAAACTTAACCATCTTTAATTAATGAGCTAGTCAAGTAGAGGCATACTAGTGACACTATGTTTGTCTATGTATTCACACATGTATTATGTTTCGTTAATACAATTCTAGCATGAATAATAAACATTTATCATGAAATAACAAAATAAATAATAACTTTATTATTGCCTCTAGGGCATATTTCCTTCACTTACTAGTGCGCCGATGTTCCCTGCTATCCTTCTTGAGGTGCCCAAAGGGGCATGTAAGAGGCTAGATTTCTTTCGATCTCTATTCTTCTAGCAATTATATGAGGCCAAGAAGAAATATCGCCTAGCGCGATGGGATATATTATGCCGACCTAAGGATCAGTGAGGGCTCGGTATTGAGAACCTGGAAATTAAGAATAAATCCCTAATGAGTAAATGGCTCTATAGGTTATCAGTAGAACATGACGGTATGTGGGCACAGATATTACACAACAAATACTTGCAATCGAAAAATCTCACCTAATGATTTGCCATTTTGAAAGGGGCTTATGAGAACAAAAGACTTGTTCTTTCATAGGACCAAATTCCTTCTTGGTAATGGGATGACAACAAGATTTTGGGAGGATACGTATTAGGGAGATGCCATTAGCCATGCAAAGATCCAAGCCTTTATAATATTATGCAGCGAAGGAGGTTTATGTAGGAACAATATTAAAATCGCGCCTTGAATATTCAGTTTAGGCGATCTTTGGTGGGAGAAAGATGGAATGCCGGATTCATTTGGTTCGAGATTGATGGATGTTCAATTATCCTACCAACCGACTCCATACACCGGAAGTTGGCTCGTAACAAAGGTGTTTACTACCAAATCCTTTTATATGGACCTTATTAACTCGCCCAATCCTCAGATCGATTCATGTCCGAAGGTTAAGGTACCTTATCTGAAGGAAATATGCCGGAGGCAATAATAAAGTTATTATTTATTTCCTTATATCATGATAAATGTTTATTATTCATGCTAGAATTGTATTAGCCGGAAACATAATACATGTGTGAATATATAGACAAACAAAGTGTCACTAGTATGCCTCTACTTGACTAGCTTGTTAATCAAAGATGGTTATGTTTCCTAACCATGAACAAAGAGTTGTTATTTGATTAACAGGATCACATCATTAGTTGAATGATCTGATTGACATGACCCATTCCGACGCTTAGCACCCGATCGTTTAGTATGTTGCTATTGCTTTCTTCATGACTTATACATGTTCCTATGACTATGAGATTATGCAACTCCCGTTTACCGGAGGAACACTTTGTGTGCTACCAAACGTCACAACGAATCGGGTGATTATAAAGGTGCTCTACAGGTGTTTCCAAAGGTACTTGTTGGGTTGGCGATTTTGAGATTAGGATTTGTCATCCAATGTCGGAGAGGTATCTCTGGCCCTCTCGGTAATGCACATCACTTAAGCTCAGAAGCATTGCAACTAATGAGTTAGTTAAGTAGATGATGTATTACGATCGAGTAAAGAGACTTGCCGGTAACGAGATTGAACTAGGTATTGATACCGACGATCGAATCTCGCAAGTAACATACCGATGACAAAGGGAACAACGATGTTGTTATGCGGTCTGACCGATAAAGATCTTCAGAATATGTAGGAACCAATATGGGCATCCAGGTCCCGCTTATTGGTTATTGACCGAGACGGTCTCGGTCATGTCTACATTGTTCTCGGGCGAAAGGTCCGCACGCTTAAGGTTTCGGCGATGCTTATATTATGAGTTTATGAGTTTTGATGTACCAAGGAGTTCGGAGTCCCTGATGAGATCGGGACATGACGAGGAGTCTCAAATGGTCGAGACGTAAATATCGATATATTGACGACTATATTCGAGTTCGAAAGGTTCCGAGTGATTCGGTATTTTTCGAGTACCGAGAGTTACGGAATTCAGATGGCCTCATTGGGCTATACGGGAAGGGAGAGAAAGGGCTGTAAAAGGGTGGCCGCCTCTCCCCTTGGACTAGTCCGAATTGGACTAGGAGGGGGTGCCCCTTCCTTCCTTCTCCTTCTCTTCCCTTTCCTTCTCTCCTACTCCTACTACATGGAAGGGTTCCTAGTTGACTAGAAAGGGGAACTTACTCCCGGGGAGTAGGACTCCCTAGGGCGCGCCATAGAGAGGGCCGCCCTCCCTCCTCCACCTTTATATACGGGGCAGGGGGCACCCTATAGACACACAAGTTGATCTTCGTGATCGCCTTAGCCGCTTATGTGCCCCTTCCACGATATTACACCTCGGTCATATTGTAGCGGTGCTTAGGCGAAGCCCCGCGACAGAGAACATCAAGATCGCCACCACGCCGTCAGGCCGACGGAACTCCTCCCCGCGCCGCTGGATCGGAGATCGGGTGCGCCATCGAGCTGTACGGTGTCAAGAACTCGGAGGTGCCGGAGTAACGGTGCTTGGATCGGTTGACCGGAAGACGACGACTACTTTCTCTACGCGGCGCCAACGCTTCCGCCTGCCCACGAGGGTACGAGACAACACTCTCCTCTCTGCTATGCATCACCATGATCTTGCGTGCGCGAGGAATTTTTTTGAAATTACTACGCTCCCAACAAGGGCATCCGAGCCTAGGTTTTATGGTTTGATGTTATATGCACGAGTAGAACACAAGTGAGTTGTGGACGATATAAGTCATACCGCTTACCAAAGATGTCATACTTTGGTTCGGGCGGTATTGTTGGATGAAGCGCCCGACCGACATTACGCCAGACGCTACGCGAGACTGGTTTTACCGCCGTGTTTTGCACACGGTGACTAGCGGGTGTCGCGCCCAACTTTAGTTGAACCGAGTGTGGCTACGCCGGTCCTTCATGAAGGTTAAAACAGCACCAACTTGACAAACTATCGCTGTGGTTTTGATGCGAGGTGAGATTGGTTCTTGCTTAAGCCCGTAGCAGCCACGTAAAATTTGCAACAACAAAGTAGAGGACGCCTAACTTGTTTTTGCAGGCATGTTGTGATGTGATATGGTCAAGACGTGATAAGATATAAGTTGTTGTATGAGATGATCATGTTTTGTTGAAGTTATCGGCAATCGCGTAAGCCCTATGGATGTCTCTTTGTCGCATAAGATGCAAGTGCCAAATAATTGCTTTTACTTTATCGCTATACGATAGCAATAGTTGCAAGAGCAATAGTTGGTGAGACAACCATGTGATGACACATTGATATAGATCAAGATGATGAAGATCATGGTGTCGTGTCGGTGATTTATAGAGATCATGACAAGATTTTGAGATGGAGATCAAAGGCGCAAGATGATCATGGCCATATCATGTCACATATTTTGATTGCATATGATGTTTATCTATTATACATCTTATTCTTGCTTTGATTGACGGTAGCATTTTAAGATGATCTCTCACTAAAATTATCAAGAAGTGTTCTCCCGAGTATGCACTGCTGCCAAAGTTCGTCGTGCCTGCATACACCACGTGATGATTGGGTGATAAGCTCACGTCCATCTACAACGGTGCAAGCCAGTTTTTGCACACGTGGAATACTCAGGTTAAACTTGACGAGCCTAGCATATGCAGATATGACTCGAACACGGAGACCGAAAGGTCGAAGCGTGAATCATATAGTAGATATGATCAACATAAGATGTTCACCATTGAAAACTACTCCATCTCACGTGATGATCGGTTATGGTTTAGTTGATTTGGATCACGTGATCACTTAGATGACTAGAGAGATGTCTGCCTAAGTGGGAGTTCTAAGTAATATGATTAATTGAACTTAATATTATCATGAATTAGTCCCGTAGTATTTTGCAAATTATGTTGTAAGATCAATAGCTTATGAAGTTGCTTTCATATGTTTATTTTGATATGTTCCTAGAGAAAACTATGTTGAAAAATGTTAGTAGCAATGATGCGGATTGGATCCGTGATCCGAGGTTTATCCTCATTGTGCGCGTAAGAATTATGTCCTTGATGCACCGCTAGGTGACAAACCTATTGCAGGAGCAGATGCACGTTATGAACGCTTATTAGCTCAATATGATGACTACTTGATCGTTTTGTGCACCATGCTTTATGGCTTAGAATCGACTTCAAGATGTTTTGAACATCATGGACCATATGAGATGTTCCGGAGTTGAAGTTAATATTTCAAGCAAATACCCGAGTTGAGAGATATGAAGTCTCCAACAAGTTCTATAGCTAAAAGATGGAGGAGAATCGCTCAACTAGTGAGCATGTGCTCAGATTGTCTCGGTACTACAATCGCTGAATCAAGTGGGAGTTAATCTTCCGATAAGATAGTGATTGACAGAATTTTTCTAGTCACCATCACCAAGTTAGTAGAACTTCGTGATGAACTATAGTATGCAAGGGATGAAAATGATTCCCAGTTTTTCATGATGATGAAATCGATGAAGGTAGAAATCAAGAAAGAACATCAAGTGTTGATGGTTAACAAGACCACTAGTTTCAAGAAAAGGGCAAAGGGATAGAAGGAACTTCAAGAAGAACGGCAAGCAAGTTGTTGCTCATGTGAAGAAGCCCAAGTCTGACCTAAGCCCGAGACTAAGTGCTTCTACCGCAAAGGACTGTTATCGAAGCGTAACTTCCCCAAGTATTTCATGGATAAGAAGGATGGCAAAGTAAACAAAGGTATATTTGATATACATGTTATTGATGTGTACTTTACTAGTGTTTATAGCAACCCTCGGTATTTGGTACTGGTTCAGTTGCTAAGAGTAGTAACTCAAACGGAGTTGCGTATAAAATGTAAACTAGTTAAGGGTGAAGTGACGATGTGTGTTGAAAGTAGTTTCAAGATTGATATGATCATCATCGCACACTCCCTATACTTTCGGGATTAGTGTTGAACCTAAATAAATGTTATTTGGTGTTTATGCTGAGCATGAATATGATTTGATCGTGTTTATTGCAATACGGTTATTCATTTAAGTAAGAGAATAAACTGTTGTTCTGCTTACATGAATAAAACCTTATATGGTTACACACCCAATGAAAATGGTTCATTGGATCTCGATCGTAGTGATACACATATTCATAATATTGAAACCAAAAGATGCAAAGTTAATAATGATAGTGCAACTTATTTGTGGCAATCGTTGTTTAGGTCATATCGGTGTAAAGCGCATGAAGAAACTCCATGATGATGGGATTTTGGAATCACTTGATTATGAATCACTTGATGCTTATGTAACCATGCCTCATGGGCAAGATGACTAAGACTCCGCTTCTCCGAACAATGGAGCGAGCAATAGATTTGTTGGAAATCATACATACCGATGTATGTGGTCCGATGAATATTAAGGCTCGTGACAAGTATCATTATTTTCTGACCTTCACAGTTGATTTGAAGCAGATATGAGTATATCTACTTGATGAAACATAAGTCTGAAATAGTTGAAAGGTTCAAAGAATTTCAGAGTGAAGTGGAAAATCATCGTAACAAGAAAATAAAGTTTCGCGATCCTGATCATGGAGACGAATATTTGAGTTACGAAGTTTGGTCTTCAATTAAAACAATGTGGAATAGTTTCACAGCTCACGCCACCGAACACCACAACGTTATGGTGTGTCCAAACATCAGAATCGCACTTTATTGGATATAGTGCAATCTATGATGTTTCTTACCGATTTACCAATATCGCTTTTGGGATCATGCATTAGAGACAGCTGCATTCACGCTAAAAAGGGCACCATCTAAAGTCCGCTGAGACGACACAATATGAACTATGGTTTAGCAAGAAACCCAAGTTGTCGCTTTCTTAAAGTTTGAGGTTGTGATGCTTATATGAAAAGTTTCATCCTGATAAGCTCAAACCCAAATCGGAGAAATGTGTCTTCATAGGATACCCAAAGGAGACAGTTGGGTACACCTTCTATCACAGATCCGAAGGCAAGACATTCGTTGTTAAGAATGGATCCTTTCTAGAGAAGGAGTTTCTCTCGAAAAGAAGTGAGGGAGGAAAGTAGAACTTGATGAGGTAATTGTACCTTCTCCTTATTGGAAAGTAGTTCATCACAGAAATCTGTTCCTGAGACTACTACACCAATTAGTGAGGAAGCTAATGATAATGATCATGTAACTTCAGATCAAGTTACTACTGAATCTTGTAGGTAAACCAGAGTGAGATCCGCACCAGAGTGGTATGGTAATCCTGTTCTGGAAGTCATGTAACTAGACCATGATGAACCTACGAACTATGAGGAAGTGATGATGAGCCCAGATTCCGCGAAATGGCTTGAGGCCATGAAATCTGAGATGAGATCCATGTATGAGAACAAAGTGTGGACTTTGGTGGAGTTGCCCAATGATCGGCAAGCCATAGAAAATAAATGGATCTTCAAGAGGAAGACGGACGCTGATAGTAGTGTTATTATCTACAAAGCTAGACTTGTCGAAAATGGTTTTTGACAAAGTTCAAGATGTTGAATACAATGAGATTTTCTCACTCAGACGATGCTTAAAAGTCCGTCCGAATCATGTTAGCAATTGCCGATTTTATGAAATCTGCAAATGGATAAACAAAACTGCATTCCTTAATGGAGTTATTAAAGAAGAGTTGTATGTGATGCAACCAAGAGGTTT